>BSBM01000311.1:1955000-3155000 GCA_027924585.1 Larix kaempferi
TCAATATTTCTATCGCAAAATTAAATCAAAATATATAGAGTAGATATATTACTGCATACCTTGTACACTTCAATGGACTTCATCATCTTCTCTATCCGATTCATCATCTGTATCATCCAATGATCCAGATTCAACATTGTAAGGATTGGCCATATCATCATTGTCATCGATGTCAGCTACGATCATAATGTCATCATCGATATCATCTTCATGGACATTGTCTGATACATCATTTGATTCAAGAAATTCTTCGACATCTTCTTCTGGAACATGATCATCTAACTCATGTTGATCATGATCATCTTCAACGACATCTTCTTCTTCGAGAACGTCTTCATTACCTTCATCTGCGTTATACTTTACCAGCCTTCCCCTTGGATTGTGTCTCACAGCAAATGACCAAACCGCTCTACATGGAACCTCAGAGTAAAATACATGTTCACATTGGGTTGGAAGAACATAGGGATCAGTTCCTGGCTCAAACAACCTTGTATTTACCATGGTAAATCCATTATCATGTTCAATAATTGTTTTATCAGGATCACATTGATTCAATCGACACCTGTACCATTTGACAATGAACAGAAATACCTTGAAGGAGTTAAAGTCACACTGAAGAATGTCTTCCAGATACCAATAGTATCGATTTTCAGAGAGTTATGGATGTCTGTCACTTCTAGAAGAAACATTGGTCACCTCAAAGACTGCATATATCCCACAATCCGATGTTTTCTTTGTTTCATCCAACTTTTTGATGCGATATCTACAGCCATTGCACCACATAGCCTTATGGTGTTTTACCTACAACAAGCCATACAGGAAAATATTACATAATGATCCAAAATTTATGATTAACTAGTGAATGTTTATAATGCCATACTGGGAAAAAAATCAGCGTGTACAACGACAATATTTTTTACAAAAAAATAAATAGTGTGTTTGATTAATATGCTTACCGGCTTATCTTTTAAACCATATGCTAAATCGATTTCCCTTTGTGTTAGATTGGTATCTCCATTGCAATGTGCAGCTTTAACCAATGAAGCCACACCTTCCCATGATATTCCATGACCAGACTGTTCACATCGTTCAATCCATACCTTCATCCAGGCAAGATTGTTTGCGATGTACAAATGAATTGCATCCCACTCTCGACCAACTGTTTGATGAAAATAAAATTAAAATTCAATACAAATGTATAGTCACTTAACAAAGTATATTACACTCTAAATTGATGCAAAATATTGAATATAAAAATAGAATATGTATGATATATATACAGAAAAATCAACAGTCAAATGTGTTATATTACATTTCACCTTCCTCGATCTACCTTTCCCCTTTGGGTACTCCCCTTCGAAATCTTTATTGGAGTCTGGATCACAAATGCGATGTAAATTGAGCTTTGACGATAATATAGGAAGATATTCAGTAATATACAACATGTTTTGGTATACCATATATCCCTCCATCATAGAACCCTCAGCATATGCTCATTGTCTGACCAAACCCTTCATAAATTTCATGTGCCTCTCAACCATCCACATCGACCTTGAGTGTGCAGGTCCACACATTTCAATCTCCTCAACTTGGTGTATGAGGTAGTGTTCCTATTCATTGAAAAATGTCGAACGTAGATGCTTCTGCATTTCACACATGAGACGAGGAATTTTCTCCTCCAATACTTTATGTTTTCTTTATGGAATTATTTAGATGACAACCATCTACAAGTGACATGACAACCCAATCAAGAGATTAAAGGAAAAAAACACTATATTACATAACATGAATTAGAGAACAAAAATCAAATATAAGTTCTATGTTGAATTAAACAAACACTAAGCGCATGGAAAAAATCACCACTTACCTCATGTATTTCCCGAGATTATATTATTTGTTTGACAATGTTGTCGAAGTTGTCCGGGATAGAGAGAGGTAGAACATACTGTAACAATATACAAATCATTTCATTTTTTCAACAAAGAGTAAACAAAAAAAAAATACCAACCATATTCACTGGAATGGAGAAAAAAAAATTAAATGCATACCATAATAATTACCTTCATGAAGACATGCCAATCATGCATTTTCACCCCCGCGAAATCACCTTTCTTTTTTATGATATTCTTCATGTTCGCACAAAATCCGGTGGAAAATTTAATTTTTCACATGACTTCTTTTACAACATTACTTTGTTGGTCCGTTAACATCCATGGAAGTGAGTTTATATTAATTTGCTCTCTATTGTTATGAAATTGAATGATGTCTTTTATTGCATGGTTTCTATCTTGAATGTCTTTGCAAATTTTGACATTTTTTTCTTTCTCACTTCTTCCATCCAATATTCGCTATAATGATTCAGTCACATTCTTTCTGATATGCATTGTATCAAATAGATGAGCAATTTGTAGGTGCTCATAGTAGGGAAACCTACTAAATTGTCTAGGATAACTTTTCATTCCTCGTGGAAGCCCATTAATGCCTTCATGATCACATGAATGACAATCATGAATAGTAGTTTATAAATAAATTACATAAATCAATGTCAATTACAGTAAACAACACACAATGAAAAAATATAATATAACATTTCATATACGTTGATTCATACGTACCTTGATGATTTCTATTATATTGCAACCTCCATAGGTGAGGTGTCATTCTTTGCGGTTTTAATGCAGTCTCTTGCTTGCCATTGAATAGATGTTTTTTGGTAGTTTGATACCTGTGATTCTTAGAGAGGAAGTTCCTATATGTTAGAAAAACAGGATCATAGAGCAATAACAATAAACAGAAATGCAAATATAATCACACACACATTACAAGAGAGACACAGATATATCGTGGTTCACCCCAACTTGGGCTACGTCCACACTAAATTTTCCAGTCCTTATTATTATTACCGTCCAGCAAGGTGAAGGGATACAACCTACAGCACAACTGCTGCACTTCCTCTTCACTGTCTCACAATCTCTCTTCATAGATATCAGAGATCTTTACAATGCATAAAACCTAATACATCTTTTAGCCCTAGCCGTATTAAAATGCCTTTCTTTTATAAGGGAAAGACAATGGGAAAATACCACGGGTTACCCAAAACCATGGGCCCAAAAACTGGTGGTGAAAACAGCCCCAAAAATTTTCCTCGGGGGCCCGCTGGCCCCCCATCCAGGGGGGGGGGTCGACCCCCCTGGACCCCCTGAGCATCGGGCCGGGATCATAACCAAACATGGGGTACGGACACGGCTGAATCATCATCTATGAGACTGGAAGATCTAGCTCCACAACCAACAATCTCCCACTTTGAGACTGATCACAACAACTCCACCGCTGTTGTACTTTCTAGACCTTGGACTTGGAAACTTTCTTTTCTTCACCTTCATGCTAGAAGGCCAACTGAAACTGAGCAGGAACTCAGTTTCTCTCTGGTCACTACCTTTGTGAACATGTCTGCAGGATTCTAGCTAGTATGTATCTTTGCCATCTTCAACAATTCATCTTCCATAACAGAGTGTATGAAATGGTGCTTGAGCTGCATATGTTTAGTCCTGGAATGAAATGCTGAGTTATTTGCAAGATGAATGGAACTCTGGCTGCCACTATACAACCTGCTATCCTTCTGCTTCTTACCCACTTCCTCCATAAACCTCTACAACCAAATCATCTCTTTACTAGCCTCTGTAACAACAACATACTCTGCTTCTTTTGTTGAAAGTGCAACAACCTTCTCCAGTCTCGAAATCCAACTTACTGTTGGTCCACCTACAGTAAACACATACCCTGTGGTTCTCCTCTTGCTATCCTTATCACCTGCCATATATGCATCAACATATCCCTATAGAATAGTGTCTGAACCTCCAAAACATAATGCCTGAGTGGTGGTACCTCTCAAATACCTGAGAATCCACTGTACTACCTTCCAATGTTCTTTACCTAGATTGTTCATATATCTGCTCACAACTCCCACTGCATGTGCAATATCTGGTCTTGTGCACACCATGGCATACATCAAGCTGCCAACTGCTGATTGATAGGTAATCTTGGACATGTAATCTATCTCTTCTTGTGTCTTGGGACACATTTCCTTACTTAGACTAAAATGGCTGGACAAAGGTGTACTAACTAGTTTTGCATTCTGCATTTTGAACCTCTCCAACACCTTTTGTATGTACTCACTTTGAGACAATGTCAATTTGTGATTTTTCCTATCTCTCGTTATTCTCATACCAAGGATTTGCTTTGCAGCACCCAAATCCTTCATCGCAAATGAATTATCTAGCTTCCTTTTGAGTACATTTATATCCTGCATGTTAAACCCTGCAACAAGCATGTCATCCACATACAGTAACAAGATAATGTATCTTTCATTGTCTAGCTTCTTGAAATAAACACAGTGATCAAAATGACATCTACTATAACCTTGTTTTGTCATAAACCTATCAAATTTTAAATACCACTACCTTGGAGCTTACTTCAAGCCATACAAACTCTTTTTCAACCTGCATACAAAATCCTCCTTCCCTTTGACCTCATACCCTTGTGGTTGCTGCATATATATCTCTTCCTCCAAATCCCCATGGAGAAAGGCCATTTTACATCTAATTGTTCAAGATGAAAATCTTCTACCGCCACTAGACTTAAAATAGTCCTAATTGAAGTCATCTTAACAACATGAGAAAATATTTCAACACAATCAATACCTTTCTTTTGTGAAAATCCCTTTACAACAAGTCTGGCCTTGTACCGCTTCTTACCTCCTTCTTCTTCCTTCAACCTGTAAAACCATTTGTTCTACAATGCTTTTTTACCAATAGGCAAGTGAACCAGATCCCAAATCTGGTTTCCTACCAATGAGTCCATCTCCTCATTCATGCCTTGCTCCCACTTCTTTCTAGTTTCCACATGCATTGCTTCTTCATAACATTCTGGTTCACCAGCATCAGTAATCAACAAATAATACATTGAAGGAAAGTATCGTTCAGGGAGTCTACTTAACCTGGTAGATCTTCTTACAGTTGCAGGAGTTTCAAGTACTTGCTGCTGTTCTTGATTTTCTGGCAGCTTTGGAACTTCATTTTCTTCAATTTCATCAAGTACTGTGTACTCTGTGTTTTCCTTTTCCTGTTTCTTTCCCTACAACTAATCTGTATATATAACATTTTCATTGAATATTACATCTCTACTCCTGATGATTTTGTTATTTTGATAATCCCATAAGCGATAACCAAATTCATCAACCCCATATCCAATAAAGGTACATTTCTTGGATTTAGCTTCAAGCTTTGTTCTATTTTCTTTATCAATATGGACAAATGCTTCACAACCAAATGCTCTCAGAAATGAGTAGTTTACCTTTTTATCTATCCATGCCTCCTCTGGAATACCACCATCCAAAGCACTTGAAGATCCTCTGTTTATTAAATAAACAACAGTATTTACAGCATCTGCCCAAAACTGTAAGGGAAACCCTGCATGCAATCTTATACACCTTGCACGCTCCATGATCATTTTTTTCATCCTTTCTGACACACCATTTTCTCGTGGTGTTCTTGGGACTGTCTTCTCTCTACGAATCCCATGGTATGAACAGTAACTATCAAACTCCTTGCCGCAGTACTCACCTCCATTATTAGATCTGAGAAACTTCAACCTTTTCCCTGTCTCATTCTCAACCAAAGCTTTCCACTTCTTAAAAGTAGCAAACACATCAGATTTCTATCTAATGCAATAAACCCATGTTTTCCTAGTTCCATCATCAATAAATGTAACATAATAATGCGAGACACCAAGATATTGTACCTGAGCCAGTCCCCATACATCTGTATGCACTAGCTCTAACTTTTCATTCTTCTTCTGTTTCCCAACCCTGAGAAATCTAACTCTCTTCTGTTTTCCATAAACACGGTTTTCACAGAATTTCAAACTTACCTGCTTCAAATCTGGTAGCAACTTCCTTGAGTGGAGAATCTGCATCCCCTTCTCACTCCTGTGGCCAAACCTATGATGCCACAATGTTGTATCTATTGTTGTGGAAGCTAAAGAGATAGAATGGTCAGTATTATGAGGACATAAATACAACGTACCTATCCTGACTCATTTTGCTATCACCATTGATCTTTTAGTGATCTTCCACCACTTTTCTCCAAATGTAGATAGACAGCCGCCATCTCCCAACTGCCCTATTGAGATCATATTTCTTTTCATAGAAGGAATATGCCTAACATCTTTCAACAGTCAGTCAGTTCCATTCTTAACTTTTATCCATACCTTACCCATTCCAACAATTTTACATAGCTCATCATCACCCAATAAAACATGTCCAAAATCGCCAGGAACATACTCATGAAATTATTTCCTATGGGGTGTAGCATGACATGAAGCTCCTGAATCTACTACCCAATAATCACTAGTATTATCTAATGCAAGAATCAAAGCATCTTGTAACACATCACCTGCTACATTTTCTTCCTGGGTAGTTTCCTTCTGTGCATCTCCTTTCTTCTTTAGAGATCTGCAGTCTTTCTTCAGATGTCCTTTCTTTCCACAGTTCCAACACTCTATTTTTCCCAGTCTAGACTTGGATCTTCCTGTTTTAGACTTGCCACGATTACCTTAGCTCTTTCCTCTCTCCTTTTGTCTTCCCCTGCTCTCCATGGTCAACGCATTACCTAATGTCTCATCTGTGCTTTTTCTTTGCATTTCCTCGCTAAGAATATGTTGATGCCTCGGATATCGTAGCATCAATCAGAAAGGGATTCTCCCCGAGAGACGATCCCAATTAGATTATCTCCCGTTTGGTATAGGGAATCCGTCCGGTTAGCGGTTCCGGCAACCGTGGGTTTGGAGTTTAAATCTGATTATATCGGTTATGGCCCGATCCACCTTTCTTTTGGATTTTACGTTTTAATGAGATGCAAGTGCCTAATTTAAATCTGATCTAAATGTAGGACTAAAACAGATCTAAGTCTAAAACTGAAGTAAATCTACCCATCCTTGCAAGGAACACACTCACAGGATGAGCAATGAGCTGTAACAGATATCATGAAGAAAGAACAGGTAGCCATTGATTCTTACAGGTAAAGCTATAGCAAGATAAAAGATCTTTAGGAGATAGCTTCTAATTTAATATAAAACGCATCTGTTGCTCATGAAACAGAGAAGCAAAATTATTTAATCTAGATGCAAACTGAAAGAACAGATCTAAATCTAATAAAGAAACACATGAAATAAACTAATTATCCCTACAAGGAGCACATTTAAAGGATGAACAATGAGTTGTAACAGATATCTTAAAGAAAGAATGGATAGCCATTAAATCAGAAAAAGAAAGCTACAGCCATGATAAAGATATCAGAAGATAGCTTCTGATGTAATATAAACGCATTCACTGCTCATGAAATGGAGAAATCGTTTACACAGAAATAAGAAAAATCATTTGTTGCAAAGGAATAGTTCAAATGACAAGAAAATATCTCACATTACAGGATGGAAATCACCAGAACAGTCCAATACACATCCATCTTTCGTTCCCCTGCAAAACGTCCATCTCCCTAGCCTTTATTAGAAAATTCGATTTTACAGAACCGATACAAGATAGCTCGTACAGGTTTACAAAATTCCTTCCCTGCCAAAAGTCCTCTCTAATCTTTCCTAACTTCTATTTATAGTTACAAATCTGCCCTTTGGGCTGCCACCTAGCATCTTCCACTTGTCATCTACAGAAATTTCTCTCCTATAATAGACAAAATTGTGATTCTCTTTCTTTTACAAAATATTTAACAAAAGAGAATGGACAGCTGTCCCATAGCTCACGCTCTATACATTTGAGAGTTTAACAAAATACACATAGCAAAAATGATGTTCTAATATCATGTTGTCATTCTTGTGTGTGAGCTTCAGTTGGGAGAGGATCGCCCAAGTCAATTGATGCTGCTGATGCTGCCTGGGAAGAGACACTCGAACCAATTGTTGCTGCTGCTTCTACTTGGGAAGAAGGGATTGAGCTGGCTAGACTTTCTGCCACTGCTGGGGAAGAGGGAATCGAGCCCACTACTGTTGCTGGAATGGCTGCTGGGAGAGAAGATTCTGGATCTGCTGTTGCTCTTGCTACTGCTGCAGCTTTCTTTTCCCCTTCCTCAATGTAGTTATACCACATACCTGTGTCCCTTATGACTATGTTTGCTGCAGCAGGGAACAAGCTTTTCTGAGAGGTCACATTCTTCCCGAGCTCTGCTCCAATGCTTTGAACTTCTGCTACTGCAGCTTGATGCACTTCTTTGAGCAAATGATCGTGGACTGATGACATTCCAACATAATGTTGTAAGTCATCAATTGCTAGGACATCAATTTTCTTCACGTATTTGGTTTGGATGCCTAGCTCTTCCTTTAGCTCAGCCAAGCGTTGTTCTGAATCTGGGAAGTCATCGAGGGATTGTGGGAAATTCATCTTTCACCTATCATGCACTCCCTTGATTCTTTGATGCAGACCGTCGATCCTATCCCTTGTTCTTTGCACACTGGCTATCAGCTTACTGGCACAGTTCCTGCCGAACTCCAAAGGGGCTTTGTCCTCATTAAAACCGTCCACAAATTTAAATGGGAGATGCATGGGGAAACCCCCTTTTCCTTCTATCCATGCCATCTGACTCATGATATTTTCCTTGAAACGGGTATTCTTAGCCACAGTCTGTTGTAGCGAACGAGCTCTCTTCTTTGTCAATACATTTTCTCTAACTATAACCCCTACATTGTCCAATGATGCTTTTGTTGTTTCTACAGCTGCGGATGCCATAGCAAAGGGATCTTGATATGTATTCTTCATTATAGTGACCTCTCGGTGGGTAATGATGTCCTCGTGGAAGGGACTTTTGATCCTTTCTTCCGATTTGAGGACCATTGCTTTCCTTTCTTATCATAGACAAACTCTTTCCACCTGGACACCGTATGTTTTCCCGATGGAGTGTACGGGACAATTGGATGGTCCATGATGTCTATTTCTTCTTCAGCAGGTGGGGTCCGGACTTCCTGAGCTGGGTCTACTCCCTTATTTTGGGTACCAGAGCCACCTGCTTGAGATGCGTCTATTTCCATGTCTTGGACACCGGACCCACTTGCTTGGGCATCTTCCGCTGCTTTCAGCTCTTCTTCCGCTTTCCTTTCTGCTTCTTTCCGCAGCTGATCTTTGTTCTCTCTCCGTAGCCTTTCATCTTCCGCTTCTTTCTACTGCCTTTAACCTTCAGCTTCTTGTTGCATTCTCGCCACTTCAGCTTCCTGCTGCATCCTGGCTTCCTCAGCCTCTTGGAGTAACCTGGCTTCCTCTCTTAATTTGAGCTCTTCCTGAGCTCGGGCGTCATCAGCTTCTTTCTCCTTCTGCTGGCTGGTTTTCTGGACCTTTCCTGAGCTAGAACTTGTTCCCATGCCTTGGCGATAGATCCGTAGCTCACCCATGTTGCTGATGCCGCTAAACACCTCTTCCTCGGCATAAGGATAGTGAGAGTACTCAAAATGAGCGTAGATTTCCCTACAATGCTCTGCCACTCTTCCCTTCCTGTCATTCCTGTTGAAGATCACCTCACCGAAGTGGAAAGCTTTCAGCTCCTGGACAAACTCTTCAGGTGAGGCAACCACCGAGAACTTGTAAGCACCTATGCAGAAAGGTAGAGGGGGAAAGGAAGCCTTATGTTGTTTGTGGAGCATTGCTCCAATTCCATCCAGGAATATTTGTCTTACTGCTTCCTTAAGGACCACATAATCTGTCGCATACTGCGGCAAAATGTATGGAGCTTTGGTCCCTCCAAACATTCTGAGGTAGGTGCCTTGCTCTGAAAAGTAAAAATCGCCGTAATTCTCAAGGACTTCCACAGAGTTCTCTGACAGGCAATTGGGATCCTCCTTGAATATCTTCTCATATAGGGGCATGATGAACCCCTCACAGATGATTTTGTAGCTAGGTTTGTAATTCTGGGCCCACATCATCTTAAAGGCGGTGTAAACCGGAGTGATGGCCTTATCCCATGTGCAGCCCAATTTGGGGAAGTCCATCTTGGCCATAATACAATCAATCAGATATGAGGACATAAAAAATTCTGCCTTCTTCAAGGCTAGTCCTTCCCTTGCAGCTACTATCATTGAGGCCAGACTATCTGAAAGGATAGTGGCCCAGTCAAACACAGTTCCCTTAAATGCCACGAAGTGGATAATAGGGACCCACTGAATCTTATACACGGTGCCATCGGGCATGCCGATGATTCTGCATAGCTCCAAAGCGATCAATCTGAAAGGAGGTCTCATATTTTGTACGTCATATTCATCGCTACCTTTCTTTCTTAGATGCTTTCCTGCGACCAGCAGCCTTTTGGCCATCTCAACATTGTCCATTTTACCCAACCATTCATCAGTTAGGGCTTGCTAGGAGCGGGGAAATTTGTAGGCTGCTGCAAGATATGCAGGTTGAAATGAGGCAATGGCCACTTTCCCGCTGTCATTTATCACTCTTCCTTCAGCATCGGCATGTTGGAGTATCCATCCGATCACTTCAGCACAGGGGAATAGTTCACGGTGGGTAGCAGCTCTGGTTATGCCTGAGGCTTTGATATTTAGATAAATTGGACCCTCTTCTAACAACATGTCCGGGACATCCTGGTCTCGGATCATCCTGTAAATGTCACCCCATCTGATTTCTGGAGGAACACCAGTGGTGCACCTAGTATCCTGGAGTGAGGTCTCAGTTTTAAGTGGTGCAGGCTTTTTCTCTGTCATCTTAGCCTTCTTCTTACCACCTTTTGGCATTTTGACTTATCCCTGATAGCACTCACATACAAGTCATTATGAAATTGAGCAACATATTGTGAGATTTTAACAAAAGCATTACCCATTCAACCAGGCCAATGAGATATATGAATAAACTGTGAAACTATATGCTGGGAGCAAATACACTGTTCCAAATAAGAAATCTAGATTAAATCATCTTAATTCTTTAAAGGGACAAGGTTCGGAATGCTCCCGAAAGGGTAGGTGTGTTGCGGGAGCCACTTGCTCTCGGCCCAGCTTCCAGGGGAAAAGGGTGACCTTCGTCACGATGCTTTTAATGATTAGTGGTGGGCGAGTCTGAGGTCGAAACAAATTTAAAAACTAGACCAGGGATGACCCTCCGTGTTGACACACAGGCGAGAGGTTTTATCCCAGACGCTATTGTTATTTATAATATTTGACGGGGCGTCCTACGGTTGGTTTGAGTTCGAGCGAGGGTGATGGCACCTGGAGAAAGACTGACGAAAAGGCTCGGGCAGCCATAGTTTCGGGTTTCGGCTGGTGTAGTTTAAACATTCACGGGGTTTGGTGACTTCGAATGCGAAGAAAAACGATGTATGCGGCTTGCAGACTGACGGTCTAACATTTTAAGATTTCTATGTTTTGTATGACGGAACAAATGAAAAATAAGCCGTATTTGATGTGCAAAATATCCTATGATGGGCATTTTACCCGTCGAATTCAACCAATGCCTATCGTTTTCAAAAAAAAATGACAACCCAATAGCAATTTGACGCGTAGAAGCGACAGATTTAATGGTTAAGATCCTACCTGGCACCGACGAGGATAGCTGACTGAGGTGGCCGTGAATGTGGTCGAGCAATCTGAGCTGGAACAGTCACGCGGCGTCCAATGGTTTTGCCAATCAACAAAATGACAATGTTTTGGTTTGAACCCCTACCGTCCATTTAAATGAACTGGGCACGTGTGGCATTCAAATTTGGTGGGTGGCGCATTTAAAGCGCGGCTTAAATATAAGTACGTCAGCGTCAAATCTAACCGTCTCGATACAGGTGCGACCGCCACCCGCGGGATGAACTCGCGACCCTCACCCGCTGTTGCGGAACGATAGAACGAAGGTTTCCGCCGAACTCCCCGCCGTTTCGGGAGGCCTTGATGAACGGCTTCTGCAAAAAGGACGTGAAGGGTTGATTCTTTCGGCGGGACTTTTCGGGGTGATATCGCGAAGGCTTCCAAAATTGCGGAGAGCTTTTTCCAATGGCTTCCGCCGTTCCGGAAGACTTCCGCCAATGCATCCGCAAAAGGCCCTCGCGAAATCGATAATTTCTCTAAGTTTCGGCCGCACTCGCTTCTGACGTTGCAGAAAGCTCTCGCAATTTGCTTCCGCCGTTTCGGAAGGAAGCAGCGAATGGCCCCACTGTTTTGGAAGACTAAAATGAAGACGTCTGCAACTTGAACCAAAAATTCTAAGTCTCCGCGGGGTTTCGGAAGGAATATCGCCAACACTTCCGCGAAGGCTCGGGAAGAATATCGCTAACGCTTCCGCAACTTCAAGACTTAAATATTTTCGAAAAGACTAAGCTACTTGGCGGATTCAGGGAAGGTTGGTGAATTTCATCCGCAAGTTTCAGGCGGCTTCCTTGAATTCTTCCGCCGTTTCGGAAGGAATTTGTTAAACGCTTCCGCGACCTTTTCGACAATAATTTCGAAGCCTTTTCGGGAGACTTATGACGAACGCTTCCATAGTTTCGGAAAGATAAAATGAACGGCTCCGCAGTTTCGGGATGGAAAGTCCAACAGCTCCGCAAAAGAAATTTTCTAAGTCTCTTCACAGTTTCGGAAGGAATTTGTGAATTCTTCCGCGGTTTCGAGAGGCTTACGCGAGTGGCTTCCGCAAGTTTCGGGCGGTTCCCTTGAATTCTTCCACAATTTTTTAACAAGGACTTCCACATCTTTTCGAGAACTTTAGACGAATGGTTCCCGCCATTTCAGGAGGGAAACCCGAATCTCTCCGCAATTTTTTCACGAAAATTTCTAAGTCCCTTTTCAGGAGTTTAAACAAAAGACTTCCGCCACTGCGGAGAGCTTTTTCCAATGGCTCCACTACTTCCAGGGAGACTTCATGAAAAGATTTCTGTTGAAAAACAAGATTTTCTGGCAGACTTGGAGTTTTTTCATGGCAATATTTTCTGTTAAAACAAAGATAAAAGCTGGGAATGGCCCTTAAGGCAGCCTTTCTAAAAAAATTTAAAGGAGGGGCCCCAATATGTACAAAATTTTGGGGGGGATGTTGCTGCAACAACAATGGCGAGTCGCTGGTGAACACAGATCTCTGAAAATTCCTCTTCATGGTCCGAAACCTCATCGAAGACATCCATCTTAGGTGCACTACTCAGCTGAGCATTTTAAATTCATGTGAGGGGAAGGAGACACTTTACTTGCTAGCCATTGGGGAAAGGGAAGCTTTGACCGAGACATATCCAACACTCTCAAAGGGCCAACATATGAGATTCATTTTAGGAGGGTTATCCTTCAGATGGTTACTACTGCCGGACTCCACAGGATTTGCAACACTTTCTCATGGACATTATTGCTCTTGTTCCTCATTCCCATGCTGCTTGCATCCTTTTGGATGTTTGTACTTTGGACAGCTTAGCTGTTTGAGCCTTCCAGAGATATTTTCTTTTGGACATGATCTTTTATTTAGGCTCCTCAATCCATAATGTCCTTTTGTGTGAGTTAGAAATTTTATTGATTTGATCAAGCCTCACGGACGGAGAGGAGCCTATTTCGGGCTAAGCCTCTTGGATGACCTTCTTGATTTTACATGTCTTTTGCTTTTTTTTTTTGCTTTTTTTTTGTCTCAGCCATGCTTTAATTGAGGCGAGAATCTCTGGAAAATAGACCCTTTGAATATTAGCCATTTTGGCTGTTAAATTTGCAGCATGGAGTCATTTCAATACCCTATGTCTTCGAGAGGTGCTACTTTCCATGGGTCCAACTTTGGTAACCTTCTTGAGATGCCTTTAAAGTGTGAGAGTGGGTGGAGCCCAACGATAGTAGTGAAGATGGTCATAGGTCTCTGCTGTTAAACAGGATTAGTGTGACTAGCAGGGTAGGATTCCTTCCTTCTAAACATTTCAACGAGAGCACAACAGACAGAATTCATTCGAGCATAGTTCCGGACTCATGGGTTGCGAGATTTCTTTGAGAGAGCTATCCTCGACGGGGAACTTAACCAAAAGGGCTTTCAAAAAACAAAAATTGTGGCAAAGGTTCAAACGACAATGAAAGAAACAAAATGGCCGAAAAACAAAGCAACTAAAGGCTAAGACAATAATAAAAGAAAACTTTATTTATGTACAGGGAGTCTCGAAGAGACTATGCGAAGTATTGTTTCAGAGCGAGGCCATTGAGAGGAAGGGTTACTTCTTCTCCCCCGAGATTTGTCAATTTGTAAGTGGATGGGCCTAATTTCGCAGAAATTTGGTACGGGCCTACCCATAGATGTTGAAATTTCGTGTGAATTCCTTTGCCTTCATGGTTATGGTCCCATTTCAGGACTAAGTCCCCAACTTCGAAGCTTCTCTTTCCAGAATTCCTCTTATCGAACCATCTCTTAACTATGTCTTGATGTTGATGAAATCGGTCTTTGGATTTCTGTCGGGCTTCTTCAAGTTGAAGCAGGGTATTGATCCTGGATTGTAAGGCTTGGCTAACAGAACCCCGAGAGGCCCAGGATAACTGTAAGGATGGGAGTAAGATGTTTGGGGGAAGGATGGCTTCCTTGCCATAGACAAGAGTGAAAGGGGAAACACCTAAAGCGTTCTTTGGGGTCACCCTATCTTACCATAAGGCGTTTGGGAGAGCTACATGCCAACTTCTCTGGTTTTCTATCACAGTCTTCTTAAGAATTCGAATCAGATTCTTGTTTGAGGATTCAGCTAATCCATTCCCCTGAGGATAATAATTGGCTGAATAATGCAACTTGATTCCCCATTCGTAAACAAATTCATTTATCTTGCAAGACGAAAAATAAGTAGCATTATCAAACACAAGGGAAATTGGAACCCCAAACCTGGTTATGATGTTCTCTTTCAAGAAGCTGATGACCGCGTCTTCATTGACCTTGTGCAAAGGGATAGCCTCCGTCCACCTAGTGAAGTAGTCGGTAGCCGTCAGGATGTATCGATGTTGCAACGAAGAATTTGGATTTATCTCTCCGATAACATCTATACCCCACTGCTCAAAAGGCTCAGAGATGATAACCGGCTGCAATGGTCCTGCTGCCTTAGGTAACTTCCCAGCGCTTCTTTGACATACATCACAGTTCCGTGCATATGTGTGGGCATCTCGGAACAGAGTGGGCCAATAATAACCAGCTCTCAGTATCTTGTGTGCTGTGGTCTCTCCTGAATAATGTCCACCTGCGGGGCCATCATGTAATTCTTTGACTACCTTACTCGCATCTTCCTTTTCTAGGCATCTAAGAAGAAATCCATCATAATTCTTTCTGAATAGTATCCCATCAATTATTTGATAAGGAGCTGATTTCAAACGGAGTGCCCTTCTTTGCTTGGAGTTCCAGTGCTCAGGTAGATATCCTTGCTGTAAATAGTGCACCAGATCCCTATACCATGACTGGGGAGTTGTGAAGATATGACACACTTCAACCGAATTTAACTCAGCTTCGTTCTTCCAATGCTGCTCTTCATCAGTCGAGTTTCCCGCAAGTAACTTGCACAGTCCTTGTCCTTTAATGATCGTGGCTGGTTTAAATTCCAAATCATATTCCTGCAGAGCTGTGACCCAGTTCCCTCTCCTTTCTCCCAATTCCTTTTGAATGAAAAGGGATCTAACAGCTGGGTGGGGAACTATGAATTTAGTTCTGTTCTTCAGAATGTATGGCCTAAACTGCTTGACTGCTTTGAAGACCGCATATGCATGCTTTTCAACCACGGGATAATTCAGCTCAGCCCCTTGCAGACCAGTGCTCATAAATGAAATTGGGTACTCATCTCCCTGCTCCACCTTTTGCGTGAGTACAGCTGCGAGGGAGTCATCCAAAGCAAAGGTGTACAAGATGAAATCCTTATCAAAATCTGGGATTCTTAAGGAAGGAGCCTTAGCTACAGCTGCCTTGATATCTCTAAATGCGTCCTTCTCCAAATCTGTCCACTTGAATTGTATGCTTTGTTTAACCATCTGTTGCAACGGCTTAACAATTTGTGCGAAATCTGGAACAAATCTGCGGACAAAATTGATGGTGCCCATAAAGGACTGCATAGATTTCTTGTTGTGAGGCATTGGAATCTTATTAATAGCTTGGACTCTTTCTTGATCTATTGACACTCCCCCTTTAGAAATGATATGGCCCAAGACCTTACCTTCGGGAACCGCAAATACGCTCTTCTTGGGATTCAAAGAAATACCGTATTTCCGACAACGATCAAAGATATGCCTCAGATGAACAACATGATCTTCCCTTTTCTTTGAAAAGACTGTAACATCATCTAAGTATACAACCACGCATTGTCCACCCAATCCTCGGAAGGCGATATCCATTGCTCTTTGGAATGTAGCTCCTGCATTTATCAGACCAAATGGCATCCTTCGGTATGCGAAAGTCCCCCATTTAGTTCGGAAAGTAGTCTTGAGACGATCTTCTTCGGCTACTAACACTTGATTGTAGCCAGAGAAACCATCGAGGAGAGACAACATTTCGGATCCTGGCACCATTTGAAGGATTTGTTCCATTGAAGGGACGGGGTAGTTGTCTTTATCCGAAGCTTTGTTTAAATTTCTGAAATCTACACATAGCCTTATCTCTCCCGACTTCTTTCTTACGGGAACAAATTTTGCAACCCACTCAGAATGCCAAACTTTGAAGATTATCTTAGCGTCCAAGAGCTTCTTTAATTCCTTTTGAATCAGCGGTTCTAGAGTAGGATGCATCCTTCTTAACTGCTGCTGAAATGGCTTGACCCCCGCTTTCATTGGTATCACATGCTGAATAATGTGGACGTCATACGTCTTCAGATCTTCATAGGTCCACGCAAAAACATCTTTGTATTGTTTAAACAACTTGATGAACCTGTCTCTTTCTCCTGGTAAACAACATTTGCCAAGGTTGACAAATATTGGTTCTGCCTCGGTACCCAAATTAACTAACTCATGTTGCATTGATGAGCTGTTAGTTTTGGTATTAGTTGGCCTTTTGAACTTATTTTGAAGATCGAACAGCATTTCGAGGGACCTTACCCCCTTGGGCATGAAATTTTCTTTCTCCTCATCCTTCTTCATCAAATCAGCATCGTGTTCTTCCTCATCTATTGCAGCTCCTTGAAAGCTATCTTCGTTTGTTAGGAAGCTGATAATTTGTTCATCATCATCGAAGACTCTGAAGTTTGTGATGTTATCGGGAACGGAAGGCCTGAAAATCAATTCAATTGAGCATTTATTATTTGACGGCACCAATCTAGAAGCAGATGTTGCTAACAAATCAGCAGCAGAATTTTGCAATCTAGGAATTGATTTTATATTGAAAGCGTCAAAATGCATAATTAAATCCCATACCTCAGCCTGATAACCCTTCAAGTGAGGTGAGAGACAATGAATGGTGTCCCTTACCTGTCTTACAACTATCTCGGAGTCACCAAAGACCTTCAGGTGCTTAACATTTAAGCCAATGGCCTTCTTTAATCCATGTACCAAAGCTTCATATTCAGCGGTGTTATTAGTACAATCGAATTCTAATATACAAGACAAAAAATACTTGTTTCTCTTTGGATCCATTAGAACACAACCGGCTCCGGATCCTTCCAGAGTTTTAGAACCATCAAAGTATAATGTCCAAAAGGTATCTTTAGATTCAACTAAGTTAGTCTCTTTGTGATCTATGTCAGTAACTAAATCAACTATGTTACAATCAATCTCATCAGTCCGAGAGAAATGAAGGAGATCGGACTGTTTATCTGATTCATGGCTAATGGTTTCAAATTGATAGTTACTCGGATCCATTTCTAAGAAGTAATTGCCCAGCACCGAGGATGAGGAAGCTACGGCCTCATTTTTTTCTTCTAACTGAGTTACGTTTTGCTTCATATGAGGTTCCCTAAGAACTTTAATCTGATTCTGCCTATTCTAATAAGGCAGCCATAGGTGGGACCAATCAGTAGCAAAGTAGCCACTCAGCTTGGTAGACCAATCTCTACTTAAAATCAGCCCATAAGCTTCAGAAATATCGACCACCATTATGTCAATGAATTGACAGACTCTAGGGTCAGCTGACAGTCTAATGAGAACGTCTTTCATCTCCCCAATTACTTTGACAGCAGTCCTATCTAATTGGATAATTTGAGCTGGAGATGGAACAAGCTGCCCATTAATCTTTTTACAAATTGACAGTGGCATAACATTTGAGGATGCTCCAGAATCTACCAAACAGTTGTGAACATTGTGATTAAAAATTTCAAAAGTCAATAGGAATGGCAAAGTTTGAGATTTAGACTTCCCACCGATGCTAGCTTCATTAATTTCAGGATTGTCTTGAGAATCCGTTAATGGAGTGCTGGTCCGAGGTTGTAAAACATGCAGCAGTTTGTCTCGTTGATGGGGCAAGCTACACATGTCAAATATTGACACATTCACTTTGACCTTCTTGATATCTTCAATAATATCATATCCTATGTGAGATTTGTTCCCAACTCGAGCTGGCTGATCTGTTTTACTTGTTGTGACCTTAGGTGGTTGAACCATGGTGTCAGCGTTTGGCTGTTTGGTCACTGTTTGGATAACTTTGGGATGCGGTGGGATAATTGTTATATGCCTCCTAGGAGGTTCTTTTGATACTTTAGGCTTATGAAGATCCGTGCTCGGCACCGGATCGGCAATAGGACCTTTGCTGCGAGTAGCAACATTTATGGTAGAGGGAGAGCTATCTATGTGATCTTCTTCTACTAATTCAGTCATAGGTACCCAATCCCACAACACCATAGTAGTGTCCGGGGTTGGTTCCTCTAACTCAGGGCTCGACTCGTCTGGAGGATCATCTTGGTCTGGGATCTGTGAATCTAGCATTTGGTTCATGACTAAGCTCATGGAATTAATCCATTGCGGGCAGCTCTTTTCCGAATGCGGTTCTTGGTAAAAAGTGCAGAAATTTTCCATCCTGATTTCGTTCAAGTTTAAAACAGGGGTAGTGTTTATTGGTGGATGAGTTTGCTCCCTGTCTTCCCTTCTTTTATAAAATGGCTTGAAAGGTTTCCTAGATGTGCTAGCAGCCTTGTCTTTCTCGAGATCCACGATTTTATTAGATAATTTCTGCATCATTTTGACTACATTTTCCATGTCCGTAGATGGCTCTTCTTTACTTCTAGTGAGTAGCAAAGGTTTTTTGCTAGCTGCTAGTTTTGGTTCTACATCTAGGGCATGTTTAGCAATGCTATCAGCCTCTTCTTCTACCTTTCTAGCTTCCTCAAAGTTCTCTATCAGGGTAGTTTTCTTGGACCTTTTTACAAACATTGCTATTGGTCCTTCAAGAGCTGTTGTATAGTATTCAATCAGAGACTCATCTGTTGGTTTATTAGCTTCACTGAAATTATTTAACAACGTTGTGAATCTTTGATTGAAATATTTAACCTTTTCTTTCTTTTCCATTCTCATGGATAAGAGTTCTTTCATAAGCGTTGCCACAGTCTTTTGGTTTCCGTATTTCTTTAAAAAACATTTTTCGAATTCATCCCAACTAGAGATTGAGCTGGGTTGTAGGCTAAAGTACCAGGATTATACTTTTGGCTCGAATGTATATGGAAACAACCTGCAGACTACGTCTTCATGTTGTACGTTAAAAAGGTTCAGAGCTAAGTAAAAACTCTTGATATGGTCTTCCGCCGAAATGGCTTTCCCTGGATCGTACTTAGGCAAGACCTTTTCTGGGTTTTTAGGAAGATTATGGAATGGTCCAGCTAGGTTCAACGCTCCCCTTGCTCTCCAAGTAGGTACAGCCATGTTTGGATGTGGAGACCCTGGCGGAGAATTGTAAGGTGAATTCTGTGGAGTACTCTTTGGAGTAATTGGTTCTTCAAGGTTTTCTTGGTCTGAAATTTTGTCTAAGTTTTTAGGATCTGCCTTGTTAAGAGTGTCTGGAATTTCTTCCAAAGTCAGATTCACAAGTTCTTCAAAACTGTGAACAAGAATCGAATCTCGGGTATATTGTGGCTCTTTTCTAGGGGTAGTTTTCTTAGGGATAAAATTTACAGCGTTTAAACCACCTAGCTGCCTAACGTAGGATCTCGTATGTCTTCTCAAATCCTCTATTTCTATAAAAGGGACAGCATATAAATCTTCTTGAGGCTCAGGATCAGAAATGAGGCATTCTTGATTTAATAATTCAAGATCTGGGCTGTTTGAAATGCTTTCTTTAAGCGGGTTTTCAGTGTCATCTATGACAGTGGAAGATTTTCCTCTATCAGCCATGCACTTTCAGGCCCTCCTTCTAGCGCCAAAAACTGTTGATGCCTCGGATATCGTAGCATCAATCAGAAAGGGATTCTCCCCGAGAGACGATCCCAATTAGATTATATCTTGTTTGGTATAGGGAATCCGTCCGGTTAGCAGTTCCGACAACCGTGGGTTTGGAGTTTAAATCCGATTATACCGATTATGGCCCGATCCACCTTTCTTTTGGATTTTACGTTTTAATGAGATGCAAGTGCCTAATTTAAATCTGATCTAAATGCAGGACTAAAATAGATCTAAGTCTAAAACTAAAGTAAATCTACCTATCCTTGCAAGGAACACACTCACAGGATGAGCAATGAGCTGTAACAAATATCATGAAGAAAGAACAGGTAGCCATCGATTCTTACAGGTAAAGCTACAGCAAGATAAAATATCTTTAGGAGATAGCTTCTAATTTAATATAAAACGCATTTGTTGCTCATGAAACAGAGAAGCAAAATTATTTAATCTAGATGCAAACTGAAAGAACAGATCTAAATCTAATAAAGAAACACATGAAATAAAACTAATTATCCCTGCAAGGAGCACATTTAAAGGATGAACAATGAGCTGTAACAGATATCTTAAAGAAAGAATGGATAGCCATTAAATCAGAAAGAGAAAGCTACAGCCATGATAAAGATATCAGAATATAGCTTCTGATGTAATATAAACGCATTCACTGCTCATGAAATGGAGAAATCGTTTACACAGAAATAAGCAAAATCATTTGTTGCAAAGAAATAGTTCAAATGACAAGAAAAGATCTCACATTACAGGATGGAAATCACCAGAACAGTCCAATACACATCCATCTTTCGTTCCCATGCAAAACATCCATCTCCCTGGCCTTTATTAGAAAATTTGATTTTACAGAACCAATACAAGATAGCTCGTACAGGTTTACAAAATTCCTTCCCTACCAAAAGTCCTCTCTAATATTTCCTAACTTCTATTTATAGTTACAAATCTGCCCTTTGGGCTGCCACCTAGCATCTTCCACTTGTCATCTACAGAAATTTCTCTCCTATAATAGACAAAATTGTGATTCTCTTTCTTTTACAAAATATTTAACAAAAGAGAATGGGCAGCTGTCCCATAGCTCACGCTCTATACATTTCAGAGTTTAACAAAATACACATAGCAGAAATAATGTTCTAATATCGTGATGTCATTCTTGTGCGTGAGCTTCAGCTGGGAGCGGATCGCCCAAGTCAATCGATGCTGCTGATGCTGCCTGGGAAGAGACACTCGAACCAATTGTTGCTGCTGCTTCTACTTGGGAAGAAGGGATTGAGCTGGCTAGACTTTTTGCCACTGCTGGGGAATAGGGAATTGAGCCCACTGCTGTTGTTGGAATGGCTGCTGGGAGAGAAGATTCTGGATCTATTGTTGCTCCTGCTACTGCTGCAGCTTTCTTTTCCCCTTCCGCTATGTAGTTATACCACATACCTGTGTCCCTTATGACTATGTTTGCTGCAGCAGGGAACAAGCTTTTCTGAGAGGTCACATTCTTCCTGAGCTCTGCTCCAATGCTTTGAACTTCTGCTACTGCAGCTTGATGCACTTCTTTGAGAAAATGATCGTGGACTGATGACATTCCAACATAATGTTGTAAGTCATCAATTGCTAGGACATCAATTTTCTTCATGTATTCGGTTTGGATGCCTAGCTCTTCCTTTAGCTCAGCCAAGCGTTGTTCTGAATCTGGGAAGTCATCGAGGGATTGTGGGAAATTCAGCTTGCACCTATCATGCACTCCCTTGATTCTTTGATGCAGACCGTCGATCCTATCCCTTGTTCTTTGCACACTGGCTATCAGCTTACTGGCACAGTTCCTGCCGAACTCCAAAAGGGCTATGTCCTCATTAAAACCGTCCACAGATTTAAATGGGAGATGCGTGGGGAAACCCCCTTTTCCTTCTCTCCATTCCATCTGACTCATGATATTTGCATTGACACGGGTATTCTTAGCTTTGAGCCTATGGGCCTCCGCATTAATTTCTTTTAACCTGACCACCATGGCCTTGAGTTTGCAAACCTCATTAGTGATTAGCTCCTGAGTTTCATGCATTTGCTTCAAGATGTTGCAGGACAGCTCATGGAAGGGAGACATGTCCATCGTTCTATTCTCAACGTGCTCCAATTGCTCAGCCAATGTCAGCTTGTCTGTTTCAAGCTGGGACACTCTGGCTACTGCATCATTCTTTTCTGCTTCTTCTATCATCATCAGGACTGATAGCTGCTCTTTCTCTTCCTCTAACCGGTTATATTTATCTGACAACTCTTTATGCTCGGCGTACAAGCAATTATACTTGTTCACCACCAGATCCCTGTGGGCCTGCTCATTAGCCACAGTCTCTTGTAGCGAACGAGCTCTCTTGTTTTTCAATACATTTTCTCTAACTATAACCCCTACATTGTCCAGTGATGCTTTTGCTATTTCTACAGCTGCGGATGCCATAGCAAAGGGATCTTGATCTGTATTCTTCATTATAGTGACCTCTTGGTGGGTAATGATGTCCTCGTGGAAGGGACTTTTGATCCTTTCTTTCGATTTGAGGACCATTTCTTTCCTTTTATTGTCACAGACAAACTCATTCCACCTGGACACCGTATGTTTTCCCGATGGAGTGTATGGGACAATTGGACGATCCATGATGTCTATTTCTTCTTCAGTAGGTGGGGTCCGGACTTCCTGAGCTGGGTCTACTCCCGTATTTTGGGTACCAGAGCCACCTGCTTGAGATGCGTCTATTTCCATGTCTTGGACACCGGACCCACTTGCTTGGGCATCTTCCGCTGCTTTCAGCTCTTCTTCCACTTTCCTTTCTGCTTCTTTCCGCAGCTGATATTCGTTCTCTCTCTGTAGCCTTTCATCTTCCACTTCTTTCTGCTGCCTTTCACCTTCGCCTTCTTGCTGCATTCTCACCACTTCAGATTCCTGCTGCATCTTGGCTTCCTTAGCCTCTTGGAGTAACCTGGCTTCCTCTCTTAATATGAGCTCTTCCTGAGCTCAGGCGTCATCAAATTCTTTCTCCTTCTGCTGGATGGTTTTCTGGACCTTGGATGAGATAGAACTTGTTCCCGTTCCTTGGCGACAGATCCGCAGCTCACCCATGTTGCTGATGCCCCTGAACACCTCTTCCTCGGCATCAGGATAGTGAGAGTACTCAAAATGAGCGTAGATTTCCCTACAATGCTCGGCCTCTCTTCCCTTCCTGTCATTCCTATGGAAGATCACCTCACCAAAGTGGAAAGCTTTCAGCTCCTGCACAAACTCTTCAGCTGAGGCAACCCCCGAGAACTTGTAAGCACCTATGCAGAAAGGTAGAGGGGGAAAGGAAGCCTTATGCTGTTTGTGGAGCATTGCTCCAATTCCATCCAGGAGGATTTGTCTTACTGCTTCCTTAAGGACCACATAATCTGTGGCATACTGCGAAAAAATGTATGGAGCTTTGGTCCCTCCAAACATTCTGAGGTAGGTGCCTTGCTCTAAAAAGTAAAAATCCCCGTATTTCTCGAGGACTTCCACATCGTTCTCTGACAGACAATTGGGCTCCTCCTTGAATATCTTCTCATATAGGGGCATGATGAACCCCTCACAAGTGAGTTTGTAGCTAGGTTTGTAATTCTGGTCCCACATCATCTTAAAGGCGGTGTAAACCGGAGTGATGGCCTTATCCCATGTGCATCCCAATTTGGGGAAGTCCATCTTGGCCAAAATACAATCAATCAGATATGAGGACATAAAAATTCTGCCTTCTTCAAGGCTAGTCCTTCCCTTGCAGCTACTATCATTGAGGCCAGAATATCTGACAGGATAGTGGCCCAGTCAAACACAGTTCCCTTAAATGCCATGAAGTGGATAATAGGGACCCACTGAATCTTATACACGGTGCCATCGAGAATGCCGAAGATTCTGCACAGCATCAAAGCGATCAATTTGAAAGGAGGTCTCAGATTCTGTATGTCATATTCGTCGCTACCTTTCTTTCTTAGATGCTTGCCTGCGACCAGCAGCCTTTTGGCCGTCTCAACGTTGTCCATTTTTCCCAACCATTCATCAGTCAGGGCTTGTTGGGAGCGGGAAAATTTGTAGGCTGTTGCAAGATATGCGGGTTGAAGAGGAAATGGACACTTTCCCGCTGTCATTTATCACTCTTCCTTCAGCATCAGCATGTTGGAGTATCCATCCGATCACTTCAGCACAGGGGAATAGTTCAGGGCAGGTAGCAGCTCTGGTTATGCCTGAGGCTTTGATATTTAGATAAATTGGCCCCTCTTCTAACATGTCCGGGACATCCTGGTCTCGGATCATCCTGTAAATGTCACCCCATCTGATTTCTGGAGGAACACCAGTGGTGCACCTAGTATCCTGGAGTGAGGTCTCAGTTTTAAGTGGTGCAGGCTTTTTCTCTGTCATCTTAGCCTTCTTCTTACCACCTTTTGGCATTTTGACTTATCCCTGATAGCACCCACATACAAGTCATTATGAAATTGAGCAACATATTGTGATATTTTAACAAAAGCATTACCCATTCAACCAGGCCAATGAGATATATGAATAAATTGTGAAACTGTATGCTGGGAGCAAATACACTGTTCCAAATAAGAAATCTAGATTAAATCATCTTAATTCTTTAAAGGGACAAGGTTCGGAATGCTCTCGAAAGGGTAGGTGTGTTGCAGGAGCCACTTGCTCTCAGCCCGGCTGCCAGGGGAAAAGGGTGACCTTCGTCACAGTGCTTTTAATGATTAGTGGCGGGCGAGTCTGAGGTTGAAACAAATTTAAAAACTAGACCAGGGATGACCCTCCGTGTTGACACACAGGCGAGAGGTTTTAGCCCAGACGCTATATTTATTTATAATATTTGACGGGGCATCCTACGGTTGGTTTGAGTTCGAGCGAGGGTGATGGCGCCCGGAGAAAGACTGACGAAAAGGCTCGGGCGGCCATAGTTTCGGGTTTCGGCTGGTGTAGTTTAAACATTCACGGGGTTTGGTGACTTCGAATGCGAAGAACAACGACGTATGCGGCTTGCAGACTGACGGTCTAACCTTTTAAGATTTCTATGTTTTGAATGACGGAACAAATGAAAACTAAGCCGTATTTGACATGCAAAATAGCCTATGATGGGCATTTTGCCCGTCGAATTCAACCAATGCCTATCGTTTTCAAAACAAAATGACAACCCAATAGCAATTTGACGCGTAGAAGGGACAGATTTAATGGTTAAGATCCTACCTGGCACCGATGAGGATAGCTGACTGAGGTGGCCGTGAACGTGGTCGAGCAATCTGAGCTGGAACGGTCGCGCGGCGTCCAATGGTTTTTCCAATCAACAAAATGACAATGTTTTGGTTTGAACCCCTACCATCCATTTAAATGAACTGGGCATGTGTGGCATTCAAATTTGGTGGGTGGCGCATTTAAAGCGCGGCTTAAATATAAGTACATCGGTGTCAAATCCAACCGTCTCGGTACGCGTGCGACCACCACCCGTGGGATGAACTCGCGACCCTCACCCGCTGTTGCAGAACGATAGAACGAAGGTTTCCGCCGAACTCCCCGCCGTTTCGGGAGGCCTTGATGAACGGCTTCCGCAAAAAGGACGTGAATGGTTGATTCTTTCGGCGGCACTTTTCGGGGTGATATCGCGAAGGCTTCCGAAATTGTGGAGAGCTTTTTCCAATGGCTTCCGCCATTTCGGAAGACTTCCGCCAATGCATCCGCAAAAGGCCCTCGCGAAATCGAGAATTTCTCTAAGTTTTGGCCGCACTCGCTTCTGACGTTGCGGAAAGCTCTCGCAATTTGCTTCCGCCGTTTCGGAAGGAAACAGCGAATGGCCCCGCTGTTTCGGAAGAATAAAATGAAGACGTCCGGAACTCGAACCAAAAATTCTAAGACTCCGCGGGGTTTCGGAAGGAATATCGCCAACGCTTCCGCGGAGGCTCGGGAAGAATATCGCTAACGCTTCCGCAACTTCAAGACTTAAAGATTTTCGAAAAGACTAAGCTACTTGGCGGATTCAGGGAAGGTTGGCGAATTTCATCCACAAGTTTCGAGCGGCTTCCTTGAATTCTTCCGCCGTTTCGGAAGGAATTTGTCAAACGCTTCCACGACCTTTTCGACAATAATTTTTGAATCCTTTTCGGGAGACTTATGACGAACGCTTCCATAGTTTCAGAAGGATAAAATGAATGGCTCCGCAGTTTCGGGATGGAAAGTCCAACAGCTCCACAAAAGAAATTTTCTAAGTCTCTTCACAGTTTCGGAAGGAATTCGTGAATTCTTCCGCGGTTTCGGGAGGCTTACGCGAGTGGCTTCCGCAAGTTTCAGGCGGTTCCCCTTAATTCTTCCGCAATTTTTTAACAAGGACTTCCACATCTTTTCGAGAACTTTAGACGAATGGTTCTCGCCGTTTCGGGAGGGAAACCCGAATCTCTCTGCAATTTTTTCACGAAAATTTGTAAGTCCCTTTTCGGGAGTTTAAACAAAAGACTTCTGCCACTGCGGAGAGCTTTTGCCAATGGCTCCGCTACTTCCAGGGAGACTTCATGAAAAGATTTCTGTTGAAAAACAAGATTTTCTGGCAGACTTGGAGTTTTTTCATGGCAAGATTTTCTATTAAAACAAAGATAAATGCTGGGAATGGCCCTTAAGGCAGCCTTTCTAAAAAAATTTAAAGGAGGGGCCCCAATATGTACAAAATTTTGGGGGGGATGTTGCTGCAACAACATAATAACACCAATAACATCATCAAATTTCAAGTTGTTTGAACCAGAGACAGAGTTACTTACAGCCATGACCAAGCTATTTTCTCTTTCTGGCAATGAACACAATATTAGAGGAGCCCTAACCTCATCATCAAAGTTCACACTTACAGAACTTAGCTGATTTGTAACCGTATTAAACTCATTTAAATGATCAGTAACAGATCCACCTTCAGACATCTTCATATTAAATAAATGGTTCATTAGAAATACCTTGTTGGAGGTCGAGGGTTTTTCATACAGCTTACCCAATGCGCTCATCAAACCCTCTGTTGTCGTTTCTTTTGAGATATTGAAAGCCACCGATGAATCCAGGCTCAGCCGTATTGTTCCCAGATCCTTTCTATCAAGAACCTCTCATTCTTCGTCCTTCATGGCCACCGACTACTTTGCTCTTCCTCCCAACGGTAGTTATAGATCCTTCTGGTACAGATAGTCCTCCATTTGCATCTTCCATAACTGGAATTTTTAGCCGTTAAACTTCTCGACCTTAAAATTTCCTTCTTCTGCCATTGCTCCCACTCGAACCAGAAACCCTAGCTTCCTATGGGTTTATCTGACAAATAGACCTCTGGCTCTGATACCAATTGTTAGAAAAACAGGATCGTAGAGCAATAACAATAAACAAAAATGCAAATATAATCACACACACATTACAAGAGAGACACAGATATATCGTGGTTCACCCCAACTTGGGCTACGTCCACACTGAATTTTCCAGTCCTTATTATTATCACCGTCCAACAAGGTGAAGGGATACAACCTGCAGCACAATCGCTGCACTTCCTCTTCACTGTCTCATAGTCTCTCTTCATAGATCTCAGAGATATTTACAATGCATAAAACCTAATACATCTTTTAACCCTAGCCGTATTACAATGTCTTTCTTTTATAAGGGAAATACAATGGGAAAATACCACGGGTTACCCAAAACCATGGGCCCGAAAACTGGTGGCGAAAACAGCCCCAAAAAATTTCCTTGGGGGCTATGCCCCCGAACCCCCTTCTCGAAGGCTCCGGCCCCCACACCCCCCAGCTGGGGGGGGGTCGACCCCCTGAGCGTCGGGCCGGGATCATAACCAAACCTGGGGTACGCACATGTTTGAATCATCATCTATGAGACTAGAAGATCTGGCTCCACAACCAACACTATACTCATCAAACACCTCCTTTCCTAAGCTTTTTGAACGACGAGATTTGATCTTAGGACCACAAACTGGACATGCAAATTTCCCCTTTGTTTGAATACCTACATTAAGAGATGGAATATCTATGTCAATTATAATTTATACAAAATGACTGGATTATTTAGAAAAGCATGCGTGCGTAGTATATTAACTAGTTCATAAAATTAAATGCAAATAAAGTGGAACTTATAATTACATACCGCAAAAATGCATTAACCCTGGGGCATCATGTATTGTCCATACAAGCATTGCATGGAATTGAAATTGCCTTTGTCGTATTGGTCTAGATACGTCATACATAGTGATTCCATTCCATAACTTTAGTAGCTCGTCAATAAGAGGTTCGATATATACATTCATATCTTTGACTTGGTACTTACCTGATTGATTTGAACATATAAAAAATATAATTATGAGATGTACCATTTAGATATATAAACCATATTGCACAATAGAAAAAAATTAAATATATATATGACATTATGCAAAAAAATACGACAAATGAGATACCACTACATTAAAAAAAACTGTAGACACAATATACCTAGAACAATCATCGACAACATTATGTGCTCCCTCTTTATTGTCAACCATGGAGGAATGTTATTGTTGATAACAAAAATAGGACACACCAAGGAAATGGATCTTATCTCTACAAATGGATTGACACCATCTGCTACCAAAGAAATCCTAAGATTACGAGGTTCTTCTTTAAAGTGAGGCCATTTTTCCTCCATATCTCTAAATGCAGACCCATCTGCAGGCATCCGAATAATATTATCTTGACTTATGTTCCGTGCATGGTAATCCATAAAATGTGCTATTTTTTTGCACCTGAACACTCGTTGCAAACGTGGAATAATGGGAATATAACGTAGAACATTGCGAGGCACCTTTTTTGTTACTTGATCTATTCGATATCTACTGATATGACATTCAGGACATTCTGTTGCAAATTCATGCTGATTATAATATAGAACATGGTCATCGGGGCATGCATGAATTGCTTCATACTGCATTCCAATTTCTTTCATGATGGCAGATAAATCTCGATATGTGCGAGGTAAAATATTTGATGGTGGTAACAAATATTCACCTATCATGCTACAACAAATTAAAATAAAAATCTAGTTAATATAATATAGAAATAATATTAATGAAACACATTTCAACTGTATTAATTTGACTTATGAATTAACAATAAAATTATTAGACAATCATATATATTATGTGATGGAATATATTACATACCTTAACATCCGTGAGGATGATATGTTTGAAATAACATTCATAACCTTCAATTTCATTATCAACAATATAACAAAGAGAATATTTGTGTTGGAGCCCTCATAAAGGGGTTCATATGCCTTCTCAAGAAGAGGTATATCATGAATATCATCAAAACGATCATCATTATCATCATCATCCATTCTAACATTAAATGAATCATGGATCAAAGTAATGGTAACATCATCTTCAACTATGTTATCAGTATGATCATCTTCTTCAATATGATCATTAACTTGTTCTCTATTAATATTCATAGCTCCATGTTCCTCCAGTACTTGTACTTCTGGAAGCACTTCCTCCGGACGATATGCCGTAGGATGTCTTTCCTTTATAATTACATGAAACCATCAATAGATAAAATTTAATATAAGAAATTCAAAGACAAAATATAAACATTTTTGTGATGCATTTAAAATGTAACAAATTATGTATGGTTAATAGAGAATATTATATAACCAACAATGCAATCACTGTAATTTTGATGTTTTCTTTTTCTATTTAGAGAGGCGATGTGCTCTGATTTTTATTGGTAAACAAAACATGCAATCAATCAAATAGATCAATCAACTACTCTTTATTATTACCTTTGAGTGTAATACAAACAAGAAGATAAAAATAAAAGAGAAACTAAAAATAAGAGGTTAAAAATGACTCTTTTCATGAGTGGTCTCTACCGTTAGATAAAAAGGGGAAACAAGAAGGGTCTAGTCGCTACTTTAGGAATGAAAAGAACAATGACCAATTGTACTGTTGGTCAAATAGGTGCATCCAAACTATCCAAGAGACATAAAAATTGACCCAATTACTTAGCAAAGCTACTCAAATATAACTCAAAATTTCCCATACTATCCACTAAGGTAAGATAAACGATGCTATGGTTTCTATAGGGAAAATAGAAGAGAAACAACATGCCAATATAGTCATTATTTCTATTATCATGGAAAGTGTCACAAATATAGAGAGCTAAGTGCTTTCCCCAGTCACTGGGTTAGTCTCACTAACGAACAAATAAATGAGTTATTCTACTATACACTAGATTCAACATGCACAAAAGAAAATATTATTATAATAAATATTAAATATTAAAATAATATTTGTTGTCCATGTTAGTCCCCATCTATTGAAACCATGACCAATAGATAAAAGTTAATATAAGAAATATTAAAATAATACATACATTTACAAAAGCAATCAAAAGAAAAACATACATAATGCAAAACTTACAAATGGATGATATTCATGTCCCCCCTCAGCGTGTCCATGTTACCTACAATTTTTTGTTGCTATTGTGATCAAAATTCTTCTCCTCTTAAAGCCCCTGCATTGACTACATGGACAATAGCATTTCCCATCACCCCTTCTTTCAACTCCTTACCACAATCTAGCAAGCAATTGTCAATTTTGTTCGTCTGGATCAGGAATATTGCTAGTTGATATTTTCTCATAAAGAGCTTGAATGAAGATTATCAATATTAGAAAATCAAGCTCCACACTTTGCTCGCTTTAATCACAAAAAGAATGGAAATAATGAAAAACAGTCCGCCGAATTAAAAAACTTTCACAAACCGTCGCTTGTATAGAAAACATGTCGGAATGTTCTGATATTTATAGGTTTTAAAATATAACCTTCCGTCGGATTTCAACGAATTGAACTTAGTTACTATTGGAGAGTAGTTGTTGTCTATCCAACATGCTAGGGATATCCCATGGCGTCGGATATCCAACGCCGAGGACCATAATATATGGTCGGATATCCGATGCCCAAGACCATAATATAGTGTCGGATATCAGCGGGCTTAATATTAGGTCAGATATCCTTTTGAAAATGGTCAGGACCTCGTCGGATATCCAAGGGTCTTTGGATATCCAACGGACCCATCGCTCCATTTTAAAAAAATCATAAAAATTTCGTAATTTTGAAGGTGAAATCCGATGACATAGGCCTTTTCATCGAATGTTGTCATATTTTCTCGTCGGATTTTGGGTTCAAATCTTGTAGTGAGAAACAATGGTCCCCATTGTTTGATCATGAAGGTGAGGAAACTTGTCAGTTAGTTCATTAGTAGAGTACCATTTTCCTTGTCATGGGATCTGTCCAGCTTTAGAAACCTGAAACAAGGGAATTGTGTTCATCCTTGTATGGCGTACTCGTCATCCCATAATGGTGTCACAAGGAAGGGGATCCTGAACATCTGGATAGATGTCGTCAGGTTCTACTATCGGTAAGTCATTCTGTTCCAGCAGTGGTGCATGGTATGGACGAAGTAGATCCACGTTGAATATTGTATGTAGACCCAAGCATGTAGGAATGTTGAGCTGGAAAGCGTTTTCGTCAATCTGTTGAAGAATACTATACGGGCCATATCGCAAAGGTTTGAGCTTCTTGTATGGACCGGTGAAGCACTCCTTCTTAAGATTTAACCAGACCTTATCCCCAATTTGGAATGAATGAGGGATACAATGTTTGTCGTGTCGGGCCTTAACTTTCATGTTTGCTCGTTGCAACATGTCCTGTGCTTGTCGCTGCATGTCGCAAATCTGTTCTAAAAACTTCAATGCTTTGTCAACTTCCCGCTGGGTGTAGTCGGTGTCGGAATTCGACTATGTCAAGGATATGATCAAGTGAAATATTTCCCGTAGAGTTGTGTTGAGCACGATTATAGCTGTGTTGTATGTATGGAAGAATGTCATCCCATGTTTGTCGATGCTTGTGGTTGTACATGCGAAGCAATTGTACGACCAAGCGATTCACAACTTCCGTCTATCCGTAAGTCTGAGGATGGAAAGCTGTCGATAATGAGATTCGTGTGTCTAGATGCTGCCAAAGAGTCTTCTAAAAGATGTTGAAAAATCTCAAATCTTAGTCGGAAATAATGGTTGTCGGTAAACCAAAATGTTTCCAAACATGTGTGGAGAAGAGTTGAGCGGTTTGGTGCGCTGTCGTCATCTTCTTGCATGGAATGAGAATGGCCATCTTGGAAAATCTGTTGACTACTGCTAAGATCGCGTCATGCGGATGTTCCAAAGTAGGATATCCCGTCAACTATTCCATAGAAATAGATTCCCATGGTCGACTAGGAACTGGAAGAGGTGTGTACAATCCCTGTCGTCGATTAGGTGGTTTAGAAATGGCACAAACCACGCATGATTGAATGTACTTGTTGACATTGGATTTAAGTGAAGGCCAAAAGAAATACTTTTGGAGAATAGCAAGTGTCTTTTCTACTCCAAAGTGGCATGCAGTCTTGTTGTATTGCGCATCCCAAATGAGCTACTGTTGATGCTCACCTGTCAATACACAAAGTTTTCCAAGCTTGTATGGAAAGGTATCTTTCAAGAAATAGTCGGCGGTCGACGAATTTTCAGTCTGAAGTTGTCAATAAACTAGTGAAAATTTGATGTCTTCCTGATACAACTGGGGCCAAGTACTGGTGTCATATCCCTACATACTCATCATTGTAAAAAGGAGAGTAATGGGTGGTTGACTTAGACAATTGGCGGTAGCGTTAGCTTTACCTTTTCAATACTTAGTTACCAACCAGAATTGTTACAGGTAATTAATCCACTTGATTTGTCGAGTTGTTTGTAGTTTGACTGGGTCAGAGCGAACTGAAGAGGCTTATGGTCAGTGAGGATGACCATTTCTTTTCCAAGGATGTAATGCCTCCATTGCTTTAGAGGTTTCACAATGGAGTACAATTCTTTTTCGTATGTCGAATACCTTCTAACCGTGTCGTTAAAAGTGACCAGACTGAGTGATCATTGTGCCCAAGGCATAGTCTAATGCGTCCAGCTCAATATCAAAGGGATGATGAAAATCATGTAACACAAGTACTGGTGCAGTGTAGAGCTTGTGTTTGAGTTGTTCAAAAGCTGCTTGTTGTGTCGGTGTCCATTTGAAGACAGTTTTCCCACTTCCTTTCGTCAACTGATTCAAGGGCCAGGCTATGTGACTGAAGTTGAGTATGAATCGTCGATAGAAATTTACCAAACCAAGAAAACTTCTTAGTTCTTGAATGCTTTGAGGAATGGGCCAATCTTTGACAATTTGTACTTTGTTTGGGTCAACGTGAATGCTTGTAGAGTCAATTACAAACCCCAAATATTTGATGTTGTTCATCGCAAAGGAATACTTTTCCATGTTCAAGTAGAGTTGATGTTGCTGGTTAGTATCGAGGACTTGCTGAAGCTATCTGACATGTTCTTCCCATGATCGACTAAATATAAATATGTCGTCAAGATAGACAATGACCCATATTTCGATGAAAGGTCTAAGAATGTTATCCATGTATCGCATGAAGGTCGCATGTGCATTGGTTAAGCCGAAAGGCATGACTAACCATTCAAACAATCCTTCCTTGGTCTTGAAATTCTTTTTCCATACATCTGAGGGATCGATTGGAATATGAAGATATCTTGAATTGAGGTCGAGCTTAGTAAATAATTTATCACCTTTTAGACAGTCGATGAGCTCGTTTATCCACGACAGAGGGTACCAATTCTTCACCGATATTTTGTTGATTGCCCTATACTCAATGCACATGCACCAAGTCTTGTATTTATTTGGAACGAGGACGACTGGACTTCCACAAGGGGAGGAGCTGGTTCAGATATGACCTTTTTCAATCAATTCTTGGATTTGTCTGTGAATCTCTTCATTTTCGAGAATGGATCTTCTGTAGACATATGCGTTAGGAAAAGAAGAACCAAGAGCAAGTTCAATAGAGTGTTTTACCTGGAAATGTAGAGGTACTCCGTGTGGAACTTGGAATAGGTTCTGGTACTCATCAATAATATTGTCGATCTATTGCTTCTATTGGGAGATGCAATCATTGGTGACTCGACTAGTTGCTGTAGTCTTCCTAGAATGTTGCAGCTTTATCATAATCAATGCAAAATTATGAGCATGATTGATCAGCTTCTTTATCTGTTTAGAAGATATCATTGCAACCGTTGGTGTAGGTCATCATTCTGGAATGTTGTACCGTTGATTTTGGATTCTGACAATCACCTTCTGGGGTCGTGAATGGTAACTTCCATGGCGATCCCATAGGTAATGTTTCCCAAATAGGGCATCAGCTACGGAGAGTGGTTCCACGTCGCAAAGTATTTCATCTTCAAAAGGATTTATGAAGTAGGCGAGCTTGCATTGTCGAGTGATCCTTAGCTCTTATCCATCCTTCATCCAAACAATGTTGTAAGGCTGAGGATGCGAAGTGGTAACAAGACCTAGTTTATTCACAAGTTCTTATGGCTTCTATTGTCCACAATCATCTGCAATGGATTGTTTTGAACCCATATCTATGTATGGAATAGGCGCTCTCGTTCCTCCTCGTCAACGATAGTCGAGGCTGCTGGAGTTGTCGATGTCGATGTCAAAAGAGTCATTGCTTCTGGGTCATATTCTACCACAGTCTTGTCGAATGCGTCGGATGTCGACACTTTTGCAAAAAAGGTATTCCGATCTTTTCATTCAGACGTATCATGCCAAGATGAGTGGTGGTAATCACACCATTTCCCGGTAGGTTTCTTGCTACGTTCCTTTTTGTAAAAAGGATTTTTGCTATTATCTGGCTTTGGCGGAGTCGGCTGAGAATATTTTGACTTGTCGAAGTTGGCTAGTGCCTTCTTGTCGGGTGGTTGTCCTAATGTCGGCTTTGTTGAGAAGCGTTATTTTCCCTTCTGCTTGGTTTCGAGTTTGTTGGCATAGTGGAATGCATCCGCGAGCGTATTGACAGTCAAAAACTCCATCTCCTACTGAATGTACTAAGATAATCCGCTGACATACTTCAAAACAAGCAATTTTTCTTCTTCTTTAATGCCAAGTCTAGCCATGAGTCGATAGAACTCGTCGGTATAAATCTGTACGGACTGGTCTTTCCATTTCCTTAGCTGTTGCCACTTCTTATACTGCTGCTGAAGGTACTTGGGTGGGTAAAAATCTTTTCGGATGTATTCGAAAAATTTCTCCCATGTTTCGATGGAGTCTCCTCTTTTCTCCATATTTTTTAAGAGGTTCTCCCACTAGCAATGCACAGATGTTGACATATTTAAGGATGCAATGGTGATCTTGTCGGATTCTAAGATTTGATTCACAGAGTAATAGGATTCCAGTTGTTGTACCCAATTGTCGATGGATTCTGCGTCAATCTTGCCTTCTAGATTCGGTATGTCCAAATTCGTTTGCACTTTGAAGGGGATGACTTTGTCGAAGTTAGTTATCATTGAAAATGCTCCTAAGTTCGAAGCAAATTGCTTGAGAATCTCATTGAACTAGGAGAACATCTCAGTTCGTTGGTGAGCCAGCGCTTGCTCTATGAGCTGCTACATTTCGTCGATTGCATGTCTATCACATGTTTCTTCTACCATCTCTGCAGGTAGTATCTTCTTGGATTGTTGATATTGCGAGTGTGTTTGAACTGGCATAAGTCAAGTAACTTCGATGGAAGTGTCTACGCAAAACTTAAGCATGAACAAAGCTTATGCGCTTTGACGAATCTCTGAATGAGCTCTGATACCAATGATCTGCACGTGGCCAAGAAGCACGAGGGGGACAACAGTTCGACTGAATGAGTCGGCTCTGTTATGGCGGAAGCTTAAGAAGGAGAATAAGCAAAGCATGAATACACTACACAAATAACACATACACACAGACAATATGCAGGAATGCAAACTGATTTCTCTATTACTGAAATGAGATCATGACATCGATGTATGTTATAATATTATACATGCTTATATCGAATGTTGAGACGATTGGGTGCATTCCCGTTACGTTCAGCTACAAAAGAAGTTAGAGCATTTTCAGAAGTTCAACCGTTACAGTCGACTGGAAGACAGAGAGACAATCTGTCGAAGTTCGACAGTCGCAAGTCGCAAGTCAATGCTGCATGTCGATGTCGTGAAACTGTTTGAGGTCGCTAAACTTTGTTGAAGTTATGGAGTTGTCGAAGCCATGTCAAAGTCGGAACTTGTCGAATTTGTGTCGACGTTGATGACTTGTCGCAGTTGAAGTTAGCATTTCGACAACAATGCCAACTACTGGAATGGATTAGAAAAATTAATGAACAAAGATCACCAGAATGGATGGACGCAAAAATCAAACTAAAAGAAGTCGACATATCGAATGACGACCGACCAAAGTTTGAAAAAATCAGAGATTATTGGTCTGATCAGCAAATATCATTCCAATCATCGACAACATTATGTGCTCCCTCTTTATTGTCAACCATGGAGGAATGTTATTGTTGATAACAAAAATAAGCCACACCGACGAAATGGATCTTATCTCTACAAATGGATTGACACCATCTGCTACCAAAGAAATACTAAGATTACGAGGTTCTTCTTTAAAGTGAGGCCATTTTTCCTCCATATCTCTAAATGCAGACCCATCTGCAGGCATCCGAATAATATTATCTTGACTTATGTTCCGTGCATGGTAATCCATAAACTGTGCTATTTTTTTGCACCTGAACACTCGTTGCAAACGTGGAATAATGGGAATATAACGTAGAACATTGCGAGGCACCTTTTTTGTTACTTGATCTGTTCGATATCTACTGATATGACATTCAGGACATTCTGTTGCAAATTCATGTTGATTATAATATAGAACATGGTCATCGGGGCATGCAAGAATTGCTTCATACTGCATTCCAATTTCTTTCATGATGGCAGATAAATCTCGATATGTGCGAGGTAAAATATTTGATGGTGGTAACAAATATTCACCTATCATGCTACAACAAATTAAAATAAAAATCTAGTTAATATAATATAGAAATAATATTAATGAAACACATTTCAACTGTATTAATTTGACTTATGAATTAACAATAAAATTATTAGACAATCATATATATTATGTGATGGAATATATTACATACCTTAACATCCGTGAGGATGATATGTTTGAAATAACATTCATAACCTTCAATTTCATTATCAACAATATAACAAAGAGAATATTTGTGTTGGATCCCTCATAAAGGGGTTCATATGCCTTCTCAAGAAGAGGTATATCATGAATATCATCAAAATGATCATCATTATCATCATCATCCATTCTAACATTAAATGAATCATGGATCAAAGTAATGGTAACATCATCTTCAACTATGTTATCAGTATGATCATCTTCTTCAATATGATCATTAACTTGTTCTCTATTAATATTCATAGCTCCATGTTCCTCCGGTACTTGTACTTCTGGAAGCACTTCCTCCGGACGATATGCCGTAGGATGTCTTTCCTTTATAATTACATGAAACCATCAATAGATAAAATTTAATATAAGAAATTCAAAGGAAAAATGTAAACATTTTTGTGATGCATTTAAAATGTAACAAATTATGTATGGTTAATAGAGAATATTATATAACCAACAATGCAATCATTGTAATTTTGATGTTTTCTTTTTCCATTTAGAGAGGTGATGTGTTCTGATTTTTATTGGTAAACAAAACATGTAATCAATCAAATAGATCAATCAACTACTCTTTATTATTACCTTTGAGTGTAATACAAACAAGAAGATAAAAATAAAAGAGAAACTAAAAATAAGAGGTTAAAAATGATTCTTTTCATGAGTGGTCTCTACAGTTAGATAAAAAGGGGAAACAAGAAGGGTCTAGTCGCTACTTTAGGGATGAAAAGAACAATGACCAATTGTACTGTTGGTCAAATAGGTGCATCCAAACTATCCAAGAGACATAAAAATTGACCCAATTACTTAGCAAAGCTACTCAAATATAACTCAAAATTTCCCATACTATCCACTAAGGTAAGATAAACGATGCTATGGTTTCTATAGGGAAAATAGAAGAGAAACAACATGCCAATATAGTCGTTATTTCTATTATCATGGAAAGTGTCACAAATATAGAGAGCTAAGTGCTTTCCCCGGTGACTGGGTTAGTCTCACTAACGAACAAATAAATGAGTTAATCTACTATACCCTAGATTCAACATGCACAAAAGAAAATATTATTATAATAAATATTAAATATTAAAATAATATTTGTTGTCCATGTTAGTCCCCATCTATTGAAACCATGACCAATAGATAAAAGTTAATATAAGAAATATTAAAATAATGCATACATTTACAAAAGCAATCAAAAGAAAAACATACATAATGCAAAACTTACAAATGGATGATATTCATGTCCCCCCTCAGTGTGTCCATGTTACCTACAATTTTTTGTTGCTATTGTGATCAAAATTCTTCTCCTCTTAAAGCCCCTGCATTGACTACATGGACAATAGCATTTCCCATCACCCCTTCTTTCAACTCCTTACCACAATCTAGCAAGCAATTGTCAATTTTGTTCGTCTGGATCAAGAATATTGCTAGTTGATATTTTCTCATAAAGCGCTTGAATGAAGATTATCAATATTAGAAAATCAAGCTCCACACTTTGCTCGCTTTAATCACAAAAAGAATGGAAATAATGAAAAACAGTCCGCCGAATAAAAAAACTTTCACAAACCGTCGCTTGTATAGCAAACATGTCGGAATGTTCTGATATTTATAGGTTTTAAAATATAACCTTCCGTCGGATATCCAACGAATTGAACGTAGTTACTATTGGAGAGTAGTTGTTGTTTATCCAACATGCTAGGGCTATCCCATGGCGTCGGATATCCGACACCTAGGACCATAATATATGGTCGGATATCCGATGCCCAAGACCATAATATAGTGTCAGATATCAGGGGGCTTAATATTAGGTCAGATATCCTTTTGAAAATGGTCAGGACCTCGTCGGATATCCAAGGGTCGTTGGATATCCAACGGACCCATCGCTCCATTTTAAAAAAATCATCAAATTTCATAATTTTGAAGGTGAAATCCGATGACATAGACCTTTTCATCGAATGTTGTCATATTTTCTCGTCGTATTTTGGGTTCAAATCTTGTAGTGAGAAACAATGGTCCCCATTGTTTGATCATGAAGGTGAGAAAACTTGTCAGTTAGTTCATTAGTAGAGTACTATTTTCCTTGTGATGGGATCTGTCCAGCGTTAGCAACCTGAAACAAGGGAATTGTGTTCGTCCTTGTATGGCGTACTCTTCATCCCATAATGGTGTCACAAGGAAGGGGATCCTGAACATCTGGATAGATGTCGTCAGGTTCTACTATCGGTAAGTCATTCTGTTCCAGCAGTGGTGCATGGTATGGACGAAGTAGATCCATGTTGAATACTGTATGTAGACCCAAGCATGTAGGAATGTTGAGCTCGAAAGCGTTTTTGTCAATCTGTTGAAGAATACTATACGGGCCATATCGCAAAGGTTTGAGCTTCTTGTATGGACCGGTGAAGCGCTCCTTCTTAAGATGTAACCAGACCTTATCCCCAATTTGGAATGAATGAGGGATACAATGTTTGTCGTGTCGGGCCTTACATTTCATGTTTGCTCATTGCAACATGTCCTGTGCTTGTCGCTGCATGTCGCAAATCTGTTCTAAAAACTTCAATGCTTTGTCAACTTCCCGCTGGGTGTAGTCGGTGTCGGACTTCGACTATGTCGAGGATATGATCAAGTGAAATATTTCCCATAGAGTTGTGTTGAGCACAATTATAGCTGTGTTGTATGTATGGAAGAATGTCATCCCATGTTTGTCGATGCTTGTGGTTGTACATGCGAAGCAATTGTACGACCAAGCGATTCACAACTTCCGTCTATCCGTAAGTCTGAGGATGGAGAGCTGTTGATAATGAGATTCGTGTGTCTGGATGCTGCCAAAGAGTCTTCTAAAAGATGCTGAAAAATCTCAAATCTCAGTCGGAAATAATGGTTGTCGGTAAACCAAAATGTTTCCAAACATGTGTGGAGAAGAGTTGAGCGGCTTGGTGCGCTGTCATCATCTTCTTGCATGGAATGAGAATGGCCATATTGGAAAATCTGTTGACTACTGCTAAGATCGCGTCATGCGGATGTTTCAAAGTAGGATATCCCGTCAACTATTCCATAGAAATAGATTCCCATGGTCGACTAGGAACTGGAAGAGGTGTGTACAATCCCTGTCGCCGATTAGGTGGTTTAGAAATGGCACAAACCACGCATGATTGAATGTACTTGTTGACATTGGATTTAAGTGAAGGCCAAAAGAAATACTTTTGGAGAATAGCAAGTGTCTTTTCTACTCCAAAGTGGCATGCAGTCTTGTTGTATTGCGCATCCCAAATGAGCTACTGTCGATGCTCACCTGTCAATACACAAAGTTGTCCAAGCTTGTATGGAAAGGTATCTTTCAAGAAATAGTCGTCGGTCGACGAATTTTCAGTCTAAAGTTGTCAATAAACTAGTGAAAATTCGATGTCTTCCTGATACAACTGGGGCCAAGTACTGGTGTCATATCCCTACATAATCATCATTGTAAAAAGGAGAGTAATGGGTGGTTGACTTAGACAATTGGCGGTAGCGTTAGCTTTACCTTTTCAATACTTAGTTACCAACCAGAATTGTTACAGTTAATTAATCCACTTGATTTGTCGAGTTGTTTGTAGTTTTGACTGGGTCGGAGCGAACTGAAGAGGCTTATGGTCAGTGAGGATGACCATTTCTTTTCCAAGGATGTAATGCCTCCATTGCTTTAGAGGTTTCACAATGGAGTACGGTTCTTTTTCGTATGTCGAATACCTTCTAACCGTGTCATTAAAAGTGACCAGACTGAGTGATCATTGTGCCCAAGGCATAGTCTAATGCGTCCAGCTCAATATCAAAGGGATGATGAAAATCATGTAACACAAGTACTGGTGCAGTGTAGAGCTTGTGTTTGAGTTGTTCAAAAGCTGCTTGTTGTGTCGGTGTCCATTTGAAGACAGTTTTCCCACTTCCTTTCGTCAACTGATTCAAGGGCCAGGCTATGTGACTGAAGTTGAGTATGAATCGTCGATAGAAATTTACCAAACCAAGAAAACTTCTTAGTTATTGAATGCTTTGAGGAATGGGCCAATATTTGACAATTTGTACTTTGTTTGGGTCAACGTGAATGCTTGTAGAGTCAATTACAAACCCCAAATATTTGATGTTGTTCATCGCAAAGGAATACTTGTCCATGTTCAAGTAGAGTCGATGTTGCTGGTTAGTATCGAGGACTTGCTGAAGCTGTCTGACATGTTCTTCCCATGATCGACTAAAAATAAATATGTCGTCAAGATAGACAATGACCCATATTTCAATGAAAGGTCTAAGAATGTTATCCATGTATCGCATGAAGGTCGCATTTGCATTGGTTAAGCCGAAAGGCATGACTAACCATTCAAACAATCCTTCCTTGGTCTTGAAATCCTTTTTCCATACATCTGAGGGATCAATTGGAATATGAAGATATCTTGAATTGAGGTCGAGCTTAGTAAATAATTTATCACCTTTTAGATAGTCGATGAGCTCGTTTATCCACGACAGAGGGTACCAATTCTTCACCGATATTTTGTTGATTGCCCTATACTCAATGCACATGCACCAAGTCCCGTATTTATTTGGAACGAGGACGACTGGACTTCCACAAGGGGATGAGCTGGTTCAGATATGACCTTTGTCAATCAATTCTTGGATTTGTCTGTGAATCTCTTCATTTTCGAGAATGGATCTTTTGTAGACATATGCGTTAGGAAAAGAAGAACCAAGAGCAAGTTCAATAGAGTGTTTTACCTGGAAATGTAGAGGTACTCCGTATGGAACTTGGAATAGGTTCTGGTACTCATAAATAATATTGTCGATCTGTTGCTTCTATCGGGAGATGCACTCATTGGTGACTCGACTAGTTGCTGTAGTCTTCCTAGAATGTTGTAGCTTTATCATAATCAATGCAAAATTCTGAGCATGATTGATGAGCTTCTTTATCTATTTAGAAGATATCATTACAACCGTTGGTGTCGGTCATCATTCTGGAATGTTGTACCGTTGATTTTGGATTCTGACAATCACCTTCTGGGGTCGTGACTGGTAACTTCCATGGCGATCCCATAGGTAATTTTTCCCACATAGGGCGTCAGCTACGGAGAGTGGTGCCACGTCGCAAAGTATTTCATCTTCAAAAGGATTTATGAAGTAAGCGAGCTTGCATTGTCGAGTGATCCTTAGCTCTTATCCATCCTTCATCCAAACGATGTTGTAAGGCTGAGGATGCGAAGTGGTAACAAGACCTATTTTATTCACAAGTTCTTATGGCTTCTATTGTCCACAATCATATGCAATGGATTGTTTTGAACCCATATCTATGTATGGAATAGGCGCTCTCGTTCCTCCTCGTCAACGATAGTCGAGGCTACTGGAGTTGTCGATGTCGATGTCAAAAGAGTCATTGCTTATGGGTCATATTCTACCACAGTCTTGTCGAATGCATCGGATGTCGACACTTTTGCAAAAAAGGTATTCCAATCTTTTCATTCAGACGTATCATGCCAAGATGAGTGGTGGTAATCTCTTTGACGAATCTCTGAATGAGCTCTGATACCAATGATCTGCACGTGGCCAAGAAGCACGAGGGGGACAACAGTTCGACTGAATGAGTCGGCTCTGTTATGGCGGAAGCTTAAGAAAGAGAATAAGCAAAGCATGAATACACTACACAAATAACACATACACACAGACAATATGCAGGAATGCAAACTGATTTCTCTATTACTGAAATGAGATCATGACATCGATGTATGTTATAATATTATACATGCTTATATCGAATGTTGAGACGATTGGGTGCATTCCCGTTACGTTCAGCTACAAAAGAACTTAGAGCAGTTTCAGAAGTTCAACCGTTACAGTCGACTGGAAGACAGAGAGACAATCTGTCGATGTTCGACAGTCGCAAGTCGCAAGTCAATGCTACATGTCGATGTCGTGAAACTGTTTGAGGTCGCTAAAATTTGTTGAAGTTATGGAGTTGTCGAAGCCATGTCAAAGTCGGAACTTGTCGAATTTGTGTCGACGTTGATGACTTGTCGCAGTTGAAGTTAGCATTTCGACAACAATGCCAACTACTGGAATGGATCAGAAAAACTAATGAACAAGGATCACCAGAATGGATGGACGCAAAAATCAAACTAAAAGAAGTCGACATATCAAATGACGACCGACCAAAGTTTGAAAAAATCGGAGATTATTGGTCTGATCAGCAAATAGCCAATATTACCAACCTACTGAAAGAATACCAAGATGATTTCACACGAGACTACAAATATTTAAAATTACTTTTCCAAGTAATGGGGGAGATGAAGATTGACATAAATCCAAATGCCAAACCGGTCAAGAAACGACCGTATAAGTTGGCACATAAATATAAGGATATATTCAAAAAGGAGATCGCGAATATGCTCATTGCGGGAATTATCTATCTAGTTGATCACTTTGAATGGGATAGTCCCATGGTCGTCCAACCAAAGAAGCACGACCCTACAAAATTAAGAATATGTGTCGACTTGAGAGGATTGAATAAAGTCACGTTAACTGATCCATTCCCCACACCATTTTCAGACGAAATTATTAATGAAGTCAAAAGACATGAATGATATTCTTTCACTGATGGATTTTCCGGCTATAATCAAGTGCCTATTGCAAAAGAAGACCAACACAAAATGACATGTGTATGAAATTGGATCCTTCACCTATAAATTCATTCCATTTGGACTCAAGAATGCACCACCAGTATTTTCCAGGATATTGGTAAAAGAATTTCAATAATATATATATATATATATCTAACCATGGCAGTTTACTTTGATGACTGGACAATATATTCACTATTAAAAGATCATATCCAATATCTTTGACTTATGCTAGAATGTTGTCGTCAGATTCGACTATCGTTGAATATTAGAAAGTGCAGCTTTGCCACTCCCATTGGTATCTTATTTGGACATATTGTATGTAAAGAAGGGATTAAACTCAATTATGCCAACATTAAATTCATTCTCGATTTGAAACCTCCAGTGAATCCAAAGCAAGTTTGCATAATTCTTGGTCATACAGGTTATTACCATAATTTCACCAGGCATTACTCTGATATGAAATATCCATTGGAGGAATTACTCAAAGAAAATCAATACTTCAGATGGTCGAAAGAATGTGCAGAGTCGTTTGACCAACTTAAAAGAAAACTCATCGAGGCACCAATCTTGAGGTTCCTGAATTGGTCGATTCAATTCCATGTTCATATTGATGCATCAGGGATTGCAGTTGGCACAATTCTTACCCAACCAACAGAATACAAAATGGACCACTCAAACGCATATGCTAGTTGCAAACGAAACAAGGATGAGAGAAACTATTCTACGACAGAATGAGAAGCTTTGGGCATGGTTTTTGCACTCCATAAATATCAGCATTACTTTCTATCTAATCCGTCTAAATTTTATACAAATCATCAAGCACTCAAGTATCTAGTCAATAAACCCCTGCACCATGGTCGACTATGCAGATGGTTACTCTTGTTTCAAGAGTTTGAGTTTAAAATAATTGTCCAACTTGGGAAAAATCATTTCGAACCCGACCACCTATTTAGGGTTGAAATAGGAGAATATCCTGATGGTATCGATGATGAATCTCCCGATGCCCATATCTTTCATGTTGAAGTCGTATCAAAAAAATTGCAGGATATAACAGAAATCCTTGAGAAAGGTCGAGCCTATGCAGGAATGCTAGAAAATAAACGAAAGGTAATTCAATGAAAGACACACTGTATACTTTAATAAATGGTTTTTTGTATAAAATTGGAACCAACGATGTACTGATACAATGCGTACTTGAGCATGAGCGACAAGATATTATTAATGAAGCTCATAGTGGACCTACTAAAGGACACTATCACGCTGATATGATTGCACAGAAAATTCTTCAGTCTTGTCTATGGTGGCCCACATTGCATAAATATTGTAGAAATCAAGTAAATAAATGCGATAAATTCCAAATACTAGGTTGACTGCTACCAAAGAACTAAATTCCATTGATACCTGTCAATTCTAGTCTAACATTTGAAATATGGGAAATCAACCTCATTGGACCATTCCTAGTACCTGGCCAACGAAATGGAGCCAGATACATTATCACCGGAGTCGAATATGTTACTAAATGGGAAGAAGTTGAAGCCGTTGAAGCATGTTCCATTGATGTAGCTACAAAGTTCATATATGAGAATATAGTCACAAGGTTTGGTTTCACCCTTACTCTTATCATTGACAGAGGGACACACTTTCTTAATAAGACTATATTGGTACTACTAAAGGAATTTATGATTGATCACTAGAAGAGTTATTCGTATCATCTGCAGTCGAATGGAGCGATCGAAGCATTTAACAAGACATTAACTAAAGGTTTAACAAAGCTCTGTAGTACTGAGAAAGATGATTGGGATGATATGATACCATCTATTTTATGGGCATACAGGACAACATATAAATGATCGACTAGCTAGATGCCATTCAAATTGGTCTATGGGAAAGATGCATTCATTCCATTACACTTCAAGAAGCAGGAACCACTTATTGTAGATATACTCCACTTGGATATTGTTAAAGCTACAAAAAATAGACACTTTGACTTATCCAAGTTATAAGAACATTTTCAGATCGTCATCCAGCATCAGGTATTTCAAAAACAACAGCAAAAAGCATGGCATGATCATAATATTCATAACAAAAATATATCAGTCGATGACTTAGCCCTACTCTATGCTAGTTGTATTAAAGGAAAACTGAATAAACTGCATACAACATGGCTTCGTCCATATCTCATCAAAGAAATCAATCATAATGGATCTATTCAACTAAGAAAATTACAAGGAATTATTTTTCCAAAGTCGTCAATGGTGCTAGACTAAAGCATTATAAATATTAGGTCGGGTACGATGTCGATTGAATGGTTGTATCATCATTCAGTCGATTGTCATGCCCCAGGTCTGTAAAATTAGTAAATTTTTCTAAGCTTAATTTTATTTCTATAAAAATATCTCTAAGTCATGGATGGTTGTAGGAAGAAACTAAGTACTACACAAGAACAGTAGATTGGACTAGGAAACATGAAGACAAGTCCCAGTTGGAAAAATGAGTTTCTCAACCGGTGAAGGGAAGGTACCCAACATCGACTACCAAAAATATGTCGACTAGTTCATAATATCTAGTAGATCGAATGACCGTGTCAGAAATCACAAGAAGGATGTCATCTAAAGCATGATTCGAAAATTTTCTTCACACGCGTCACACAAGCCATCAAATATTACCAATGCCTCCGCAATCATCAACACTTCAAATACCATCATTTATTTTACCTCCATGTCAGCATACAACTCACTTTCAAGGCATCGATCTGATTGATACACGTACTATCCCTCTAGCAAATCTTCAGTCATTGCATACAAGATCCATGGAAATCATCCCACCATACTTCGACATTTTTTCGTTTCCCCATTTGTCCCATCCCTATTGTTTCACCACTCCGTTGGCCATTCATAATATTCACTATAAAAAAATTTCCATACCCCATATAGCATCACAATAGAATAATCAGGAAGTCATGTCGAGCAATGCGACTCCGGATTTTATACGAAAAGAGAATCCATCTTCTAAAAATATATAAATAAATGAATTGTTGAATGAATAGGATGATAATATTTTAGAATGAGGCTCGCCTTTATAGGCTTGAGCGTGCATAGTGAAGGGTTACGCCCTTTCACTTAGTAATTAGTAAATTATAATTAATATATTATTTTATAATTGTTACATTTCCCACCCCTTTAAAGGGAGCTTTGTCCTCAAGGATGTATTTGTGAACATCGTCTTTTGTTCTTGATTGTGTTGATGCTTGTTTTGAGCTAAGTGATCTGGACTGATCTCTCTATCTTGATGATGGCCTGGTTCCTTCTTATGTTGTGACTCTTCCTGCTTGGGTGGCAAATTCCTTATACCATACAATCGATACTTACTTCCATTCCATTTAAAACTCATGTAATGTTTTTGTAGATTGGTAGAGTACATCCCTAACGATGTTAACCAGTCAGCACCTAATACCATGTCTACTTCCTTAAGTGGTAAAGCAATACAATTGAGTTGTATGTGTAAGTTTTGTATGTGCAATGATACCTTATGACATTTTCCTACTTCTTCTATGTGTTGATTAGCGATGGTTGAGGCTTTAAGCCCTTTTGCAGGAAACACAAAAAGATTAAGTTCATTTTCCTTGTTGATATCGATCAAGTTATGGGTACTTCCAGAATCGACCAAAATTTTGATATCCTTATATTTAATTTTCCCATTAATTTGTAGTCTGTTTGGTCCTGAATTCCTTGATTCTATTGCTCGGAATATGAGTTGTTTTGTTTTAAGGATTTCATGATTTATCAACTAAGGTGGAATATATTTTCCTACGAGTGGTTGGCTTTCCTTCTATTGGGTGTAATCTTTCTTAGGTGTCTCTACCCTTTCTTCCTTACAAATGTGTTGAGTACATGTAATAGTCGCAATTGATGCTTCAGATGAGCTTGTGTCTGTATCTGAATCAACTATGTCTACCTCTCTTGATACCTGTACTTGCTTCCCATTAATGATTTTGCAATGTACTGTGTGATTGGGTTTTCATTTATGGCCTGGGAACCAATCTTCTCCACATCGATGACAAGTATTCTTCTTGTTTTTTCTGTCACTGTCGGTGTGACTGCTTGATGATTTTGAGCTCTTTTCAACTCCATAGCCATACGACTGATATTTGTTACATTAATGACCGGGTGACCATGTATCTTCGCAATACCTGCACTGTGTCTCTTGTTGTCGCAAATATCCCTTTTTAAGGTTCCCTTGTCTTGATTTTTTGAATTTTTCCTCAATAAGTTTCGCTTTGCGCCTAGCCTTATCCAAATTGGACACGTTATGTAATTCGAATTCGTCTCTTATGTACGGTTTAAGACTAGAGAAATTTGTATGGAGTCGCCGACCCTCTATTAATCCTGGTATGCGCGTCTGTTGTGGGGAAAATGCACCTATAGTTCAGGGGAGAAACTACCAACTTACGGTGATAAAGATAGACTTACAAGCATTCTGCAAGTATAACTAATAAATGAAGAGATTAGGGTTTAGAGATGTAGGAACCTCATTCAGAAGGTTGATCCTAGCTTTGCCTCCCTCGCTCTTCAATGTTTATCCAGTGTCGCAATGCCCAGACCTGCAAAACAACTTGATACCTTTCTCAAATACATTTGACTACATATATAAGGCTGATATTCATAATAGAAAGAGACATCATATTATAATCAAACAGTAATCAAATCTGAGACACATTAATAGGTCATATTTGGAAAGAGAAGAACGTCTGATCTTTATTGATGAATGAAAGCAAGTACATACAATTATACCTTCCTTCAAGCTTGGCACTTCACGAAACCTAGATTCAAGATCTCCTGCTTCCGTTCTCCAAGGATCCCAGCCTCTAAGCCATTGTACTAGGGTTTACCAAAACTTAAGCACAAGAGAGGGGGATGAGGGTCTCCATTCCTCCAGCATAACTTTGCAATTGGGCTTGGTCCTTTCACATGGCCCTTCTACCCTCCTTATATAATCAATGAGGAAGAGGAAAAGAAGTTATAACCACTCAAGAGGTTTCCCAACCAACTTAACTTACTCGAATTTCGAGATTTTGACCAAAACAAGAGTGTACCCTACTCTACAGTATACAAAGTCGCGTACATATGGCAATGGGCGCTACTTTAAATGAGACAAAGTCGCATACACACGCTACTATTATAACAGTAGAGTCGCGCTCATAGTGAAAAATGGCCAAAAACAGGCTTTTCTGCTCATTTTCAGGAGATGGTTTGGTCTGGAAAAATGTTCCTAAGGGTCATATACATCAAATGGGTCAAGAATGAGGTAATTTCAACCATTTTTAATGTCCCAAATGACTCCTCCATCCACAAATGTCCTGTTGTGTGACTGAACTTGATCTCAAGAAGTGTCGTCATGCGACCAAGGGAAACAAGTGTCGTCACGGACGGAGAGGTGTCATTTCAAGCTATAACAGATGCCCCCTAATGTATGAGGTCAGAGGGAGTATGGGAAACGATGGCCGAAATACATTATAAATAAAAAAGAGTTGAATCGTGGAGGAACGGAGAAACCAAGAATCATAGGCTCAAGTGAAGTACCTGAAAGCAAAGGCAATGTCAGACAAACTTATCCATGGGGTAACTGTCCATGTTCAAATGATGGAACATGATCTCCAAGAGGATACAATAATGATCCAAAATACTGATGCATATATCATGGCCACTAAAATACAAGCGTGGATCCATGAGGAACATAAGTGTAAACATAGCCACATAAATACAAGGTGGATCTATGTCAAAAATGGAGAACATAGCCATAGAGAACAAGTTGGATCTATGTCTCATCAAGAGCCCAAAAAGAGTGTGGCTCAGTCTTGCGCAACTTGGGCGATAACATAAATGAGGTGATGCTATCGAGGATCCCAAGGTCTTCATCCAAAAACAACCCAAGGTACAAACCTATCCATGCGAATAAATGAGCTGATGTCGAACATGGGAGGTATCGTTTGATTAGCGGTCATTGATGTATACCGTTAACAAACGCGAGGGTGTCCACCAATAATGAAAATGGAACCCAAGGTACCTAGTACATTCAAGCAAGAGTGAATAAGTGGTCTTGCCGTCGAACACTTGAAGAATCCATCGGATAGGAGACATTGATGTATTCCCATCTATCCAATAGCGAGGGAAACTGCCACTAATGAATGCAATCCCCAAGGTACTAACCGAAACTCTAAACTTCATTCCCAGAGCACAATGAGCTGAAGTCGATGGGAAGAAGTCCGTTGGAAGGGAGGCCTTAATGCATCCTCCATCATCCAACACGAGGGACACTCAACAGGTATGAGCTGATTTGGAGTAGGACTGAACACATGATGAAACAGACTGACACCAAGGAATGGCCGACACATGAGGTCAAGGCAACTGCAGAAAGGCCGACACAGGTTATATCCTTGAACAGTGAGCACGACACAAAAGTGACTTAGGCAGCTTTTAACACAAAGGGACCACGATGCAAATCTGCAATGTAGGAAACATTAACAGATTCTTCGTATGATTGGAAGACTAACCAAACATAGGAGTAAGAACTCTGAGATCAAGTTTACCCTAAGGCCAACACTAGAACCCAACTTGTTTGATAGACTCAAAACAGGTGCTTTGTTCAAGGAGATAGTTGACTTGCTGCCATCATATTGAAAGATATTTTGACATTCTTCCCTTCCCTTTCCTTTTTCATTTTTTAACGAGATTGACAAAGAACTAAAGCATGCTCGACGGTATTTTCATATTTAAGGAGTCTGAAAAACCTAGAAGAAAACTCCATACACCTATCCGTGGATTTTATATCGAGCCCGGATTGGTCTGTGCTCGGCGGTGTTTTCTTGCTTATAGAGTTGAAAAACTTAAACAGTCCTCTATACACTTATCCGTGGATTTTATATCGAGCCCGGATTGGTATGTGCTCGCTTGGTGTTTTCACATTTCGAGAGTCTGAAAACCCTAAAGACGACTCCAAAGGTCCTTTTTCGTAAAGTTAGTCTCCTTCCCCGAAAAAGTGTAAAATGATGGAAGAAGAACTCTTCTAGCGCATACAAGAGTATACCTAGAGTTTACCTTTTCCGTAAATTATCCACCAAGGCCCGGAAAAGGGGTAATTCTATACCTAAGTGGATGTCGGTTCAGTTATTTTAACGAGCCTGAAAAGACAACTATGCTCGGCAAACTTTTCCTATTTAAGGAGTCTGAAAAGGGCTTAAAAGAACTCCATAGGGATCTTTTCCGTAAAGGTTTAACGAGTCCGGAAAAGTAAACTCATGACCTCCTTACTGTTTTTAACGAGCTCAAAGGAGATAGGAAAATGCTCACAACTTCCTTACTGTTTTTAACGAGCTCAAAGGGAAGGTGAAAGAATGCTCGTAGCCTCCTTACTGTTTTTAACGAGCTCGAAGGAAAGGTGGAAGATTGCTCGTAGCCTCCTTACTGTTTTTAACGAGCTCGAAGGAAAGGTGGAAGAAATGCTCGTAACCTACTTACTGTTTTTAACGAGCTCGAAGTGAAGGCAGAAGAATGCTCGAAATGGGAAGAGACGAGTGTCAGGGACATGCAAAACTAGCTCCAAGCGCATGGAACAAAGATATGCCTAATGCAAGGAACATGGGCAAGATAAGGACACTCAGGGTGTGTCTCCTCCAGGTAAAAGGTGTCAAATTGAAAAGGCAAAATGATACAGGGCTTAGCGGAAATGAGATTGGAGATGGAGGCTTATACAACGGGCTAAAAGCGTGGAAGCCGGCTTCAGGCTCATTAGCGCAAGCGGGATCATAATAGATGCATATGCAATTTGAACACAAAGATGGGAGCCTTATCAGGGATGGCCAGAAATATATGAGGAAGAAAGATATGAGGCTTCTTCTCAAAGTCATGGTAAATCTAAAAAGGCTCCTAAGCCTATGAGAAAAACTCAGCATGGGCACCAGAATGGCATAAGGGTGCTGACTAGGGTGACCCATGTTAGGTAGGCTCTGCTGTCGGACTGGTGCACAATGCATAAAGAGATGGCTAACACACCAATATCCAACAGGTTCGACCCTATGGCGAATTCAGATGGCAAAAGGTTCAAATGCAACATAACAGCGGGGAAGCCTAAACCTATATGCAAGGTTCTGAATATACCTGACATGGTCGCACAAGGTGTCGAAAAGGACCAGTAAGCAAGTATACATCCAGCTAAGAATCCTGTCTCCAAGAAACATTAGTACCGGGATCATATCTAAAACATATGTAAAGAAATACCCGATACAAGTCACTATGGTAGAAATACTTTCAACTTCACTATCATCAACAGCAGGCATAAACAAGGCAGAGTTTTCGAATGAAGACTCTATGGTGCCCAAGCCCGAGGACTTACAATCAACAAGATCAAATTCAGGATGAAGATCAAAGTTGAAGGACATGATGGAATCTGCAGAAACAAATTCATCATCACGGGAGTTGAAAATTCTAGAAGCATAATCAAACTCAGCAGGAACACCGATTTGCTGATCTATAGGAGAGTCCAAAGACTTAACAGTAGGAAGATCAGATATTAAGGTCAAACCGGGGCTGGACATAACTGTGACTTGATCAACATCCAAGTGAATGGCAGACTGTACCATAGACTCTAGGAAAACTTCATCGGAAGGAAGTATATCATCCCAGATAGAATACATATCTAAACATTCAGATGGAGATGTCACTTGGTCAAAAGCTGGGACCAAGTCCCGAGAAGGTAAGCATGAACTCAGAGACTTCTTCTCAGTAGCAGTTGAACTCAAGGAACAATATGCCACATGAGGCGCATGTGACATAGTAGTGCCTAATGACGAGGGATCAGACTGGTCTACAGTTGGGTAATAAGGAGGATCAACGAATGCAAGCTGGTCGATGGTGACAATGTTTTCGTTATGAGGGAAATGCATCACACGAAAAAGCGTAGACACCACAGCATGCATAGCATAAACGTAATCACGCCCCAGGATCATATCAAAGTCCATAGGGTCCTTTAAAACCATAAAATCAACTAAGACTGTTTTTCCACCCAAGGTAACAGGTGCCTGACGGAGGAATCCGATCGGTTCACTAGGTCTTCTATCAAAGGTCAATGGCCAATTAGCAGCTGGAAAAACATTAGGGAAACCCAAATCTCTCCAAGCATAAGCGGATAAGATACTAACAGAAGCACCTTCATCAATAATACATCGATCAACCGTATGGTTCCAGATATCAACCTTTATCTGAAAAGGTGTCGAAGAAGGAAGACGAGGCTCGGCTAGACTATTCCAATCAAAGGAAACAATCCTAGGGCTTGGTAGGGGTTCACATGGCACAGATGAAGTGCCCCCTTTTTCAGGAACATCCAAACTGGAAATGCAGAAGACTTCAGTAGTAGGTGCATCAATCTCTGAAGGACTGATGGGATCGGTCGAAGATTGCATCGATTCAATCACTTCACTCTCCGAAGGAAGAGTGGGGTCGACCAAAGATTGCATTGGTTCAACCACTTTATCAACCAAAAGTTGATCTGGCTGCAGGGAATCTATAGACAACTCAAGAACAGAGGTTCCTTCAGACATGGACCACACTCTTCGTACCTCTGGAATGGCAGGGCATCGGTGAGTAAGGTGATCTCCCTTACAAAGTTTACAAGGGAACTTTGGTTTCCGTCCTATAGGTTTAGACTCCTTTACAACGTCAGTACTCTCAGCATGACTAGCATTGGCTGACAGCTTGCCCCCAGCATGACTCACAGAGGCTGGTTGCTCAGAAGTAGAAGACTTTTGAACTAAGGACCACACTTTCTGCACTTCTGGAAGTACAGGGCACAAGTAAGTAAGGTGGTCTCCCTCGCAAAACTTACAAGGGAACTTAAGCTTCTGTTTGTTGGGTTTGTCGACAATGTCAACTCCCTCAGCATGACTTGCAGTGGCTGATCTGGTATCTCCAGTATGACTCACAGGAACTGGTGACTTGTCATTAATATGACTAGCAGTGATCAATGACGTGTCCTCAACATGACTGACAGTGGTTGAAGACAAACTTTCAGTATGATTTTCAGTATGATTTTCAGTGACTAAAAGTTTTCTCCCAGCATGACCTCCAGAGGCTGGGTGAGTGCCCCCTGCATGATTTGCAGAGGCAGGGTGCTTTCCCCCTTGTTTTGGCATCTTCTTCCTATTCTTCCCCCGTCTATTCCTTTTAGACTGCTGGTTACTAGTATTGCTACTTTCACCACATGAGGTAGAAGGAGGAGGAGAAGATGTTACTGGCAAAGGAGGCACAGGGTTCTGATGCTCTTGATTTGAGGTGCTCACAAAAGAAGCGTCAGGAGCATGCAAGGCATTCGGAGTGGAAAACAACCAAACCGGCAGCCCAATAGTGAATCCAGGAAGATTCAGAGTAGCCATTAAGGGAGCACCAATGTTTCCAATGAATGGAACAGCACAAGGATCCCCCGGAACAGGGGTACCTTGATTGGCACTCGCCGGAATGCTAGACATAGTTTTTCTCTCAAATGAACAAGAAGTTCCCTAAGGCAAACTAAAAACAAGTAGCACAAAGAGCACACCACTAAAAAAGGTCCTAAGTAAATCAAACCAGGCAAACAGATGCCTTCCGGAGAAGAGTCTGGGATGATGAGGGCCCAGAACAGATCAACGAAGGATGAAGGACAGTTACCCGGGGTCCACAATACAATGACTAAGGGTGCAAGCGCTGGAATCACCCAACCGCCCTCCCAAAGACCTGCAAGGGATTTCCTCCCACGTCTGTCCTAGGTACAGCAGATATACCCTCCGCTGTCACCTGTGTATGAACCTAGAGTCTGATACTAAGGATACCACAACACCGAAAATTCCTGGGGGAACAGTCACCGGTCGAATCAGAAAGCGTGGGCAGGGTAGCTAAGCCCGAAACTCGAAAGAGTCCCCAATACGCAATCCGATCTTGGTGTATGCTCGAACAGAAAGTAGGAGGGGTATTCCCACAAACTGATCTCACATTGACCTACTGCATATGCTCCCAGGCAAATTTTGAGTGAGGTGGATTTGCCTAAATGATAATCTCACTACGATTATTGCGCAATGTGTGATCTTGGGTGGTTTAAGGTGTTTTAAACCCAAGATCCTAACCAAAACTAGTTGGTGTAGTGTAACCTAGAAAAGAAAATGTTGCTAGTTCATTTTATTAGAGTTCATTTTAAAGGTTACTTGATTACTCAAAAAGGTAGTGGGTGTGTGAGAGTGGTTATAATAGAAATAGAGTACTGAAAATGAAATATTTACCACCAAACAAATCTTTTTCTTTTCAATGCAAGTCTTAAAATTCTGATCTAGAATGCATGTGCAAATGCAATTTTTTAATCTTTTGAATGCAAAAAGGGTAAAAATAAAGTCTAAATGTAAAAAATTAAACTCAAAACCTAAGAATGCAGCTACTCAAGCAACTAGGTATGCAAAAGAAAACTTGTTCTTTTTATGCAAAGCACTCTAAAATCTTTTAAGCCACTTGCAAGGTACTCTATTTAGAAAATGAATCAAAATTCTTTATGCTTTTAAAAGGTAAGAAACAAAAACTGAAACTAACCTACTATCAAAGCAAAGCAAAGAAACTTTCAGGTTCTCTTTATGAAACAGTAAAAGCTACCAATTATGACTTTCAAATTCTTATTGATGTAAGCATGCCAAACATTGGGAAAAGAGTACAAAAACTACTTTTAGACCCAAACGAAGCAAATGACCTACGAAGAAGTATGGTTTGGTAAAGTCAGGTCTGCACGTAAACAATGCAAACAAGGTCTTGAACAACAGCCAAAACACTTGAGCTTTCACTACAAAAGAAAAGCTAAAAGCATAAGGGAGGACAAGAAACCAACCTAAAAGAGAAATTTCACTCAAATCGATACAAACAGGGTCAAAAAGACTCAAGAGGTTTCAAATCCAGTGGAAATGGGGCAAGCAAATTCAATCAGACTCAAATTAGGGTACAAAACACCAAACAGGTCCACAACCCCCCAACTTAAGTCAACAAACCCCAAAACTTTCCAAACAAGCCCAAATTGATCATAAGAGGTTCAAATCATGAATGTAGGATCAGTACAAGGATGGGAGACCACTTACAGGGGTTTAACACAGACCTAAGGTCATCAGGGACCCCAAAAAATGTAGCCACAAGCTATAACAGCGTCGCTAATTCTTCCCATGCATAGTTGTATTCGTCCACGTCGCTTTCTTGTTGTAGCCTAGTTAGTTTGGAGAAAAATTTTCTCTCTGTCACATCTTTGAATCTTTTAAAAAAATCATTTTTGAATGTGTCCCAACTGTAAGCACATACCTTTGTCATTTGCTTCCACCACATGTACCAATTGTATGCCCGACCTTCGAGTTGCATGGAGGTGTATTTAATTTTCTCATCATCTGATAAGATTTTGTGAATGTAGAAGAATTCTTCCACCTTGTTGATCCATGTCACACTCTGTTTTGTTTCTCCATCAAACCTGGGTAACTCCAATTTAGGTTTCATTGAGTATCCCCCGATCGCTTGCATTGTGGCCCAATATGGTTTATGATGACTGTAGTCTTTATGGTCTTATGGGATCTCCACTTTGGGGTTATTTGATTGATGATTATTGGCATCGGTTGTATCGCGACATGAGTGGTCTCCCCTTGGCGACTCGCCATTTTTAGTGTCATCTCTATCCTTAAAAAACTGCTTGATATTTTCTAGTCTTGCATCGAAGTATGCTTTCATTTCCTCTCGTACCTTCCTCATTTCCCATGAGACTGATCCAGCAACTTCGTATTGCACTTTGCACGAGAAATATTATTTTTCTTCTCGAAACTCTAGGTCAAGTTTGTCGATTCTAGAGCTTAAATTTTCAAGGATTTTTAAATCTTGGATTTGGTCTTTTTCTAGTTTTTCCAATCGGTCTTTTGTTTTTGCCACAGTTCTCGATCTGGTGTGGGGGGGAGAATATGTGGATGCTATTTTGGCTTATGTGGAGGTGATAAAAATAAAAATATATAATTATAATAACAATATTATTATATTTAAATATTTTTATTATAGGGTTGAATAATAAAATTTTAATAAAAATAAAATATTATATAATAATATGAATATTATTATAAGAATATTTGTTTTATTAATATTGATGGTGAGTGGTTGCAGGTCGCGGCAAGAGCAGGCATCGTGGGTGGAGGAGTAGTGGACGGGGCAGGGGCGCAGGAGGATGTTGGAGGGCATGGATATGGAGAAGGGATGGAGGGTGCTTGGTGTATGGAAGGTAGAGCAGCGGACTGGCCACAAAGGGAGGTGCAGCTCGTGGAATAGGGAGCAGGATGGACGGTGTAGTGAGGGACGTGGGCGCGTGATAGAACAGTGGTGGAGGAAAGGGAATGTGCGAGCAGGACATGAAGAGAGGGTGGACGGGATATGGAATGGTGATGAGGAGGAGGGAAGGCGTTGATATCAAGCATAACGATGGGGTGTGTGCAGGACACGGTTGTGGGGAGATGGAGTTGGGAGAGAGTGTGCAGGATGTAAGGGCGACTGTGGAAGAATGGGAGTAGGTTTAACGCAGGAGTGGACTGTGAGAGTGAGGGAGAGCGAAGGGATGCAGCAACGATGTGGTTGTGGAGAAGCGATAGGAGAATGGAGAATGGGGTTGGGAATGCGTAGAGGGTCAACGAAAAGTTGCAGGTGGAGAGGGAGTGCGTGATCACGGGAGAAGATGAGGTGGAGCCGAATGGCATGGAGGGTATGTGAGCAGGTGTTGGGGGTGTATGGGGAGTGGGTGAAGATGGTGAACGGGGAAGATGAGTGTTGGCTGGACATATGAATGGATGGGAACACACAAGTGTAGAGGAGCCGATCTGGCTCTAATACCAAATGGAGTAATGCGACTTCGGATTTTATACGAGAAGAGAATCCATCTTCTAAAAATATATAAATAAATGAATTGTTGAATGAATAGGATGATAATATTTAGAATGAGGCTCTCCTTTATAGGCTTGAGTGTGCATAGGGAAGGGTTACGCCCTTTCACTTAGTAATTAGTAAATTATAATTAATATATTATTTTATAATTGTTACATCATGGAATTTTTTTTCGCCACCCCTGTATCTTTTCCTTTGTTATTCTACCAGAGATGCTTGAGTTTCATGATTGTTCCACATCACTTCTCATGATATATGGGAATTTTGATTCCCCCCCCAATGGCATCTACCCTCCACTCCATGATATATGAGCATTTCGATAAATCGCGATGTTCCAAGACCAGGAGTTGTCATTCTGTTTCTTTCCACCAATCACGTTCTCGAAGCTCCTTTTCCCATAATCGACTGATTTGCAAGATGGAGCGAACGTGAAAAATCTAGCGAGCCAAGTAACTGTTTTCTTGGACGGTTTTCTTCTCTGATACAACAATGGATTGTTTTGCTAGTCACCTACATAATTGCAGATATTCTAGATGTTGTTCAGTACCATACTCAAGGCATAGATGTTGTTCAGTACCAGATCATGATGTCAGCTAATTATTCATACATGGGCACATTTTCAACCATTTTAGTAGTCTGTATTAGTCCAGATTCATCACATGTATACATTTAGTTCTCATCTACAAGTAGCAACGGTCCTCAAATTTTTTATCCAACTTAAAGTCACTTTTCTAATCTCTTCGAGATGAAGAATTGCTTTGTCAATGGGGGAGATGTTGGAGGAGCCTAGTCGATGAGTCGACTAGGTCCTTCTCCAACTATGATTGGCCCAAATTTGTCGGTCGGTTAGTTGACCGACCGGTAGTTGTAACTGTATAAATGTATGTAACTTGTATAAATAGGTTGTAGAGTCGACATCTGGAGATATCTTTGCACTGGTATTGTACTCTACTTTGGTCCCATTAATATAAAGCTTGTTTTGTTGTCCCATTTACTCTCATATATGGTTCTATGATGTGTGTATGCATGTGACTCTTTCTCTATATTAGTATAATGTACTACCGGTAACTAATGCAATCCCCTATACTACAACACAAAGGAATAGCCTAAGGCTCGTGATGAATTGTATTCAGGTGAGGACGTGAAGCTAGGAATACAATTACCCTCACCTTCCACCCCATCATGAAGTTGACTGAGATGGCTTACACAAATATTGTAGGAGGCTAGGGAGAAGGTTGGAACACTCAAATCCTCAGTGAGGAAGAGTGTGCCACTTAGGATAGATGCTAGTCATATAGCATTGGATTATTCCATCTAGGGGACTTCTAGTTGTAAATTGAAGGAGAGTTGTGATGCCTTGATGGAGGATGTTGCTAAGATTCATTCCAAACTTGCATCTAATGGGATTATTGTAGAGTACAAATCTAGGGATTTTGAATTCTATCAAATAGAGGGAGTTTCCCTTGATGATACTCTTACTTTAGGATTATCTCGAGATGATCAAATTGGCCTAGTTTAGGATACTTCAATTAATAGAGGATTCGGGGTGCAGGAGAGGGATTATCATGATGACAGGTTCATGTTGACCTTGCATAGTTCAATGACTATACCATAATCTTACCATCCCGAGATCAATTTAATATTGCATGGAGATATGATTATCTTTGCAGGTTATCATGATCAACTTATGTTGTGGTACCCATTGATGGTCGTGATGCTGAGGAAGATGGAGGGTGGTATTTTATTGTTGCTCTAGTGGAACATTCCTATAGATTCACACCTAGTCATTATTCATTAGATGATCAAAATGTTGTGATGACATAGTTGACAACTTTGTTGCCAATGAAATTGGTTGATTATGGAAGCACAACCAATATTGATTTGTAGTTAGCATATTTAGTGTATATGCAAAGGGAGTTGAAAGGTGTTGGTGTAAATACTTTCATTGTAAAGAGTAAGTGTTATTGTTTTGGGTTACTCCAAAATTGTTTACACCATGTTTGGGGTGCTTCATGAGACTTGGGGTGCATGGTGTATGTTCATCCCATGGATGGTCCGAGATGGGTTGTAGCATGGGAGATGATCCATGATCGATATGCACACTTGTGATAATTTTATTAGTGGATGCAAAACCTTAAAAAAGCATTGGCTCAATTTTCTTCCCTAGTTCATTAGAGATCTCTTTCCTGGATGGTGGACACCCTACATGATGGCCATAAGGAGGATTCACTTGGAGGGAGAGTGAACTAAAGGATATGAGGATCATTGTGCATTGTGGAGGAGGGATAAAATCTATAGATGGAATATGGAAACTTGGTTAATTGTTCGGAGGATTGAAGAAGGGTTGAGAATGTTTAGGGATTCAATAATGTTCTTATAGGGTTTATTAATCATAGTGGAGTGCTTCACTTTAGAGGATGGATGGAATCCATGGATTCTCAAGATGGAGTGGTGTGGACTTTCCTTGCATAGTTGGAGCACCTCAGGTCACTATTGTGCACAACATCGTCATTGGATCTTGATGCTTGTAATCTAGGAGTGGAATGTTTCACTTGTGTGTGGATTACTTATGTTTAGTAGATTTGATTGTAAGGTTTATGCCAACATGCATTATAATTTTGGCCTTCTTTACCTCTCATATAAATAAAGAAGGAAAGAGTCTTTCCAAACACATCACATCACACATTCATCTTTCTCTCTTCTTTGCATTTCTCTCTTAATGGTGCGCTAGGGTTCATGAAGAAACCGCATTGGAGCATATGAGGAGGAGGTGGGAAATGTCTCTTTGTTGAGATTCTTATTTGTACATTTGATATCTCTCTCTTGGGCACTACGGTTTCTTGGTCTCTTGGAGCATCTTGGATTTTATATTTAGGATTTCATCCCTCGAGGTTTAAAGACTAGGGTTTGGAAACCCTTGGATGTATTTGGGGAAGAAGAGTAAGAGGACATCTTGCCTTGGATATAGCATTGGAAGGACTAAGTTTTGTTGACTAACCCTAGCTAGGGAAGCTTGGGTTGTTGGATTTTGTCCTAGCCTTGAAAGGAGGTAATGTTATGTATGTACTTCACTCATTGGGTGTGCGTGCGCGTACACACACACACACACACACACACACACATATATATATATATAAATTTTCCCTATAGGGTTGGAAACTCATTGGGATGATTGATATCTTTTCTCCTTGAATTGTCGTGAATTTTGGCTCTACTAGAATTGAATTATTGTAATTGTTTCATTGTTGTTTTACACATTAATTTACAATAGTCCTAAATGATGAAAATTATAGGAGTAAGATATGAGGAACATTCTCAAAAGAATGTGAATTTTCATATTTGCATGAATTTCCAAATGCAAATGAAATTTTAACATGATATCAGAGCAGTTGTAGTTGAGATCACCCTTGAGTAAGAGGGAGTTGTATTTAAGATATTTCTTACTTGGGACAGGTCCTTGACCTATTTAAGGTAATTGGGTGTGAAACCCTAGGTTGATTGAGATAAGCACCTCCACCCATGGAAGTGTCTTTTTTTTTCTAGGATGGATATGTATTTGATTTCTTGTTTATCTTCTAACATGATGTCTAGTGGTTGTTGGTATGTGGATAGTGGATATTCTAGACATATGACATATGATAGGTGTAATGTCCCTTGTTAGGAATTTTATTAAAATTTCAATTTTCCACTTTTTTTCCCTTGGTTCGACCTTGGACTAGTTTCGATCTCTAGGTCCCAAATTTGCCCCAAATGATCCCAAATCTTCTGAGAAGGTATATGAATGATATTATAACATAAATATGTGTTTCAGGGATGCCTTTGTACCTTTAAAACACTTCTACAAATACTCTTTCAATTCTGGTCAATGTAGGTAACTTTACTAGTGATTTCCCTTTGACTAGTATTGGTCTCTAGGTCTTAAATTGACTCCAAATGCCTTCAAATATTCAAGGAAGGTTTATGAATGATATTAGGAATTGAATATGATGTTCAGGGATAACATATGGCCACCAAAAGACCTCTGCAAATTCTCTCAAGATTCTGGACCAAGTATGCAATTTTACTAGTAATTTGGGGTTCAAATCCCCCTGAGGTAAGTACTGAAAATGGCTTCCCAAATGCCTCCAAACCCACTCAAATTTATGAACAGAGGTATGTAATGTGTTAAGTATGTTATTAAGGTATCATATGCACAATTAATGGTTTATTACAACTGTTCTCACCCTCTCCCATTCAACTGCAAAAATCCCCAATTCGACCCTTGGGGAAATGGCACTATTTCACCTCCCAATACAACTAAACGGAGTAAAAATGCTTCAAATGCTCAAGTACAGTACATGAAACTTGTAGAATACATCCATGGCAGTATATTTATCACAAATATATCATAGAATCATCCATTCATTCGAAATCATCATCAATACATTGGTTCACAACAAGGTAGTGGGGAAATGGCACCGTTCTTCCATTAAAAATGAGATTTATACATTACTTGGAATTTCGACCTGAAACTTTCTGGAGATGAAGAACAGAGTATTTAATTTATATTACAAAATAAATGGGGCATTAGAATCTCCCCCAAAGAGTACAATAGCTCACCAAAAACGCCCTCCCTCAAGGATCAGGAATATGCCATCAAAACTGGAAATGGTTGAAGGAGCGAGCTGCAATAGAAGAAACCATGAGCTGCCCTGTAGCTTACACCTGCAAATAAAGACTCCATTAAAGCTCCAAATGAAAGGTCTGAATGGCCTTTCCAATTGCCAACTTGGATGGGAATCTTTCACCCTCGAAATTGGCTAAGGCAAGAAACTAGTCATCCACTAGCTCTCCCTCTTCACAAATGCAATTGCAAATTCTACAAATGATCAAAATCCATTATCATACTTCATTCCTACATTTTATAACCAACATTATCCTTCTAAGGGTCGAAATCCTCTCAAGAGATTCAATAGATTTCCATTTAGGAAATATTCCACATTTGCCACTTGTCTCCTAGTTCCAACCTTCCATCTTCTCCCAAATTCGATTTTGGGTCTCTTTGGCTTCTCCAACTCCCAAATTCGACTTCCTTGAGCCTATTTTTGGGGCTGACATGTCATAGTGGTCAGATGTCAGAGGTCAGGTCTTAAATTTGTCATAGTTGTCATAGATGCTCCATCATTGGTGTCATAGGGGCTAGGGAATCTAGCCCAAGTGTCCACAAACTTCCACTTTGACTCTTTATCTTCCATGGAGGTTACCAATCCTTCCCAATTCGACCTAAGATGCTCAATGAAATGTGTTATGACTTACCAAATCACCCAAGAGTGTTCACATTCCCATTAATTCGAATTTGCAAAAGATATATACCATGTATTATGAAAAATCAAGCTAGTGTAGGTCCCACATCCTCCATATGTCTCCAAAACCATTTGTCACCTAGGATTTCTCTTGAATTTATTTATTCACTCTATTTATTAAATACTTGAACCCTTCCAATGTCTAAACATCATTTATTATCCCCTTTATTCCAAATCCCAAAGCTTCCACCCCAAACCTAGGAAACTAGTAATTTTTCTCCTTGGCAATTATTTGACCCTTAACATCAATTTTACAAACTCTAATGAATATGGCTAATGTGATTAGGCCATTGTGACTCAATTAAAAATTTGGGACATGACAAATCCTCCCTTCCCAATATTGCTTGTCCTCAAGCAATTTCAAACATGGGTGTTGAAGAACCTGCTTTCTGTATAATTCTTTGAAGTTGCCATTGAATTGCCAAACCTTGAGTCTTTGAGTTTCCATGAATATTTTAGAGAGGAACCACCATGCTTGCTGCTGCACTACTCTGATTAAAATCACTTTATTAAGTGGGGAATCCATCTCCCATACTGCTTGCTTCCCCCCAAAAAATGAAACCAATGAGACAAAAATTATTCCAGGGTCCCATTGCTTGTATTGCACCCCAACAATTAAGAGTGCTCTCCAACCTACACCATTAGATAAGAGGATTCCTGGATCCCATTTTCTTGTATGCATTCTTCCAAACATCATGAGTACCAAATATATATCATCAAAGTACATAACAACATAATGAAAATGTACATCTAGGATATGCTTCATCAAAGAGTCATGAAAGTGCTTATACCTCCAAGCAAGTAGACCACCATTTTTCAAGTGCATACAAGCTTCAAGTGACCAATCAAATCTGCTCCAATGACATAGGTGAGGATCCCATGTCCTATAATGCTGCTTCAAAAGGATGTGATATGCATCAAAATATTCAGCCATGTATTCTTTCATCCAAGAAGTGAATGAAGAATCTCCACTAGAATCTGAACCAAATAATGAGTAGAAAAAACAAGGAGACTTCAAATGACTCAAAGAAGTCTCACCCATACATCCATTAATGTGAGAATCATAAAGATGTAACAAAGTATGTGGCTGCCAACAAAAATGTTCTCCCATCATAAATCTATTCATCCAAGTGTTGGATGAAGTTCCTCTAACATCAAATGAACCCAATGTTGAGCAAGAAAAACCATGAGTATTCAAGTGACTCAAATCCATATCATAGGTGCATCCATGTAGATGTGAATCATCATAAAGTGACAAATTATGCTGCTGCAAATGTGAATAAGAATGTGCTCCAACCATGTCACCATAAAGGTTAAATCTAGGAGTTCCATACTCCTCATGTGGCACCATCAAAAAGAACCCTTTCACCCATACTTCATTGAGACTAATACTGCAAAACATGGAATTGTAGGATGTAGGAGAATGTACTAACTCACCCAAATTATCAAAAAGTTCAGGAGTTTCATCATGGGAAGGATCCATGTGGGTAGTATCATGCAACTCCTTCAAAAGTGTGAACTCTTTGTCATAGTTTGGTTCCAATGTAGAGGAATCATGCTCTTCTTTAAAAATTGCATAACCTTCATCAAGAGGCAATTCAAATTCCTCTTCCACCACATCAAGTGTTTGGATCTCTTCAAGTTCATCTTCAAACACATCAAGAACATTCAAATTTTGACATTTCTCATGATCCACCATGTCATGAGAATCCTCCAAACAATCTACCATTTGACAATCTGAAACATAGGAGGAAAAACAAGTATCTTGCAACTTTTCAAGAAGTTGCTCATTTTGAATTGTGAGCTTATGAATATCCTCATTATTCTTCAAGTATGCATCATGTAACAATTCATTAAGCTCAAACAAATGGTTTCTATCAAAAAGCAAAGACATGAAATTACCTTTGATGTGGCACATTGCTCTTTGAATCTTCTCCATGTCTTCAAGGAAGGATGTTTCCTCCAATGAAGTAGCTCTCCAACAAGAATTTGACACCAATGCTTGAGTGTCATGGAGAATGCTGAGGGACTCTTGGATATTATTTTCATTCATCTTTAAGGACCCTTCAAGAAAATGAGGCTCTTGCAAATGAACCTCCTCATCTTCTTCAATTTTGCTTGGACCAACTTCATGAAGCTCAAGTGGTGATGGGGAAGTTGATCTTGGTTCTTCTTCAACCGCTACAAGGTCTTCATTATCATGCTTAATGAAACTTGTACTTGTAGAAACACTTTCAAAAGTGATCTCTATGTCACCAACATAGAGGTGTGAGCACCCATCAGTAGGTACTCCTTCATAGTTTAAGCGTCCATCAGTAGATGCTCTTTGGTTCATGTCTAAGCTAGAAGGTGTCTCGAAATGATCTTCCATATTTTCAATAGAATCTTCTTCATGCTCTTGTGATGTCTCTTCCTTTTGCTCCTTAAAGCAAGCTGATGCATTTTTCCCATTGTTTTCCTTAGTATCAATATATTTGGAATCTCTTCTTGAATAAATCTCAAAAGCTCTCCTCAAGGAGGACATCATTTCATGCACACATATATGATACTCGCTCCAAGGGTTTTTACAAGAAGGGCATAAACCTTTCTTCACTAACTCCACATCTTCATTTTTGGGCCTATTTTCAAAAACATGTTCAGCATAGTACTCAAAAGACATGGCATTTTGTGTATTTTTGCTAAAAGCAAGATATTCTTGATATTTTTGATATTGTTGGGGCAAGGTTTTATATTTTGCTCTCCATCTTTGGAACTCACTCATAGAATTATCCTTGGTTGGTGTGACACACTTACATTCATCAGATTTAAATTCATAAGAGTAATCTTCATTTCTCTTGAAATTGTAAGAAGTGTTGCATGATGGCACCTCTTCCTCATACCATTCACATTCTGCTTCATATTTCTCATAAGCATCTGCATATTCCTCATAAGAATTGTACTCATAGGATTCATCATAATAGTAAGACATGGCTGCCAATTATTCTTGAATGTATGTACCTAATACACAGGTGCAAGGACCATGCTCTGATACCACTGTAATGTCCCTTGTTAGGAATTTTATTAAAATTGCAATTTTCCACTTTTTTTCCCTTGGTTCGACCTTGGACTAGTTTCGATCTCTAGGTCCCAAATTTGCCCCAAATGATCCCAAATCTTCTGAGAAGGTATATGAATGATATTATAACATAAATATGTGTTTCAGGGATGCCTTTGTACCTTTAAAACACTTCTGAAAATACTCTTTCAATTCTGGTCAATGTAGGTAACTTTACTAGTGATTTCCCTTTGACTAGTATTGGTCTCTAGGTCTTAAATTGACTCCAAATGCCTTCAAATATTCAAGGAAGCTTTATGAATGATATTAGGAGTTGAATATGATGTTCAGGGATAACATATGGCCACCAAAAGACCTCTGCAAATTCTCTCAAGATTCTGGACCAAGTATGCAATTTTACTAGTAATTTGGGGTTCAAATCCCCCTGAGGTAAGTACTGAAAATGGCTTCCCAAATGCCTCCAAACCCACTCAAATTTATGAACAGAGGTATGTAATGTGTTAATTATGTTATTAAGGTCTCATATTCACCATTAATTGTTTATTACAACTGTTCTCACCCTCTCCCATTCAACTGCAAAAATCCCCAATTCGACCCTTGGGGAAATGGCACTATTTCACCTCCCAATACAACTAAACGGAGTAAAACTGCTTCAAATGCTCAAGTACAGTACATGAAACTTGTAGAAGACATCCATGGCAGTATATTTATCACAAATATATCATAGAATCATCCATTCATTCGAAATCATCATCAATACATTGGTTCACAACAAGGTAGTGGGGAAATGGCACCGTTCTTCCATTAAAAATGAGATTTATACATTACTTGGAATTTCGACCTGAAAATTTCTGGAGATGAAGAACAGAGTATTTAATTCATATTACAAAATAAATGGGGCATTAGAATCTCCCCCAAAGAGTACAATAGCTCACCAAAAACGCCCTCCCTCAAGGATCAAGAATATGCCATCAAAACTGGAAATGGTTGAAGGAGCGAGCTGCAATAGAAGAAACCATGAGCTGCCCTGTAGCTTACACCTGCAAATAAAGACTCCATTAAAGCTCCAAATGAAAGGTCTGAATGGCCTTTCCAATTTCCAACTTGGATGGGAATCTTTCACCCTCGAAATTGGCTAAGGCAAGAAACTAGTCATCCACTAGCTCTCCCTCTTCACAAATGCAATTGCAAATTCTACAAATGATCAAAATCCATTATCATACTTCATTCCTACATTTTATAACCAACATTAGCCTTATAAGGGTCGAAATCCTCTCAAGAGATTCAATAGATTTCCATTTAGGAAATATTCCACATTTGCCACTTGTCTCCTAGTTCCAACCTTCCATCTTCTCCCAAATTCGATTTTGGGTCTCTTTGGCTTCTCCAACTCCCAAATTCGAATTCCTTGAGCCTATTTTTGGGGCTGACATGTCATAGTGGTCAGATGTCAGAGGTCAGGTCTTAAATTTGTCATAGTTGTCATAGATGCTCCATCATTGGTGTCATAGGGGCTAGGGAATCTAGCCCAAGTGTCCACAAACTTCCACTTTGACTCTTTATCTTCCATGGAGGTTACCAATCCTTCCCAATTCGACCTAATATGCTCAATGACATGTGTTATGACTTACCAAATCACCCAAGAGTGTTCACATTCCCATTAATTCGAATTTGCAAAAGAGATATACCATGTATTATGAAAAATCAAGCTAGTGTAGGTCCCACATCCTCCATATGTCTCCAAAACCATTTGTCACCTAGGATTTCTCTTGAATTTCTTTATTCACTCTATTTATTAAATACTTGAACTCTTCCAATGTCTAAACATCATTTATTATCCCCTTTATTCCAAATCCCAAAGCTTCCACCCCAAACCTAGGAAACTAGTAATTTTTCTCCTTGGCAATTATTTGACCCTTAACATCAATTTTACAAACTCTAATGAATATGGCTAATGTGATTAGTCCATTGTGACCCAATTACAAATTTGGGACATGACAATAGGTCACTATTCAATAGGACTTAGGAACAAGAAGAAGGCATGAATGTAGAGCTTGGTGGTGATGCCATGTATCCCATAAGAGGAGTGAGATCTATCTCCTTCTAGCTGTTGAGAGGTGATGTTCTTGAATGAATAATGTTTTGTATGTTCCTAGTTTGAAAAAGGAATATTCTTTCAGTATCTTGTATGGAATATCTTTAGTGTATGGTTGAATTTGATGCTCAAGAATTCAACTTTAATAGATGAAACCATATTGTGGACATAGTGGTATTTTCTAGAGGTCTTTATAGGTTGAAAAACTATCTACTAAATCATGGTGCATTGGTGGATGATAGTACCAAGTTGTGTGAGTTATGGCACATATGGCTTGGTCACTTGCATTATGGAGAATTTCCCATCTTGAAGAAGATAGTACAAGGATTACCATAATTTAAGATAGAGAAGGGTGTCTGCAAAGGATTTTATCTTGGAAAGGACATTAAGACTACTTTTCCTAGCAATGAAAATAAATCAAGAGGGAGTCTTGATTTGATCCATTCAGATGTATGTGGACCTATGTATTTATAATTTTTAATGTATAGTTGTTATTTTGTCACTTTTATTGATGATTTTTCTTGAAAGGATAGGATCTATTTTTTGAAGAGTAACAATGAAGTGTTCAATAAGTTCACAGAATATAAGGATTTGGTTGAAAATCAAACAAGAAGAAATATCAAAGTACTTCACTCAAATAATGAAGAAAATCATACCATCGTGAAGTTTGACTCTTTGTATAGGGAAGAAGGCATTAAGAGGGAGTTGATTGTACCTTATAATGCACAAAATAATGGTGTTTCTGAGAGGAAGAATCAATTCCAACATCGATATTACTCAATCTATGATTCATGACATTTATTTTCCCGTGATTTTTTGGGTTGAGGCTTGTAATACAACAATGTATATTTGAATGGATATCCTCACAAGATCTTGAAGGACATGACACCATAGGAGAAATTTACTAATATGAAACCAAATCTATCTCATCTTCATCTGTTTGGTAGTCCATTTTATATTCATGTTCCTAAGGAGAAGAGGACAAAGTTGGACCCCTCCAATATGAAGGCTATCTTTGTTGGATATAGTGACACTTATAAATATTACAAGGTATACATTCTAACTTAGAGAAATACTATGGTAAGAAGAGATGTGAAGTTTGATGAGAGGGATTCCAGTGTTTATGACATTCCTTCAGTGATTAAATAAAGTGAGAAAGTCGTTTCAAAGATAGATTCTGAGGCTCGTGATGAGGCAGGTCAAGTGAGGATGAGGTGAGGCTAGGATAATGCTTACCCTCACCTTCCACCCCATCTTGCATGAAATAGATATGGCTTACTCAAACATTGTCGGAGGCTAGTGAGAAGGTTGGAATTCCCAAATCATCAATGAGGGAAAGTGTACGACCTAGGATATATGCTAGTCATATAACATTGGTTTCTTCCATCCAAGAGACTTCAAATTGTACATTGGAGGAAAGGTGTGATACCTTGATAGAGGATGTTGCTGAGATTGATTCCAAATTTGTAGCTAATGGGACTATTATAGAGTACAAAGCCATGGATTCTAGATTCTCTCAAATAGAGGGAGTTTCCCTTAAGGATTCTCTTACTTCAAGATTCTCTTGAGATGAGGTAGTTAGCCTAGTTCAAGATAGTTTAGCTACCATAGGATTTGAGGAGCATGAGATATATTCTCATGATGATAGGTCGATGATGACCTTGCATATTTTTATGACTATACCTCAATATTTGCATCCTAGGATCAATTTGATCTTGCACATAGATATGATTATCCTTTTAGATTGTCTTGGTCAACTTTTGATGCGGTACCCATTGATGTTGACCCATGATATTGAGGATAATGGAGGGTGGTAGTTGAATGTTGTTCCAAGGATAAATTCATATATATTCATAGGAGGTGATTATTCATTAGATGATTGAAATGTTGTGATGGCATGGTTGAAAACTTTGTTGTAGATAACATTGGTTGATTGTAGGACCACAACCAATATTGGTTTGTGGTTAGAAGATTTGGAAAAGTTCCAGAGGGAGTCAAAATGTGTCTATGTGAACATTTTCCTCGTAAAGAGGGAGTGTTATCTTTTTGGGTTACTTTGGAAGTGTTTACACCATGTTTGGGGTGCTTCATGAGATTTTGCATACATGGTGTATGTTCATCCCCTGAATGGTCTGAGATGGATTGTAGCATGATAGAATTATATATGGTCTATGATGGATATGCACACTTGTGATAGCTTGGTTAGTGGATTCCAAATCTTAGATGATCACTAAATCAATGTTATTCCATATGGAATTCGATATCTCTTGCCTAGATGGTGGATTCCCTACATGATGGCCACATGGAAGATTCACCTAGTGGGAGAATTCCCTGTAGGATATGAGGAATGTTATGCGTTGTGGAAAAGGGATACAAGCCCTATATGGCATGCGGTAGTTTGGTTTCCTATTCAGATGATTGGAGATAGCTTGGGGACACTTAAGGCTTTGACAATGTTCTCACAAGGGGTAGCTACCATAATCGATTGCTTGGATTTGGAGGATCGATGGAGCTCATGGAAGCTCAATATGGAGTGGTGTATACTTGCCTTGCGTAGCTACATCACCTTGGGACACTATTGTGCACAACATCATCATTAGATCTTGAAACGTGTACTCTATGAGTGGAGTGCTTCACTTGTGTGTGGATTACTTATGTTTAGTAGAATGCTTGTAAGGATTAGGTCAACCTATGTTATATTGTTCTCCTCCCTTACCTCTCATATAAATAGAGGAAGGATAGAGTATTTCCAAGCACATAACATCACATATTCATTTGTATCTCTTATTTGGAGTGCTCTCTTAATGATGTTCTAGGGTTCATGAGGAAACCCTAGCAGAGCATATGAGGAGAAGGTGGATGATTTTTCTCTATTGAAATTCTTCTTTGTATATTTGATCTCTTTCTCTCTCTCTTGGGTGCTAGGGTTTCTTGGTCTCTTGGATTATATTGGATATTAGGGTTAGGGTTTCATCCCTTGGAGGCTAGAGATTAGGGTTTGGAAACGCTTGGATGTATTTGTAAATGTCTTTCCTTGGAGATAGTGTTGGAGTGATTCTTACACATTGGGGGATCTAGCTTTTGTAGGCTAACCCTAGCTAGGTCATCTTGGGTGGTTGGAATTTTTCCTATCCTTAAGAGGACACTATGGTATATATGCGCTTCATTTATTGAGCATATATATATATGAGATATTTTCAACTATCTACATATTCTGTATATTTCATATTTGATTTTATCATTTATCTTCTTGGGATGTTTATTTATAGCTCTTAATTGTCTTGTTGACTTGACACACTTAAGGGAAAATTGTTAAGGGACTTAACAATAATATTGAAGATAATATTATAACCATCTATCGTTGTTTTGTTTGCTGTATAAGAATAGTTTTTAGATCTGGTTTATGCATGTTAAGTATCCCAAGAGGGATGGAAATGAATTGGAATGTTTGGTATCTTTTCTCATTGAATTGCAGTGAATTTTGGGGCCACTAGAAGTGAATTATTGTGATTGTTCCACTGCAGTTTTACACATTAATTTACAACGGTCTTGAAGGTTGAAAATTATAGGTTTAAGATACAAGGAACCTTCTTGGGAAAAGGTGAATTTTCATATTTTCATTAATTGTGTGGTGAAAATGAATTTCAACACAAACTCCTCCAACCAATTCCTCACAAAAGAAACTTGCTAAGTCCCTCACATTGATTCTCTAAGGGAATCTGGACACTATAACTCACTATCTACACTTCATTTTTGCTTTAGTGATTTCATGTGTGATTTTTATTTCATTTTGTTGTCACTAACTCATTTACAACTAAGAAAATAACATTATAAGTAAAAAAAAAATCATCTTTAAAGTTTTCTTAAGATTTAAGAACAAAAGGTTTGATTGTACTCACATATGCATTGCAATAATCAAAGGGATCTAAGAAGTTAAATTATTTCTCTTTCATTGTTGTGTGTGGTAAGTAGGCTAGATTAGGGGACAATGATAACAAATCAATGAAATCATTTGTGTCCATAATTTCCATCCCGCTTTGTAACTTTCCATAGTTGTCAATCATCACTACATCATCTAATCACCTGGTAGATGTAACAAGGTCACTATCACTCGATAGTTATTGTTAAGCTAGTATCCCACTATCCTTTTTTCTATTCCAATAGTAGGCAATGACATTTTGTTACTTGCTAACCCTATTTTCATACTAACCATGTAAGATATGAAATATGACTTGGGATTTTAATAAAGAAATCATCTCAATCCCTGAAAATTGGGGAAGGTAATAGCTTGAATGGAATTAGTGCTTAGTAACAAATTTCCACACCATGACGCTAATGATTTTAAAATTTTGTTATGTTAGATATGAATCAAAATGCAATTCAAGACCTTGAATCCCTCCAAATAGGTAGGTTGTAGTCTTGATTACATCAATGTTATACGTTGTACTCTTGGTAGCTTGTTTTCATTTCCTAGTAGGTCACTATCCCAATATGAAGTGCATAGTAAAAAAAACTAAACAAGTTGTCTCAAACATCTATAGTAAATATAGTTTGCTAATGAAAAAACACAATGACTACAAATCCACTATCATGTCTTGGGATACTTCAATTATTCCAATTTCTCTCCTTTGATGCTCATAAATTCATAATGCTCCAAAACAAGTGTTGATCCAAAACTGGTGGTATATACTTATTCCATAATAAATATTCCATAAATGCAAAATAAAAACCAAAAAAATGCCATCCCAAGTGAAACCTAGTAGTAGTAGAGGTTGTGTTCTTTACGAATCCCAAGGACCCAAGTATAGCACAATTATTATGCATGTGTGTTAAGAGAGAATAAGAATTATGACAAGTTGGTGAGAAATGGGAATTACATATAGTAGATCTTTGGCATGAACACCCTCTTTGCCATTATGCAGCTTTATGGTTTAACTACCCTTGTCTTTGACTTGAACACCACATGCTCTAGGCAAGTTTACAATCCACCTTTGACCTATGCAAGTTCATATTTTACAAAGTTTCCTTTGTAATGGTACCTTGGGTTTAGGAAATACTCAGATGCTTTTATAGGCCAATGGAGTTGGTTGTTCCATATATTATCAATGTTCTTCCCAATAGATAGATATTTTGTTTCTTATCCTTGTATGATGCATTTATTCACTCATTGACCTAATCCATGGCTCATAATATATCACATAGCAATTTTATCCCCATCCACCATCCATGATACCTTAATAAGGGGCTTAACAACTTTTACAATCTTTGGTCCTCTAGACCAAACATTGGTTTACAAATTTTATTACATGTCATCCTTATTAACCTCACTACTCAATTGAGTTTTAGTCCACTCATCAAAGGAAAACATATCCATTGAGTTGTTTGTCTAGGAAATTAGAGATTGCATTGCGGGGAAGTTTATTGCAAATATGGTGATGGAAAATCTTACAAGATCCTTAGTCCCTTATTTTCCCTCATAAGGTTCAATATCCACGAGTCATTGTAGATGTATTTGATGATGCACTTTGTATGGTATGCATCCCTCTTCACCCAATTTTGTTTGTGTATATCTTGAAGGATGAGGTCTAGGCAACATGTAGCACATGTATCCCATAATATGGTTGGGTGTTTTTCCTCCAACAACCTACCCATGGTAACATAGTTAAAGGAAATATGATCATTGATTATATGTGAAACATTCTCCACCAAAAAATACACAATCGCCTTGTCCAAAATGTGGAATAATAATCATGTATCCTTCAACCAATCAAATGCATCTACTAATTTCAGAGACATAGTTCCTTATGAGATAGTAACAAGGAAATTAAGTATGGTATGAGACCCTCCATCAATCCATCCATCCACTAGACAAGATGTTGGATTATTTTTTAATCCGTGACTTTTTAGAACTCCTCAAGTACTTATTTATGGATCCAACTCATTATATAAAAGTACCCCCTCGAGTCATAAAAACTTACACCTATTTCAAATTGCTTATCATATTTGAAGGCCTTTAAGCATTGAAAGGGATATACCACCATATAGCCATTTATTTAAACATTTACTCACTGGATTGATTCTTTCAATGTCTATCAATGGTTGACTAAGTGCTGGAGGTAGGGGTGGTGACAAATGAAAAAAAAACATTAATCTTCATTCTCTTTGGTATAGGGTTGTCATGAAATGGAACAATATATCTTGAGGGAACCCTAACAAAAGAGTTCATGAGACTTCAAAACCAGGGTAACCTGTGGATGCATTCTCTCTCATTTTCCCTATGTTAACTTCAATCTATTCTTTCTTGGTCATTTATACTAGATATTATCCAATAGAAGCTATTATTTCCTATCTAATATACAGGTCAACATCAAGGCATGGTGTGACTCACCCTCATATGATAGCTAAATGTCCATTTGCTCTATGAATCCCTTCTTACAACATTTACAATAATTGTTCCCATCAATCTCTTCACATTGGCTCCATGTAGGGTATTTCACATTCTTGGGGGACATGATAAACAATGTCTCAAACAATGAAAATAATTACAAAAATGGAAAATCTATCTTGAACTATTTTCTAAAAAAATAATCAGGGTTTGAAATATTCTTAGCATAGCTTCGAATGGGCACAAGTACAATCTGTTGTTAAATATACTTAAAGATTGTAGATGATATGTAGACCACTGATGTAGATTCCAAATAATAAAAAAATGCATACAAATAATGTTAAATTAGTGCCAATATCACTCTAATTGAACTTTGTTCACCACTACTTTGCAATCTCCTACTCACAAATTATAAACTAGCGATTTATGAGGAAAATAGAAGGGGGTAAACACTATATAGTGATAACTTAGGGTTTGTGAGGGGTACCTTTTCTCATTTTTTTTTCGTTACCCCTCCCACAAATTGTCCCATGGGTAGTTTTAGAGGGATGGGGACCAATCTAAAATGGAACAGGTTCAATTAGTTCCATCTTGAACTAGCATGTAATTTGAGATTAGGAATAGGCCAAGGCATGTCAATGGGTGAACTAGCTTGACTAGACATTTTTGGGTGGCTCCAACTAGTTCTAATAACATTGATGTTATCATAACAAATATCCCTAATAGGGTGCACTTTACATGGAAGCTAATGTCCATGTGAAGGGTGTCTTTTGAGTATAATCTCACCTCTTTCCCCTTCATCAAAACTTTTATTAACTATTTTAAATATCATGTTAACTATTCGTGCATCTACCATTTGTTTTTCTTGTGCACAATACCTTGGGTTGTTGTTGGCTTGGTTTTGCAACCAAGCTTTGTGCAATGGGCACCTATCAACAATGTGATAGCAGTTTCAATATAGAAAGCAAAAACGATTATAAATTAAATCTAAATATAAATTAACATGTGCATATAACAAATAAATTTAAAAATGATTCATGGAAAGAACAAGAAATAAAAAGAATAGATGTTTTGTATTAAGATACCTCAAATGGTGAGGATTTTTGTTGAGCAACTCCAAGGGTGAGTAGCTCCAAGCTCCAATGGTCTCCTCTCCAAGATGTTGAAAATGGCCAAAAGTCTCATGAGATATTTTGACAGCGTGAGGATAGGATGATGGATGGATGGAAAGTGAGGAGCCCCTACCACCTTTTTATAGTTTTTGGTGGTGGGGAATACCATTATGGTTTTGAGGAAACCAATGGTATTGACCAACATGGTTTAGGTACCTTTTTCCCTCTTTTTTCCTTTTTTGAATATTTTGAATATTTTTATTCCCTTTTTAGTATTTTTGGGAATTATGGACCCTTTTCGAGGGTTTTTTATGCTTTTTGAGGAAAAATATTCATTTTGAGGGGGAAAAGGGGTGTATTATGGTCTTTTGGTGACCTTTTGATGGCTTTAGAGGCTCAAATGGTGGAAAAGTGGACAAATGGGTCATGTGAATAAGGAAATGAGCTAATGAGCACTTTTTGGGTGTTAACAGTTGTAACAAAATGTATTATGCATTTACCATTAGATTTTTTGTGCACACTACCGTCAGTAGTAAAATGAGGAGCACTTGACGATTCGAATTCTGACCGATCAGGGGGTCCGATAGACTCTGGTTGTGAGCGGGCTCCTGAAGTTCGCTCAGATTCCACCGATGCGTTCAGTAGGACTACTGCTGAACCAATTGGTGGGTCTCTAGGTCCCTGCAGAGGGTGCTTTCATTGTTGGGGGTGAGAGGTTAGAGATTACCCTCACTGATGTTTACTTTCTTACTGGGTTGCCTCGCTTAGGGGAGGTAGTGGATCTTCTGTCAAAGATCCCTACAGGTTTGGATATCGAGGATCTCCTGGAGACATTCTGTGTTCCTAGGGCTATCGTGCAGAACAACGCTTTAAGCCTGAGATCTCTGCGGGAGTGGGATATGCGGGATGTTGGGGCTTGTGTTCTGCGGGTTTTAGCTGCCACGGTGCCACATCGTTTTTCTGGGGGACAAATGATGATGGTGGATTCTATGCTGAGGGGGACCTACTACGCGTGGGGTCAGATGTTTTTGGCCAGTGTCCGGAGAGATTTGGACAAGGTCAGCCGGGAGGGGGGAGAGTTCTGCTATGCCTCCTTCCTGTGTTGTTTCTGCTTTAGAGGTATTGAAAACATGCCCTACACAATGAAAACTACTACTATCCGCCATGGAGGAGTAGACCTTGATGATACACATATGATGGCTTTCGACTTAGACTAATCCGAACCTCAATTACCATCAAATTTGTCCTTCCAAGTATCCGTAAACATTCGAAACCTTGTTGTGCATAGATGCATCATCGATGAAGGAGCTTCAACCTGCATTATGTCCACTCTTGTGTGGCAAAAACTTGGCTCCCCCACTTTACAACCATCCACCACAGCATTACGAGCTTACGATGGGCGCTCAGCTCAACCACAAGGCCTCTTAGCGAACGTACCCATAGAACTAGGCGGAAAATTAGTTCTCATCGACATTGAAGTGATCAATGCCTAGCTCGACAACAACCTCCTTCTTGGACATAGCTATATGTCCAAAATGAAAGACGTCGCTTCATCTGTGTTCCGCCTCATGATGTTCCCACATGAAGGACGCGTTATCAAGATTGATCAACTCACATATTATGATCCTAACGCCCCCGCAGCCCCTCAAAATGTACTACCAATGATTGAACAAACCGTTCAAACTGCACCGACATCATTTGTCTCGTTAATTGGTCCTAGAATCTACACCGAGTCACCTATGACTTCCACATTTCCATCGATCCCACCACCTTTACTGATAACAAAAACATCAAATTTGTGCACCCTGTCGCACACCACACAGCATCCTTCGTCACTACCACAAACACCCATAGTGCCTACTCATATTGGAACAACACCAATTCATACAATCCCGTTCTTGTTCCCATTTTCTGGAGTTGTTAGTTCGCCAGTAATGGCTACACTCAACCTTCCTGGTTTAACATTAGGGATACCTGTATGGTACTTACCTACTCCGAGCCCCCCGCCGAATCCGACTGTTATTTTACAACCGGTACAACCTATCCCTACTACCAACCACCCACCCCCTCTTGTCACTCATCTGCAAAATACACCACCCCCAATAGTGACTACGGCATCAACCTCTAGAAATGCCCCACCTCAATTATGAAACACAGGGGGCAGAGGACCACAAACTTATAACACTGGACCCATAACTCGCACCCCCCAGCAACCCCCAAGGTATCCAAGAACCCCCCAACTATTCGCATTCCCCCTAAGTTCTCATTGTGTGACGACGTAGGCCATGCCACTCATCAATGTCCACAATTACCTGCACTCCAAGAACACATGAATATGTTGGATGACGACACTGGAATTCCAGTTATAAGACTTGAACCACCTCCTAAACCTTGCGACAAAACGCTTCACACTAACCACCCTGGTGCGATATGCGGCATTTATGGCCATTATTCACACCACTCCCCTGATCTCCCAGATTATAGAGCAGCCTTATATGAGATGAACAATGCCGACTTAGAGATATCTCCTCCCCTCATCGAGGAGATCTACCCTCTGAAATCATCTTCTTCGGAAGAAATCAATACAATCTATATGATTTCAACCACATACAAACTCGAACCCGTTGATTTATGGTCTGATTACTTTCGTACTAATGAACAAATTCTAGAAACACTCGATGCACCGGACTACCCTTGGGACGATATGCACCATCGATCATACTTCCTCCCTGAGGTGTCTACATCCACCGCGGAGAAACAACTATCAGTCGAATCGAAAGACTTTCTACAACTAAGGTCGATTGGTTCAAAGACCCCATCCCAACACCAGATGCCTTCAAAGAGGGGAATATGTCCAACATTTCCCCTATTATACAAATTGACATTTCCACCACACCTAGAAAACCTAAGCTCATCTCGCTAGGCACATCATGCACTCAAGCGGAAACTCAAGCATATAAGAAACTCTTCCAAGAGTTTCGTGATGTCTTCACCTGGTCTTACACCGAGATGCTTGGCCTCGATCCTAACATTGTGGAACATCCATTTGACACTTGGCCCCATGTGCCTCCTGTCTGATAGAAATAACACCCAATTCACCCGTCTAAGCTCCCAACTGTTAAGGCTGAGATTGAAAAACTCCAAAAAGCAGGATTCATATATCCTATTGCCTACACCACCTGGGTTTCAAACCCAGTTCCAGTAAACAAGAAAGTGGGCACCATACGCGTTTGTACTTATTTCCGAGACCTCAACCTCGCTTGTCCCAAAGACAACTTCCCCACACTATTCATTAACCAACTAATTGATGAATGTGCGGGTCATGAGGCTCTTTCTTTTATGGATGGTTTCTCCGGATGTAACCAAATCAAAATCCGTAAAGAAGATCAATACAAGACCGCTTTCACTACCCCATGGGGCACCTTCTCCTATCACGTCATGCCTTTTGGTCTCAAGAATGTTGGAGCCACTTTCCAACGCGCCATGACTTATTGCTTCCATGATCTACATAGAATCATAAAAGTTTATCTAGACGACCTCACCGCTCGATCTAAGAAACGATCTGATCATTTAGACGACCTTCGACAAGTTTTCTTGTTTTGTCGAAAAAACAACATCCACTTGAACCCACTCAAGTGTGTCTTTTGCGTTACAGCAGGTCGCCTGCTGGGGTTTGTCATTTCATAAAAAGGCATCACTGTAGACCCCTTGAATTTCCAAGCCATTGTAGACTTACCGTCACCCCGTACATTAAGACAACTTCAAATCCTTCAAGGGAGGTCCAACATCCTCCGCCCCTTTGTCCCTGACTATGCCACCACGGTCCACGATTTCCTTCAACTACTACATCTGCATACGCATTTCATATGGGACCAACAAGCAGAATCAGCTTTCACTGACTTAAAGAAAGCACTCACGAATGCCCCGTTGATCTCTCCTCCAGATTTCACAAAAGATTTCACCCTCTATGTTTCAGCATCCGAATATGCCGTATCTGGAGTTCTTGTCCAAGAAGATACTACTCGCCAAGAGCATGTCATCTACTATGTGAGCTAGACCTTGTCAGGCCCACCCCTCCGCTACCCACATGAAGAGAAGATGGCCCTCGCCGTTGTCTTTTCAGTACAAAAGCTGCGACACTACATTCTCCTCAGCCACACCACGGTTGTAGCCAATTCCAATCGAATGGTTTACCTCTTGACACGTCGCCTCCTTCAAGGCCGCGTAGCTAAATGGGTGATTATACTGCAATAATACGACCTAACTTTCAAAACCCCAAAGAGCAACAAGGCCCTACCACTCACTCAACTCATTACAGATCTCCCATCCTCTTCATCATCACACGCTATCCAAACGGACCTCGTTGACGACCACATTTTCATCATTTCCTCTAATGACCCACGGTACGGTGACATCTTAATATACCTCTGCACACAAAAATTTCGACCTAACATCGATCGTGACAGACGCCGTCGTATACGACACCACGCCCCCCGATATCTCCTATTAGGCGATGTACTTTATCAACGCGACGTCGATACCATCTTACGACGTTTCCTATCTCATGACGAAGTAGAACAAGTCCTTAATGACTGCCATAGCGGTGCCTGCGGAGGCCATTTCTCCGGCATGGCCACTTCCCATAAGATCATCCGCGTAGGTTACTTTTGGCCTTAATTATTTACTGATTGCATCACCGCAGTCAAACATTTTCAAAACTGCCAAGTTTTTGCCCCCAAGGAAAGAACCCCACCCGCCCCCCTTCATCCAATCGTCACTGTCAGACCATTCTGCAAATGGGCCATCGAATTCCTAGATTGCAATCCCATGTTAGACGGTGGTCATAAACACATCATTGTGGCCGTAGATTATTTCACCAAGTGGGCGAAAGCCATGCCAACTTACAATTGCAAAGCCGACACCGCAGCACGTTTTTTCCTCAACCATGTTATCACTCATTTTGGAGTGCCAAAGCAACTCGTCTCAGACCACGGCTCTCACTTTGAAGATGTCGTTTGAAGAGAATTATCAACCCTACTGAAATTTGAACACCATTTCTCCTCTGCCTACTACCCCCAAGGGAATGGCCAAGTCGAGGCGATTAACAAAATTTTAAAGACCATCCTCCAGTGCACTGTTGACAAACACAAATCAAATTGGCATCACATGCTCTTCCCGGCACTATGGGCATACCGCACGTCAACCAAAACCGCCACCGGTTTTACCCCTTTCCATCTAGTTCACGGTGTCGAATCTGCCCTCCCAATTGAGTGCCAGATTCCAGCCCTACATATGGCCGTTGAACTCCTACCGGACACTTCCCCAATTGAGCAACGCTTACTACTTCTGGAGCAAGCCGATGAAGATCGGCGCACAGCCCTCCAAACCATGGAAACAGCCAAGAACCGATCCAAACTGAGTTACGACAAACATGTCCACCCAAGAATATTTACTGAAGGGGACCTTGTCCTCACCTATGATCAAGCTCATGAAAAAACCGGAAAAGGAAAGTTTGTGTCCATGTGGCAAGGCCCATACATTATACATACCTGCCTCAGACAGGGGGCATACATTCTGACCGATTTAGAAGGAAACCCCCTACGTAACCCATGCAATGGGTTGTACCTCAAGCGATTTTACCCATAGAAAATCTGATGGACTCCACCGTCCATAATTGTACAGTCTTATTTTGTTTTTTACAAAAAATACAAAAACCTAAAAATTTGTTTTTCCTGCATGACCACAGATGGATCCTGTTCCACTTTGCTACGTTGGTTTCACTGATGGTGCAAGCCGTTGGTCCCCCAATCTTGCCTCCGCAACTTGGGTAATATATTCCCCTTCACATGAGTTGATCCACATCGACGGAGTGTGCATAGGTGCCGCCACCAACAACCAAGTTGAAAACGATGCCATGACCGGTCTCCTAGCTGCTGCTCTCCAAATGAGCATAAGTCGCCTTAACGTTTTCTTGGACTCACAACTCCTTGTTTCCCAGCTCAACAATTATTACTAGGTACGCGATCCCTGTCTTTTTAGAAAATTCCTGCGCACTAAACAAATGGTTCGACAGTTTGAATCCATTTCATTCACACATGTCCCAAGGAATCTCAATAGTGTAGCAGACCATATGGCCAACAACATTCTTGATTGGCACACCAATCAAACCATGTAGTAAATACAAAATATGCCTCCACAGGCATTAAACAAATTAAAAAGTGCATCCACGTGCATAACATGTGCCTCCACAGGCATTAACCAAATTAAAAAGTGCATCCACGTGCATAACATGCACCTCCACGGGCATATACAAAATCAAAGGTGCATCCATGTGCATAACATATGCCCCCACGGGCATATACAAAATTAAAAAACTGCATCCACGTGCATAATATGTGCCTCCACGGGCATATAGAAAAATTAAAATGCTGCATCCACGTGCATAGCATGTGCCTCCACGGCCAAACAAATAGACAATAAATACATCCATGTGCATAAACAACTATATACCAAAACATATATATATATATATCATCATATAGTCAACATGTCATAGGTGCCCTCAGCACCCAATATACAAAAATACATAAGCCGTACAAAAAGGTACTTCCCCATATGCTCATCATCATTTGGGGGCAAATACAAGATCATCTAATCATCATGATCTCTGAGCTCCTCTGGCGCCACCTCCGTTGGCCCCACCGGATCATGCCGAGCCCGAACCCTCCTCTCCGTCGGCCCTGCTGGATCATCCCGCACCCGAATCCTCCCCTCCACCGGCCCTGCCGGATCATGCCGAACCCCACCCCTCCACTCAGCCACCACCAATGCTGCCATAGGCAGGATAGAGCGCCACTCATGAGGCGCATCGAAACAATGCTCGACAATGTCCCGATCCAAATCCCTCCACCCATCCTCAGGCAATCCTGCCAGGATCATGTCTATTGTCTCTCGTACGCCCTCAACGGCATCATCTCGAGGCCGAGATCCTCGACCGCAAGGCCAAACTCCTCGATCATGAGGAGGCAATACAGCTACAGGAGGCGTAAAGACCGCCATCGTCCATCCCCTACGAACCACATGATCGGTCGGTGGTACAGGACCAACATCTTCACAATCACGCAAGTGAACCATCATATAAATATCTCTAACTATAATCATAACAAAAACATCTAAAAAACACATGATATAGTAGAGAACAAAACACAAAAACATACCATCTAAACCCCAGGCCTATCCCTGGGCTCGAGGCATCTCCGGATCTCCTCAATAATCCATACCGGCATATGGATAGTTATCAATCAGTAGGGGGATCTGCTCCCACTGCTCATACATATCCTGCGAAAAGAACCCATGGATACCACCACCACCGCGGGGCATCATCTGCCCCCACCGCACCATCCGCGGCTCACTCAGCAACCCGTCTCGAACCGGCACCCGTGGCCGCAAGGTCGGTACCCACTCAAAAAAGAAACAACACAGGAAGGAGGCATAGCAAAACTCTCCCCCCTCCCGGATGACCTTGTCGAGATCTCTCCGGACACCAGCCAAAAACATATAACCCCATGCGTAGTAGGTCCCCCTTAGCACAAAATCCACCATCATCGTTTGTCCCCCAGACAAAGGATGTGGCGCCGCGGCACCCAACACCCGCAGAACACAAGCCCCAACAACCCGCATATCCCACTCCCGCCGAGATCTCAGGCTCAAAGAATTGTTTTGCACGATAGCCCCAGGAACACAGAATGTCTCCAGCAGATCCTCGATATCCAAACCTACCGGGATCCTCAGCAGAATATCCCCTACCTCCCCTAAGCGGGGCAACCCGGTAAGAAATTAAACATCAGTAAGGGTAATCTCTTACCTCTCACCCCCAACAATGAAAGCACCCTCTGCAGGGACCCAGAGACCCACCAATTTGTTCAGCAGTGGTCCTACTGAACGCATCGGTGGAATATGAGCGAACTTCAGGAGCCCGCTCACAGCCAGAGTCTGTCGGACCCCTTGATCGGTCTGAATCCGTATCGTCAGGTCCTCCTCCATCTCCCGCTCTCGCCATGACACCCGTGGTCTCCTCAACATCCTGCCAAAAAACAAAGAAAATTTTTTAGAAACAGAAAAAAAAATTTCAAAAAATTTCATCGCGGCTTTTCCATCAAAAGCCGCGATGATCATCGTGGCTTTCATCCATGAACCCGCGATGAACATCATGGGTATTGACCCCATAGTCGCGATTAACATCGCGACTATCAGCCCCACAGTCGCAATGAACATCGTGACTTTCAGCCCGACAACCGTAATGAACATTGGACCTGTCGGCCCCCAAACCCACGATGTTCATCGCGGAAAAGGACGCGAAACCCGTGATATTCCACGTTGGAAGGCCAACATAGAATTTCGCGGCCTTCGGGGGCCTGCTTCTAACCAAAAAAGACATAATCAAAAAGGCTAAGGCGAATAGGGTTACCTGAAACTCGCAGAATTGAAAACCAACGGTCGAATCTCCCAGAAATCAAGAAAGAGCTCTGATTGCTCTGCCAAACTCGCACGTAACAATGACACGTCATATTGGCCCCACAACCTATTTATAGAGATTTGACCATTTTTCAAACAACCATTGTGGTATCATACGACGTCCATTCCTCAAACCGTTGGTACCATTAGAATCAGCATAGCGAGAACTTCATGATAGTCCTTTCTTTTTCCTGTTTTCACCAGGTCCATTTTTTGACCATTTTTTCATGCCCTCGTCACCTCGGTTTGCATGCCACATCAGCCATCGTCTGTTTCTGACAAGTCTTATATTTCCGGATTCAGTTTTCCATGCTCGTGATGACGATTGAGATCATTTCTCGCTCTCACCTCCAAATTTTTGGGGCATTTTTCCCATGCCCCCTCGTTGCCTCGGTTTTCGTGCCACATCGGCCTTCGCTCATTTCTGACGAGACCTATATTGCCGGATTCAGTTTTCCGCGCTCATGATGACGCTTAAGATCATTTCTCGTTCTCACCTCCAGATCTTTCGAGCATTTTTCTCATGCCCCCTCATTTCCTCGGTTTGCGTGCCACATCGACCGTCGTCTATTTTTTACAAGTTTGATATCGTCGGATTCAATTTTCCACGCTCATGATGATGCTTGAGATCATTTCTCGCTCTCACCCCCATAATTTTTGGGAATTTTTTCAAAATGCCACTCATCACCTCGGTTTGCATGCCACATTGGTTGTTGCCCATTTTTTACAATCTTTATGTCACCAGATTCAATATTCCGCACTCATGACGATGCTTGAGACCTTTTCTCACTCTCATCAATACCTTTTTGTTCAATATAGTTTTACCCATTTTTTGGGCCAAGCAATCCCTTTTACGAGAAAGGCACTTAGGGAGTTTCTGTTAAGCTCTTTTCCGACTCCTAAAACAATGAAAAGATCGTTGAGCAACCTTGCCTCCTTTCATGCTCGCTAAACATATCTGAAAGGGCATCTACCTGGTATAAGTTTACCCCTTTTCCAGACCTTGTAGACTAATTACAAAAAAGGAAGACTCTAGTCACATCGGCTAGAAGAGTTCTCCATTTGCATCATTTTATGCTTTTTCGGGCCTTGGAGACTAACTTACGAAAAAGAACACCAATGGAGTCCACTTACCACTTTCAGACTCTCTAAACATGAAATCGACCACGAGCAATCACCATCCTGGGCTCGTAAAAACCCACAGGACGGTACTCACAACCACTGCAGAGTCTTCTTATCGTTTTCAAACTCCTTAAAAATGAAAGCACCCATGAGCATGAATAGTCCTGGGCTCACAAAATCCACAGGACAGTACCATTTCAAAGCACACTTTTATCCCTTCTTGGAACTCATTAAAACTACGAAGAAGGACCCAATGGTGCTTCTCGGCGCCATAACAGATCACGTCTACTCATATGGCAGCTTCCCCATTTCGGTCGCCTTTTTTTAGATTATACTGCAGTATGTCACCCTAATAATCCCTCAACAGCACCCATCAGTTGGACCCCCCAGAGTTAATACATACCCTTCAGTCCTTAAAAGCTATGATCCCCGCACCTACAAGTCAGTCTCCTACGCTTCCAGGTCAACCATGTAATCATACTCTGAACAAAGGAATTTTGAGTCCACCCACTCTATGACCCCAGTTACTTCCCATCCCCACAAGTATGTCAGTCCTACCATCAGTACTACCACACTTCAGTTCTACACCTCGTGCTCTTGTCAAGGAAACTATAGCTAGGGTTTTACCCCTAGCTTGTGCAAATGAGCACCTACTAAGGAGAATGGACTCCTTAGTAGCAGTTCAGTAAATGTAAATTATTAAGCTAAAACAGAAATGTAAACTAGTCTAAAACACATGCATGAAACATAAAGAACAAAATATAAATAATGGTTTTGTATTGATATTACCTCCAATGTGGAGGTTGATGAAGCTCTTGCAATGTCCAAGAGGGTTGCTCCAAGATCCAATGTGCTCCTTCTCTTTCTCCAATGGTGGAAATGGGCCAAAAGGGGCTCTCAAGGTGAAAGTGGCTCAATGGTGAGCTAGGGTTTCAAGAGAGATTTTGGCAGAGTAAGGGTATACTTGATTGTGGATATGAAATAAGGGATCTCCATCACCTATTTATAGTTTTTGGTGGTGGAGTGCTGACCCATGGTTTTGGGAACCATATGGTTTAGGGCAGCTGTATAGGGTTTTTTCCTCCTTTTCCTCATTATTTTATATTTTTTATTCCCTTTTTAGGGGATTTTTTCTATTTTAGAGGAATTTTGGATATTTTTGGAGGAAAAAGGGGTTTTTCAGCCTTTTTGAGGTTATTTTGATGGTTTTGTGGCCTTTTGGAGGCATTTTAGGCCTTTTGGAGGCTTTTTAGTGGAATTTTCAGGGTTTTTAAGGGAAATATGGTAGGAAAATAGACAAATGAGCCATATAATGTGGTAGATGAGGTAGTGAACACTTTTTGGGTGTTAACAGAAACATCATTGCCTTGTTAGTTGATGGTCTCCCTCTGTCGACGACAACCAAATTTATTCTAGAGGATAGACCTAGAGGTCCCTGTGTCTTGGACTCATCAACATTTATGATGAGTGTGAATCATTTCGAGAAGAGTCTTCAGCGCCTCTCCAAATGGTTGTTTCTCACATGCTCGACTTCAACACCTTGATCGCATCATTGAGACTCGCACAGGGTATTGGTCCTTTTAGTTATTTGTTGAAGACCCCGGATACCACCTGACTCTTCCACATTTAAGAGTCTACTTATGGAAATAACCAGTTACACTTTCCCATTGATATCCGGGTTGCACATGGCGATAGTATTCAGATGTAACCCAGTTGTATACTCCCTCAAGTATACAGTTACATATACTCCTTAGAGTTGGCTCAGAGTCATTGAGTCCCTACAGATGTTGGACACCTCCAGATTCAGTAGTTAATCAACCCTTCTGAGACCTTGATCAGAACGGTTGTCGCTTTATTCCAGTGTATCAGTTATTGAGATCAGTCATGTTATGATCATGAGTACATCCCAAAATAGTGTCCCCTTTGGACCATTATGATGTACCAGCATATTTTTTATGTATTATTCAGGTCCCCCTTCTTGGGACTAATTGTTATGTATATGTCTTGATACGAGCATGGGTATGCCCGCCTCGTCCATTATCAGAGATTATTCCTCATTCATATTGAGGCCATGTAATATTTTTTATTTTTTGAGCTTCCAAGGGTCGTGGATCCAGTCTCCAACCAGTCTCTTCTCTTCCCCAAACACCAGGAAAAAGACAAAAGAACTATGATGTCTATCGGCCATACGATGAGCTCCTTCCCTCACACATCAGGGGGCAATCTGTTAACACCCAAAAAGTGCTCACTATCTCATTTCCTTATTCACATGACCCATTTGTCCACCTTTCCACCATTTGAGCCTCTAAAGCCATAAAAAGGTCACCAAAAGACCATAATACACCCCTTTTTCCCCTCAAAATGAATATTTACTTTTGGCCTTCATTATTTACTGATTGCATCACCGCAACCCGCTCCCGCACCTGCGGCACCCCAAAATATTCCCACTACTCAAGGGCAAGTGTACACACAACACAATCAGCCCAGACACCAAAATAACCAACGCAACCAGGGCGGACAACAAAACCGCGGAAGAGGACGTAACCGAGGTAACAACCAACAACATAATCAAGGTCCACCACCTCCCAATCCTCCAAATAATAACAACGCTTCTCCCCCCAACCAAAATCCTGATCGTCATCCTAAACAGGCAAAAAAAATAACCCTTGAACAAACCATCCATGTTCTATATGTGGAGTCTATGGACACTACACTCACAACTGCCCCCATTTAGAGAAAGCACGTAAGCTTTGGGCTGACGATGCCCAACACCAGGGCCACGCTGGACAACCAGCTCCACTGAATCAACCGCAACCCATGATACTGCAAAACCCATTGCCAAACTAGGTAGTAGTAAATTCTCGCCCAATGGATCCCCCACAAGGATCTGCTGCACCTCAGCAGTAAATCACCTACGCCGCAACTGATTATCAACATACAGACTCAGGCACACACCATTTGTTAATGATGTCATCCAATGACATTAATCTTCAGACCCGCAGGAATCAGTACGGCCCAACCCCAAAAACTCCTCCCACTGACGCATCCACCTCCCTTCCACCAGATCAACCACTACACATATCAAATATGTCGTTGAACGGAGGACCTAAAATACCTCGCATCCGTTTGCGAAGGATTAACAACAATCCTAATGCTCGCTCAGCATCCAATTATAACGTCGTGGAAGACTTAGCACAATCCCCCACTGTTATGTCTGCTTTAGAGCTACTAAAAACATGCCCTGCACAATGAAAACTACTACTATCTGCCATCGAAGGAGTAGACCCTGACGATACACACATGATGGCTTTCGACTTAGACCAAGTCGAACCTAGATTGCCATCAAATTTGGCCTTCCAAGTATCAGTAAACATTTGAAACCTTGTTGTGCATCGATGCATCATCAATGAAGGAGCTTCAACCTGCGTTATGTCCACTCTTGTGTGGCAGAAACTTGGCTCCCCCGCTTTACAACCATCCACCACAGCATTACGAGATTACGACACGCGCTCAGCTCAACCACAAGGCCTCTTAGCGAATGTACCCGTAGAACTAGGCAGCAAATTAGTTCTCATCAACATCGAAGTGATCAATGCCCAACTCGACTACAACCTCCTTCTTGGACGTAGCTATATGTACAAAATGAAAGTCGTCGCTTCATCTATGTTCCGCCTCATGATTTTCCCACATGAAGGACGCGTTATCAAGATCGATCAACTCACATATTATGATCCTAATGACCCCACAGCCCCTCAAAATGTGCTACCAATGATTGAACAAATAGTTCAAACTGCACCGAAATCATTTGTCTCGTCAATTGGTCCTCGAATCTACACCGAGTCACCTATGACTTCCACATTTCCATCGATCCCACCACCTTTACCAATAACAAAAACATCTGATGTGTACACCCTGTCGCACACCACACAACATCCTTCGTCACTACCACAAACACCCATAGTGTCTACTCATATCGGAACAATGCCAATTCATACTATCCCGTTCATGTTCCCATTTTCCGGAGTTGTCAGTTCGCCAGTAATGGCTGCACTCAACCTTCCTGGTTTAACATTAGGGATACATGTATGGTACATACCTGCTCTGAGCCCCCCACCGACTCCGACTGTTATTTTACAACCGGTACAACCTATCCCTACTACCAACCACCCACCCCCTCCTGTCACTCATCTGCCAAACAGACTACCCCCAATAGTGACTACGGCATCAACCTCTAGAAACGCCCCACCTCCGTTACAAAACACATGAGGCAGAGGATCACAAACTTATAACACTGGACCCATAACTCGCACCCCCCCAACAACCCCCAAGGTAGCCAAGAACCCCCCAACTATTCACATTCCCCCTAAGTGCTCGTTGTGTGACAATGTAGGCCATGCCACTCATCAATGTCCACAATTACCTGCACTCCAAGAACACATGAATATGTTGGATGACGACACCGGAATTCCAGTTATAAGACTTGAGCCACCTCCTCAACCTCGCGAAAAAATGCTTCACACTAACCACCCTTCTGTGATATGCAGCATTTATGGCCATTATTCACACCACTGCCCTGATCTCCCAGATTATAGAGCAGCCTTATGCGAGATGAACAATGCCGACTTAGAGATATCTCCTCCCCTCATCGAGGAGATCTACCCTCTGAAATCATCTTCTTCGGAAGAAATCAAAACCATCTATATGATTTCAACCACATACAAACCCGAACCCGTTGATTTATGGTCTGATTACTTTCGTACTGATGAGCAAATTCTAGAAACACTCATTGCACTGGACTACCCTTGGGACGATATGCACCATCGATCATACTTCCTCCTTGAGGCGTCTACATCCACCGCGGAGAACCAACTATCAGTCGAATCGAAATACTTTCTACCAACTAAGGTCGATTGGTTCAAAGACCCCATCAAAGCACCAGATGCCTTCGAAGAGGGGAATATGTCCAACATTTCCCCTATTATACAAATTGACATTTCCACCACACCTGGAAAACCTGAGCTCATCTCGCTAGGCGCATCATGCACTCAAGCGGAAACTCAGGCATATAAGAAACTCTTCCAAGAGTTTCGTGATGTCTTCGCCTGGTCTTACACCGAGATGCTTGGCCTCCATCCTAACATTGTGGAACATCACATCGACACTTGGCCCCATGTGCCTCCTGTCCGACAGAAACAACGCCCAATTCACCCGTCTAAGCTCCCAACTATTAAGGCTGAGATTGAAAAACTTCAAAAAGCAAGATTCATATATCCTATTTCCTACACCACCTGGGTTTCAAACCCAGTGCCAGTAAACAAGAAAGTGGGCACCGTACACATTTGTACTGATTTCCAAGACCTCAACCTCACTTGTCCCAAAGACAACTTCCCCACACCATTCATTGACCAACTAATTGATGAATGTGTGGGCATGAGGTTCTTTATTTTATGGATGGTTTCTCCGGATGTAACCAAATCAAAATCCGTAAAGAAGATCAATACAAGACCGCTTTCACTACCCCATGGGGCACCTTCGCCTATCGCGTCATGCCTTTCGGTCTAAATAATGCTGGAGCCACTTTCCAACGCGCCATGACTTATTGCTTCCACGATCTACATAGAATCATAAAAGTTTATCTAGATGACCTCACCGCTCGATCTAAGAAATGATCTGACCATTTAGACGACCTTCGACAAGTTTTCTTGCATTGTCGAAAATACAACATCCGCTTGAACCCACTCAAGTGTGTCTTTTGCATTACAGCAGCTCGCCTGCTAGGGTTTGTCATTTCAGAAAAAGGCATCACTGTAGACCCCTTGAAAGTCCAAGACATTGTAGACTTACCGTCACCCCGTACATTAAGACAACTTCAAAGCCTTCAAGGGAGGTCAAACTTCCTCTTCAGCTTTGTCCCTGAATATGCCACCACGGTCCACGGTTTCCTTCGACTACTACGTCTGCATACCCGTTTCATATGGGACCAACAAATAGAATCAGCTTTCACCAACTTAAAGAAAGCACTCACGAACACCCCGTTGATCTCTCCTCCAGATTTCACAAAAGATTTCACCCTCTACGTTTCAGCATCTGAATATGCCGTATCTGAAGTTCTTGTCCAAGAAGATACTCCTCGCCAAGAGCATGTCATCTACTATGTGAGCCAGACCTTGTCAGGCCCACCCCTCCGCTACCCACATGAAGAGAAGATGGCCCTCGCCGTTGTCTTTTTAGTACAAAAGCTGCGACACTACATTCTCCTCAGCCACACCACGGTTGTAGCCAATTCCAATCCAATGGTTTACCTCTTGACACGTTGCCTCCTTCAAGGCCGCGTATCTAAATGGGCGATTATCCTGCAAGAATAAGACCTAACTTTCAAAACCCCGAAGAGCACCAAGGCCCTATCACTAGCTCAACTCATCACAGATCTCCCATCCTCTTCGTCATCACCTGCTATCAAAACGGACCTCATTGACGACCACATTTTCATCATTTCCTCTAACGACCCATGGTACGGCGACATCTTAATATACCTCCACACACAAAAATTTTGACCCAACATCGATCGTGATGGATGCCATCGTATACGACACCACGCCCCTCGATATCTCCTATTAGGCGATGTACTTTATCGACGCAACGTCGATACCATCTTACGACGTTACGTATCTCATGACTGCCATAGCGATGCCTGCGGAGGCCATTTCTCCGGCATGGAAACCACCCAAAATATCATCCTCGCAGGTGACTTTAGCCTTCATTATTTACTGATTGCATCACCACAGTCAAACATTGTCAAAACTGCCAAATTTTTGCCCCCAAGGCAAGAACCCCACCCACCCCCCTTCATCCAGTCGTCACTGCTGGACCATTCTGCAAATGGGCCATCGAATTCCTAGATTGCAATCCCACGTCAACCGGCGGTCATAAACACATCATTGTGGCTGTAGATTATTTCACCAAGTGGGCGGAAGCCATGCCAACTTACAATTGCAAAGCCGACACCGCAGTAGGTTTTTTCCTCAACCATGTTATCGCTCATCTCAAACCAGGGCTCTCACTTTGAAGATGTCGTTTGGAAAGAATTATAAACCATACTAAAATTTGAACACCATTTCTCCTCCACCTACTACCCCCAAGGGAATGGCTAGGTCGAGGCGATTAACAAAATTTTAAAGACCATCCTCCAGCGCAGTGTTGACAAACACAAATCAAATTGGCATCACATGCTCTTCCCGACACTATGGGCATACCGCACGTCAACCAAAACCACCACCGGTTTTAACCCTTTCCGTCTAGTTCACGGTGTCGAATCCGTCCTCCCCATTGAGTGCCAGATTCCAGCCCTACATATGGCCGTTGAACTCCTACCGGACACTTCCCCAATTGAGCAACGCTTTCTACTTCTGGAGCAATCCGATGAAGATCGGCGCACAACCCTCCAAACCATGGCTGCAGGAAAGAACCGATCCAAACTGAGTTACGACAAACATGTCCACCCAAGAACCTTTACTGAAGGGGACCTTGTCCTCTCCTATGATCAAGCTCATGACAAAACCGGAAAAGGAAATTTTGTGTCCATGTCGCAAGGCCCAAACATTATACATACCTGTCTCGGACAGGGGGCATACATTCTGACCGATTCAGAAGGCAACCCCATACGCAACCCACGCAACGGGTTGTACCTCAAGCGATTTTACCCATAGAAAATCTGATGGACACCACCATCCATAATTGTACAGTCTTATTTTTTTTTTTACAAAAAATACAAAAACCTAAAAATTTGTTTTTCCTGCATGACCACAGATGGATCCTGTTCCACTTTGCTACGTTGGTTTCGCTGATGGTGCAAGCCGTTGGTCCCCCAATATCGCCTCCGCAGCTTGGGTAATATATTCCCCTTCACATGAGTTGATCCACATCGATGTTGTGTGCATAGGTGCCACTACCAACAACCAAACTGAATATGATGTTGTGACTGGTCTCGTGGCCGCTGCTCTCGAAATGAGCATAAGTCACCTTAACGTTTTCTTTGACTCACAACTCCTTGTTTCCCAGCTCAACAATGATTACCAGGTACGCGATCCCTCTCTTTTCAGAAAATTCCTGTGCACTAAACAAATGGTTCGACAATTTGAATCCATTTCATTCACACATGTCCCAAGGAATCTCAATAGTGTAGCAGACCATATGGCCAACAACATTCTTGATTGGCACACCAATCAAACCATGTAGTAAATACAAAATATGCCTCCACGGGCATTAACAAAAATAAAAATTGCATCCACGTGCATAACATGTGCCTCCACGGGCATATACAAAATCAAAGGTGCATCCATGTGCATAACATATGCCTCCACGGGCATATACAAAATTAAAAAACTGCATCCACGTGCATAATATGTGCCTCCACAGGCATATACAGAAATTAAAATGTTGCATCCACGTGCATAGCATGTGCCTCCACAGGCATACAAAAAATCATACATGCCTCCACGGGCAAACAAATAGACAATAAATGCATCCATGTGCATACACGACTATATACCAAAACATATATATATATATATCATCATATAGTCAACATATCATAGGTGCCCTCAGCACCCAATATAAAAAAATACATAAGCCGTACAAAAAGGTGCTTCCCCATATGCTCATTAGCATTTGGGGGCAGATACAAGATCATCTAATCATCATGATCTCCGGGATCCTCTGGCGCCACCTCCGCTGGCCCCGCCGGATCATGCCGAGCCCGAACCCTCCTCTTCGCCGGCCCCGCTGGATCATCCCGCACTCGTATCCTCCCCTCCACCATCCCTGTCGGATCATGCCAAGCCCCACCCCTCCACTCAGCCACCACCAATGCTGCCCTGAGCAGGATAGAGCACCACTCACGAGGCGCATCGAAACAATGCTCGACGATGTCCTGATCGAAATCCCTCCACCCATCCTACTGCAATCCTGCTAGGATCATGTCTAGTGTCTCTCGTATGCCCTCCATGGCATCATCTCGAGGCCCAGCTCCTCGACTGCGAGGCCCAACTGCTCGAGCATGAGGAGGTGGTACAACTACAAGAGGCGGAACGACCACCATCGCCCGTCCCCTACGAACCACATGATCGACCGGTGGTACAGGACCAACATCTGCACAATCACGCAAGTGAACCATCATATAAATATCTCTAACTATAATCATAACAAAAACATCTAAAAAACACATGATATAGTAGAGAACAAAACACAAAAACATAAGATCTAAACCCTAGGCCTGTCCCTGGGCTCGAAGCATCTCCGGATCTCCTCGATAATCCATACCGGCATATGGATAGTCATCAATCAGTAGGGGGATCTGCTCCCACTGCTCATACATATCCTGTGAAAAGAACCCGAGGATACCACCACCACCATGGGGCATCATCTGCCCCCACCACACCATGCGCGGCTCACTCACCAACCTGTCTCAGACCGGCACCCATGGCCGCAAGGTCGGTACCCTCTCAAAAAAGAAACAACATAGGAAGGAGGCATAGCAGAACTCTCCCCCCTCCCAGCAGACCTTCTCCAGATCTCTCTGGACACCAGCCAAAAACATTTGACCCCACGCGTAGTAGGTCCCCCTCAGCACAGAATCCACCATCATCGTTTGTCCCCCCGACAAACGATGTGGCGCCGCGGCACCCAACACCCGCAGAACACAAGACCCAACAGCCCGCATATCCCACTCCCGCAGAGATCTCAGGCTCAAAGCGTTGTTCTGCACGATAGCCCTAGGAACACAGAATGTCTCCGGCAGATCCTCGATATCCAAACCTACCAGGATCCTCGGCAGAAGATCCCCTACCTCCCCTAAGCGAGGCAACCCGCTAAGAAAGTAAACATCAGTGAGGGTAATCTCTTACCTCTCACCCCCAACAATGAAAGCACCCTCTGTAGGGACCCAGAGACCCACCAATTTGTTTAGTAGTGGTCCTACTGAAGGCATCGGTGGAATCTGAGCGAACTTCAGGAGCCCGCTCACAGCCAGAGTCTATCGAACGCCCTGATCGGTCCGAATCTAAATTGGAAAGTCCTCCTCCATCTCCCGCTCTCGCCATGACACTCGTGGTCTCCCCAACATCCTGCCAAAAAACAAAGAAATTTTTTTAGAAACAGAAAAAAATTTCAAAAAATTTCATCTCAGCTTTTCCATCAAAAGCCGCGATGATCATCGCGGCTTTCATCCATGAACTCGCGATCAACATCGCGGGTATTGACCCCATAGTCACGATGAACATCGCGACTATCAGCACCACAGTCGCGATGAACATCGCGACTTTCATCACGACAGCCACGATGAACATCGCGAATGTCGGCCGTTCATCGCGGCTGTCGGGCTGAAAGTCACGATGTTCATCGCGACTACGGGGCTGATAGTCGCGATGTTCATCGCGACTATGGGGTCAATACCCGCGATGTTCATCGCGGGTTCAGGGATGAAAGCCGCAATGATCATCGCGTCTTTTGATGGAAAAGCCGCGATGAAATTTTTTGAAATTTTTTTATGTTTCTAAAAACATTTCTTTGTTTTTTGGCAGGATGTTGAGGAGACCACGGGTGTCATGGCAAGAGCGGGAGATGGAGGAGGACCTGACGATTCGGATTTGGACCGATCAGGGGGTTCGACATACTCTGGCTGTGAGCGGGCTCCTGAAGTTTGCTCAGATTCCACCGATGTATTCAGTAGGACCATTGCTGAAAAATTGGTGGGTCTCTGGGTCCCTGCAGAGGGTGCTTTCATTGTTGGGGTTGAGAGGTTAGAGATTACTCTCACTGATGTTTACTTTCTTACCGGGTTGCCTCGCTTAGGCAATCTTCTGCAGAGGATCTCGGTAGGTTTGGATATCGAGGATCTGCTGGAGACATTTTGTGTTCCTGCGGCTATCGTGCAGAACAACGCTTTGAGCCTGAGATCTCTATGGGAGTGGGATATGCGGGCTGTTGGGGCTTGTGTTCTGCGGGTGTTGGATGCCACGGCGCCACATCGTTTGTCTGTGGGACAAACGATGATGGTGGATTCTGTGCTGAGGGGGACCTACTACGCGTGGGGTCAGATGTTTTTGGTTGGTGTCCGGAGAGATCTGGACAAGGTCAGCCTAAAGGGGGGAGAGTTCTTCTATGCCTCCTTCCTGTGTTGTTTCTTTTTTGAGCGGGTACCGACCTTGCGGCCACGGGTACCAGTTCGAGACGGGTTGGTGAGTGAGCCGCGCATGGTGCGGTGGGGGTAGATGATGCCCCCCGGTGGTGGTATCTGCGGGTTCTTTTCGCAGGATATGTATGAGCAGTGGGAGCAAATCCCCCTGCTGATTGATGACTATCCATATGCCGGTATGGATTATCTAGGAGATCGGGAGATGCCTCGAGCCCAGGGACAGGCCTGTCGTTTAGATGGTATGTTTTTGTGTTTTGTTCTCTACTATATCATGTGTTTTTTAGATGTTTTTTTTATGATTATAGTTAGAGATATTTATATGATGGTTCACTTGCGTGATTGTGCAGATGTTGGTCCTGTACCACCGGTCGATCATGTGGTTCGTAGGGGACGGGCGATGGTGGTCGTTCCGCCTCTTGTAGCTATACCGCCTCCTCATGCTCAAGGATTTGGGCCTCGCGTTTGAGGAGCTGGGCCTCGAGATGATGCCGTGGAGGGCGTACGAGAGACACTAGACATGATCCTCGCAGGATTGCCGGAGAATGGGTGGAGGGATTTGGATCGGGACATCGTCGAGCGTTGTTTCGATGTGCCTCGTGAGTGGCCCTCTATCCTGCTCAGGGCAGCATTGGTGGTGGCTGAGTGTAGGGGTGGGGCTCGGAATGATCCGGCAGGGCTGGTGGAGGAGAGGATTCGGGTGCGGGATGATCCAACGGAGCGGGCGGAGAGGAGGGTTCGGGTTCGGCATGATCCGGCGGGGCTAGCGGAGGTGGCGCCAGAGAAGCCCGAAGATCATGATGATTAGATTATCTTGTATCTGCCCCCAAATGCTGATGAGGATATGGGGAAGTACCTTTTTGTACGGCTTATGTATTTTTGTATATTGGGTGTTGAGGGAACCTATGATATGTTGACTATATGATATATATATATATATATATATGTTTTGGTATATAGTCGTGTATGCACATGGATGCATTTATTGTCTATTTGTTTGCCCGTGGAGGCACATGCTATGCACGTGGATGCAACATTTTAATTTATGTATATGCCCGTGGAGGCACATATTATGCACGTGGATGCAGTTGTTTAATTTTGTATATGCCCATAGAGGCATATGTTATGCACGTGGATACACCTTTGATTTTGTATATGCCCGTGGAGGCACATGTTATGCACGTGGATGCACTTTTTAATTTTGTTAATGCCCGTGGAGGCATATTTTGTATTTACTACATGGTTTGATTGGTGTGCCAATCAAGAATGTTGTTGGCCATATGGTCTACTACACTATTGAAATTCCTTGGGACATGTGTGAATGAAATGGATTCAAACTGTCGAACCATTTGTTTAGTGCGCAGGAATTTTCTGAGAAGACAAGGATCACGTACCTGGTAATCATTGTTGAGCTGGGAAACAAGGAGTTGTGAGTCCAAGAAAATGTTAAGGTGACTTATGCTCATTTGGAGAGCAGTGGCTAGGAGACCGGTCACGGCATCGTATTCAGCTTGGTTGTTGGTAGCGGCACCTATGCACACTCCATCGATGTGGATCAACTCATGAAGAGGAATATATTACCCAAGCTGCGAAGGCGAGATTGGGGGACCAACGGGTTGCACCATTAGCGAAACCAACGTAGCAAAGTGGAATAGGATCCATCTGTGATCATGCAGGAAAAACAAATTTTTAGGTTTTTGTATTTTTTGTAAAACACAAAATAAGACTGTACAATTATGGACGGTGATGTCCATCATATTTTCTATGGGTAAAATCGCTTGAGGTACAACCCGTTGGGTGGGTTGCGTAGGGGGTTTCCTTTTGAATCGGTCAGAATGTATGCCCCCTGTCTGAGGCAGGTATGTATAATGTATGGGCCTTGCCACATGGACACAAACTTTCTTTTTCCGGTTTTGTCATGAGCTTGATCATAGGTGAAGACAAGGTCCCCTTCAGTAAAGGTTCTTGGGTGGACATGTTTGTCGTAACTCAGTTTGGATCGGTTCTTGGTTGCTTCCATGGTTTGGAGGGCTATGCGCCGATCTTCATCGGCTTGCTCCAGAAGTAGTAAGCATTTCTCAATTGGGGAAGTGTCCGGTAGGAGTTCAACGGCCATGTGTAGGGATGGAATCTGGCACTCAATGGGGAGGACGGATTCGACACTGTGAACTAGATGGAAAGGGGTAAAAACGGTGGCAGTTTTGGTTGACGTGCGGTATGCCCATAGTGCCGGGAAGAGCATGTGATGCCAATTTGATTTGTGTTTGTCAACAATGCGATGGAGGATGGTAGTAGGCGGAGGAGAAATGGTGTTCAAATTTCAGTAGGGTTGATAATTCTCTCCAAACGGCATTTTCAAAGTACAATTTCAGAGCACACTTTTATCCCTTCTTGGAGCTCATTAAAACTACGAAGAAGGACCCAATGGTGCTTCTCGGCACCACAACAGATCACGTCTACTCATTATAACTTTCCCATTTCGGTCGCATTTGTTCAGATTATTCTGCAGTATGTCACCCTGAGAATCCCTCAACAGCACCCATCAGCTGGACCCCCCAGAGTCAATACATACCCTTCAGTCCTTAAAAGCTATTGTCCCCGCACCTGCAAGTCAGTCTCCTACACTGCCAGGTAAACCATGTCATCATACTCTGAACAAAGGAAGTTTTAGTCCACCCACTCTATGACCCCAGTTACTTCCCATCCCCACAAGTATGTCAGTCCTACCATCAGTACTACCACACTTTAGTTCTACACCTCGTGTTCCTGTCAAGGAAACATCATTGCCTTGTTAGTTGATGGTCTCCCTCTGTTGACGACAACCAAATTTATTCCAGAGGATAGACCTAGAGGTCCCTGTGTCATGGACTCATCAACATTTATGATGAGTTCCTACGAATCATTTCGAGAAGAGTCTTCAGCGCCTCTCCAAATGGTTGTTTCTCATATGCTCGACTTCAACACCTTGATCGCATCGTTGAGACTCGCACAGGGTATTGGTCCTTTTAGTTATTTGTTGAAGACCCCGGATACCACCTGACTCTTCCACATTTGAGAGTCTACTTATGGAAACAACCAGTTACACTTTCCTATTGATATCCAGGTTCCACATGGTGACAGTATTCAGACGTAACCCATTTTTATACTCCCTCGAGTATACAGTTACATATACTCCTCAGAGTTGGCTCAGAGTCATTGAGTCCCTACAGATGTTGGAGACCTCCAGATTCAGCAGTTCATCAACCCTTCTGAGACCTTGTTCAGAATGGTTGTCGCTTTATTCCAGTGTATCAGTTATTGAGATCAGTCATGTTATGATCATGAGTACATCCCAAAATAGTGTCCCCTTTAGACCATTATGATGTACCAGCATATTTTTTATGTATTATTCAGGTCCCCCTTCTTGGGACTAATTGTTATGTATATGTCTTGATACGAGCATGGGTATGCCCGCCTCGTCCATTATCAGAGATTATTCCTCATTCATATTGAGGCCATGTAATATTTTTTCTTTTTACAGCTTCCAAGGGCCGTGGATCCAGTCTCCAATCGGTCTCTTCTCTTCCCCAAACACCAGGAAAAAGACAAAAGAACTATGATGTATATCGGCCATACGATGAGTTCCTGCCCTCACACATCAGGGGGCAATCTGTTAACACCCAAAAAGTGCTCACTAGCTCATTTCCTTATTCACATGACCCATTTGTCCACCTTTCCACCATTTGAGCCTCTAAAGCCATCAAAAGGTCACCAAAAGACCATAATACACCCCTTTTTCCCCTCAAAATGAATATTTACTTTTGGCCTTCATTATTTACTGATTGCATCACCGCAACCTGCTCCCGCACCTGCGGCACATCAAAATCCTCCCACTACTCAAGGGCAAGTGTACACACAACACAATAAGCCCCAACAACAAAATAACCAATGCAACCAGGGCAGACAACAAAACCACGAAAGAGGACGTAACCGAGGTAACAACCAACAACATAATCAAGGTCCACCACCTCCCAATCCTCCAAATAATAACAACGCTGCTCCCCCCAACCAAAATCCTGATCGTCATCCTAAACAGGAAAAAAAAAATAACGTGAGAACAAACCATCCATGCTCTATATGTGGATTCTATGGACACTACACTCACAACTGCCCCCATTTAGAGAAAGCACGTAAGCTTTGGGCAGACGATGCCCAACGCCAGGGCCACGCTGGACAACCAGCTCCACTGAATCAACCGCAACCCATGATACTGCAAAACCCATTGCCAAACCAGGGAGTAGTAAATGCTCTCCCAATGGAACCCCCGCAAGGATCTACTGCACCTCAACAGCAAATCAGCTACGTCGCAACTGATTATCAGCATACGGATTCAGGAACACACCATTTGTTAATGATGTCATCCAATGACATTAATCTCTCGACCCGCAGGAATCAGTACGGCAAACCCCCAGAAACTCCTCCCACTGACGCATCCACCTCCCTTCCACCAGATCAACCACTACGCATACCAAATATGTCGTTGGACGGAGGACCTAAAATCCCTCGCATCCCTTTGCGAAGGATTAACAACAATCCTAATGCTCGTGCAGCATCCAATTATAATGTCGTGGAAGACTTAGCACTATCCCCCGCTGCTATGTCTACTTTAGAGGTACTGAAAACATGCCCTGCACAACGAAAACTACTACTATCTGCCATCGGAGGAGTAGACCCTAACGATACACACATGATGGCTTTCGACTTAGACCAAGACGAACCTAGATTGCCATCAAATTTGGCCTTCCAAGTATCAGTAAACATTCGAAACCTTGTTGTTCATCGATGCATCATCGATGAAGGAGCTTCAACCTGCGTTATGTCCACTCTTGTGTGGCAGAAACTTGGCTCCCCCACTTTACAACCATCCACCACAACATTACAAGCTTACGACGGGCGCTCAGCTCATCCACAAGGCCTCTTAGCGAACGTACCCGAAGAACTAGGCGGCAAATTAGTTCTCATCGACATCGAAGTGATCAATGCCCAGCTCGACTACAACCTCCTTCTTGGACGTAGCTATATGTACAAAATGAAAGCCGTCGCTTCATCTGTGTTCCACCTCATGATGTTCCCACATGAAGGATGCATTATCAAGATGGATCAACTCACATATTATGATCCTAACGCCCCCGCAGCCCCTCAAAATGTGCTACCAATGATTGAACAAACAGTTCAAACTGCACCGACATCATTTGTCTCGTCAATTGGTCCTAGAATCTACACTGGGTCACCTATGACTTCCACATTTCCATCGATCCAACCACCTTTACCGATAACAAAAACATCCAGTTTTTGCACCTTGTCGCACACCACACAGCATCCTTTGTCGCTACCACAAACACCCACAGTGCCTACTCATATTGGAACAACGCCAATTCATACTATCCCGTTCTTGTTCCCATTTTCCGGAGTTGTCAGTTCGCCAGTAATGGCTACACTCAACCTTCCTAGTTTAACATTAGGGATACCTATATGGTACTTACCTGCTCCGAGCCCCCCGTCGACTCCCACTATTATTTTACAACCGGTAAACCCTATCCCTACTACCAACCACCCACCCCCTCCTGTCACTCATCTGCAAAACAGACCACCCCCAATAGAGACTATGGCATCAACCTCTAGAAATGCCCCACCTCCATTACGAAACACAGGGGGCAGAGGACCACAAACTTATAACACTGGACCCATAACTCGCACCCCCCCAGCAACCGCCAAGGTAGCCAAGAACCCCCCAACTATTCGCATTCCCCCTAAGTGCTCGTTGTGTGACAACGTAGGCCATGCCAATCATCAATGTCCACAATTACCTGCACTCCAAGAACACATGAATATGTTGGATGACGACACCAGAATTCCAGTTATAAGACTTGAGCCACCTCCTCAACCTCACGACAAAACGCTTCGCACTAACCACCCTTGTGCGATATGTGGAATTTATGGCCATTATTCACACCACTGCCCTGATCTCCCAGATTATAGAGCAGCCTTATACGAGATGAACAATTCCAACTTAGAGATATCTCCTCCCCTCATCGAGGAGATCTACCCTATGAAATCATCTTCTTCTATATGATTTCAACCACATAAAAACTTGAACCCGTTGATTTATGGTCTGATTACTTTCGTACTGATGAGCAAATTCTAGAAACATTCACTGCACCGGACTACCGTTGGGACAATATGCACCATCGATCATACTTCCTCCCTGAGGCGTCTACATCCACCGCGGAGAACCAACTAACAGTCGAATCAAAAGACTTTCAACCAACTAAGGTCGAATGGTTCAAAGACCCCATGCCAGCACCAGATGCCTTCGAAGAGGGGAATATGTCCAACATTTCCCCTATTATACAAATTGACATTTCCACCACACCTGGAAAACCTGAGCTCATCTCGCTAGGCGCATCATGCACTCAAGCGGAAACTCAGGCATATAAGAAACTCTTCCAAGAGTTTCGTGATGTCTTCACCTGGTCTTACACTGAGATGCCTAGCGTCGATCCTAACATTGTGGAACATCACATCGACACTTGGCCCCATGTGCCTCCTGTCTGATAGAAACAATGCCCAATTCACCATTCTAAGCTCCCAGCTGTTAAGGCTGAGATTGAAAAACTCCAAAAAGAAGGATTCATATATCCTATTGCCTACACCACCTGGGTTTAAAACCCAGTGCAAGTAAACAAGAAAGTGGGCACCATACGCGTTTGTACATATTTCCGAGACCTCAACCTCGCTTGTCCCAAAGACAACTTCCCCACACCATTCATTGACCAACTAATTGATGAATGTCTGGGGCATGAGGTTCTTTCTTTTATGGACGGTTTCTCCGGATATAACCAAATCAAAATCCGTAAAGAAGATCAATACAAGACCGCTTTCACTACCCCATGGGGCACCTTCGCTTATCGCGTCATAACTTTCGGTCTCAAGAATGTTGGAGCCACTTTCCAACGCGCCATGACTTATTGCTTCCATGATCTACATAGAATCATAAAAGTTTATCTATACGACCTCACCGCTCGATCTAAGAAACGATCTGACCATTTAGACGACCTTCGACAAGTTTTCTTGTGTTGTCAAAAATACAACATCTGCTTGAACCCACTCAAGTGTGTCTTTTGCGTTACAGCAGGTCGCCTGCTGGGGTTTATCATTTCAGAAAAAGGCATCACTGTAGACCCCTTGAAAGTCCAAGCCATTGTAGACTGACCGTCACCCTATACATTAAGACAAATTCAAAGCCTTCAAGGGAGGTCCGACTTCCTCCGCCACTTTGTCACTGACTATGCCACCACGGTCCACGGTTTCCTTCGAATACTACGTCTGCATACCCGTTTCATATGGGACCAACAAGCAGAATCAGCTTTCACCGACTTAAAGAAAGCACTGACGAATGCCCCATTGATCTCTCCTCAAGATTTCACAAAATATTTCACCCTCTACGTTTTAGCATCCGAATATGCCGCATTTGGAGTTCTTGTCCAAGAAGATACTGCTCGCCAAGAGCATGTCATCTACTATGCGAGCCAGACCTTGTCAGGCCCACCCCTCCGCTACCCACATGAAGAGAAGATGGCCCTCGCCGTCGTCTTTTCAGTACAAAAGCTGCAACACTACATTCTTCTCAGCCACACCACGGTTGTAGCCAATTCCAATCCAATGGTTTACCTCTTGACACGTTGCCTCCTTCAAGGCCGCGTAGCTAAATGGGTGATTATCCTGCAAGAATACGACCTAACTTTCAAAACCCCAAAGAGCACCAAGGCCCTAGCACTCGCTCAACTCATCATAGATCTCCCATCCTCTTCGTCATCACCTGCTATCCAAATGTACCTCATTGACGACCACATTTTCATCATTTCCTCTGACGACCCATGGTACGGCGACATCTTAATATACCTCCGCACACAAAAATTTCGACCCAACATCAATCATGACGGACGCCATCGTATACGACACCACGCCCCCCGATATCTCCTATTAGGCGATGTACTTTATCAACGCGGCGTCGATACAATCTTACGATGATGCCTATATCATGACAAAGCAGAACAAGTCCTTAATGACTGCCATAGCGGTGCCTGCAGAGGCCATTTCTCCAGCATGGCCATCGCCCAAAAGATCATCCGCGCAGGTTACTTTTGGCCTTCATTATTTACTGATTGCATCACCGCAGTCAAACATTGTCAAAACTACCAAATTTTTTCCCCCAAGGAAGGAACCCCCACCCGCCCCCCTTCATCCAGTCATCACTGCCGGACCATTCTGCAAATGGGCCATCGACTTCCTAGATTGCAATCCCACGTCAGCTAGCGGTCATAAACACATCATTGTGGCCGTAGATTATTTCACCAAGTGGGCGGAAGCCATGCCAACTTACAATTGCAAAGCCGACAACGCAGCACATTTTTTCCTCAACCATGTTATCGCTCGTCTCAGACCACGGCTCTTGTTAGAACAGTAACCACACTTAGTACCATAATCCATAAATTTTTAATTGCCCATGTGCTTAATTAAACCATGTTTTGGATTAAGTGACTATAGTTGGTCAAAAACCCACTTTGAGAGTGTTCACACCCACTTCTGAGCAAACCAGTTCACCCAGCCTCCAGTTTTGTCCACAAGTGCGCCCTCATTTATTGCTGGTGCGCCCTCTCTCCTTGTTTTGGGGAATTTAGTTGACCAAGGGCGCTAGGGTGGATTTTTGCCCACTTTTGGCTAGATTTGGAGCATTTAATGCTCCCTTGGGCCCCCAAACCTCCTCTACTTGCTCACCCACGCCTGCCTTGAGCTCATTTATGACTCAGCATGCTTCAGCCACCTCCACACCAGAATTCGTAGCTGTTTGGGATGATTGGGATTGAGTTGGACCCACCTAGGGGAGATTGAGGCCAATTTGGCATTGATGACTTGTACACTCAGCTTGAGCCACCTAATGCTCTCGATTTTCTCATGGATGTAATAAAAACCTGTTACTAACATTTTCACATGTTAGACAGTCAGTTAATCAAAGATTTGAGCATACATTGTGTGTAAATTTATCTCTTTTTTCAAGTTTTTCCACTGTATTTGCAAATTAATTCGATTTTGTGAGGTTCTCCATAGCTCCTCGATCTACTGTGATCAAAATACTCACATGGTATCAGAGCCATCGTGGAGTTAGTGAGTTGCAGGCCAACATTGAGCGTTGAACTGCATTCTAGAGAGGATTTCCAGATAAAAATTGAGTGTTTTTTGCAGGTGTTTCAGTAGTTTTCTCACCATTAACGCAAGCAGTCATGGAAGCAAACCAAATGTTGCTCACACCCTTCAATTTTTTCGATTGGAAGGCTGAGATGGTCATCAAGCTGAGATCTAAGGGTCTCTATAGAGTGACCATGGGCACAGAAGTGGAGCCAAATTCTGCTGTGGAGAAAGCAAAGTACTACAATCGACTTGATGAAGCTTATGGATTGCTATGCCTGAGTATTTCAAGGGAACTCTTGTTTCATACAGACAGTTTGACAACCCCCAATGAAGTATGGGTGAAGCTAGAATCACTCTTTGGGAAAACTGATGAACTGAGAGGCCACCAGCTTGAAAACGAGCTCATTAGCTTGAGCCCAGCGCATTTTGAAACCATCCAGGAGTTCTTCACGAAATTCAAGTCACTGGTGCTTCAACTGCAACAATGTGGAATTGTTAAGAAGGAGGAACAACTGATTCTGTCCATCCTTTCGAAGCTAGGCCCAGAGTTTTCAGTATTTGTTAGCACATTTCACTCAGCCAAAATGACCCTTCGAAATTGGCAAATGCCATCACTAGCTACCTTCATGGAGTGTCTCACTCAGGAGCAGGACAAACTAGTTCAGATGGGCACCATAAAATCAAAGGACCAGGCATTGGCAATGGGTGTTTCAAATGCAAGCAAAGGAAAGCAGAAAGCCAAGAATTCGAAGCAGCAAGAGAAGAGGAAGTTTGACAAGACCAAGTCTGCAGATGGGGGTTCGAATCTGTCAAAGGAGAAGGACAAGAAGGGAAAGGAAAAGACCAAATGCACCTATTTTCATAGGGGATGGCATCCAGAGAGCTCATGTATGAAGAAAACCATTGACTCAATGGCGCAGCTGCTGGAGAAGAACAACATCCCAGTCCCTGAGGGCGCAAGGAAGAAAGAGAGCACCTCAAACCCTGACAATAAGGAGAAGTGTCATGCTTTGGTAGCAGGTACTTCGAATCCCTCATCCTTTATCATTGATTCAGGAGCTTCTAGACATATGGTTTCATCCAGAGAGCTCTTCTCCTCCTTGCATTCGAATGGTGGCCCAACAGTTCGAATGGGAGATGATTCAGAACTCCAAACCAAGGGGATTGGAAGGATTGACATGGAGCATGGCTATTTCAGTGATGTGCTCTATGTACCTTCATTGGCTGCAAATTTGCTATCAGTCTATCAAATGACTCATACAGGAGAAGCCAAGAGAGTGACATTCACTCCAGATTTGGTAGAAATCTCAGAAATCTCCTCAAATCAAGTTGTGGCAGTAGGGTATGCAGATCATGATGAGAGAATGTACAAATTCTCAAACTTCATTCCAAATTCTAGTGACCATGCTCTTGTCTCTCATGCCAACGAGACCTCCAAGTTGTGGCATGAAAGATTTGGCCACATGAACTACAAATACCTCCAGCAATTGCACAGGGACGAGATGGTGGAAGGGCTTCCAGAAATCAGATCATCAAATGGTGCATGCATTGGGTGTGTAGTTGGAAAGCATCATGAGCGCAGCTATGAGAAGGGAATGGCAAGGAGAGCCACTCAACCACTTGGATTGGTACATTCAGACCTCATTGGTCCTCTTCCCACTCCATCATATGGTGGATCAAGGTATGTACTTACATTCATAGATGACTACTCTCGATTCTGCTGGGTTTACTTCCTTAAATTGAAGTCAGAAGTGTTTGAGAAACTGAAGATTTGGAAAGCCCTAGTGGAGAACCATAGTGGTCATAAGATAAAGATCCTTAGGACTGATAATGGAAAGGAATATGTGAATAATAACATTCAGCACCTTTGTGAGGAATGTGGCATCCAAATGCAACATTCAATCCCCTACACACCTCAGCAAAATGGTGTGGCAGAGAGGAAAAATAGATCTCTCAAGGAGATGGCTACTTGCATGATTGAAGCTAGGGATCTAAGCCCTAAGCTATGGGCTGAAGCCATCAATTGTGCTGCTCATATTCAGAACAGAGCCTTTCACAAATCAGTCAAAGGAAAAACCCCCTATGAGGCATGGTTTGGCCAAAAACCAAATGTGTCAAATTTCAGGATTTTTGGGTCTAGAGCATGGGCTCGAATTCCATCAGAAAAGAGGAAGGCTTTGGAGCCACAGAGCAGGGAATGTATCATGGTTGGTTATGGTGAGGACACAAAGGGCTACAAGGTCTTTGACACATCCACACTTAAAACTTTCATTGAGAGAAGTGTGCAATTCGAAGAAGAACCAATTCCAGATTTTGAGCTTGCACCGGGGGAAAGCTCCTCTCCTCCACACCTCAATGAGATTAGTGATGATTCTTCCTCTGATTTTTCTGATATTGCTGAAGATGACATAGCTGAATATGACATTGCTGTACATGAGTCACCATCAAGTCCCAAGTGGGCTGAAAAAATCATAGAAGCTGCAGGTGAATTGGCAGGCAATCCCCAAGAGCCTAGGAAGACTAGATCCCAAACAATCAATGCTTCCTTTGCAAATGAGAGTGAGCTTGCTGATCACTGTTATATGATGATTGGATCTGATCCAACATCATATCAGGAAGCTCATCATGATCCAAGGTGGAGGGCAGCAATGCAAGAAGAATTCCAATCTCTCCAAGAGAACAAAACATGGGATTTGGTGCCTCTTCCTCCCAAGAGGAAACTAGTGCAATGTAAGTGGATTTTTCGAACCAAACCTGTTGCTGATGGTTCTGATCTGAAATATAAGGCTAGGTTAGTGGCTAAGGGCTACTCACAAATCCATGGTGTGGATTATACAGAGACCTTTGCACCGGTTGCAAAGATGGACTCAATTAGACTAGCTCTAGCCATGGCAGCTAGTAAAGGTTGGGAAGTTCACCACATGGATGTCAAAAGTGCATTCTTGCATGGTGAGCTACAGGAAGAGATATATATGCAGCAGCCTGAAGGATTCCAAGAGGATCCCACACTTGTATGCAGGTTGAAGAAGTCACTCTATGGACTCAAGCAAGCCCCCAGGGCTTGGTATGCCAAAATGGATGCTTTTTTGCTCTCAATTGGTTTCTGTCGATGCAAGTCTGATCCAAATGTTTATTTGCAGCATTGTGATGGTAATTTGCAGGTCATTGTACTGTATGTTGATGATCTCTTAATTACAGGGAGCTGCACCAAACAAATTGGCTCAATTAAAGCTTCTTTGCACAGTGAATTTGCCATGAGCGACCTAGGATTGCTAAGGCAATTTTTGGGTTTGGAAATTGAGCAATCTGAGAGAGGTATATTGCTGAGTCAATCTAAGTATGCTTCAGACCTGTTATTCAAGTTCAAAATGGCTGAATGTAAGGCAGCCAAGTGCCCATTCCTTTCAGGCATAAAACTAGGTGAATTTGAAGACTCTCCGGTGGTGGATTGCACACTCTATAGGCAGCTAGTTGGAAGTTTGTTGTACCTTACACATACAAGACCTGATTTGTCTTATGCTGTAAGTGCTGTAGCAAGGTATATGCAGCAGCCACATGAGATCCATTGGAAGGCAGCCAAAAGGATCCTTCATTATGTCCAAGGAACAAAGAACTTCGGGGTACACTATGCAGCTGGTTCTTCACTTCAACTAGCTGGATTTTCTGATTCCGATTGGGCGGGAGATCCCATCGATAGAAAGTCCACTTCAGGTTTTGTGTTTATGTTTGCTGAAGGTCCTATTTGCTGGTCAAGTAAGAAACAGCATACAATTTCTCTTTCATCAGCAGAGGCCGAGTACAGGGCAGCAGTGAACGCAGCCACACAGTGTGTTTGGTTGCAAGGCATTCTTCGGGAGTTTGGTGTTGCTATTGATTCTCCAACCAATATTTGGGTGGATAATCAAAGTGCCATCAAGATATCTACTGATCCAGTACAGAGGCAAAGAACAAAGCACATTGAGATCCACATGCATTACATTCGGGGCTTGGTGCATGACAGGGTGATTTCACTGCAGTATTGCCCATCCACCGAGCAAACTGCTGATATTTTCACCAAGTGCTTTACTGAGAAGACCTTCACTCACTTGAGATCTTTGCTTGGAGTGAGTGATGGATGGTGATTGCTGCAATCTAATTGCAGGTTCATCCCCATGTCCATTTTTGAGGGAAGTTTTTATCCCATGAGGTTTTACTTCTTTTCCTCGGTTCATATGGACAAATAAAATTTCTGTTGTATTGAGGTGACTTGAGCCTTTGTTGCCAAGGCCTCCCACTTATCTTTCATGAGATGTACAAAGTTATGGTTAAGGGGGGGGTGTTAGAACAGTAACCACACTTAGTACCATAATCCATAAATTTTTAATTGCCCATGTGCTTAATTAAACCATGTTTTGGATTAAGTGACTATAGTTGGTCAAAAACCCACTTTGAGAGTGTTCACACCCACTTCTGAGCAAACCAGTTCACCCAGCCTCCAGTTTTGTCCACAAGTGCGCCCTCATTTATTGCTGGTGCGCCCTCTCTCCTTGTTTTGGGGAATTTAGTTGACCAAGGGCGCTAGGGTGGATTTTTGCCCACTTTTGGCTAGATTTGGAGCATTTAATGCTCCCTTGGGCCCCCAAACCTCCTCTACTTGCTCACCCATGCCTGCCTTGAGCTCATTTATGACTCAGCATGCTTCAGCCACCTCCACACCAGAATTCGTAGCTGTTTGGGATGATTGGGATTGAGTTGGACCCACCTAGGGGGGATTGAGGCCAATTTGGCATTGATGACTTGTACACTCAGCTTGAGCCACCTAATGCTCTCGATTTTCTCATGGATGTAATAAAAACCTGTTACTAACATTTTCACATGTTAGACAGTCAGTTAATCAAAGATTTGAGCATACATTGTGTGTAAATTTATCTCTTTTTTCAAGTTTTTCCACTGTATTTGCAAATTAATTCGATTTTGTGAGGTTCTCCATAGCTCCTCGATCTACTGTGATCAAAATACTCATAGCTCTCACTTTGAAGATGTCATTTGGAGAGAATTATCAACCCTACTGAAATTTGAACAGCATTTCTCCTCTGCCTACTACCCCCAAGGGAATGGCCAAGTCGAGGCGATTAACAAAATTTTAAAGACCATCCTCCAACGCACTGTTGACAAACACAAATCAAATTGGCATCACATGCTCTTCCCGACACTATGGGCATACCGCATGTCAACCAAAACCGCCACCGGTTTTACCCCTTTCCATCTAGTTCACGGTGTCGAATCCGTCCTCCCCATTGAGTGCCAAATTCCAGCCCTACATATGGTCGTTGAACTCCTACCGGACACTTCCCCAATTGAGCAACGCTTACTACTTCTGGAGAAAGCCGATGAAGATCGGCGTACAGCCCTCCAAACCATGGAAACAGCCAAGAACCGAACCAAACTGAGTTACGACAATAATGTCCACCCAAGAACCTTTACTGAAGGGGACCTTGTCCTCGCCTATGATCAAGCTCATGACAAAACCGGAAAAGGAAAGTTTGTGTCCATGTGGCAAGGCCCATACATTATACATACCTGCCTCAGACAGGGGGCATACATTCTAACCGATTCAGAAGGAAACCCCCTACGTAACCCACGCAATGGGTTGTACCTCAAGCAATTTTACCCATAGAAAATATGATGGATTCCACCGTCCATAATTGTACAGTCTTATTTTGTTTTTTACAAAAAATACAAAAACCTAAAAATTTGTTTTTCCTGCATGACCACAGATGGATCTTGTTCCACTTTGCTATGTTGGTTTCGCTGATGGTGCAAGCCGTTGGTCCCCCAATCTTGCCTCCGCATCTTGGGTAATATATTCCCCTTCACATGAGTTGATCCACATCGACGGACTATGCATAGGTGCTGCCACCAACAACCATTTGAATACGATGCCGTGACCAGTCTCCTAGCCGCTGCTCTCAAAATGAGCATAAGTCGCCTTAACGTTTTCTTGGACTCACAACTCCTTGTTTCCCAGCTCAACAATTATTACTAGGTATGCGATCCCTGTCTTGTCAGAAAATTTCTGCGCACTAAACAAATGGTTCGACAGTTTGAATCTATTTCATTCACACTTGTCCCAAGGAATCTCAATAGTGTAGCAGACCATATGGCCAACAACATTCTTGATTGGCACACCAATCAAACCATGTAGTAAATACAAAATATGCCTCCACGGGCATTAACCAAATTAAAAAGTGCATCCACGTGCATAACATGTGCCTCCACAGGCATATACAAAATCAAAGGTGCATCCATGTGCATAACATATGCCCCCACGGGCATATACAAAATAAAAAAACTGCATCCATGTGCATAATATGTGCCTCCACGGGCATATACAAAAATTAAAATGTTGCATCCATGTGCATAGCATGTGCCTCCACGGGCATACAGAAATTCAGACTTGCCTCCACGGGCAAACAAATAGACAATAAATACATCCATGTGCATACACGACTATATACCAAAACATATATATATATATATCATCATATAGTCAACATGTCATAGGTGCCCTCAGCACCCTGTTGATGCCTCGGATATCGTAGCATCAATCAGAAAGGGATTCTCCCTGAGAGATGATCCCAATTAGACTATCTCCCGTTTTGTGTAGGGAATCCGTCTGGTTAGCGGTTCCGGCAACCATGGTTTTGGAGTTTAATTCTGATTCTACCGGTTGTGGCCCGATCCACCTTTCTTTTGGATTTTATGTGTTTTTTATGAGATGCAAGTGCCTAGTTTATATTTGATCTAGATGTAACTAAAACAGATCTAAGTCTAGAAACTGAAGTAAATCTACCTATCCTGGCAGGGAACACGTTTAAAGGATGAGCAATGAGCTATAACAGATAACATAAAGAAAGAACAGATAGCTGTCAATTCTTACAGGTAAAGCTACAGCCAGATAAAAGGATCTTAGAAGATAGCTTCTAGTTTAATGTAAAACGCATCTATTGCTCATGAAACAGAGAAAGAAGCAAAAATATCTAATCTAAATGGAAAGAACGAATAAACAGATCTAAATGTAAACAAACTGAAATTAAATTTAAAGATCCCTGCAAGGAGCAAATTAAAGGCATGAACAATGAGCTATATGAATTATCTTGAAGAAAGAACAGTTAGCCATTTAATCTAAAAGAGAGCTCTACAGCAATGGTAAAGATATCGGCAGATAGCTCCTGATTTAATATGAAATGCATTCATTGTTCACAAAATAGAGAAAATCGTATGCACGGGAAGGAGCAAAAAATCATTAACACAAAGAAATAGTTCAGATAGTAAGAATGATCTCACATTACAGTACGGAATTCATTAGAATAGTCCAACATACATCCGTCCAACATTCCCATGCAGAACGTTCATCTCCCAGGCTTTTATTAGAAAATTCGATTTTACAGAACCGATACAAGGTAGCTCGTAAAGGTTTTCAAATTTCCTTCCCTGCCAAAAGTCCTATTCTATTCTTCCTAGCTCCTATTCATAATTACAAAATCGCCCTTTGGGCTGCCACCTAGCCTCTTCCACCTGTCACTTACAGGAATTTCTTCTATAACAGACAAAAAAATGACTACTTCTTTTACAAAATATTTAACAAAAGAGAATGGACAGTTGTCCCTTAGCTCACGCTGTATACATTTGAGAATTTAACAAAATACACATAGCAGAAATAATGTTCTAATATCGTGCTGTCATTCTTGTGCGTGAGCTTCAGCCGGGAGAGGATCGCCCAAGTCAATTGATGCTGCTGCTTCTACTTGGGAAGAAGGGATTGAGCTGGCTAGACTTTCTGCCACTGCTGGGGAAGAGGGAATCGAGCCCACTGCTATTGCTGGAATGGCTGCTGGGAGAGAAGATTCTGGATCTGCTGATGCTCCTGCTACTGCTGTAGCTTTCTTTTCCTCTTCCGTTATGTAGTTATACCACACACCTGTGTCCCTTATGACTATGTTTGCTGCAGCAAGAAACAAAATTTTCTGAGAAGTTACATTCTTCCCGAGCTCTGCTCCAATGCTTTGAACTTCTACTACTGTAGCGTGATGCACTTCCTTCAGCAGATGGTTGTGGAGGGATGACAATCCAATATAATGTTGGAGGTCATCAATAGCCAGAACATCAATCCTTTTCACATACTCCGCTTGAACGCCTAGCTCTTCCTTTAGCTGAGACAAACGTTGCTCCTTTTCCGGAAAGTCCTCCAGGGTCTGAGGGAAACTCAATGTGCATTTGTCATGCATCCCTTGGAGCGTTTGGTATAGACTGTTAAATTTATCTGTTGTTCTTTGCACACTGGTTATCATCTTACTAGCACAGTTCCTGCCAAACTCCAAAAGGGCTATGTCCTCATTAAAACCGTCCACATATTTAAATGGGAGGTGCGTGGGGAAACTCCCTTTTCCTTCTCTCCATGCCATCTGACTGATGATATTTGCCTTGACACGAGTATTCTTTGCTTTGAGCCTATGGGCTTCCGCATTAATTTCTTTTAACCTGAACACCATGGCCTTGAGCTTGCAAACCTCATCAGTGATTAGCTCCTGAGTTTCATGCATTTGCTTCAGGATGCTGCAGGACATCTCATGGAAGGGAGATATGTCCATCGTTCTGCTCTCGGCTTGCTCTAACTGCTCAGCTAATGTCCGCTTGTCTGCTTCTAGCTGGGATGCTTTATCTTCCGCTCCATTCTTCTCTGCCTCCACAATCATCATTTGGAGTGTCAGTTGGTCCTTTTCCTCTTCCAGCTAGTTATATTTACCGGATAGCTCTTTACGCTCAGCATACAGGCAATTATACTTGTTTACTACCAGATCCCTTTGGGCCTGCTCATTAGCCACAGTTTGTTGTAGCGAATGAGCTCTCTTCTTTGTCAATAAATTTTCTTTGACTATAACGCCCACATTGTCCAGTGATTCCTTTGCTGTTTCCACAGCTGCGGATGCCATGGCAAAGGGATCTTGATCTGTGTTCTGCATTATGGTGACCTCTCGGTGGGTAACGATGTCTTCATGGAAGGGACTTTTGATCCTCTCTTCCAATTTGAGGACCATAGCTTTCCTTTTCTTGTCATAGACAAACTCATTCCACCTGGACAACATATGTTTTCCCGATGGAGTGTACGGGACAATAGGACGGTTCATGATGTCTATGTCTTCTTCAGCAGGTGGGGTCCGAAATTCCTGAGCTGGATCTACTCCCGCCTTTTGGGTACCAGAGCCACCTGCTTGAGATGCGTCTATTTCCATGTCTTGGACACCGGATCCACTTGCTTGGGCATCTTCCCCTGCTTTCATATCTTCTTCCGTCTTCCTTTCTGCCTCGGCTTGCTCAGCTTTAGCCTCTTTCTGCTTCTGGGCTTCCTCAGCCTCTTTCTGCAGGCTTTCTCTTTCAGCTTCCTATTGCATTCTTGCCACTTCAGCTTCCTGCTGCAATCTTTCCACTTCAGCTTCCAGCTGCCACATGGCTTCCTCCGCTTCCCACTGCAGTCTGGCTTCCTCAGCTTCCTGGAGTAACCTTGCTTCTTCTCTTAATCTGATCTCTTCCTGAGCTCGGGCATCCTCAGCTTCTTTCTCCTTCTGCTGGCTGGTCTTCTGGAACTTGGTTGAGCTAGAGCTTGCTCCAGTGCCTTGGCGACAGACCCGTAGCTCAGCCATGTTGCTGATGCCTCTGAATGCCTCTTCCTTGGCATCAGGATAGTGAGAGTACTCGAAGTGAGCATAAATCTCCTTACAGTGCTCAGCAAATTTTCCCTTCCTGTCATTCCTGTGGAAGATTACCTCACCGAAGTGGAAGTCTTTCAGCTCTTGAACAAATTCATCGGCCGAGGCAACCCCCGAGAACTTGTAAGCACCTATGCAGAAAGGTAGAGGGGGAAAGGAAGCATTATGTTGTTTGTGGAGCATTGCTCCAATTCCATCTAGGAAGATTTGTCTTACTGCCTCCTTGAGGACCACATAATCCGTGGCATATTGCGGCAAAATGTATGGGGGCTTAGTCCCTCCAAACATTCTGAGGTAGGTGCCTTGCTCTGAAAAGTAAAAATCCCCGTAATCCTCAAGGACTTCCACAGCGTTCTCTGACAGGCAGTTGGGATCCTCCTTGAATAACTTCTCATATAAGGGCATGATGAACCCCTCACAGATGAGTTTGTAGTTAGGTTTGTAATTCTGGGCCCACATCATCCTAAAAGCGGTATAAACCGGGGTGGTGGCCTTATCCCATGTACAACCCAATTTGGGGAATTCCACCTTGGTCAGCACACAATCAATCAGATATGAGGACATGAAAAATTCTGCCTTCTTCAAGGCTAGTCCTTCTCTTGCAGCTACTATCATTGAGGCCAAACTATCTGATAAGAGAGTGGCCCAGTCAAATACAGTTCCTTTAAACACCACAAAGTGAATAATAGGGACCCACTCAATCTTATACACAGTGCCATCGGGCATGCCGAAGATTCTACACAGCATCAGGGCGATCAATCTGAAAGGAGATCTCAGATTCTGTACGTCATATTCATCATTTCCCTTCTTTCTCAAATGTTTGCCTGCCATTAGTAGCTTCTTGGCCATCTCAACGTTGTTCATCTGGCTCAGCCATTCCTCAGTCAGAGATTGTTGGACACGGGGAAATTTGTAGGCTGCCGCAAGATATGCGGGTTGAAATGAGGCAATGGTCACTTTCCCACTGTCATTTATCACTCTTCCTTCAGCATCGACATGTTGGAGTATCCATCCGATCGCTTCAGCACAGGAGAATAGTTCAGGGCGGGGTAGCATCTGTGGTTATGCCTGAGGCTTTGATATTTAGATAAATTGGCCCCTCTTCTAATAACATGTCCAGGACATCTTGGTCTCAGATCATCCTGTAAATGTCACCCCATCTGACTTCTGGAGGAACACCAGTGGTGCACCTAGTATCCTGGAGTGAGGTCTCAGTTTTAAGTGGCGCAGGCTTCTTTTCTGTCATCTTAGCCTTCTCCTTACCGGCTTTCGGCATCTTGACTTATCCCTGATAGCACCCATATACAAGTCATCATGAACTTGAGCAACATACTGTGAGATTTTAACAGAGAGCATCATTGTTTTAATATGTGAATGAGATAAAAAGCAATGTGAAGCTGTATGTTTAGGAAGCAAAATATACCATTTCAACATGAAATACAAATTAAAACATTTGAATCTTTTAAAGGGATGAATTTGGAATGCTCCCGAGAGGATAGGTATGTTGTTAACACCCAAAAAGTGTTCACTACCTCATATACCACATTATATGGCTCATTTGTCCTTTTTCCTACCATATTTCCCAAAAAATCCCATTAAAAAGCCTCCAAAAGGCCACAAAACCCTCAAAATAGCCTCAAAAAGGCTAAAAAACCCCCTTTTCCTCCAAAAATAGCAAAAATCCCCTAAAAAGGGAGTAAAAAATATAAAATAATGAGGAAAAGGAGGAAAAAACCCTATACAGCTGCCCAAAACCATGTGTTTCCTAAAACCATGGGTCAGCACTCCACCACCAAAAAACTATAAATAGGTGATGGATATCCCTTATTCCATATCCACAATCACAAGCACCCTTACTCTGCCAAAATCTCTCTCGAAACCCTAGTTCACCATTGAACTATTTTCACCTTGAGAGCCACCTTTGGCCCATCCACACCATTGGAGAAGGAGAAGGAGCATATTGAAGCTTGGAGCATCCTCTTGGACACTGCAAAGGGCTTCATCAAACCTTTACATTGAAGGTAACATTAATAGAAAAAGTCGTTTGCCATGAATCAGACAAACAGTCCGATCTCCTTCATTTCTCTCGGACTGATGATGTTGATTGTAACATAGTCAATTTAGTTGCTAACATAGACCGCAAAGAAACTAACCCAGCTGAACCTAAAGATGTCTTTTGGACATTATACTTTGATGGCTCTAAAACTCTGGAAGGATCCGGAGCCGGTTGTGTTCTAATGGATCCGAAACGAAACAAGTATTTTTTGTCTTGTAGACTAGAATTCGATTGTACTAATAATACCGCTGAATATGAAGCTTTGGTACATGGTTTAAAGAAGGCCATTGGCTTAAATGTTAAGTACCTGAAGGTTTTTGGTGACTCCGAGATAGTTGTCAGACAGGTAAGGGACACCATTCATTGTCTCTCACCGCACTTGAAAGGTTACCAGGCTGAGGTATGGGATTTAATCATGTATTTTGACGCCTTCAATATAAAATCAATTCCCAGATTGCAAAATTCTGCTGCTGATTTGTTAGCAACCTCTGCTTCTAGATTGGTGCCGTCAAATAATAAATGCTCAATTGAATTGATTTTCAGGCCTTCCATTCCTGATAACATCACGAACTTCAGAGTCTTCGATGATGATGAGCAAATTATCAGCTTCCTGACAAACGAAGACAGTTTTCAAGGAGCTGCAATAGATGAGGAAGAACATGATGCTGATTTGATGAAGAAAGAAGACGAGAAAGGAAATTTCATGCCAAAGGGGGTAAGATCCCTCGAAATGCTTTTTGATCTTCAAAATAAGTTCAAAAGACCAGCTAATACCAAAACTAACAGCTCATCAATGCAACATGAGTTGGTTAATTTGGGGACCGAGGGAGAACCAAAATTTGTCAACCTTGGCAAATGTTGTTCACCGGGAGAAAGAGATAGGTTCATTAAGTTGTTTAAACAGTACAAGGATGTTTTTGCATGGACCTATGAAGATCTGAAAACCTATGACATCCGCATCATTCAGCATGTTATACCAATGAAAGCGGGTGTCAAGCCATTTCAGCAGCAGTTAAGAAGGATGCATCCCACTCTTGAACCACTGATCCAAAAGGAATTAAAGAAGCTCCTGGACGCTAAGATAATCTTCAAAGTTCGGCATTCCGAATGGTTTGAAAACTTGGTTCCCGTGAGGAAGAAATCAGGAGAGATTAGGCTATGTGTAGATTTCAGAAATTTAAACAAAGCTTCGGATAAAGACAACTACCCCGTGCCTTCAATGGAGCAAATACTACAAATGGTGTCTGGATCTGAACTGTTTTCTCTCCTCGATGGTTTCTCTGGCTATAATCAAGTGTTAGTAGCCGAAGAAGATCGCCTCAAGACTACTTTCAGGACTAAGTGGGGAACTTTCGCTTACAGGAGGATGCCATTTGGTCTGATAAATGCAGGAGCTACATTCCAAAGGGCGATGGATATTGCCTTCCGAGGATTGGGTGGGCAATGCGTTGTTGTATACTTGGATGATGTGACAGTTTTTTCAAAGAAAAGGGAAGATCATGTTGTTCATTTGAGGCACATCTTTGATCGTTGCCGAAAGTATGGTATTTCTTTGAATCCCAAGAAGAGCGTGTTTGCTGTACCCGAAGGTAAGCTCTTGGGTCATATCATCTCCAAAGGGGGAGTGTCAATCGACCAGGAAAGGGTCCAGGCTATTAATAAGATCCCAATGCCTCACAACAAAAAATCTATGCAGTCTTTCATGGGCACCATCAATTTTGTCCGCAGATTTGTTCTGGATTTTGCACAAATTGTTAAGCCATTGCAACAAATGGTTAAACAAAGCATACAGTTCAAGTGGACAGATTTGGAGAAGGACGCATTTAGAGATATCAAGGCAGCTGTAGCTAAAGCTCCTTCCTTAAGAAGTCCAGATTTTGATAAAGATTTCATCTTGTATACCTTCGCTTCGGATGATTCTCTCGCGGCCGTACTCACGCAAAAGGTGGAGTTGGGGGATGAATACCCAATCTCGTTTATGAGCACTGGTCTGCAAGGGGCTGAGCTGAATTACCCCGTAGTTGACAAGCATGCCTACGCAGTCTTCAAAGCAGTCAAGCAGTTTAGGCCATACATTTTGAAGAACAGAACTAAAGTCATAGTTCCCCATCCAGCTGTTAGATCCCTTTTCGTTCAAAAGGAATTGGGAGAGAGGAGAGGAAACTGGGTCACAGCTCTGCAGGAGTATGATCTGGAATTTAAACCGGCTACAATCATCAAAGGACAAGGTCTATGCAAGTTACTGGCGGGAAACTCGACTGATGAAGAGCACCATTGGAGAAATGAAGCTGAGCTCAATTCGGTGGAGGTATGCCATATCTTTACAACTCCCCAGTCATGGTATAGGGATCTAGTGCACTATTTGCAGCAGGGATATCTACCCGAACACTGGAATTCTAAACAAAGAAGGGCACTCCGCTTGAAATCGGCACCCTATCAAATCATTGATGGGATTCTTTTTAGAAAGAATTATGATGGAGTCCTTCTTAGGTGTTTGGAGAAGGAGGATGCAAACAAAGTTGTCAAATAATTGCATGATGGCCCCGCAGGTGGCCATTATTCAGGAGAGACGACAGCACACAAGATACTGAGAGCTGGTTATTACTGGCCCACTCTGTTTCGAGATGCCCACACATACGCACGAAACTGTGATGTATGCCAAAGAAGCGCTGGGAAGTTACCTAAGGCCGCAGGCCCATTGTAGCCGGTCATCATCTCTGAACCTTTTGAGCAATGGGGCATAGATGTTATCGGAGAAATAAATCCAAATTCTTCATTGCAACACCGATACATTCTGACGGCTACCGATTACTTCACCAGGTGGACGGAGGCCATCCCGTTGCGCAAGATCAATGAAGACGCAGTTATCAGCTTCTTGAAAGAGAACATCATAACCAGGTTTGGGGTTCCAATTTCCCTTGTTTTTGATAATGCTACTTATTTTTCATCTTGCAAGATAAATGAATTTGTTTATGAATGGGGAATTAAGTTGCATTATTCAGCCAATTACTACCCTCAGGGAAACGGATTAGATGAATCCTCAAACAAGAATCTGATTCGAATCCTCAAGAAAACTGTGATAGAAAACCAGAGAAGTTGGCATGTGGCTCTCCCAAACGCCTTATGGGCAGATAGAGTAACCCCGAAGAATGCTTTAGGTATCTCCCCTTTCACTCTCGTCTATGGCAAGGAAGCCATACTTCCCCCAAACATCTTACTGCCATCCTTGCAATTGTCCCAAGCCTCTCGGGGTTCTGGTAGCCAAGCCTTACAATCCAGGATCAACACCCTGCTTCAACTGGAAGAAGCCCGACACAAAGCTAAAGATCGATTCCATCAACACCAGGATATAGTTAAGAGATGGTTCGATAAAAGGAAATCCGGCAAAAGGGATTTTGAAGTCGGGGATCTAGTCCTGAAATGGGACCATAATCATGAAGGCAAAGGAATGCATACGAAATTTCAACATCTATGGGTAGGCCCGTACCAGATTTCTGCAAAATTAGGCCCATCCACTTATAAATTAACAAATCTCGAGGGAGAGGAAGTAGCCCTTCCACTCAATGGCCTCGCCCTGAAACAATATTTCGCATAGTCTCCTCGAGACTTCCTGTACATAAATAAAATTGTCTTTTCGCTTTTGCTTTTAGCTGTTTTTATTTTTCGGCCATGTTGTTTCCTTCTTTATTATTTGAACTTTTCGATAGGTTTTGTTTTCTGAAGCCCCTTTTGGGTGAGTTTCCCGTTGAAGATAGCTCTCTCAAAGAAAACTTGCAACCCATGAGCCTGGAACCCTGCTCAGTAAACCCGGTCTGCTGTGCTCTCGCTGAAATGTTCAAAAGGGGGAAAGCCTACCCTGCTAGTCACACTAATCCTGTTCAATAGCAGAGACCCATGGCCATCTTCACTACTATCGTTGGGCTCCACCCACTCTCACACTTTAAAGGCATCTCAAGAAGGTTACCTAAGTTGGACCCATGGAAAGTGGCACCTCTCGAGGACATAGGGTATTGAGATGACTCCATGCTGCAGATTTAAAAGCCAAAATGGCCTACATCCAAGAGTTTGTTTTCCAGGGATTCTCGCCTCAATTAAAGCATGGCTGAGACAAAATCAAAAGGGACATGTAAAATCAAGAAGGCTGTCCAAAAGGCCCAGCTCAAAATAGGCTCCTCTCCGTCCGTGAAGTTTGATCAAATCAATAAAACCTCTAACTCAGACAAAAGGACATTATGGATTGAGGAGCCCAAATCAAAGATCTGTCCAAAAGAAAATATCCCTGGAAGGCTCAAACAGCTAAGCTGTCCAAAGTACAAGCATCCCAAAGGGTGCCAGCAGCATGGGAATGAGGAACAAGAACAATAATGTCCATGAGAAAGTGTTGCAAATCCTGTGGAGTCCGGCAGTAGTGACCATTTGAGGGATGACCCTCCTAAAATGAATCTCATATGTTGGCCCTCTGAGAGTGGTGAAGATGCCTCGGTCGAAGCTCCCCTTTCCCCAATGGCTAGCAGGAAAAGTGCTCCTTCCCCCGCATGAGTCTAAAATGCTCAGCTGAGTAGTGCACCCGAGACGGATGTTTTAATGAGGTTCCGGACCATGTAGGGTATTTTTTCAGAGATCTGTGTTCGCCAGCGACTCGCCATTGTTGTTGCAGCAACACCCCTCCCCAAAATTTTGTACATGTTGGGGCCCCTCCTGTATTTTTTGTAGAAAGTTTGCTTGAGAAGCCATCCCAGCCGTCAGCTCTGTTTTCAACATAAAATTTTACTTCCTTGTTGAACAGCTTGCCGTCAATCCTTCCATGTTTTCCCCAATGAGCCAAAAGATAACTTAGTTTTTTCCCAAACGTTTTCGAATAATTCGGACATTGTCCCGAAACGGCGGGGAGTCAAACGTCCAACCTTTCTGAAAGGAGGACTTAGGTTTTCTTTGTCAAAATCCGCGGAAGCCATTGGGCAAAACCACCCGAAACGGCGGAAGCTTTCGCTCAAGCCTTCCGCGACCACGGAAAGGTTCGAGTTGTTCTCCCGAAACGGCGAGAGGTTTAACAAAGCCACCCGAAACGGCGGAAGCCGCCGTGTTTTACCTCTCCGAAAAGAGACTCTGATTATGGCCATAAGCTGCGGAAACCGTTGGTGAAACCTTGCTGAAACGGCGGAACGATTCAACTCTGTCACCCGAAACGGCGGAATCCATTCGGTTAAACTTGCCGAAATAACACGAAGGAATTCATCAACTTCTTCCGAAGTAAAAAGACTTGGAAAATTTTCGATTGTTGCTTCGGCGGAACGGTTCAAGCTCCGAAACGGCTTAGCTCCCGAAATGACGGAGCCTTTCACTCAAGCCTTCCGCAACCGCGGAAAGGTTCCGTCTTTCCTCCCGAAATGGCGGGACACTTTCGCCTTAGTCTCCCGAAAAACACTTAGAACATTTTACAACCGTCCGCGGAGAAATTGGAGTTACCTTCCCGAAACGGCGGGGACAGTTCGAAAAAACGCTCCGAGACAGCGGAGGAACTTAGGAAGGATGCCCGAGAAGGTTGGATTGATTTGTTAAAATTGCGGAAGGTTTTGATGAAACCCTTCCGAAACAGCGGAAGCCATCCCCATAAGTCCCGCGGAGGAATTCACGATTTCCTTCTGAAACTATGAAAAGGACTTAGAATTTTCTCAAGAAGCTGTCGCGGAGGCCTTCAGCCTTTGCTCCCGAAACGCGGAAGCCTTCGGGCTACCCTTCCAAACGGCGGAAGCCAATCGCTTAAACCGCTCGGCAAAGGACTCCGAAACGAACCCGGGTGAATATGCGGAAAATATAAGTTTTGCTTCCGAAACGGCGGAAGCCATTCCCAAAAGCTTTCCGAAACTAGCGGGAGCCTTCGCCAAACCTTCCCGAAAAATCAACGACACTTTGAATTTTTGGTTCGCGGAAGCTTTCGCAAAAGTCTTCCGAAAATACCGGGAGCATTCGCTATATCGTTCCGAAAGGGCGGAAGCTTTGGCGTTACCCGTCCGCTACGCGGCGGTCTCTCGCGGAAGGCTTCGAGTTTTCTTTCCGCAATAAGCCCCGAAACGTCGGAAGCTTTCATTGAACCCTTCCGCAACGGCGGATACGACTCGCAAATTGGCCCCGCGAATGACGGTTGCACGAAAACCGAGATCGTTTGACGTGACCGCTACGCGCGGTGAATTTAAACCGCGTTTTAATCACACCAACCACCAAATTAAAGGCTCACACGTGCCCATTCTTTATAAAAATACGGTAGGGGCTCGACCAATACACCATTGTTTTTTGAATCGGCCAGCGACGTGCGACACCGTGCAAATCGCTCCAGCTCACCTCGCTCGTTCGTGCCCACGGCCACCTTGCTCAAGCAATCCCCACGGTGCCAGGTAGGATTCTAACATGGAATTTCGCCATTGGGTTGTTTTTGGTAGGAAAACATTGGGTTTTAGTGGGATTGTGACGGGCAAAACACCCGTCAAGGGCTATGTTTCGCCCGTCAGATACAGTGAACTGAGTTTTCGCTATACAAAATCATCATAGACCTTCGTTAAAACGTTAATATTTTATTTCAATGGTGGTGGGTGCGGGCGGTTAACCATGCCCCATTTTTTTTTTTTTAAACCCCGGGCCGCGCCCCTCGTCTTGAAGATTTTGTCGAAGCCCCATGGGATTTCCATGTCCCCGGCCGTAAACCCGGACTTAAAACCCTGGGCCCTTCCATAAGCCCCAGCCCCTACACGCGAGCCGAAACCCGTGAACGTTTAAGCCACGAGAGCCGAAACCTGAAGCCATGGCCGCCCTAGCACTCCCCGTCAGCATATCCCCGGCGCCGTCACCTTCGCTCAGACTAAAAGTACCCCGTAGTGACTCGGCGAGTGGCCGCGTGTGACGATAGCATTCAAAGCCCTCACCGAGTCAACCCGCGTCTCCCCGCCATCGACCTCTCCAACCGCACATATAACGAAAACATCTCCTTCCGCAAGGTGGAATCGGAAGCCAATTGCTCCCGCAAATCACCTATCGGTCCGAAAACCAATAGCTTCCGCAACATAGCTTATCCCAGACTCGTTTTCTAAGAGCTTCAAATGTTTCAATTTGCGCCTTATGTTGAAATAATGTTTTGCTTCCTAAATATTTGCTTCATTGACTTATCTCATTGATGTTAAAACGATGTTGCTCTCTGCTAAAACTTTACAACCTGTTGCTCAAATGATGACTTTGATATGGATGTTTTCAGGGATAAATCAAGATGCCGAAAACCGGTAAGAAGAAGGCGAAGACGATAGAAAAGAAGCCTGCCCCTCTCAAGATTGAAACCTCGCTCCAGGACACCAAATGCACCACTGGTGTATCTCCATAAATCAGATGGGATGACATATATAGAATGATCAGGGACCAAGAGATCCCAGACATGTTGCTGGAGGAGGCACCGATCTATCAAAATATCAGAGCCTCAGGCATAACTAGAGCCGCTACCCGCCCTGAGCTATTCCCCTGTGCTGAAGTGATCGGGTGGATACTCCAACATGCAGATGCTGAAGGGAGAGTGATAAATGACAGCGGGAAAGTGGCTATTGCCTCGTTTCAACCCGCGTATGTTGCGGCGGCCTACAGATTTCCCCGTGTCCAACAAGCTCTGACTGACGAATGGTTGGGCCAAATGGATAACATCGAGATGGCCAAGAAGCTATTGAGGGGAGGGAAGCATTTGAGAAAGAAGGGAAATGATGAATATGACGTACAGAACCTGAGGGCCCCTTTCAGATTGATCGCTTTAATGCTGTGCAGAATCTTCGGCATGCCCGATGGCACAGTATACAAGATTCAGTGGGTCCCTATCATTCACTATGTGGCATTTCAGGGGACAGTGTTTGACTGGGCCACTATCCTGTCGGATAGTCTGGCCTCGATGATAGCTGCTGCTAAGCCAGGACTGGCCTTGAAGAAGGCTGAATTTTTCATGTCTTCATTCCTGATAGATTGTATCTTGGCCAAGATAGAGTTCCCCAAATTGGGGTGTACATGGGATAGGGCCACCGCCCCGTTCTACATCGCATTCAAGATGTTGTGGGCTCAGAATTACAAGCCCAGCTACAAACTTATCTGTGAGGGGTTCATCATGCCCCTATACGAGAAGATCTTCAAGGAAGAACCAAATTGTCTGTCAGAAAATGCTTTGGAAGTCCTTTGGGATTATGGGGACTTTTACTTTTCAGAACAAGGTACCTACCTGAGAATGTTCGGAGGGACTAAGCCCCCATAAATATTGCCGCAGTATGCCACAGACTATGTGGTGCTCAAAGAAGCAGTAAGACAACTCTTCTTGGATGGGATTGGAGCATTCCTCCACAAGTTACACAAGGCTTCCTTTCCCCCCCTACCTTTCTGCATAGGTGCTTACAAGTTTTCGGGGGTGGCCTCTGCCGACGAATTTGTTCAAGAGTTGAAGGCCTTCCACTTCGGTGAGGTCATCTTCCACAGGAACGACAGAAAGGGTAAAGTGGCCGAGCATTGCAAGGGGAACTATGCTAACTTCGAATACTCCCACTACCCCTATGCCGAGGAGGAAGCATTCAGAGGCATCAGCAACATGACTGAGCTACGGATCTGTCGCCAAAGTACTGGAGCGAGCTCTAGTTCAACCAAAGCCCAGAAGACCATCCAGCAAAAGGAGAAAGAAGCCAAGGATGCCCGAGCTCAGGAAGAGCTCAGATTAAGAGAAGAGGCAAGGTTACAAAAGGAAGCCGAGGAAGCAAGAAAGCAACAAGACGCTGAAAATGAAAGACTGTGGAAGGAGACTGAAGAAGCCCAAAAGCAGAAAGAAGCGGAGACTGAGCAAGCTGAGGCAAGGAGGAAGGCGGAGGAAGAATTGAAGGCAAGTGAAGATACCAAGGCAGGTGGGTCTGGTGTACAAGACATGGAGATAAACACCTCTCAAGCAGGTGGCTCTGGTACCCAAAAGGAAGGAGCAGACCCCGCTCAGGAAGTCCGAACCCCACCTATGGAAGAAGACATAGACATCATAAACCGACCAATTGTCCCATACACTCCATCTGGGAAGCGTACGGTGTCCAAATGGAATGAGTTTGTCTATGACAAGAAAAGGAAAACAATGGTCCTCCAATCAGAAGAGAGGATTAAAAGTCCCTTCCATGACGACATAGTTACTCACCGAGAGGTCACTGTCATGCAGAACACAGATGCAAATCCCATCGCCATGGCATCCGCAGCTATAGCAACAGCACAGGCATCATTTGCCAATGTAGGGGTTATAGTCAAAGAAAATATATTGACAAAGAAAAGAGCACGCACGCTGCAACAGAATGTAGCTAATGAACAAGCCCAAAGAGATCTGATAGTAAACAAGTATAGCTGCTTGTACGCTGAGCATAAGGAGCTGTCGAACAAGTACAGCCAGTTGGAAGAGGAGAAGGACCAAATGGCACTCCAAATGATGATTGTAGAAGCGGAGAAGAATGGAGTGGAGGAAAAGGCCTCTCAGCTAGAAGCCGACAAGCAAACATTAGCTGAGCGGTTAGAGCAGGCTGAGAGCAAAACGATAGACTTGGCTCCCTTTCATGAGCTGTCATGCGGCATTCTGAAACAAATAAATGACACGCAGGAGCTGATCACTGACGAGGTTTGCAAACTCAAGGCCATGACAGCCAGATTAAAAGAGGTTAATATGGAAGCCCACAGGCTCAAAGCTAAGAATACCCGTGTCAAGGCGAATGTCATAAATCAGATGGCATGGAGAGAAGGGAGAGGAGGTTTTCCCCCGCATCTTCCTTTTAAGGCCGTGGAAGATTTTAATGAAGATATAGCCTTGTTGGAGTTTGGCCGGAACTGTTCCAATAAGCTGATGACCAGTGTGCAGAAGACAACAGATAGAATCAACAACCTATACCAAAAGCTCAAAGGAGTCCATGACAACTGCACATTGAGTTTCCCGCAGACTCTAGAAGACTTCCCGGAGAGGGAGCAGCGGTTGTCTCAACTGAAAGAAGAGCTAGGCGTCCAGATGGAATATGTGAAAAGGATTGATGTCCTGGCCATGGATGATCTCCAGCATTACATCGGTTCATCAACACTTCACAACCATCTGTTGAAGGAAGCACATCAAGCTGCTGAAGCAGAAGTCCAAGGCATTAAAACAGAGCTCGGGAAGAATGTGACTTCTCAGAAAATCCTGTTTCCTGCTGCAGCAAACGTAATCATAAGGGACACAGGTGTGTGGCACAGCTACATAGAAGAGGAGGACAGGAAAGCTGCAGCAGCAACAAGAGCAGGAGCATCAGTGGATCCAGCAGCCTCTCTCCCAGCAGCCTCTTCCCCAGCAATGACAGAAAATCCGGCCAGTCCAATGCCCCCGTCCCAATTAGGAGCAGCATCAGCAGGGGATTCAAGGACCTCTTCCCAGGCAGCTCCAGTGACAATCAATTTGGGCGACCCTTTTCCATCGGAAGCTCATGCACAGGAATGAAGCAAACTGAATTCAGCTGAACCCCTCTCTTCAGCCAGACACGTGCCCAGCAGGGAAAGCTTTGATGTTAGCAAATTTTTCTGTTATGTACATTTTAAATATGTAAGGCATAAGCCATGGGACAGCTGTCCCTAATTTTTTGTCAAAATATTTTGTAAAGAAAGTGGCCATTTTTGGTGATCGATTATAGTAGAAATCCCTGTAAGTGACAGGTGGAACGTGCTAGGTGTCATCCCGAAGGGCAAAGTTGTAGCTATAAATAGCATATAGGAAAGATTAGAAAGGACTTTTGGCAGGGAATGAAAATTTTGGGCAAACGATATGAGCTATCTTGTATCGGGTCTGTAAATTGAATTTTCTAATAGAAGCCACGGGAGATGGACGTTTTGCCTGGAATGTTGGATTGCTCTATATTGGACTATTCTAATGACTGCAATTCTGCAATGTGAGATCATTCTTGGCATCTGAATTATTTCTTTGCATTAATGATTTTTCTCCCCGCTGTGTATGCGTTCTCTCCATTTCGTGAACAATGAAATGTATTGCTATAAATTTCTTTGTCTAAATCGAACGGCTAACTGTTCTTTCTTCAGGGTAATTCATGTAGCTCATTGTTCATGACTTTAAATTGCTCCTTGCAGGGATCTTTTAGTTTAATTCCAGTTTCGTTGCATCTAGATCTGTTTCTTTATTCTTCTTGTGTAGATTAAATAATTTTTCTTCCTTCTGTTCATGAGCAATAGATGCGTTCTTTAGGTTTCATTTTAGATCTGTTTCCTTATCCTTTAGCTTTCCTCTGTTTTCTGAGCAATAGATGCGTTCCATGTTGAATGAGAGGCTATCTTCTCAAGATCCTCATCTTGCTGTAGCTTTGACCGTGAGAAATAATAGCTATCTGTTCTTTGCTTACGATATCTGTTACAGCTGATTGCTCTCCCCTTAAGCATGTTCCCCTGCAGGGATAGATAGACGCATTCCCGTTTCTAGGTTTAGATCTGTTTTAATTGCATTTAGATTAAGTATAATTTAGGCACTTGCATCTCATATAAAAGTCATAAAAAAACCCAAAAGAAAGGTGGATCGGGCCATAACCGGTAGAATCGGATTTAAAGTCCAAAACCACGGTTGCCGGAACCGCTAACCGGACGGATTCCCTACACCAAACGGGAGATAGTCTAATTGGGACCGTCTCTCGGGGAGAATCCCTTTCTGATTGATGCTACGACATCCGAGGCATCAACAGTTTTTGGCGCTAGAAGGAGGGCCTGAAGTGCATGGCTGATAGAGGAAAATCTTCCACGGTCATAGATAACACGGAAAACCCGCTTGAAGAAAACTTTTCAAACAGCCCAGATCTTGGATTAACAGATCAAGAACGCCTCATTTCTGACCCTGAGCCTCAGGAAGCTTTGTACGCTGTTCCTTTTGCAGAAATAGAGGATTTGAGAAGACATACCAGATCCTACGTTAGACAGCTAGGTGGTCTAAACGCTGTCAACTTCCTCCCTAAGAAAACTACACCCAGAAAGGAGCCGCAATACACCCGTGATTCAATCCTTGTTCAGAGTTTTGAAGAACTGGTGAATCTGACGTTGGAAGAAATCTCCGGCACTCTTAACAAGACAGACCAAGAAAATCTCGAAGAAATTACCACTCCCAAAAGTACTCCACAGGATTCACCCTACAATTCTCCACCAGGGTCTCCACATCCAAACCCAAACATGGTTGTACCTACTTGGAGAGAAAGGGGAGCACTGAACCTAGCTGGACCATTCCATAATCTCCCTAAAAACCCAGAAAAGGTCTTGCCTAAGTACGATCCAGGGAAAGCCATTTCGGCGGAGGATCACCTCAAGAGTTTTTACTTAGCTCTGAACCTTCTGAATGTACAACATGAAGACGTAGTCTGCAGGCTATTTCCGTACACATTCGAGCCTAAGGTATCATCTTGGTACTTCAGCCTTCAACCCAGCTCAATCTCTGGTTGGGATGATTTCGAAAAGTGTTTCCTTAAGAAATACGGGAACCAAAAGACTGTAGCCACGCTTATGAAAGAACTCTTATCCATGAGAATGGAGAAGAAGGAGAAGGTTCAAGACTTTAATCAAAGATTCACAACGCTATTAAATAACTTTAGTGGAGCTAACAAACCCGCAGAAGAGTCTTTGATTGAATACTACACAACAGCCCTTGAAGGTCCAATCGCAATGTTTGTAAAGCGATCCAAGAAGACAACCCTGATAGAAAATTTTGAGGAAGCTCGAAAGGTAGAGGAAGAGGCTGATAGCATCGCTAAACATGCCTTAGATGTGGAAACAAAACCAGCAGCTGGCAAGAAACCTTTGCTCCTCACGAGAGGCAAGGACGAGCCATCTACGGACATGGAAAATGTAGTTAAAATGATGCAAAAATTATCTAACAAAATCGTAGATCTCGAGAAAGACAAGGCTGCTAGTACATCTAGGAAACCTTTCAAGCCATTCTACAAAAGAAGGGAAGATGGGGAACAGTCTCATCCACCAATGAACACTGCCCCTGTTTTAAACTTAAATGAGATTGGGATGGAAAATTTCTGCACCTTTCACCAAGAACCACACTCGGAGAAGAGCTACCCACAATGGATCAATTCCATGAGCTTGGTCATGAACCAAATGTTAGATTCTCAGATCCCAGACCAGGATATTCCTCCAGAGGAGTCAAGCACTGAGTTAGAGGAACCAACCCCGGACACTACTATGGTGTTGTGGGATTGGGTACCTATGACTGAATTAGTAGAAGAAGATCACTTAGCTAGCGCTCCCTCTACCATAAATGTTGCCACTCGCTCAAGGGCCCAATTGCGGATCCTGTCCCAGCCACCTCTTCCCATAAACCTAAGATTTCGAAAGATCCGCCTAGGAGGCATATACCAATCATCCCACCACAGCCCAAAGTAAACCAAACAGCTGCCAAACAGCCAAGCGCTGACAACACAGTTCAGCCACCTAAAGTCACGATGAGCAAAACAGATCAGCCAAGTCGAATTGGGAATGAATCCGATATAGGGTATGATATTATCGAAGATATCAAGAAAGTTAAAGCAAACGTATCAATATTTGACATGTGTAGCTTGCCCCATCAACGAGACAAACTACTGCATGTTTTACAACCAAAACCCAGCACTACATTAACAGATTCTCAAAACAATCCTGAAATTAACGAGGCTAGCATCGGTGGGAAATCCAAATCCCAAACATTGCCATTTCTGTTGACATTTGAAGTCTTTAATCACAATGTTCATAATTGTTTGGTAGACTCTGGAGCTTCTTCTAACGTTATGCCACTGTCGATTTGTAAGAAAATTAATGGGCAGCCCATGCCATCTCCAGCTCAAATCATCCAATTAGACAGGACTGCTGTCAAGGTTATAGGGGAAATGAAAGATGTTCTAATTAGACTGTCAGCCGACCCTAGAGTTTGTCAATTCATCGACATAATGGTGGTCGATATTCCTGAAGCTTATGGGCTGATTTTGAGTAGAGATTGGTCTACCAAGTTGAGTGGCTACTTTGCTACCGATTGGTCTCATCTATGGTTGCCTTATCAGAACAGGCAGAATCAGATTAAAGTTCTTAGGGAACCTCATATGAAACAAAACGTAACCCAGCTAGAAGAAAAGAATGAGGCTGTAACTTTCTCTTCCTCGGTTCTGGGAAATTACTTCTTAGAAATGGATCTGGGTAACTATCAATCTGAAGTCGTTTGCCATGAATCAGACAAACAGTCCGATCTCCTTCATTTCTCTCGGACTGATGATGTTGATTGTAACATAGTCAATTTAGTTGCTAACATAGACCGCAAAGAAACTAACCCAGCTGAACCTAAAGATGTCTTTTGGACATTATACTTTGATGGCTCTAAAACTCTGGAAGGATCCGGAGCCGGTTGTGTTCTAATGGATCCGAAACGAAACAAGTATTTTTTGTCTTGTAGACTAGAATTCGATTGTACTAATAATACTGCTGAATATGAAGCTTTGGTACATGGTTTAAAGAAGGCCATTGGCTTAAATTTTAAGTACCTGAAGGTTTTTGGTGACTCCGAGATAGTTGTCAGACAGGTAAGGGACACCATTCATTGTCTCTCACCGCACTTGAAAGGTTACCAGGCTGAGGTATGGGATTTAATCATGTATTTTGACGCCTTCAATATAAAATCAATTCCCAGATTGCAAAATTCTGCTGCTGATTTGTTAGCAACCTCTGCTTCTAGATTGGTGCCGTCAAATAATAAATGCTCAATTGAATTGATTTTCAGGCCTTCCATTCCCGATAACATCACGAACTTCAGAGTCTTCGATGATGATGAGCAAATTATCAGCTTCCTGACAAACGAAGACAGTTTTCAAGGAGCTGCAATAGATGAGGAAGAACATGATGCTGATTTGATGAAGAAAGAAGACGAGAAAGGAAATTTCATGCCAAAGGGGGTAAGATCCCTCGAAATGCTTTTTGATCTTCAAAATAAGTTCAAAAGACCAGCTAATACCAAAACTAACAGCTCATCAATGCAACATGAGTTGGTTAATTTGGGGACCGAGGGAGAACCAAAATTTGTCAACCTTGGCAAATGTTGTTCACCGGGAGAAAGAGATAGGTTCATTAAGTTGTTTAAACAGTACAAGGATGTTTTTGCATGGACCTATGAAGATCTGAAAACCTATGACATCCGCATCATTCAGCATGTTATACCAATGAAAGCGGGGTGTCAAGCCATTTCAGCAGCAGTTAAGAAGGATGCATCCCACTCTTGAACCACTGATCCAAAAGGAATTAAAGAAGCTCCTAGATGCTAAGATAATCTTCAAAGTTCGGCATTCGAATGGGTTGCAAACTTGGTTCCCGTGAGGAAGAAATCAGGAGAGATTAGGCTATGTGTAGATTTCAGAAATTTAAACAAAGCTTCGGATAAAGACAACTACCCCGTGCCTTCAATGGAGCAAATCCTACAAATGGTGTCTGGATCTGAACTGTTTTCTCTCCTCGATGGTTTCTCTGGCTATAATCAAGTGTTAGTAGCCGAAGAAGATCGTCTCAAGACTACTTTCAGGACTAAGTGGGGAACTTTCGCTTACAGGAGGATGCCATTTGGTCTGATAAATGCAGGAGCTACATTCCAAAGGGCGATGGATATTGCCTTCCGAGGATTGGGTGGGCAATGCGTTGTTGTATACTTGGATGATGTGACAGTTTTTTCAAAGAAAAGGGAAGATCATGTTGTTCATTTGAGGCACATCTTTGATCGTTGCCGAAAGTATGGTATTTCTTTGAATCCCAAGAAGAGCGTGTTTGCTGTACCCGAAGGTAAGCTCTTGGGTCATATCATCTCCAAAGGGGGAGTGTCAATCGACCAGGAAAGGGTCCAGGCTATTAATAAGATCCCAATGCCTCACAACAAAAAATCTATGCAGTCTTTCATGGGCACCATCAATTTTGTCCGCAGATTTGTTCTGGATTTTGCACAAATTGTTAAGCCATTGCAACAGATGGTTAAACAAAGCATACAGTTCAAGTGGACAGATTTGGAGAAGGACGCATTTAGAGATATCAAGGCAGCTGTAGCTAAAGCTCCTTCCTTAAGAAGTCCAGATTTTGATAAAGATTTCATCTTGTATACCTTCGCTTCGGATGATTCTCTCGCGGACGTACTCACGCAAAAGGTGGAGTTGGGGGATGAATACCCAATCTCGTTTATGAGCACTGGTCTGCAAGGGGCTGAGTTGAATTACCCCGTAGTTGACAAGCATGCCTACGCAGTCTTCAAAGCAGTCAAGCAGTTTAGGCCATACATTTTGAAGAACAAAACTAAAGTCATAGTTCCCCATCCAGCTGTTAGATCCCTTTTCGTTCAAAAGGAATTGGGAGAGAGGAGAGGAAACTGGGTCACAGCTCTGCAGGAGTATGATCTGGAATTTAAACCGGCTACAATCATCAAAGGACAAGGTCTATGCAAGTTACTGGCGGGAAACTCGACTGATGAAGAGCACCATTGGAGAAATGAAGCTGAGCTCAATTCGGTGGAGGTATGCCATATCTTTACAACTCCCCAGTCATGGTATAGGGATCTAGTGCACTATTTGCAGCAGGGATATCTACCCGAACACTGGAATTCTAAACAAAGAAGGGCACTCCGCTTGAAATCGGCACCCTATCAAATCATTGATGGGATTCTTTTTAGAAAGAATTATGATGGAGTACTTCTTAGGTGTTTGGAGAAGGAGGATGCAAACAAAGTTGTCAAAGAATTGCATGATGGCCCCGCAGGTGGCCATTATTCAGGAGAGACGACAGCACACAAGATACTGAGAGCTGGTTATTACTGGCCCACTCTGTTTCGAGATGCCCACACATACGCACGAAACTGTGATGTATGCCAAAGAAGCGCTGGGAAGTTACCTAAGGCCGCAGGCCCATTGCAGCCGGTCATCATCTCTGAACCTTTTGAGCAATGGGGCATAGATGTTATCAGAGAAATAAATCCAAATTCTTCATTGCAACACCGATACATTCTGACGGCTACCTATTACTTCACCAGGTGGACGGAGGCCATCCCGTTGCGCAAGATCAATGAAGACGCAGTTATCAGCTTCTTGAAAGAGAACATCATAACCAGGTTTGGGGTTCCAATTTCCCTTGTTTTTGATAATGCTACTTATTTTTCATCTTGCAAGATAAATGAATTTGTTTATGAATGGGGAATTAAGTTGCATTATTCAGCCAATTACTACCCTCAGGGAAACGGATTAGATGAATCCTCAAACAAGAATCTGATTCGAATCCTCAAGAAAACTGTGATAGAAAACCAGAGAAGTTGGCATGTGGCTCTCCCAAACGCCTTATGGGCAGATAGAGTAACCCTGAAGAATGCTTTAGGTATCTCCCCTTTCACTCTCATCTATGGCAAGGAAGCCATACTTCCCCCAAACATCTTACTGCCATCCTTGCAATTGTCCCAAGCCTCTCGGGGTTCTGGTAGCCAAGCCTTACAATCCAAGATCAACACCCTGCTTCAACTGGAAGAAGCCCGACACAAAGCTAAAGATCGATTCCATCAACACCAGGATATAGTTAAGAGATGGTTCGATAAAAGGAAATCCGGCAAAAGGGATTTTGAAGTCGGGGATCTAGTCCTGAAATGGGACCATAATCATGAAGGCAAAGGAATGCATACGAAATTTCAACATCTATGGGTAGGCCCGTACCAAATTTCTGCAAAATTAGGCCCATCCACTTATAAATTAACAAATCTCGAGGGAGAGGAAGTAGCCCTTCCACTCAATGGCCTCGCCCTGAAACAATATTTCGCATAGTCTCCTCGAGACTTCCTGTACATAAATAAAATTGTCTTTTCGCTTTTGCTTTTAGCTGTTTTTATTTTTCGGCCATGTTGTTTCCTTCTTTGTTATTTGAACTTTTCGATAGGTTTTGTTTTCTGAAGCCCCTTTTGGGTGAGTTTCCCGTTGAAGATAGCTCTCTCAAAGAAAACTTGCAACCCATGAGCCTGGAACCCTGCTCAGTAAACCCGGTCTGCTGTGCTCTCGCTGAAATGTTCAAAAGGGGGAAAGCCTACCCTGCTAGTCACACTAATCCTGTTCAATAGCAGAGACCCATGGCCATCTTCACTACTATCGTTGGGCTCCACCCACTCTCACACTTTAAAGGCATCTCAAGAAGGTTACCTAAGTTGGACCCATGGAAAGTGGCACCTCTCGAGGACATAGGGTATTGAGATGACTCCATGCTGCAGATTTAAAAGCCAAAATGGCCTACATCCAAGAGTCTGTTTTCCAGGGATTCTCGCCTCAATTAAAGCATGGCTGAGACAAAAGCAAAAGGGACATGTAAAATCAAGAAGGCTGTCCAAAAGGCCCAGCTCAAAATAGGCTCCTCTCCGTCCGTGAAGTTTGATCAAATCAATAAAACCTCTAACTCACACAAAAGGACATTATGGATTGAGGAGCCCAAATCAAAGATCTGTCCAAAAGAAAATATCCCTGGAAGGCTCAAACAGCTAAGTTGTCCAAAGTACAAGCATCCCAAAGGGTGCCAGCAGCATGGGAATGAGGAACAAGAACAATAATGTCCATGAGAAAGTGTTGCAAATCCTGTGGAGTCCGGCAGTAGTGACCATTTGAGGGATGACCCTCCTAAAATGAATCTCATATGCTGGCCCTCTGAGAGTGGTGAAGATGCCTCGGTCGAAGCTCCCCTTTCCCCAATGGCTAGCAGGAAAAGTGCTCCTTCCCCCGCATGAGTCTAAAATGCTCAGCTGAGTAGTGCACCCGAGACGGATGTTTTAATGAGGTTCCGGACCATGTAGGGTATTTTTTCAGAGATCTGTGTTCGCCAGCGACTCGCCATTGTTGTTGCAGCAACACCCCTCCCCAAAATTTTGTACATGTTGGGGCCCCTCCTGTATTTTTTGTAGAAAGTTTGCTTGAGAAGCCATCCCAGCCGTCAGCTCTGTTTTCAACATAAAATTTTACTTCCCTGCTGAACAGCTTGCCGTCAATCCTTCCATGTTTTCCCCAATGAGCCAAAAGATAACTTAGTTTTTTCCCAAACGTTTTGGAATAATTCGGACATTGTCCCGAAACGGCGGGAGTCAAAAGTCCAACCTTTCCGAAAGGAGGACTTAGGTTTTCTTTGTCAAAATCCGTGGAAGCCATTGGGCAAAACCACCCGAAACGGCGGAATCTTTCGCTCAAGCCTTCCGCGACCACGGAAAGGTTCGAGTTGTTCTCCCGAAACGGCGAGAGGTTTAACAAAGCCACCCGAAACGGCGGAAGCCGCCGTGTTTTACCTCTCCGAAAAGAGACTCTGATTATGGCCATAAGCTGCGGAAACCGTTGGTGAAACCTTGCCGAAACGGCGGAACGATTCAACTCTGTCACCCGAAACGGCGGAAGCCATTCGGTTAAACTTGCCGAAATAACACGAAGGAATTCATCAACTTCTTCCGAAGTAAAAAGACTTGGAAAATTTTCGATTGTTGCTTCGGCGGAACGGTTCAAGCTCCGAAACGGCTTAGCTCCCGAAACGACGGAGCCTTTCACTCAAGCCTTCCGCAACCGCGGAAAGGTTCCGTCTTTCCTCCCGAAATGGCGGGACACTTTCACCTTAGTCTCCCGAAAAACACTTAGAACATTTTACAACCGTCCGCGGAGAAATTGGAGTTACCTTCCCGAAACGGCGGGGACAGTTCGAAAAAACGCTCCGAGACAGCGGAGGAACTTAGGAAGGATGCCCGAGAAGGTCGGATTGATTTGTTAAAATTGCGGAAGGTTTTGATGAAACCCTTCCGAAACAGCGGAAGCCATCCCCATAAGTCCCGCGGAGGAATTCACGATTTCCTTCCGAAACTATGAAAAGGACTTAGAATTTTCTCAAGAAGCTGTCGCGGAGCCCTTCAGCCTTTGCTCTCGAAACGCGGAAGCCTTCGGGCTACCCTTCCGAAACGGCGGAAGCCAATCGCTTAAACCGCTCGGCAAAGGACTCCGAAACGACCCCGGGTGAATATGCGGAAAAATATAAGTTTTGCTTCCGAAACGGCGGAAGCCATTCCCAAAAGCTTTCCAAAACTAGCGGGAGCCTTCGCCAAACCTTCCCGAAAAATCAACGAGACTTTGAATTTTTGGTTCGCGGAAGCTTTCGCAAAAGTCTTCCGAAAATACCGGGAGCATTCGCTATATCGTTCCGAAAGGGCGGAAGCTTTGGCGTTACCCGTCCGCTACGCGGCGGTCTCTCGCGGAAGGCTTCGAGTTTTCTTTCCGCAATAAGCCCCGAAACGTCGGAAGCTTTCATTGAACCCTTCCGCAACGGCGGATACGACTCGCAAACTGGCCCCGCGAATGACGGTTGCACGAAAACCGAGATCGTTTGACGTGACCGCTACGCGCGGTGAATTTAAACCACGTTTTAATCACACCAACCACCAAATTAAAGGCTCACACGTGCCCATTCTTTATAAAAATACGGTAGGGGCTCGACCAATACACCATTGTTTTTTGAATCGGCCAGCGACGTGCGACACCGTGCAAATCGCTCCAGCTCACCTCGCTCGTCCGTGCCCACGGCCACCTTGCTCAAGCAATCCCCACGGTGCCAGGTAGGATTCTAACATGGAATTTCGCCATTGGGTTGTTTTTGGTAGGAAAACATTGGGTTTTAGTGGGATTGTGACGGGCAAAACACCCGTCAAGGGCTATGTTTCGCCCGTCAGATACAGTGAACTGAGTTTTCGCTATACAAAATCATCATAGACCTTCGTTAAAACGTTAATATTTTATTTCAATGGTGGTGGGTGCGGGCGGTTAACCATGCCCCATTTTTTTTTTTTAAACCCTGGGCCGCGCCCCTCGTCTTGAAGATTTTGTCGAAGCCCCATGGGCTTTCCATGTCCCCGGCCGTAAACCCGGACTTAAAACCCTGGGCCCTTCCATAAGCCCCAGCCCCTACACGCGAGCCGAAACCCGTGAACGTTTAAGCCACGAGAGCCGAAACCTGAAGCCATGGCCGCCCTAGCACTCCCCGTCAGCATATCCCCGGCGCCGTCACCTTCGCTCAGACTAAAAGTACCCCGTAGTGACTCGGCGAGTGGCCGCGCGTGACGATAGCATTCAAAGCCCTCACCGAGTCAACCCGCGTCTCCCCGCCATCGACCTCTCCAACCGACATATAACGAAAACTGTTGATTAAGTTGTCATTGATGCCAACAGTGTATAGTCATTGATGCCAACATGTCTTGGTGCCCCTTGAGGAGCCCCTGAGGGTTAAGTAATTGTCAGTGTCTAAGGAGACCTTTTGATCTTGTCCAAGCCCAAGTTTGAAGCCCTTGGAGCCCTTGGGACAATGACAAAAGCCCTGAACACCCTGTAGAGTGTTTAAGTACCCCAAAGAGGTTTTGTGTTTCCCCAATTGTTTCTTTGTTTCCCCAGTACCACAACTTATGCCCCAGTACGCTACAAAAGTGTTGAACAAGTTGCAAGAGTCCAAATGACCCTTTCAGTGGTCATTTGTGTTTATTGAGGTCATGGTACCCTAGGAGAAGGTATAGCAACCCCACAGGTGATGTCATGATGGATCTTGACCCTTGGAGGTCTCCTGGTGTGGTTGAGGTGGTTGAAGAAGCCTATGAATCCCCTTGCTTGATGAAGAAGCCCTGAAGAAGTCCTTGGACCCACATTTGATGGCTTAATGGTCCTTGTCCCCTTAAAGGTGATGATGTGGCCATTAATGACTTGATGAAGACTTAGAACCCTTGACGAAGATCTTGATGCCCGTGTATCCCTTGTTGGGGTCATGGAACCCTTGGAGATGGTCATTATGCATGAGAAGGTCTGGCACCCACATAAATGGCGGCATGATGACCCTTGGACACTATATGATCATTGATGGTGCATTCTGAAATGATTTGGGTCTTGGAATCCATACATATGCTGGTTTGTAATCCCATGATTGTTGGAGCCTTTGATATGATTGAATCCTTGGTCATGATGCCCTCATCACTTGGTGATGGAGTCCTATGTGATGGGCTTGAAGTCCATGGAAAGTATCTTTAAATATTATATGATATCCTTGAAACCCTTGCATGTGGTGCCTTGGATCTTGAACCATGGTGATGTATGGTCCTATTTGTGGTTGTATGGATATTGGGATGTAGATGGAGGTAGATCCCACGGATGTGCCTTGATATGTTGAAGAAGACTTTGAAACTCTTGTAGTTAGTGGTATGGTCTTTGGCACCCTCATGTGTGGGGTCTTTGACGTCGTGGACATATTGAATAATTTAAATGTATTATACCAAGAATTTGCAAATAAACCCATCATAGGGAGATAGTCCTCATCAAGCCATTTCCATTGATATGTGGAGCATCTTCTAACTCCTTACGGTTGAAGAGATATGAATTTTTGAAGTTGGTGTACCCCACCTTTTTGGGTGAGCCGACCAAACAAAAGAAAAATTAATTATTTGTAATTTTGAATTGCATGTCGGCCCAGTTTGAGGTAATAACTTTCCTCTATGACCTATATATAAATAGAATATAAAACATTTCATTTGCTCATCAATTGGAATTTCGCAACTCTTGGAGAAAAGTGCGAAATTTTGTGGAGGAAATGTTTTTTGGGTATCTTCACTAAAATTGGCATAACTTTCTCATACGGAATCGGAATTACAAAATTCTTGGCTCGTTGGAAAGCTTGTTACGAGGGCTATGTGATGACATGATATAGAGTTTATTTTGGTTTTTCTATTGTTTCTTGACCTTATGATCTTCAAAAAGGTATGGCTCATGCTTCTAGGTTTCTCTTGTAATGGCACATGTCTCTCATGGATAGAGTTCATCTTTGATATTAGTATGTGAGCCTATATATTGGTATATATATTTGAATTCATTATGGAGGATATGATGATGAAGTTGCATACCTTTATGCTATGATATTATACACTTTATGATGATAATGCATGTGATAATGATGTACACTCTATGAAGTTGATGCACTCCTATACAATATGATGTACATGCATACCATAGTGTGATGATGCTCTCCTATGCATTACGATGTATACTTGATGTTGATTTGACAAGTCATCATTGAATTAGCATTCTTCCATTGCATTTTGAATAGTATTATATTAGGACTGTATTGACAGTACTCTTTGACTTAATTGATGACCTTCATTGAGTTGAAAAAACAATGTTGTAAGGGTTTGTCATTGACTAAGTGGATTGACCTAAGATTGACTTGTTAGTGGTTGACTATGAGCCTTAACTGTTATCTGAGTAACATTGGCAAGTTGATGATTTGACAAAGTAAAGGCTGTTTGATTGATTTGATAATACTTCTCTTGATTGATTTGAGATGTGATTGGTTTTGGCCAATTGTTTTATTCACCATTGACTTAGTAAGTCAATATTGATCTTAAGTAATGGGCATTCCAGTATTGAGAAACCATTGACTGTATTTGATTTAGTTAACATTGTATGAGACTGTATATTGATGAAAGTATCCATAGGTGGTATAGCATTGACCAAGTTGGTTGAAGACATGATTGTCTTACAGTTTGTTGATTGCTTGTTTGAAGTTGTCCGTCAAGTTCTGCTTGACTATGTTGCCTGTCAAATTGTGAGAATAGTTGTGATGTCATTTAACTAAGTATGATTGGGTGAGTAAAGTTATGGTTGTAACTCTATCTTGACCAAGTAAGAAAGTAGGTTTCCCATAGAGCAATTATGGACAAGTACATGATCAGATTGACACAGGCATATGATTAATTTGGCACAGGTACATAAGAAGCTTGGTACAGGTTTGGCATAGGTTTCCTTATGTGCAGTTGGTCTAACTCAGATTGGCTGAGTTGTATGAGCAGTTGGTTTGACCCAGGTGGTATGGTACACAATTGGTTGAACTCAGATTGTTTGATTCAAATGATGTGAACAACAGATTGATTTATGCAGACAGATTGATTGGTATAGTTGAGATTGATTGGTACAGCTAGATTGGACATATTGAGTGTACAGGTTGACGAACAATGTGGCACAGTTGTGATGATCGGTGGACAGTTGATGAGCAATGAACAGTTGACGAGCAGTGGTCAGTTGATGAGCAGTGAAAGTGGTTTTGCAGTGTGGTACAGGTTGTGCAGTGTGGTTTAGGTTTTGTAGTGTGGTACAGGTTGTGCAGTGTGGTTTAGATTGTGCAGTGTGGTACAGGTGTTGGATAGCAGGTCCACAGGATCAGTGCAGTTTGTGGTTCAGTAGTTCAGTTTCTATCTTCATATCAGGGTGGCAGGATGGGGCAAGGAAATTGAGGGAGCTAAGGCTTCCTTCAGGTTGTAGCCTGTAAACCAGGGGTTGTAGCCTCCTTCCAGTTGTAGCTGGAGAATTGAAGTCTTTGTAACAAAGGGGGTTGTTGCCTCCTTCCAGTAGTTGCTGGTAAATTATTATTATAAAGGCTTCCGTGGTTTTCCCCCCAGGACTTGGGTTTCCACGTAAAAATCTTGTGTACTGTGTTTTTCTATGCTTCCTATGTGATGATGATATGATGAGATGTAAATGCTAATAATGCTGATGATATAATGATAATGTGATAATGCATTAATGAATGATGTATTGAATAAGATGCTGATGATTGTTAAAGTTGAAAAAGTAATAAAAGCTACACACGCTGTTCACCCCCCCCTCTCAGTGTGCTCCGTGTGTCCAACAATTGGTATCAGAGCGGGTCCTTCACAGAAAGCCTTACCAGCTTGAAGTAGATCCTTGACACACCATGGGGTTCTCAATGAATGGAGCACCATTGTTTTGTGGGACAAATTACTTGATCTGGAAAAGAAGAATGAAAGGTTATCTTGAAGCAGAAGGCAGTGGAGTATGGCAGTCAGTGCTTACTGGGTACGATCATCCGAAGAAAGTGAAAACAATAGCTCAGAAGGAAGCAAGGAAAAATAATTCAATGGCTATGGAATCCATTCTTGAAGGCTTATCAGATTCCATAAAAGAGAATATTGGAAAGTTCAACACTGCTAAGGAACTATGGCTCAAAATAGAACATCTCTACTCCTCTAAGGAACATGAAGAAGAAGTTATGAAACTCATGACTGCAGATTTGACAGATCTCCAAAAGAAGAAAATAGGAAAGTGCAACTCAATTGAAGAATTGTCACTGAAGTTAGATCAAATGTACTCCATTGAAGAACAGAAAGCAGAAGACAACTCCATAGAAAGGTCAGTACAAGATCCAGGTAAGTATGAAGGTAAGTCTATTGAACACCCTATTTGTAATGTTTTTGAAGAAATATGTCTATCGAGTATAGAGGATAAGTGCTATTCAAAATTCATAGATTGTAATACATCAAAATGTGATGAATCTCATTGTTTCTTGATAAATGATGGAAATGAATGTTTAAACAATGATATTACTAATGCTTTGCAAAAGGTTGAGAAACTTTGTAAACATAACCAGGTATTACAAGAACAATTGGACAAATCTGAGAAGAGGAATCAAGAAGAATCCGAGAAAGCCACACAGACTATAATTGATCTAAATCTCCAAGTTGAAGAAGCTACCAGAATCAAAGAAGCCATATCCAACTCTCTGAAAGATCAACTTGAGAAGTCTGCTGTTGAAAATAAAAGACAATCAGAAGAAATTGACAAGCTCAGAAGACAGCTAGAAGATAAGGAGAAAGAATTGACTCGCAAGCTTCAAGACAAAGATAGTGATATCAGTATCTTACTTGAAAAAATGCAGAAGGAAAGATCCGCCAGTCAGAAAGAAGATCCAAGTGACAAAACGGGAATTCATTTCAATCATGAGATTGAAGAGAAAATAAGAAGAAAACAAGAAGATGAAATCAAATCCTTGAAGATAGAATTACGAAAGGTATGTCTGACGAATTTTGACTTTGAAAAGGAACTCTCAGAACTCAGAAAAGAAAATCAAGAAATAAAAGGACAGATGGAAGACAGTATTGTCATTGATCTGAAAGAACAGATAGAAGAAGTCAAGAAAATTGAAGAAGACCTAACAAGACAACTCCAAGAAAAGATAGAAATTTGTCAAAAGCAAGAATTGAAGATCCTCTCTCTAAAGGAAGATCTGAACAAGGCAGTTGCTCAGTTGAAGACAAATTCAAAGATTGAAAAGAACATTGAAGAAAGTGAAAGTTCCAGGGAAAAAGAAGAAAAGGCTAATAGTTATACAGATATTTTCAGTAGATCCCATGATCAGCAAGATTCAAGGAAGAATAGAAACAAAGAACTTGCATCACAAAGAAGATCCTTTGCTCAGGGATATCCCATGATGTTCAGTGGTCACTGCTACAAGTGTAACAACTATGGTCACAAAGCCATCCATTGCAGAGCTCATGACAAAATCACTCCAGAAAGAAATCAAGGTATGTTTTCCATTCAATGTTATAATTGTTATCATTATGGTCATTTTGCAAAACATTGAAGGATGCAGGGAGAAGTTAAAGTTTGGAGAAGAAAGCAAGTTCAACCGAATGTCATGAACAGTGATCAGCCTACCAAAGTATGGAAAATAAAGTCAGTAGATTGCACCAATGATCAAAACAGAAATGATGAAAATATTGGGAAAAACCCAATACCATTTTGAAGACTATCGATCAGTGTGATGAAGTGTAAAAGGAGCTATGTACTTGATTATCCTACAGTAGTTGGTTCCATCATATAAGCAGCAGCAGTTCCCAGTGATAGGGGGAGCAGTATTGCTAAAGAAAGTTCTCGTTGCCATTGATGCAAAAAGGAAGAGAAGTTGTTGACAGGGGGAGCATGCCCTGAGGGGGAGCTGTATTGTCAAAGGATGTTCCCTTTGCCATTGATGCCAAAGGGGGAGAGAAGTTGTGAACAGGGGGAGCCTGTTCTCAGGGGGAGCCTGAGTGTTGTCATCAATGACAAAGGGGGAGATTGTTGATTAAGTTGTCATTGATGCCAACAGTGTATAGTCATTGATGCCAACATGTCTTGGTGCCCCTTGAGGAGCCCTTGAGGGTTAAGTAATTGTCAGTGTCTAAGGAGACCTTTTGATCTTGTCCAAGCCCAAGTTTGAAGCCCTTGGAGCCCTTGGGACAATGACAAAAGCCCTGAACACCCTGTAGAGTGTTTAAGTACCCCAAAGAGGTTTTGTGTTTCCCCAATTGTTTCTTTGTTTCCCCAGTACCACAAATTATGCCCCAGTACGCTACAAAAGTGTTGAACAAGTTGCAAGAGTCCACATGACCCTTTCAGTGGTCATTTGTGTTTATTGAGGTCATGGTACCCCAGGAGAAGGTCTAGCAACCCCACAGGTGATGTCATGATGGATCTTGACCCTTGGAGGTCTCCTGGTGTGGTTGAGGTGGTTGAAGAAGCCTATGAATCCCCTTGCTTGATGAAGAAGCCCTGAAGAAGTCCTTGGACCCACATTTGATGGCTTAATGGTCCTTGTCCCCTTAAAGGTGATGATGTGGCCATTAATGACTTGATGAAGACTTAGAACCCTTGACGAAGATCTTGATGCCCGTGTATCCCTTGTTGGGGTCATGGAACCCTTGGAGATGGTCATTATGCATGAGAAGGTCTGGCACCCACATAAATGGCGGCATGATGACCCTTGGACACTATATGATCATTGATGGTGCATTTGGAAATGATTTGGGTCTTGGAATCCATACATATGGTGGTTTGTAATCCCATGATTGTTGGATCCTTTGATATGATAGAATCCTTGGTCATGATGCCCTCATCACTTGGTGATGGAGTCCTATGTGATGGGCTTGAAGTCCATGGAAAGTATCTTTAAATATTATATGATATCCTTGAAACCCTTGCATGTGGTGCCTTGGATCTTGAACCATGGTGATGTATGGTCCTATTTGTGGTTGTATGGATATTGGGATGTAGATGGAGGTAGATCCCACGGATGTGCCTTGATATGTTGAAGAAGACTTTGAAACTCTTGTAGTTAGTGGTATGGTCTTTGGCACCCTCATGTGTGGGGTCTTTGACGTCGTGGACATATTGAATAATTTAAATGTATTATACCAAGAATTTGCAAATAAACCCATCATAGGGAGATAGTCCTCATCAAGCCATTTCCATTGATATGTGGAGCATCTTCTAACTCCTTACGGTTGAAGAGATATGAATTTTTGAAGTTGGTGTACCCCACCTTTTTGGGTGAGCCGACCAAACAAAAGAAAAATTAATTATTTGTAATTTTGAATTGCATGTCGGCCCAGTTTGAGGTAATAACTTTCCTCTATGACCTATATATAAATAGAATATAAAACATTTCATTTGCTCATCAATTGGAATTTCGCAACTCTTGGAGAAAAGTGCGAAATTTTGTGGAGGAAATGTTTTTTGGGTATCTTCACTAAAATTGGCATAACTTTCTCATACGGAATCGGAATTACAAAATTCTTGGCTCGTTGGAAAGCTTGTTACGAGGGCTATGTGATGACATAATATAGAGTTTATTTTGGTTTTTCTATTGTTTCTTGACCTTATGATCTTCAAAAAGGTATGGCTCATGCTTCTAGGTTTCTCTTGTAATGGCACATGTCTCTCATGGATAGAGTTCATCTTTGATATTAGTATGTGAGCCTATATATTGGTATATATATTTGAAGTCATTATGGAGGATATGATGATTAAGTTGCATACCTTTATGCTATGATATTATACACTTTATGATGATAATGCATGTGATAATGATGTACACTCTATGAAGTTGATGCACTCCTATACAATATGATGTACATGCATACCATAGTGTGATGATGCTCTCCTATGCATTACGATGTATACTTGATGTTGATTTGACAAGTCATCATTGAATTAGAATTCTTCCATTGCATTTTGAATAGTATTATATTAGGACTGTATTGACAGTACTCTTTGACTTAATTGATGACCTTCATTGAGTTGAAAAAACAATGTTGTAAGGGTTTGTCATTGACTAAGTGGATTGACCTAAGATTGACTTGTTAGTGGTTGACTATGAGCCTTAACTGTTATCTGAGTAACATTGGCAAGTTGATGATTTGACAAAGTAAAGGCTGTTTGATTGATTTGATAATACTTCTCTTGATTGATTTGAGATGTGATTGGTTTTGGCCAATTGTTTTATTCACCATTGATTTAGTAAGTCAATATTGATCTTAAGTAATGGGCATTCCAGTATTGAGAAACCATTGACTGTATTTGATTTAGTTAACATTGTATGAGACTGTATATTGATGAAAGTATCCATAGGTGGTATAGCATTGACCAAGTTGGTTGAAGACATGATTGTCTTACAGTTTGTTGATTGCTTGTTTGAAGTTGTCCGTCAAGTTCTGCTTGACTATGTTGCCTGTCAAATTGTGAGAATAGTTGTGATGTCATTTAACTAAGTATGATTGGGTGAGTAAAGTTATGGTTGTAACTCTATCTTGACCAAGTAAGAAAGTAGGTTTCCCATAGAGCAATTATGGACAGGTACATGATCAGATTGACACAGGCATATGATTAATTTGGCACAGGTACATAAGAAGCTTGGTACAGGTTTGGCATAGGTTGCCTTATGTGCAGTTGGTCTAACTCAGATTGGCTGAGTTGTATGAGCAGTTGGTTTGACCCAGGTGGTCTGGTACACAATTGGTTGAACTCAGATTGATTGATTCAAATGATGTGAACAACAGATTGATTTATGCAGACAGATTGATTGGTATAGTTGAGATTGATTGGTATAGCTAGATTGGACATATTGAGTGTACAGGTTGACGAACAATGTGGCACAGTTGTGATGATTGGTGGACAGTTGATGAGCAATGAACAGTTGACGAGCAGTGGTCAGTTGATGAGCAGTGAAAGTGGTTTTGCAGTGTGGTACAGGTTGTGCAGTGTGGTTTAGGTTTTGCAGTGTGGTACAGGTTGTGCAGTGTGGTTTAGATTGTGCAGTGTGGTACAGGTGTTGGATAGCAGGTCCACAGGATCAGTGCAGTTTGTGGTTCAGTAGTTCAGTTTCTATCTTCATATCAGGGTGGCAGGACGGGGCAAGGAAATTGAGGGAGCTAAGGCTTCCTTCAGGTTGTAGCCTGTAAACCAGGGGGTTGTAGCCTCCTTCCAGTTGTAGCTGGAGAATTGAAGTCTTTGTAACAAAGGGGGTTGTTGCCTCCTTCCAGTAGTTGCTGGTAAATTATTATTATAAAGGCTTCCGTGGTTTTTCCCCCAGGACTTGGGTTTCCACGTAAAAATCTTGTGTACTGTGTTTTTCTATGCTTCCTATGTGATGATGATATGATGAGATGTAAATGCTAATAATGCTGATGATATAATGATAATGTGATAATGCATTAATGAATGATGTATTGAATAAGCTGCTGATGATTGTTAAAGTTGAAAAAGTAATAAAAGCTACACACACTGTTCACCCCCCCCCTCTCAGTGTGCTCCGTGTGTCCAACAAAAACATCTCCTTCCGCAAGGTGGAACCGAAAGCCAATTGCTCCCGCAAATCACCTATCGGTCCGAAAACCAATAGCTTCCGCAACATAGCTTATCCCAGACTCGTCTTCTAAGAGCTTCAAATGTTTCAATTTGCACCTTATGTTGAAATAATGTTTTGATTCCTAAATATTTGCTTCATTGACTTATCTCATTGATGTTAAAACGATGTTTCTCTCTGCTAAAACTTTACAACCTGTTGCTCAAATGATGACTTTGATATGGATGTTATCAGGGATAAATCAAGATGCCGAAAACCGGTAAGAAGAAGGAGAAGACGACAGAAAAGAAGCCTGCCCCTCTCAAGATTGAAACCTCGCTCCAGGACACCAAATGCACCACTGGTGTATCTCCAGAAATCAGATGGGATGACATATATAGAATGATCAGGGACCAAGAGATCCCAGACATGTTGCTGGAGGAGGCACCGATCTATCAAAATATCAGAGCCTCAGGCATAACTAGAGCCGCTACCCGCCCTGAGATATTCCCCTGTGCTGAAGTGATCGGGTGGATACTCCAACATGCAGATGCTGAAGGGAGAGTGATAAATGACAGCGGGAAAGTGGCTATTGCCTCATTTCAACCCGCGTATGTTGCGGCGGCCTACAGATTTCCCCGTGTCCAACAAGCTCTGACTGACGAATGGTTGGGCCAAATGGATAACATCGAGATGGCCAAGAAGCTATCGAGGGGAGGGAAGCATTTGAGAAAGAAGGGAAATGATGAATATGACGTACAGAACCTGAGGGCCCCTTTCAGATTGATCGCTTTAATGCTGTGCAGAATCTTCGGCATGCCCGATGGCACAGTATACAAGATTCAGTGGGTCCCTATCATTCACTATGTGGTATTTCAAGGGACAGTGTTTGACTGGGCCACTATCCTATCGGATAGTCTGGCCTCGATGATAGCTGCTGCTAAGCCAGGACTGGCCTTGAAGAAGGCTGAATTTTTCATGTCTTCATACCTGATAGATTGTATCTTGGCCAAGATAGAGTTCCCCAAATTGGGGTGTACATGGGATAGGGCCACCGCCCCGGTCTACATCGCATTCAAGATGTTGTGGGCTCAGAATTACAAGCCCAGCTACAAACTTATCTGTGAGGGGTTCATCATGCCCCTATACGAGAAGATCTTCAAGGAAGAACCAAATTGTCTGTCAGAAAATGCTTTGGAAGTCCTTGGGGATTATGGGGACTTTTACTTTTCAGAACAAGGTACCTACCTGAGAATGTTCAGAGGGACTAAGCCCCCATACATATTGCCGCAGTATGCCACAGACTATGTGGTGCTCAAAGAAGCAGTAAGACAACTCTTCTTGGATGGGATTGGAGCATTCCTCCACAAGTTACACAAGGCTTCCTTTCCCCCCCTACCTTTCTGCATAGGTGCTTACAAGTTTTCGGGGGTGGCCTCTGCCGACGAATTTGTTCAAGAGTTGAAGGCCTTCCACTTCGGTGAGGTCATCTTCCACAGGAACGACAGAAAGGGTAAAGTGGCCGAGCATTGCAAGGGGAACTATGCTAACTTCGAATACTCCCACTACCCCGATGCCGAGGAGGAAGCATTCAGAGGCATCAGCAACATGACTGAGCTACGGATCTGTCGCCAAAGTACTGGAGCGAGCTCTAGTTCAACCAAAGCCCAGAAGACCATCCAGCAAAAGGAGAAAGAAGCCAAGGATGCCCGAGCTCAGGAAGAGCTCAGATTAAGAGAAGAGGCAAGGTTACAAAAGGAAGCCGAGGAAGCAAGAAAGCAACAAGACGCTGAAAATGAAAGACTGCGGAAGGAGGCTGAAGAAGCCCAAAAGCAGAAAGAAGCGGAGACTGAGCAAGCTGAGGCAAGGAGGAAGGCGGAGGAAGAATTGAAGGCAAGTGAAGATACCAAGGCTGGTGGGTCCGGTGTACAAGACATGGAGATAAACACCTCTCAAGCAGGTGGCTCTTGTACCCAAAAGGAAGGAGCAGACCCCGCTCAGGAAGTCCGAACCCCACCTATGGAAGAAGACATAGACATCATAAACCGACCAATTGTCCCATACACTCCATCTGGGAAGCGTACGGTGTCCAAATGGAATGAGTTTGTCTATGACAAGAAAAGGAAAACAATGGTCCTCCAATCAGAAGAGAGGATTAAAAGTCCCTTCCATGACGACATAGTTACTCATCGAGAGGTCACTGTCATGCAGAACACAGATGCAGATCCCATCGCCATGCCATCCGCAGCTATAGCAACAGCACAGGCATCATTTGCCAATGTAGGGGTTATAGTCAAAGAAAATATATTGACAAAGAAAAGAGCACGCACGCTGCAACAGAATGTAGCTAATGAACAAGCCCAAAGAGATCTGATAGTAAACAAGTATAGCTGCTTGTACGTTGAGCATAAGGAGCTGTCGAACAAGTACAGCCAGTTGGAAGAGGAGAAGGACCAAATGGCACTCCAAATGATGATTGTAGAAGCGGAGAAGAATGGAGTGGAGGAAAAGGCCTCTCAGCTAGAAGCAGACAAGCAAACATTAGCTGAGCGGTTAGAGCAGGCTGAGAGCAAAACGATAGACTTGGCTCCCTTTCATGAGCTGTCATGCGGCATTCTGAAACAAATAAATGACACGCAGGAGCTGATCACTGACGAGGTTTGCAAACTCAAGGCCATGACAGCCAGATTAAAAGAGGTTAATATGGAAGCCCACAGGCTCAAAGCTAAGAATACCCATGTCAAGGCGAATGTCATAAATCAGATGGCATGGAGAGAAGGGAGAGGAGGTTTTCCCCCGCATCTTCCTTTTAAGGCCGTGGAAGATTTTAATGAAGATATAGCCTTGTTGGAGTTTGGCCGGAACTGTGCCAATAAGCTGATGACCAGTGTGCAGAAGACAACAGATAGAATCAACAACCTATACCAAAATCTCAAAGGAGTCCATGACAACTGCACATTGAGTTTCCCTCAGACTCTAGAAGACTTCCCGGAGAGGGAGCAGCGGTTGTCTCAACTGAAAGAAGAGCTAGGCGTCCAGATGGAATATGTGAAAAGGATTGATGTCCTGGCCATGGATGATCTCCAGCATTACATCGGTTCATCAACACTTCACAACCATCTGTTGAAGGAAGCACATCAAGCTGCTGAAGCAGAAGTCCAAGGCATTAAAACAGAGCTCGGGAAGAATGTGACTTCTCAGAAAATCTTGTTTCCTGCTGCAGCAAACGTAATCATAAGGGACACAGGTGTGTGGCACAGCTACATAGAAGAGGAGGACAGGAAAGCTGCAGCAGCATCAAGAGCAGGAGCATCAGTGGATCCAGCAGCCTCTCTCCCAGCAGCCTCTTCCCCAGCAATGACAGAAAAGCCGGCCAGTCCAATGCCCCCGTCCCAATTAGGAGCAGCATCAGCAGGGGATTCAAGGACCTCTTCCCAGGCAGCTCCAGTGACAATCAATTTGGGCGACCCTTTGCCATCGGAAGCTCACTCACAGGAATGAAGCAAACTGAATTCAGCTGAACCCCTCTCTTCAGCCAGACACGTGCCCAGCAGGGAAAGCTTTGATGTTAGCAAATTTTTCTGTTATGTACATTTTAAATATGTAAGGCATAAGCCATGGGACAGCTGTCCCTAATTTTTTGTCAAAATATTTTGTAAAGGAAGTGGCCATTTTTGGTGATCGATTATAGTAGAAATCCCTGTAAGTGACAGGTGGAACGTGCTAGGTGTCAGCCCGAAGGTCAAAGTTGTAGCTATAAATAGCATATAGGAAAGATTAGAAAGGACTTTTGGCAGGGAATGAAAATTTTGGGCAAACGATATGAGCTATCTTGTATCGGGTCTGTAAATTGAATTTTCTAATAGAAGCCACGGGAGATGGACGTTTTGCCTGGAATGTTGGATTGCTCTATATTGGACTATTCTAATGACTGCAATTCTGCAATGTGAGATCATTCTTGGCATCTGAATTATTTCTTTGCATTAATGATTTTTCTCCCCGCTGTGTATGCGTTCTCTCCATTTCGTGAACAATGAAATGTATTGCTGTAAATTTCTTTGTCTAAATCGAACGGCTAACTGTTCTTTCTTCAGGGTAATTCATGTAGCTCATTGTTCATGACTTTAAATTGCTCCTTGCAGGGATCTTTTAGTTTAATTCCAGTTTCGTTGCATCTAGATCTGTTTCTTTATTCTTGTTGTGTAGATTAAATAATTTTGCTTCCTTCTGTTCATGAGCAATAGATGCGTTCTTTAGGTTTCATTTTAGATATGTTTCCTTATCCTTTAGCTTTCCTCTGTTTTCTGAGCAATAGATGCGTTCCATGTTGAATGAGAGGCTATCTTCTCAAGATCCTCATCTTGCTGTAGCTTTGACCGTGAGAAATAATAGCTATCTGTTCTTTGCTTACGATATCTGTTACAGCTGATTGCTCTCCCCTTAAGCATGTTCCCCTGCAGGGATAGATAGACGCATTCCCGTTTCTAGGCTTAGATATGTTTTAATTGCATTTAGATTAAGTATAATTTAGGCACTTGCATCTCATATAAAAGTCATAAAAAAACCCAAAAGAAAGGTGGATCGGGCCATAACCGGTAGAATCGGATTTAAAGTCCAAAACCACGGTTGCCGGAACCGCTAACCGGACGGATTCCCTACACCAAACGGGAGATAGTCTAATTGGGACCGTCTCTCGAGGAGAATCCCTTTCTGATTGATGCTACGACATCCGAGGCATCAACAGAAACCTTCTGCTTGTTGGTATTCTGACCATCTTTGTTGATACTCCACCTATTGTAGCACAGCTGCTGCAGTGGGTGTTTTGAGTTGGTTGTTGGCCTGAGTGCCTTGTTTTTTAGCTCTCCTTCTGCACACTCGGTTGCATTAGGCCTTTTTGAGCTGTTTTTATACTCACCTCAACCCACAGAGATTAGACACCATCTGTCACCATTGAGTCCCCGAGACATTCTCGGCTCCTCAGGGGCGAGCCCCCACAGCACGGTTCTCTTGACACCACACGTCATAGATTCCGATCATTATCCGTTGATACCACTCATCACAGATCTAGAGCCTTGTCACTTGACTCCACTCGTCAGCGACGTAGGACTCCGTCACCAGATAGTGACGCCCCTTACTTTACCTCCGATTCTGACGAAGAGTCTGAGAACCCTATTTACACTGCCCCTACTAGCCCCATGGCTGGCACGACTTCCACTCCGTTTGTGATAGGGACCATTGGTGGCACATCCACCACCACACCAGTTACTACACCTGTTTTGGGTATGCCCTCCATGGGACCCTCATCTACTGTTCCCCTCACAGTACCTATTCCCGCAGCGGGAATACCTATCCCCACTACATCAGTGGCTCACACTACCCATGGTGGTGCTGGACCATCCTCCACTACCTCAGTTCCCCCACTTGGGGGCACCACCCCAAATCTTGTCCCTCCACTTGGGGGCACTGGCCCCAACTTGGTCCAACCCACTACTGTGTCACATCCTTCTTCCAGTTTGCCATTCATGGCTAGCCTCAACCTACCTGACCTGGCCAGATTGACCAACGATCCTATTCGACACGACCCTACGTGGCCTCATATGCCTACCAAGCTTCCCTCAGACATCCCTAAGTTCGAGGGTAAGGCCGGTGAGGACCCACAAAACCATATCATGTCTTTCCACCTATGGTGTTCCTCTAACTCCATAGTGGATGACTCTGTTTGCCTCCGTCTCTTACAGCGCACCTTCACTGGCTCTGCAGCCAAATGGTATATCGAGCAACCTCATGGGACCCATGCCACCTTGCTTCCCTTGCCTCGACATTCCTGCAGTTCTTCCAGTTGCCTGTCCGCTATGACGCGGGCGTTGAGATCCTTCTATCTTGTAGACAAAACACGGCTACCCATATCACGGACCACATCCATGAGTGGCGTCGACGTCGTAGCTTATGCAAGATCAAACTAGACGACCGTATCTTCCTCGATTGGTTCCTCAAGTCCCTGCTTCCTGTTATCGCTAAGGATGTAGCTTCAGAAAGACCCCAGTCTGAAGAAGAGGCCATCCTTAAGGCACAGCAGTTCGACCTCATTTACGCCCAGTCAAGTTACCTTTATACCATTATACCTGACGCCCCTCGCGGCGAGTCCTCCCAGCACGATGCGCCGGGGGCATCCCACGCTGCAGACGTCATCATCGGTCGTGTTTCTTCGCATCCTCAACCATTTTCTATAGCACGACCTACCCCTGGCCCCGACCTGTCGCGGGCTACCTCACAGTCTGGAGCAATGAACTCGTATGCTCCCATGACACATTCCCATGGACCCTCATGTCCACCTCAATGCTTCGGTTATGCGACTCCTACTTATGCTCCCTCAGTCGCACCTCAGTTTTACTACCATCCGCAAGCTGCCCCAGCCCCTGCGCCTTCACAAGCCCAACCCGCTTATTATCCACCCCAGGCAGCCCCTGCGGCACATCCACAACCTGCTCCGCGGCCATATCAGCAACCTCCTCAAGTTGCTGCACCTACTCAGCCTCAACCTACATATCATCCACCGCAGCCTGCTCCTGCACCTGCGCAACCTCAGAATCCACCTGCTGCCCAAGGGCAAGTTTACGCCCAACAAAACCCGCAGCAAAATCAGAACAACCAACGTAACCAGGGCCAACAGAACCGCGGCAAGGGCCGTAATTGGGGGAACAACCAACTTGCTGACCAAGCTGGTCAACCGGCTAATCCCCCCGACAAAAACAATGCGGCCCCCGCTAATCAAAACCCTGATCACCCGCCCAAGCAGGATAAAAACCCTAATTTGCGAACGAACCACCCTTGTTCTATTTGCGGGGTCTATGGTCATTACACACATGCTTGCCCACACTTAGAGCGAGCTCGGCAACTCTGGGTTGACGAGGCCCATCGCCAAGGGCATGCGGCTCCCCAAGCACCGCCCAACCCCCCCAACCTCAACAACCCCCTTTGGTGCTGCAAAACCCCTTACCAACCCAAGGCGTAGTGAACACTCAGCCGTTGGCTCCCCCTCAAGCCAACGCACCCCAACAACAACAGATCACTTACGCTGCTCCTGATCAACCCATGTTTGACTCAGGTACCCACCACTTACTGATGATGTCATCTGCTGACGTCAATCTCCAGACCCGTCGGAACCAATATGGCTCCACCTCTGAAGCCAATCCCACGGATAAAACTACTAACGCCCATCCCACCGATCAGGCGTTACGTATACCTCCGCCGCCCATAGACGGCGCTGCGAAAGCACCTCGTTTCCCACTTCGCCGAATCAACAATAACCCCAACGCGCGCGCTGCGTCAAACTACAGCATTGTAGACGACCTAGCCCAATCTCCCGCAGCCATGTCTGCGTTAGAAGTCTTGAAGAACTGCCCTTCCCAGCGCAAGACTTTACTTTCCGCCATTGGGGGGATTGACCCAAATGATTCGAATTTGATGGCATTTGATTTAGACCAGTCTGAACCACACCTACCTTCCAGCTTAGCATTCCAAGTTACTGTCTCCATTCGGAATCTTGTCATCCATCGGTGCATCATCGATGAGGGTGCCTCCACATGCGTTATGTCTACATTCGTATGGCAGAAGCTGGGATCCCCTCCTCTCCAACAGTCCACCACTGCATTACGTGCCTACGACGGTCGTTCGGCTCAGCCCCAAGGCCTCCTAGCCAATGTCCCCGTCCAGTTAGGTGGCAAAACTGTACTCATTGACATTGAGGTAATCAATGCCCAATTGGATTATAACCTTTTACTTGGCCGCAGCTACATGTATGCCATGCGGGCAGTTGCCTCTTCTGTCTTTCGCACCATGATGTTCCCCCATGACGGACGCGTGGTTAAGGTTGACCAGCTCACCTACTATGATCCCAGTGCTCCCGCGGCACCTGAAAATGTTCTCCCCATGGTTGAACAACTTGTTTCTCATGCCACCACCTCATTTGTTTCCGCTACGGGGCCTGGAGTCTACTCAGACGCGCTAATGACCTCCACCTTTCAATCCATTCCTCCCCCGTCATCTACGCCCGAAGTGTCTGACTTATGTACCTTGTCCCATGACAACCTACCACCTAACAATCAACCACCCTTGTTGCCTAAACCACCATTGGTACCTAGCCACATTGGTGTTACACCTATCCATACGATCCCCTTCCTAGTTCCTCCATCAGGAGTAGTAAGCGCCCCGGTCATGGCTACCCTTAGCCTCCCTGGGTTAACCTTGGGATTACCTGTATGGTATCTTTCGCCTCCCGTTCGCCCCGCCGACACCAGATGTCGTCCTCCAACCGGTGCAACCCATGGCTACTACCACTCAGCCACCTCCTGGTGTCTCTACCCCTTCGTCCTCCACGAACCCTCCTCCTACTCCCAAACCCACTGGGGGCAGAGGCCCACAACCTTACACTGCTGTCCCACCTCCCAAGACAGTAAAAAACCCTCCAGTATTTCGTGCTCCTCCCAAATGTTCGTTGTGTGACGTGTTGGGCCATGCCACTCACCAGTGTCCACAATAACCCGCATTACAGAAGCACATGCAGATGCTCGACGATGACCCCAACATCCCAATTGTCGAACTAAACCCCACTCCTAAGCCTAAAGACAAGTCCCTACGCACCAACCACTCTTGCGCCATATGCGGTGTTTACGGGCATTACTCCCATCATTGTCCCGATCTCCCGGATTACAGAGCATCTCTCTATGAGATGAACAATCTGGATCTTGAGACGGCACCACCTACCATTGAGGTGATCTACCCCCCAGACTCTTCACCTTCTGGAGAGATTAATACCATCTATATGATTTCTTCCACCACTTCCCCCTCGTCAACCGATTTGACGACGCAAACTTTCCTTACCGATGAGGAGATTCTTGAGGCCCTTACTGCCCCGGATTATCCCTGGGATGATATGCATCATCGTTCCTACTTCATCCCAGAAGCGTCTTCCTCTAGTTCCGCTACCCAATACGCGGTTGAATCCAAAGACTTCCTCCCCACCAAGGTCGACTGGTTTAAGGACCCCATTCCTGCTCCTGATGCCTTCGAGGAAGGTAACATGGCCAACATCTCACCTGTCATCCAAGTTGATATCGCTGCCCCAGGACATGCCCCTGAACTCATCACTTTAGGAGCATTCTGCAGTAAACAAGAGATTGAGGACTACATAAACCTTTTCAGAGAATTCCGTGATGTCTTTGCCTGGTCCTATACCGAAATGCCTGGTCTTGACCCTGCAATTATAGAGCACCACATTGACACATGGCCTGATGTACCCCCCGTCCGTCAGAAACAGTGTCCTCTTCCTCCCTCCACGTTCCCAGGATGTACCCCTGAACTCATCACTTTAGGAGCTTCCTGCAGCGAGCAGGAGATTGAGGATTATAAACAACTCTTCCAGGAGTTCCGTGATGTCTTCGCTTGGCCCTCTACCGGAATGCCTGGGCTCGACCCCGCCATTCTCAACCATCACATGGACACACGGCCCGAGGAACTTCCTATTCGTACTGAAACCGACTCTGAAGGCCTTCCTTTGCGCAACCCCCATGTTGGGTTGTCTCCTAAAGAGTCTCTATCCCTAGAATAACTCGCGACCTTATTGGTCCGCATTGTACAGTTTGCTCTCTTTTTGTTTTTCACTTTTTTACCATCATCTTACATTCATCATTTCTACATGATTACAGATGGACCACCTTCCACTTTGTTACACTGGCTTCGCTGATGGCGCAAGCCGCTTGTCTCCCAACCTGGCTTCTGCAGCATGGGTCTTATACTCCCCTTCCAACGAAATGATTCACCTTGACGGGATATGTATAGGCGCTGCTACCAATAACCAGGCGGAGTATGACGCTGTGACCGGTCTCTTGACTGCCGCCCTCCAAATGGGCATATGTCACCTTCATGTGTTCCTTGACTCCCAGCTACTTGTCTCCCAGCTCAACAATTGCTACCAGGTACATGATCCCTGCCTTTTTAGAAAATTCCTGCGCACAAAACAACTCAATCGACAATTTGAATCCATCACATTCACACATGTCCCCAGAGCCCAAAATAGTGTCGCAGACCAAATGGACAACAACATCCTAGAATGGCATATCAATCACACCATGTAACATCATGCATCATCATTACATAGCATCTCATAAAAATATATAAAAACCCAAAAACAAAAAGATTGCATCGCATCCACATTTGCATCCATGTACATATACCACATGCATATCCATAGGGGCATCCACGTGCCTAATCACCCATCCATCATGTCGCATCACATAAAATACACAAGGGGCATCCACGTGCCTAACCTCCTAACCTACTTGCATCCATGTGCAATATAAACATATCACAACTCATAAAGCGCATCCACGTGCGTACAAATAAAACAACATCATACACAAAGGTGCATCCACGTGCATATATATATATATATATATCAAAAAATATACATGTTCAGTGCTATACATGTCCTGAGTACCCCTGTACTCAGCTATACAAAAATGGCTATACATCCCTAACAACCTCATCAACATACATGCCGTAGCTACAAAAACTCGGGGGGAGTCCCCTGTACTCCCTAATGAGAGTCATATCCTGCATCACTGTCTGCATCAGCTGCCTCTGAGTCCTCCTCTCCTCCGGCCTCCTGTGCCCGGACCCGGTCCACCAAGATCGCCACCCGAATCGCGATGGATCTGAACTCTCGGGGTGCCCCCATGCAATCCCGTACCACATCAGGATCGACATCCCACCATCCCTCGTCGGTCACTCCTATCAATAACCGATCTAGTAGCTCCCGTACAAACAAACCCTGGGACACACTACCCAACCCCCGACCCTAAAAAAAATGCAGGTATGAGTTTGATGAAATACCTGTATCTCACGGATCTGAAATCAGCCAGACGGATCGTCCAGAAATGCCACCTAAGCTCTGGTCCACTCTAATCACAAGTCAAAGTCAACAAGTGTCATCGTGGACCCACTACTATTTATAGTCAGTTGACTTTTTTTTTGTTTTGATCATTCTGGCCCCATACGGAGTCCATTTTTCACACCGTTTCCACCACCGGAATCAACACGACGAGACCGTCATGATAGTCACCTCGTTGCATTATTTTTGTTCCGTCAATTTTTGCCCATTTCCCGACGCCACTAGTCGCCTCGATTTGCGTGCCACACCGGCCGTTCTCCGTTTTTCACATGTTTTATATCATCGGATTCATTTTTCCGAGCTGGTGATGATGCTTGAGATCATTTCTCACTCTCACCTCCAGATTTTCTGGACATTTTTCCAAAATGCCCCCGTCACCTCGGTTTGCGTGCCACATCGGTCGTTACCCGTTTTTGACATCCTTTATATCGCCGGATTCATTTTTCCGAGCTCGTGATGATGCTTGAGATCATTTCTCGCTCTCACTTGGTACAATTTCCACATTGTGTCCGGACACCTTGCTGCCTCGATTTGCGCGCCACATCGGCCGCCATTGGATTGTTCCACACTTATACATGAGCCATTCACTCCTGTCATACTGCAAATGTCTCGTTATTTTGCCACCATTTCAACTACCCCGCAAGGAGGCTCACCAGAGTTCCCCCCTACCCTCGTTTTTGATCATCATTACTGATCCTTGATTGAACACTTCCTCCTTGCCTGGCCATTCCTTTTGTTCGGTATAATTTTATCCCTTTTTCGGGCCGGACAAGTCCTTTACGAAAAAGGCACTTAGGGAGTTTCCGTTAAGCTCTTTCCTGACTCCTAAAAGAATGAAAAGATCGCCGAGCAATCTTGCTTCCTTTCATGCTCGTTAAAGTACCTGAAAGGGCGTCTATCTGGTATAAGTTTAACCCTTTTCCGGACCTGGTAGACTAATTACGAAAAAGGAATACTCTAGTCACACCGGCTAGAAGAGTTCTTCATTGCATCCTTTTATGCTTCTTTGGGCCGTGGAGACTAAATCTACGAAAAAGCAACCCCCTGGAGTCTTCTTACTTGCTTTCAGACTCTCTAAAATTGAAAGCAACCACGAGCATGAACTGTCCTGGGCTCGTAAAATCCACACGACAGTATCATTTTACACACACTTCTTCTAGTTCCTTAACCCATGAAGAAGTACCCTCCTGTTCCTCTTGGCACTATGATTAATCATCTCGGCAGCACCCCCAGTCAGGTCGCCTTTGTTCAGAGTATTCTGCAGTCTCCTACCATTTTATACCAGTTTGAGTCTCCCTCAGACCAGTCACTCTCCCTGAGCCACTACAGCTATGATCCCTTTCCCCTCAGTCAGTTTCATATGCTGCCAGATCATTCCCATTATCATACTCTGAACAAAGGAAGTTTGAGTCCACCCACTCTACTTGCCCAGTTGTCCCTCCACAGTTCATCCGTCCTGCCATCAGTACTATCACATTTCGGTCTTGTACCTCGTGCTCCTGTCAAGGAAACATCATTGCCTTGATAGTTGCAGGTCTCCCTCTGTTGACGACAGCTCCTCTATTCCAGAGGATAGGCCCAGAGGTCCCTACGCCTTGGACTTATCACCATCTGTGGTAAGTGCCTACGGATCATTCTGAGAGGAGTCATCATTGCCTCTCCGAGTGATTGTTCCTCACATGCTCGACTTCAGCACCTTGATCGCATCGTTGAGGATCGCGTAGGATTATATCCCATCAGTTTTTAGTCGAAGACCCCGGATTTCCCCCGACTCTAGCACATTGGTGAGTCCCTTCGGAACGCCCAGTTATATGTTCCCGTGGATGTCCGGGCTGCGTTGGCGATTGTATTCGGAAGCCATCCAACTATATGCTTCCTTGAGTACCCATTTCAGTTCCAGTTCTGTGTACCATCGAGGTTGTTGCTCCCAGTCATTGTGATTCAGCAGCTCATCAGTTCCCCTGGTACACCATTCAGCAGCACTGTTGATTGTCCCAGTGCACCAGTTCTGCAGTTCACACACGATCCGCTCAGCCGTATGTCCCTGATTTGTGTCCCCTCTGGACTCTTATGATGTACACAGTGGTGATCTATGTATCTTACAGGTCCCCCTTTTCGGGCCTCACAGTTCTGTTTATGTATCTTGATACGAGCATGGGTATGCCCGCCTCGTCCATATATTGAGATTATTCCTCAGTCAGTTTTGAGGTCATGTATATTTCAGGTCCCCATTTTTTGGACCCCATTGTTGTTGTTATGTTATATCCTGATACGAGCATGGGAATGCCCGCCTCGTCCATATGATCAGATGATTCCTCATCCATTATTGAGGTTATGTACTTTTATTTCTTGCAGTTGTTCGGGATCGTTGTTCCGGGCTTCAGTTTGTTTCTTCTCTTCTCTCCACATCCCAGGAAAACCATTCATGACTTATGATGTCCATCGGCCATACGATGAGCTCCTGACCTCGCACATCAGGGGGCAATCTGTTAACACCCAAAAAGTGTTCACTACCTCATATACCACATTATATGGCTCATTTGTCCTTTTTCCTACCATATTTCCCAAAAAATCCCATTAAAAAGCCTCCAAAAGGCCTAAAATGCCTCCAAAAGGCCACAAAACCCTCAAAATAGCCTCAAAAAGGCTAAAAAACCCCCTTTTCCTCCAAAAATAGCAAAAATCCCCTAAAAAGGGAGTAAAAAATATAAAATAATGAGGAAAAGGAGGAAAAAACCCTATACAGCTGCCCAAAACCATGTGTTTCCTAAAACCATGGGTCAGCACTCCACCACCAAAAAACTATAAATAGGTGATGGAGATCCCTTATTCCATATCCACAATCACAAGCACCCTTACTCTGCCAAAATCTCTCTCGAAACCCTAGTTCACCATTGAACTATTTTCACCTTGAGAGCCACCTTTGGCCCATCCACACCATTGGAGAAGGAGAAGGAGCATATTGAAGCTTGGAGCATCCTCTTGGACACTGCAAAGGGATTCATCAAACCTTTACATTGAAGGTAACATTAATAGAAAAAGTCATTCTTTTCATTTGATGTTTATGTTCCATGCTTGTGTTAGAAGTAATTTAATTTCTGTTTTAGCTTAATTAGTTTAATTTACTGAACTGCTACTAAGGAGTCCATTCTCCTTAGTAGGTGCTCATTTGCACAAGCTAGGGGTAAAACCCTAGCTACATATGTCGCGGAACAATCCTCTCTCGGGCTGGCCCTAGGAGAAATGGTGATCTTCGTTTCAACAGGAACCTAATTATAAATTTTAGCCATCCTAATTCTTTAAAGGGGCAAGTTTGGAATGCTCCTGTGAGGATAAGCGTGTTGCGGAAGCAACCTGCTTTCGGTTTAGCTCTGGGGAAGAGGGTAACTTTCGTCATTGTGCTTTAAAAAGGCTAGTGGCAGGGAAGTCTGGCGTGAAATAACCCTGTGACGAAATAGGGAGACACTTTCATATTTACGACCCGGCGAGGGCTTCGAACGCCATTGTCATTTACGGCGCTTGCCGAGGTGCTCTATGGGAGGTTTGAACAGGGGCGATGGCGCCTGTCTTAGGATTTAAACTGGGTAGGGGTCACGCCGAGACTGAGGTTTATGAAAAAACACGGGGGACTACGTTTTTTAGCTTTCGGCTGGGGACATAAAAAGTCCATGGGGCTTCGGCAGTTTTTTGAAATAACGAGGTACGCGGCCAGGTGAGGAAATTGGAACAAGTCTAACCGTCCAAACTAACTGCCTCTACCCACTATGCAAACGTTTTATCCTGCCTCTGTTTTATATGACGAGAAGAATGCAATTCAAACTGTACTTGACGGGAAAAATAGCCTGTGGCGGGCATTTTTCCCGTCAAAATCCAACCAATGCCCATCATTTTCAAACAAAGGACAACCCAATAGCAATTTGAAGCGGTGAAGGGACAAATTTCAAGGTTAAAATCCTACCTGGCACCGTGAGGATAGCTGAACGAGGTGGCCGCGAACGCGGATGAGCGAGATGAGCTGGAGCGATTTGTGCGGCGTTCCACGTCGTTTGCCAATCGAAAAATAACGATATGTTAGCTCGTACCCCCCCCCCCGTTTATTTAAATAAACCAGGTACGTGTGGGGTTTCAATTCGGTGGGTGGCGCATTAAATATGCGGCTTAAATACATCGCACGCCGTGGTCACGTCAAAAATTTCGATCTGCGTGCGACTGCCATTCGCGGGACCAACTTGCGAATCGCATCCACCGTTGTAGAAGGATACAGTGAAAGTTTCCGCCGTTCCGGGGCGCGTCGCAGAAGGAAAACTCAAAGCGTTCCGCAAAAGAAACCCGCGTCGCGGACGGATGACGCCAAGGCTTTCGCCGTTTCGGGAGTTACTAGCGAACGGTTTCCGCAAAAGGTTCCCGCGTCGCAAAAGGGAAAGCCGAGGTGTTCCGCAAAGATTTTAAGTCTTTCGGAAGGATAGCGCGGAAGCTTCCGCTGTTTCGGGAGTCACTCGCCGATAGCTTCCGCAAATCAAAAATTTTCTAACTCTCGCAGGGTTTCGGGAGGATATGGCGAATGCTTCCCGTTGTTTCAGAAGGTAATTTGAAAGCCTCCGCGGTTGCGGGTGGCTTTTATGGATCGTTCCGGAAAGGCTTAAACGTTTCGGCGTTTCGACAAGTTAGTGCGAACTTTTTCGCAGTTTCGGGAGAAAAAGATGAACGGTTTCCGCAAAAGGACGTGAATGTTTTAATTCCTTCGGTAGACCTTTTCGGGATGCTACCGCGAAGGCCTCCGAAATTGCGGAGAGCTTTCGCCAATGGCTTCCACCGTTTCGGAACAAAAACATTGAAGGCTTCCCCAACATTTTCTCGGTGAGCATCAGAACGAAAACTCGAAGGTTTCCGCAGTTGCGGAAGGATTTGACGGATGTCTTCCGCAAGTTTCGGGTGGAGAAGCTCGAAGGATTCCGCAATTTCAAAGAAAAATTCTAAGTCCTTTGCCAAAGTTTCGGGGAGATTTGACGAATGGCGCTTGCCGTTTCGAACGGAAAAAACGAATGCCTCCGCGACTGCGGAATGTTTCCACGAATAGCTCCGCCGTTTCGGAAAGAAATACCCAACGGCTCCCGCAGCTTTCCAACGAAAATTGCTAAGTCTCTTTCGGGAGGGTTATGTAAAAGACTTCCGCCATTGCAAGAGAGAAGACTAAAAGGCTCCGAAGAACTTCCTTCTTACGTCCCGTAACAGGCTCAAAATTTTCTAAGTCGTTTTTCGAGAAGCTTATGCGTTTGGCTTCCGCAACTACGAGGAGATAGCCCGAGAGACTCCAAAATGTCGGGAAAAAATTCTAAGTTCCTTTTCGGTTCCTTGGGGGAAAATTGGAAATGTTTATGGCAAGATTTTCTGTTGGAAAGCAAAAGATAAAAGCTGGGAATGGCCCCTTGAGGCAGCCTTTCTAGAATTTTAAAAGGAGGGGCCCCAATTATGTACAAAATAAACGGGGGGGGTTGTTGCTGCAACAACAATGGCGAGTCACTGGTGAACACAGATCTCTGAAAAATCCTCTTCATGGTCCGAAACCTCATCAAAGACATCTATCTTAGGTGCACTACTCAGCTGAGCATTTCAAATTCATGCGAGGGGAAGAAGGCACTTTACCTGCTAGCCATTGGGGAAAGGGGAGCTTTGACCGAGACATCTTCACTACTCTCAAAGGGCCAATATATGAGATTCATTTAGTAGGGTCATCCTTCAGATGGTTACTACTGCCGGAATCCACAGGATTTGAAACACTCTCTCATGGACATTATTGCTCTTGTTCCTCATTCCCATGCTGCTTGCATCCTTTTGGATGTTTGTACTTCGGACAGCTTAGCTGTTTGAGCCTTCCAGAGATATTTTCTTTGGACATGGTCTTTGATTTAGGCTCCTCAATCCATAATGTCCTTCTGTGTGAGTTAGAAATTTTATTGATTTGATCAAGCCTCACGGACGGAGAGGAGCCCATTTTGAGCTGAGCCTTTTGGACAACCTTCTTGATTTTACATGTATTTTGCTTATGTCTCAGCCGTCCTTTAATTGAGGCGAGAATCTCTGGAAAACAGACTCTTGGGTACTAGCCATTTTGGCTATTAGATTTGCAGCATGGAGTCACTTCAATACCCTATGCCCTCGAGGTGTGCTACTTTCCATGGGTCCAACTTTCATAACTTTCTTGAGATGCCTTTAAAGTGTGAGAGTGGGTGGAGCCCAGAGATAGTAATGAAGATGGTCATGGGCCTTTGCTATTTTAAACAGGATTAGTGTGACTAGCAGGGTAGGCTTCCTTTCTTCTGAACATTTCAGCGAGAGCACAACAGACAGAATTCATTCGAGCATAATTCCGGACTCATGGGTTGCGAGATTTCTTTGAGAGACCTATCCTCGACGGGGAACTCAACCAAAAGGGCTTTCAGAAAACAAAAACTTGTTGCACAGGTTCAAATAACAAAGATAGAAACAACATGGCCGAAAAAATAAAGCGACTAAAGGCTAAAGCAACAATAAAAGAAAACTTTATTTATGTACAGGAAGTCTCGAAGAGACTATGCGAAGTATTGTTTCAGAGCGAGGCCATTGAGAGGAAGGGTTACTTCTTCTCCCTCGAGATTTGTCAATTTATAAGTAGATGGACCTAATTTTGCCAAAATCTGGTACGGACCTACCCATAGATGTTGGAATTTCGTATGCATTCCTTTCCCTTCGTGATTATGGTCTCATTTCAGGACTAAGTCCCCAACTTCAAAGCTTCTCTTGCCAGACTTCCTTTTATCGAACCATCTTTTAACTATGTCCTGATGTTGATGAAATCGGTCTTTAGCCTTTTGTCGGGCTTCTTCAAGTTGAAGCAAGGTGTTGATCCTAGATTGTAAAGCTTGGCTACCAGAACCCCGGGAGGCTTGAGATAACTGCAAGGATGGTAGTAAGATGTTTGGGGGAAGAATGGCTTCCTTGCCATATACAAGAGTGAAAGGGGAGACGCCTAAAGCGTTCTTCGGGGTTACCCTATCTGCCCATAAGGCGTTTGGGAGAGCCACATGCCAACTTCTCTGGTTTTCTATCACAGTTTTCTTAAGGATTCGAATCAGATTCTTGTTTGAGGATTCAGCTAATTCGTTCCCCTGAGGATAATAATTGGCTGAATAATGCAACTTAATTCCCCATTCATAAACAAATTCATTTATTTTGCAAGATGAAAAATAAGTGGCATTATCAAAAACGAGGGAAATTGGAACCCCAAACCTGGTTATGATGTTCTCCTTTAAGAAGCTGATGACCGCGTCTTCGTTGATTTTGCGCAAAGGGATGGCCTCCGTCCACCTAGTGAAGTAGTCAGTAGCCGTCAGGATGTATCGATGTTGCAACGAAGAATTTGGATTTATTTCTCTGATAACATCTATACCCCATTGCTCAAAATGTTCAGAGATGATGACCGGCTGCAATGGTCCTGCTGCTTTAGGTAACTTCCCAGCACTTCTCTGGCATACATCACAGTTTCGTGCATACGTGTGGGCATCTCGAAACAGAGTGGGCCAATAATAACCAGCTCTCAGTATCTTGTGTGCTGTCGTCTCTCCTAAATAATGTCCGCCTGCGGGGCCATCATGCAATTCTTTGACAACTTTGTTTGCATCTTCATTTTCCAAAGATCTAAGGAGAACTCCATCATGATTCTTCCTGAAAAGAATCCCATCAATGATTTGATAAGGTGCTGATTTCAAGCGGAGTGCCCTTCTTTGCTTAGAGTTCCAGTGTTCAGGTAGATATCCCTGCTGCAAATAGTGCACTAGATCCCTATACCATGACTGGGGAGCTATGAAGATATGACACACTTCAACCGAATTTAACTCAGCTTCATTCTTCCAATGTTGTTCTTCATCAGTTGAGTTTCCCGCAAGTAATTTGCACAGGCCTTTCCCTTTGATGATTGTAGCTGGTTTAAATTCCAAATCATACTCCTGCAGAGCTGTGACCCAGTTCCCTCTCCTTTCTCCCAATTCCTTTTGAACGAAAAGGGATCTAACAGCTGGATGGGGAACTATGACTTTAGTTCTGTTCTTCAGAATGTATGGCCTAAACTGCTTGACTGCTTTGAAGACCGCATACGCATGCTTGTCAACTACGGGGTAATTCAGCTCAGCCCCTGCAGACCAGTGCTCATAAACGAAATTGGGTATTCGTCCCCCAACTCCACCTTTTGCGTGAGTACAGCTGCGAGGGAGTCATCCGAAGCAAAAGTATACAAGATGAAATCTTTATCAAAATCTGGGCTCTTCAAGGAAGGAGCCTTAGCTATGGCTGCCTTGATATCTCTAAATGCGTCCTTCTCCAAATCTATCCACTTGAATTGCATGCTTTGTTTAACCATCTGTTGCAATGGCTTAACAATTTGCGCGAAATCCGGAACAAATTTGCAGACAAAATTGATGGTGCCATAAAAGATTGCATAGATTTCTTGTTGTAAGGCATTGGAATCTTATTAATGGCTTGGACTCTTTCTTGATCAATTGACACTCCCCCTTTGGAGATGATATGACCTAAGAGCTTACCTTCGGGAACAACAAATACGCTCTTCTTGGGATTCAAGGAATACCATATTTCCGGCAGCGATCAAAAATATTCTTTAGATGCACGACATGATCTTCCCTTCTCTTTGAAAATACTGTCACATCATCCAAGTATACAACCACGCATTTCCCACCCAATCCTCGGAAGGCAATATCCACCGCCCTTTGGAATGTAGCTCCTGCATTTATCAGACCAAATGGCATTCTTCTGTAGGAAAAAGTTCCCCACTTAGTTCGGAAAGTAGTCTTAAGACGATCTTCTTCGGCTACTAACACTTGATTGTAGCCAGAGAAACCATCAAGGAGAGAGAACAATTCGGATCCTGACACCATTTGTAGGATTTGCTCCATTGAAGGTACGGGGTAGTTGTCTTTATCTGAAGCTTTGTTTAAATTTCTGAAATCTACACATAGCCTTATCTCTCCCGACTTCTTCCTTACGGGAACCAAGTTTGCAACCCACTCAGAATGCCAAACTTTGAAAATTATCTTAGCGTCCAGGAGCTTCTTTAATTCCTTTTGGATCAGCGGTTCTAGAGTGGGATGCATTCTTCTTAACTGCTGCTGAAATGGTTTGATGCCCGCTTTCATTGGTATAACATGCTGAATAATGCGGACGTCATACGTTTTCAGATCTTCATAGGTCCATGCAAAAACATCCTTGTATTGTTTAAACAATTTAATGAACCTGTCTCTTTCTCCTGGTGAACAACATTTGCCAAGGTTGACAAATCTTGGTTCTGCCTCGGTACCCAAATTAACCAACTCATGTTGCATCGATGAGCTGTTAGTTTTGGTATTGGCTGGCCTTTTGAACTTATTTTGAAGATCGAACAGCATTTCGAGGGACCTTACCCCCTTGGGCATGAAATTTCCTTTCTCCTCATCTTTCTTCATCAAATCAGCATCGTGTTCTTCCTCATCTATTGCAGCTCCTTGAAAGATATCTTCGTTTGTTAGGAAGCTGATAATTTGTTCGTCATCATCGAAGACTCTGAATTTCGTGATGTTATCGGGAACGGAAGGCCTGAAAATCAATTCAATTGAGCATTTATTATTTGATGGCACCAATCTAGAAGCAGATGTTGCTAACAAATCAGTAACAGAATTTTGCAATCTAGGAATGGATTTTATATTGAAAGCATCAAAATGCATAATTAAATCCCATACCTCAGCCTGATTGTTAAATTTTTAGTATTAAATCACAATACTATAGGATCTTTGCTGAGAGAATAACATCTACAGTATATCAATGCATGACAATCATAATATGACAAGCATCACAAGCATCACAAGAATCAAAAGCATAGAGACAAGAGACACAGAGTTTTCGTGGGGAAAACCCTAAGGTGAAAAACCCCACAACTTCCTTAGAGGTAGAGAGAGCAATGGCTCAACAAAAATACAACCAAATAATACAGAGATAGTCTCCTAGCAGATGATCCTCCTCCTCCTCACTACTGCGACACTTTTCAGAGAGAGAGATAGATACTTTTCCAAGTGAGTAAAATAGAGATCTCCTATCTCTATTTATACTCACCTTTTTTCCCAGTGACCTACTGGGGTCGACTTGTCTACTTGAGTACATCCACATTATATTATATATTAAATAGGGCCGACCCCATAAGGTGGTCTAATAACCCATCGGCAAGTACACACACTTGCGACACTTGTCAATCCACATGACGACACTTCCTTATAGAGGAATAACACATCTCTTATAAGGGTACAATAAATATATATATAATACACTGATGAAATACATTCCGAAGTTACATATACATCAACACTCCCTCTTAACTAGGAAGGTATTTCTCGACACAGATCTGCTAGACAAGTCTTCTTCTCTGGATCATCGTCATCGATGCATCGTCATCATCATCGTCACTGCTGCTGCTATCTCATCCAATCTCTGTCTCTACTCGTCATAGGAAGTTCTACAGAGCCAGTCCTTTTTCATACTGGATGTAGGCCCACCACCTGCAGGTCTTCGTCATCACTGGCCATACTGTGGAATCCTCAGGACTTTTACGTGCGTCACAAAACCTCGAAAGAGCATTTGCCAGATGTCCCAGGGCACAGATTACATGCCATAGGCAAAACCTCGAAAGACCATCTGCAAATCTCCCAGGGCACAAATTATATGTGACCTCACCACAAAACCTCGAAAGAGCATCTCAGGATGTTACGGGTACACAACTCCGACCTGAAATCTCCCAGGGCACAAATTACATGTGGTCCACCACAAAACCTAGCAAGAGCATCTCAGGATGTTACGGGTACACAACTCCGACCTAAAATCTCCCAGGGCACAAATTACATGTGGTCATGGCAAAACCTCGAAAGAGCATCTCAGGATGTTACGGGTACACAACTCCGACCTGAAATCTCCCAGGGCCCAAATTACATGCCATAGGACAAAACCTCGCAAGAGCATCTGTCAGATATCCCAGGGCACAAATTACATGCCATAGGCAAAACCTCGAAAGACTATCTGCAGATCTCCCAGGGCACAAATTATATGTCCTCCCAAGCAAAACCTCGAAAGAGCATTTGCCAGATGTCCCAGGGCACAAATTACATGCCATAAGCAAAACCTCAAAAGACCATCTGCAAATCTCCCAGGGCAAAAATTACATGCTTATCTGCACAACCTGATCCACGGCCATAGAGTATCAACCTGATACTCACCATACATCATCCTGATGTACTCATGATCGTCCTGATCATCATCACTGCAACATCCTGCTGCATGTCATCTGGAGCAACATCCTGAAGCTCATCATCCATGATCATCCTGATCATCACTGCAACATCCTGCTGCATGTCATCTAGAGCAACATCCTGAAGCTCGTCATCTATGATCATCCTGATCATCACTGCAACATCCTGCTGCATGTCATCTGGAGCAACATCCTGAAGCTCGTCATCTATGATCATCTTGATCATCACTGCAACATCCTGTTGCATGTCATCATACCTGATCCACCTGATCATCAATGCATCTACCTGATGCATACCAAGTATCTTCCTGATACATATCATCATACATGATCCTCCTGATCATCAATGCATCTACCTGATGCATACCAAGTATCTTCCTGATACATATCATCATACATGATCCTCCTGATCATCAATGTATCCACCTGATACAAATACATATCACCATACATGATCCACCTGATCATACAATGTATCCACCTGATACATATACAGATACATGGTCCAAGCATCCAACATGATGCATATACAAAATACATACACATGATCCAACTGATCATATCCAGCATCAACATGATGCATACATACATACATAAAAATGATCCAACTGATCATATCCAGCATCCAACATGATGCGTACATACATACATAAAATGATCCAATCTGATCATATCCAAGCAGAAACCAGAACATCATCCTGATGCTCATCATCCAGCGCTTACATCCATAGCCCTGTGAAGGATCCTCCTTCCAACATGCTTGGAATGGCTTCAGCAAATGTGTCCATCACTTCTTCCTCGAAGTGTCCTCGATCTGAAGAACGCCAAGCCTCTCTCTGAAGTACTCGAACTTCACCCTGGCTAGTGGCTTCGTCAGCACATCTGCAATCTGCTCGTCCGTCGTAACATACAGGAGCTTCACAGCTCCTCTCTGCACCATATCCCTGATATAGTGATATTTGATCTCTATGTGTTTCGACCTGTCATGAAACACTGGGTTCTCGGACAGCTTCACACAACTCTGGTTATCACAGAAGATACCAGTAGCCTCCAACGGGAGATCAAATAACTCAGACAGTAGCTTCCGTAGCCATACTGCCTCACAACTAGCTGAACAGGCTGCAACATACTCTGTCTCGGCTGTACTCAGTGCTACGCAGAATTGCTTCCTGCTAAACCAAGAGATCACACCTGATCCCATACTGAAGCAACACCCAGATGTACTTCTTCCTATCTGCAGCACTGCCAACCCAATCTGAATCAACATAACCCTGTAGGTTAAACTTTTGATCCACCTCATACCTGAGTCCATAATCCACTGTACCCTTCAGGTACCTCAGAACATGCTTTACAGCAACTAGGTGAACACTCCTCGGATCCGTCAAGAACTGGCTCAATGTGTTCACAACAAAGCAAATGTCTGGTCTCGTGTTCGTCAGGTACATCAAGGACCCAATCATCTGACGATACAAAGAGACATCAACCGGCTCAGATGAAGCATCACATAGAAGATTTAGATTCATGGCCTTGCAATCCATCATCCCGAACCTCTTCAGGATCTCTACTACATACTTCCCTTGTCCAAGGAAGATTCCTTCTACACTCTGCCACACCTCCATGCCAAAAACAAATAGTGCATCATCCCCAAGTTCTTCATCTCGAACTCGGTAGTAAGCTTCCGCTGCGTGTCGGCAATCAATCTATCTTCACCATACCAAGTTCTGCACATATATGATTTCCTATCATGTGTGTCAGAACCAAGTGGCTGCTTCTTCTTCAACTACACCATTCAAGAAAGCTGTCTTGAATCCATCTGGTGTATCTTCTATTTCATCACTTTTATATTTCTCTATGCTGCCATCTGCAACATGCTTGATCTGAAAGTTCTATTTGGAAGTCACAAAAGACTTCCCTTTAGCTCTTGGGATCGCATCCCAAACATCATTCTTCATGATCGACGGATCATGGCATTCCATTTCTTCATCCCAGATCCTGGGAACTTCAATATCTTCAATAGATATCTTTGTTGCTGGAACAAATGTTGTGTTCCTTTTGTAGGTGAAGGTATACGGTCTTTCCTACAAAACAGGTTAAATTGCATGATTAGAAACATCTCATATTTTTCAGAACAAATTCTTACACATGAAGAAATATGTCATACAGTCATGCAATTATCTTAGCCAATGCTTCAATACAACATTTATCCATATCCCGTAACTTTCTAGATGCCTTCCAATCTCTACCAGAACATTGTTAAGAGTGTGCACAACTCCCAACATGTTAGCAAAGAGGTTTCATTCTAGATAAGTAGCAATGGAATGTTGTACAGTGCCATAGGCCACTTACCAAACACATGCATATTAGTAGTATACTGTTCATTAATTCAATCATTCTAATATGCACAATACATATCCTAAGTCTAGGAACATGAGCATATTCATCATTGAACAATTTTATTTAAGCAAACAAATATGCAAGAAAATTAAAATACTTATCTTTGTTTGTTTGTTGGGTGGACTCCCTCTGAGTCTTTTCTTCCTTGCAGGAGCTGCTGGAGTCCTTCTACACCTTCTTGTTGTGGAATGTAGAGAGATGGACAACTCCCTCTGAATATCTGCACCCTTGCAGAAACCACTGGAGTGTGCTCCCTCTTGATCTTTGCTTCCTGGATTACCTGTTCTTGAACTCATATTCATCCTTGGTCCCTATGCATGCTTATTAGTATCATGATTGTGTTATCCTTGTGATCTCATACAAAATCATACATTCATTAAAACACAATAATCTCAACTATGTATAGTCATGATCATTTCAAACAGAAATAATAAGCATTAGCATTCAAGGTTTATATAGGACTCTTATGGTTAGTCATATCATAAGAAACATAACATGTCTAAACCTGTAATTACTCAAAACTATGACTCTTCTGGTTAGTCATATTATTAATTAAGGTAAGACACATAATATGCATATGCTCATGATTATTCAAACTTATGACTTTATGAACAATCATCATCAATCATGTCATGCATACTTATATGATAGATCCTATGATATAAGAAACACATACCTGGTCACCATATTTGCTAGTTATGTCTAGCAATGTGTTCTTGTTCTCTTCAATGACCTGCATAACTCATTAGTTAACTTTTGCAAAAACAAATTATACATACCTCTATGTGATCCATGACTATGGATGAATTTTTGTATTTATGTCACCATGGCATGTTCAGGTTGTCCCTTCAAATTGTACAAACCTCCCTCTTGCTTTCCAATCACTACTGCATCATCTATGGTCTTTCCCTTTGGCCACATTAGGACTTGGCCATCCACAAATGCAACCCTCATACCTTTTGCATATAATGCAGAAATGGAGAGTAAGTTCTTCTTGAGCCCAGGTACATAAAGTACTTCCTTCATCTTCAAAGATTTTCCAGAATCTAAGTTGTAGGAGGCTTCACCACTTCCTTTGATTGGGTATTGATAATCATCCCCAAGTTTCACCTTATGGGGTGATTCATGTTCAGATAGGTTCACAAAGGATTCTTTAAACCCAGTCATGTGTTTGGAAGCCCCACTATCAATCAACCAATCATTACATCCATGGGAGATGGTACCTGTAAGAGCAGAGATCAGAACATACTCTTCTTCACTTGATGAGTCATCATCACTATCACTTTCTTCCCTAGCCTTCTTCTTTGTGGGTTCATCATCTTCGGCAGCATGAGCATGAAATCTTCTTTTGTTGCCCTTCTTTTTCTTACTGAAGTTGTTGTTCTTATCCCTTTTGTTCTTGGGACAATCTGAAGCATAGTGACCCTTCTCATTGCATGTAAAGCATCTTAGGTCCTTCTTGTTCCTTTGATGAGTTCTTTTGTGGTGAGAGTGATCCTTCTTGGTTTTGCTTCTTTTGTTGTGAGCTGCAAGAGCTTGATCTTCTCCTCCCATATTTTCCTCACGAGCTATAAGTCTAGCTTCTTCTTGAGAACATTCTTCCCGAAGTCTACTGAAGGAGATCAACTTCTTCCTTGCACAAATTCCTTGAATAAAGGAATCCCATAACCTGGGTAGGCCATTTAGAGTAGTCATCACCACCTCACCATTCTCCACCATTTCATCTACTGCTTCTAATTGTTCCTTGATCTGAGAGACCCTTGAAAAGTAAGATTGAATGGTTTCTCCATTCTGGAACTTCACTTCTTTCAATTGGTTCCGCAGGGTCATCTTCCGATTTATGTTCTTTCCTTCAAATAGCTTGGTTAAAGATTCAAACATCTCTTTGGGTGTCTTAAGAGAAGACACATGGGGTATGAGATGGTCTTTGATAGAATCAGCAATGATTCTCTTTGCCTTGACCAAGTTCTTCTTATGCAATTCCTTGGCTTCTTCATCCTCTGGGATAGGGATGTCCTCTTTCACATATGAGTCCAACTCATTCTCTTCCAGGATTAACCCAATCCTATACTTCCAGGCTCGGAAGTTATCAGCCCCTTCAAGCTTATCCTCAAGCTTGGTGTGAAGAGACATCTTTAAGAGTACTTCAAATGGAAATAGAAAAGATTTAGAACTTACCACTTGAAGTGCTGAAAACTAGATCTGGTCCCAGATTAGGGTTTGTCAGAGAAACCCTAAAAATTCAAAATGTGAATTTCAAAATTCCGAAAGGATAGAAAGATGCACCCTAGAGAGCTGATCAGCCTAGTACATTCAGAATTTGAGATCAGCAAGGTATTGCCCTTCAAAATTGCCTTTTTGTCCTCCCGGGTTCAGTGGGGAGAGCCCTGAATTAGGGTTTGAGTTTCCCGGAGATCTACCCAGCCAAAAATCTCGATCCAAAGCTCAAACCTTCGATTTTTGCAAGGAGCTTCCAGCTATACCTTCAGTTTCCAGAAATTCCTATTTTTGTGGAAACCCTAATTTTTAGGGCCAAAACTGAAAATGCTCGGAACTGAAATCTGATTGGACAGAAAGATGCGCCTTGATGAGTAGATCCAATCTACTATACTGAATTTCAAAAATCTGTGGAGAGAAACCCAATAAACAAGGAATACAAGCTTCCGTCACTGCAAAATGTCTTCTTCTCAGTTAAGCTCTGATACCATGTTAAATTTTTAGTATTAAATCACAATACTATAGGATCTTTGCTGAGAGAATAACATCTACAGTATATCAATGCATGACAATCATAATATGACAAGCATCACAAGCATCACAAGAATCAAAAGCATAGAGACAAGAGACATAGAGTTTCCGTGGGGAAAACCCTAAGGTGAAAAAACCCACAACTTCCTTAGAGATAGAGAGAGCAATGGCTCAACCAAAATACAACCAAATAATACAGAGATAGTCTCCTAGCAGATGATCCTCCTCCTCCTCACTAGTGCGACACTTTTCAGAGAGAGAGAGATAGATACTTTTCCAAGTGAGTAAAATAGAGATCTCCTATCTCTATTTATACTCACCTTTTTGCCCAGTGACCTACTGGGGCCGACTTGTCTACTTGAGTACATCCACATTATATTATATATTAAATAGGGCCGACCCCATAAGGTGGTCTAATAACCCATCGGCAAGTACACACACTTGTGACACTTGTCAATCCACATGACGACACTTGTCAATCCACATGACGACACTTCCTTATAGAGGAATAACACATCTCTTATAAGGGTACAATAAATATATATATAATACACTGATGAAATACATTCCGAAGTTACATATACATCAACACTGATAACCCTTCAAATGAGGTGAGAGACAATGAATGGTGTCCCTTACCTATCTTACAACTATCTCGGAGTCATCAAAGACGTTCAGGTACTTAACATTTAAGCCAATGGCCTTCTTTAATCCATGCACCAAAGCTTCATATTCAGCGATGTTTTTAGTACAATCGAATTCTAATCTACAAGACAAAAAATAATTGTTTCTTTTTGGATCCATTAGAACACAACCGGCTCCGGATCCTTCCAGAGTTTTAGAACCATCAAAGTATAATGTCCAAAAAGTATCGTTAGATTCAACTAAGTTAGTTTCTTTGTGATCTATGTCAGTAACTAAATTGACTTTGTTACAATCAACATCATCAGTCCGAGAGAAATGAAGGAGATCGGAATGTCTATCTGATTCATGGCTAATGGCTTCAGATTGATAATTACCCGGATCCATCTCTAAGAAGTAATTCCCCAGAACCGAGGATGAGAAGGCTACAGCCTCATTCTTTTCTTCTAACTGAGTTACGTTTTGCTTCATATGAGGTTCCCTAAGAACTTTAATCTGATTCTGCCTGTTCTGATAAGGCAGCCATAGATGAGACCAATCAGTAGCAAAGTAGACACTTAGCTTGGTAGACCAATCCCTACTTAAAATCAACCCATAGGCTTCAGGAATATCGACCACCACTATGTCAATGAATTGACAGACTCTAGGGTCAGCTGACAGTCTAATTAGAACATCTTTCATCTCCCCAATAACCTTGACAGCAGTCCTATCTAATTGGATAATTTGAGCTGGGGATGGCACAGGCTGCTCGTTAATTTTCTTACAAATTGACAGTGGCATAACGTTTGAGGATGCTCCAGAATCTACCAAACAGTTGTGAACATTATGGTTGAAAATTTCAAAAGTCAAAAGGAATGGCAAAGTTTGAGATTTAGACTTCCCACCGATGCTAGCTTCATTAATTTTGGGACTGTTTTGAGAGTCCGCTAATGGAGTGCTGGTTTGAGGTTGCAGAACATGCAGCAGTTTGTCTCGTTGATGGGGCAAGCTACACATGTCAAATATTGACACATTCTCTTTGAATTTCTTGATGTCTTCGATAATATCGTATCCTATGTCAGATTCGTTTCCAATTCGAGCTTGCTGATCTGTTTTGCTCGTTGTGATATTAGGTGGCTGAACTATCGTATCAGTGTTTGGCTGTTTGGTCACTGTTTGGCTAACTTTGGGTTGTTGTGGGATAGCTGTTATATGCCTCCTAGGCGGTTCTTTTGAGACTTTAGGCTTATGAGAAGCTGTGCTTGGCACGGGATCGGAAATAGGACCTTTGCTACGAGTAGCAACATTTACGGTGGAGGGAGAACTATCTATGGGATCCTCTTTTGCTAATTCAGTCATAGGTACCCAATCCCATAGCACCATAGTAGTGTCCGGGGTTGGTTCCTCTAACTCAGGGTTCGATTCCTCTGGAGAATCATCTTGGTCTTGGATCTGTGAATCTAGCATTTGGTTCATGACCAAGCTCATGGAACTAATCCATTGCGGGCAGCTCTTTTCCGAATGCGGTTCTTGGTGAAAAGTGCAGAAATTTTCCATCCCAATCTCATTCAAGTTTAAAACAGGGGCAGTGTTCATTGGTGGATGAGTTTGCTCACCGTCTTCCCTTCTTTTATAAAATGGCTTGAAAGGTTTCCTAGATGTGCTAGCAGCCTTGTCTTTCTCGAGATCTACGATTTTGTTAGATAATTTCTGCATCATCTTGACTACATTTTCCATGTCTGTAGATGGCTCTTCTTTCCCTCTAGTGAGCAGCGAAGGTTTTTTGCTAGCTGCTGGTTTTGGTTCTACATCTAAGGCATGTTTAGCAATGCTATCAGCCTCTTCCTCTACCTTTCTAGCTTCCTCAAAGTTCTCTATCAGGGTAGTTTTCTTGGATCGTTTTACGAACATTGCTATTGGTCCTTCAAGAGCTGTTGTGTAGTATTCAATCAGAGACTCCTCTGCTGGTTTATTAGCTTCGCTGAAATTATTTAACAACGTTGTGAATCTTTGATTGAAATCTTGAACCTTTTCTTTCTTTTCCATTCTCATGGATAAGAGTTCTTTCATAAGTGTTTCCACAGTCTTTTGGTTTCCGTATTTCTTTAGAAAACATTTCTCGAATTCATCCCAACTAGAGATTGAGCTGGGTTGTAGGCTAAAGTACCATGACGATACTTTTGGCTCGAATGTATATGGAAACAACCTGCAGACTACATCTTCATGTTGTACATTCAAAAGGTTCATAGCTAAGTAAAAACTCTTGAGGTGATCTTCCGTCGAAATGGCTTTACCTAGATCGTACTTAGGAAAGACCTTTTCTGGGTTTTTAGGAAGATTATGGAATGGTCTAGCTAGGTTCAGCGCTCCCCTTGCTCTCCAAGCAGGTACAACCATGTTTGGATGTGGAGACCCTGGTGGAGAATTGTAAGGTGAATTCTGAGGAGTACTCTTTGGAGTAATTGGTTCTTCAAGGTTTTCTTGGTCTGAAATTTTTTCTGAGTTTTCAAGATCTGCCTTGTTAAGAGTGTCTGAAATTTCTTCCAAAGTCAGATTCACAAGTTCTTCAAAACTTTGAACAAGAATCGAATCTCGGGTATATTGTGGCTCCTTTCTAGGGGTAGTTTTCTTAGGGAGGAAATTGACAGCGTTTAAACCACCTAACTGCCTAACGTAGGATCTTGTATGTCTTCTTAAATCCTCTATTTCTGTAAAAGGGACAGCGTATAAGGCTTCTTGAGGTGAAGGATCAGAAATGAGGTGTTCTTGATTTAATAATTCAAGATCTGGGCTGTTCGAAATGCTTTCTTTAAGCGGGTTTTCAGTGTCATCTATGACAGTGGAAGATTTTTCTCTATCATCCATGCACTTTCAGGCCCTCCTTCTAGCGCCAAAAACTGTTGATGCCTCGGATATCGTAGCATCAATCAGAAAGGGATTCTCCCCGAGAGATGATCCCAATTAGACTATCTCCCGTTTGGTGTAGGGAATCCGTCCGGTTAGCGGTTCCGACAAACGTGGTTCTAGAGTTTAATTCTGATTCTACCGGTTGTGGCCCGATCCACCTTTCTTTTGGATTTTATGTGTTTTTTATGAGATGCAAGTGCCTAGTTTATATTTGATCTAGATGCAACTAAAATAGATCTAAGTCTAGAAACTGAAGTAAATCTACCTATCTTGGCAGGGAACACGTTTAAAGGATGAGCAATGAGCTGTAACAGATAACATAAAGAAAGAACAGATAGCTGTCAATTCTTACAGGTAAAGCTACAGCTAGATAAAAGGATCTTAGAAGATAGCTTCTAGTTTAATGTAAAATGCATCTATTGCTCATGAAACAGAGAAAGAAGCAAAAATATCTAATCTAAATGGAAAGAACGAATAAACAGATCTAAATGTAAACAAACTGAAATTAAATTTAAAGATCCCTGCAAGGAGCAAATTAAAGGCATGAACAATGAGCTATATGAATTATCTTGAAGAAAGAACAGTTATCCATTTAATCTAAAAGAGAACTCTACAGCAATGGTAAATATATCAGCAGCTAGCTCCTGATTTAATATGAAATGCATTCATTGTTCACAAAATAGAGAAAATCGTATGCACAGGAAGGAGCAAAAAATCATTAACACAAAGAAATAGTTCAGATAGTAAGAATGATCTCACATTACAGTACGGAAGTCATTAGAATAGTCCAACATACATCCGTCCAACATTCCCATGCAAAATGTTCATCTCCCAGGCTTTTATTAGAAAATTCAATTTTACAGAACCGATACAAGGTAGCTCGTAAAGGTTTTCAAATTTCCTTCCCTCCCAAAAGTCCTATTCTATTCTTCCTAGCTCCTATTTATAATTACAAAATCGCCCTTTGGGCTGCCACCTAGCCTCTTCCACCTGTCACTTACAGGAATTTCTTCTATAACAGACCAAAAAATGACTACTTCTTTTACAAAATATTTAACAAAAGAGAATGGACAGATGTCCCTTAGCTCACGCTGTATACATTTGAGAATTTAACAAAATACACATAGCAGAAATAATGTTCTAATATCGTGCTGTCATTCTTGTGCGTGAGCTTCAGCTGGGAGAGGATCGCCCAAGTCAATTGATGCTGCTGCTTCTACTTGGGAAGAAGGGATTGAGCTGGCTAGAATTTCTGCCACTGCTGGGGAAGAGGGAATCGAGCCCACTGCTATTGCTGGAATGGCTGCTGGGAGAGAAGATTCTGTATCTGCTGATGCTCCTGCTACTGCTGCAACTTTCTTTTCCTCTTCCGTTATGTAGTTATACCACACACCTGTGTCCCTTATGACTATGTTTGCTGCAGCAGGAAACAAGATTTTCTGAGAAGTTACATTCTTCCCGAGCTCTGCTCCAATGCTTTGAACTTCTACTACTGCAGCTTGATGCACTTCCTTCAGCAGATGGTTGTGGAGGGATGACAATCCAATATAATGTTGGAGGTCATCAATAGTCACAACATCAATCCTTTTCACATACTCCACTTGAACGCCTAGCTCTTCATTTAGCTGAGACAAACGTTGCTCTTTTTCCGGAAAGTCCTCCAGGTTCTGAGGGAAACTCAATGTGCATTTGTCATGCATCCCTTTGAGCCTTTGGTACAGACTGTTAATTTTATCTGTTTTTCTTTGCACACTGGTTATCAGCTTACTGGCACAGTTCCTGCCAAACTCCAAAAGGGCTATGTCCTCATTAAAACCGTCCACAGATTTAAATGGGAGGTGCGTGGGGAAACCCCCTTTTCCTTCTCTCCATGCCATCTGACTGATGATATTTGCCTTGACACGGGTATTCTTTGCTTTGAGCCTATGGGCTTCCGCATTAATTTATTTTAACCTGACCACCATGGCCTTGAGCTTGCAAACCTCATCAGTGATTAGCTCCTGAGTTTCATGCATTTGCTTCAGGATGCTGCAGGACAGCTCATGGAAGGGAGATATGTCCATCGTTCTTCTCTCGGCTTGCTCTAACTGCTCAGCTAATGTCCGCTTGTCTGCTTCTAGCTGGGATGCTTTATCTTCCGCTCCATTCTTCTCTGCCTCCACAATCATCATTTGGAGTGTCAGTTGGTCATTTTCCTCTTCCAGCTGGTTATACTTACCGGATAGCTCTTTATGCTCGGCATACAGGCAATTATACTTGTTTACTACCGGATCCCTTTGGGCCTGCTCATTAGACACAGTTTTTTGTAGCGAACGAGCACTCTTCTTTGTCAATACATGCAAAGGGATCTTGATTTGTGTTCTGCATTATGGTGACCTCTCGGTGGGTAACGATGTCTTCATGGAAGGGACTTTTGATCCTCTCTTCCGATTTGAGGACCATAGCTTTCCTTTTCTTGTCATAGACAAACTCATTCCACTTGGACAGCGTATGTTTTCCCGATGGAGTGTAGGGGACAATAGGGTGGTTCATGATGTCTATGTCTTCTTCAGCAGGTGGGGTCCGGACTTCCTGAGCTGGATCTACTCCCGCCTTTTGGGTACCAGAGCCACCTGCTTGAGATGCATCTATTTCCATGTCTTGGACACCGGATCCACTTGCTTAGGCATATTCCCCTGCTTTCAGCTCTTCTTCCGCCTTCCTTTCTACCTTGGCTTGCTCAGCTTCAGCCTCTTTCTGCTTCTGGGCTTCCTCAACCTCTTTCTGCAGGCTTTCTCTTTCAGCTTCCTGTTGCATTCTTGCCACTTCAGCTTCCTGCTGCAATCTTGCCACTTCAGCTTCCAGCTGCCACCTGGCTTCCTCCGCTTCCCGCTGCAGTCTGGCTTCCTCAGCTTCCTGGAGTAACCTTGCTTCTTCTCTTAATCTGAGCTCTTCCTGAGCTCGGGCATCCTCAGCATCTTTCTCCTTCTACTGGCTCGTCTTCTGGACCTTGGTTGAGCTAGAGCTTGCTCCAGTGCCTTGGCGACAGACCCGTAGCTCAGCCATGTTATTGATGCCTCTGAATGCCTCTTCCTCGGCATTAGGATAGTGAGAGTACTCGAAGTGAGCATAAATCTCCTTACAGTGCTCAGCAACTTTTCCCTTCCTGTCATTCCTGTGGAAGATTACCTCACCGAAGTGGAAGGCTTTCAGCTCTTGAACAAATTCATCGGCCGAGGAAACCCCCGAGAACTTGTAAGCACCTATGCAGAAAGGTAGAGGGGGAAAGGAAGCCTTATGCTGTTTGTGGAGCATTGCTCCAATTCCATCCAGGAAGATTTGTCTTACTACCTCCTTGAGGACCACATAATCCGTGGCATATTGCGGAAAAATGTATGGGGGCTTAGTCCCTCCAAACATTCTGAGGTAGGTGCCTTGCTCTGAAAAGTAAAAATCCCCGTAATCCTCAAGGACTTCCACAGCGTTCTCTGACAGGAAGTTGGGATCCTCCTTGAATAACTTCTCATATAAGGGCATGATGAACCCCTCACAGATGAGTTTGTAGTTAGGTTTGTAATTATGGGCCCACATCATCCTAAAAGCGGTATAAACCGGGGTGGTGGCCTTATCCCATGTACAACCCAATTTGGGGAATTCCACCTTGGTCAAGACACAATCAATCAGATATGAGGACATGAAAAATTATGCCTTCTTCAAGTCTAGTCCTTCTCTTGCCGCTACTATCATTGAGGCCAAACTATCTGATAAGACAGTGGCCCAGTCAAATACAGTTCCTTTAAACGCCACAAAGTGAATAATAGGGACCCACTGAATCTTATACACGGTGCCATCAAGCATGCCGAAGATTCTGCACAGCATCAGGGCGATCAATCTGAAAGGAGATCTCAGATTCTGTACGTCATATTCATCATTTCCCTTCTTTCTCAAATGTTTGCCTGCCATTAGTAGCTTCTTGGCCATTTCGACGTTGTTCATCTGGCTCAGCCATTCATCAGTCAGAGATTGTTGGATGCGGGGAAATTTGTAGGCTTCCGCAAGATATGCGGGTTGAAATGAGGCAATGGCCACTTTCCCGCTGTCATTTATCACTCTTCCTTCAGCATCGGCATGTTGGAGTATCCATCCGATCACTTCAGCACAGGGGAATAGTTCAGGGCGGGTAGCAGCTCTGGTTATGCCTGAGGCTTTGATATTTAGATAAATTGGCCCCTCTTCTAATAACATGTCTGGGACATCTTAGTCTTGGATCATCCTGTAAATGTCACCCCATCTGACTTCTGGAGGAACACCAGTGGTGCACCTAGTATCCTGGAGTGAGGTCTAAGTTTTAAGTGGCGCAGGATTCTTTTCTGTCATCGTAGCCTTCTTCTTACCGGCTTTCGGCATCTTGAGTTATCCCTGATAGCACCCATATACAAGTCATCATGAACTTGAGCAACATACTGTGAGATTTTAACAGAGAGCATCATTGTTTTAATATGTGAATGAGATAAAAAGAAATGTGAAGTTGTATGTTTAGAAAGCAAAATACACCATTTCAACATGAAATACAAATTAAAACATTTGAATCTTTTAAAGGGATGAATTTGGAATGCTCCCGAGAGGATAGGTATGTCGCGGAACAATCCGCTCTCGGGCTGGCCCTAGGAGAAATGGTGATCTTTGTTTCAACAGGAACCTAATTATAAATTTTAGCCATCCTAATTCTTTAAAGGGGCAAGTTTGGAATGCTCCTGTGAGGATAAGCGTGTTGCGGAAGCAACCTGCTTTCGGTTTAGCTCTGGGGAAGAGGGTAACTTTCGTCATTGTGCTTTAAAAAGGCTAGTGGCGGGGAATTCTGGGGTGAAATAACCCTGTGACGAAATAGGGAGCCACTTTCATATTTACGACCCGGCGAGGGCTTCGATTGCCATTGTCATTTACGGCGCTTGCCGAGGTGCTCTATGGGAGGTTTGAACAGGGGCGATGGCGCTTGTCTTAGGATTTAAACTGGGTAGGGGTCACGCCAGGACTGAGGTTTATGAAAAAACATGGGGGACTACGTTTTTTAGCTTTCGGCTGGGGACATAAAAGGTCCGTGTGGCTTCGGCTGTTTTTTGAAATAACGAGGTACGCGGCCAGGTGGGGAAATTGGAAAAAGTCTAACCGTCCAAACTAACTGCCTCTACCCACTATGCAAACGTTTTATCCTACCTCTATTTTATATGATGAGAAGAATGCAATTCAACCTGTACTTGACGGGCAAAATAGCCTGTGACAGGCATTTTTCTCGTCAAAATCCAACCAATGCCCATCATTTTCAAATAAAGGACAACCCAATAGCAATTTGAAGCGGTGAAGGGACAAATTTCAAGGTTAAAATCCTACCTGGCACTGTGAGGATAGCTGAACGAGGTGGCCGCGAACGCGGATGAGCGAGATGAGCTGGAGCGATTTGCGCGGCATTCCACATCATTTGCCAATCGAAAAATAACGATATGTTGGCTCGTACCCCCCCCGTTTATTTAAATAAACCAGGCACATGTGGGGTTTCAATTCGGTGGGTGGTGCATTAAATATGCGGCTTAAATACATCGCACGTCCTGGTCACGTCAAAAATTTCGATCTGCGTGCGACCGCCATTCGCGGGACCAACTTGCGAATTGCATCCGCCGTTGCGGAAGGATACATAGAGTTTCCTCCGTTTCGGGGCACGTCGCGGAAGGAAAACTCAAAGCGTTCTGCAAAAGAAACCCGTGTCACGGACGGATAACGCCAAGGCTTCCGCCGTTTCGGGAGTTACTCGCGAATGGTTTCCGCAAAAGGTTCCCGCGTCGCGAAAGTGAAAGCCGAGGCGTTCTGCAAAGATTTTAAGTCTTTCGGAAGGATAGCGCGGAAGCTTCCGCTGTTTCGGGAGTCACTCGCCGATAGCTTCCGCAAATCGAAAATTTTCTAACTCTCGCGGGGTTTCGGGAGGATATGGCGAATGCTTCCCGTTGTTTGGGAAAGTAATTTGAAAGCCTCCGCGGTTGCGGGCGGATTTTATGGATCGTTCCAGAAAGGCTTAAACGTTTCGGCGTTTCAGCAAGTTAGTGCGAACTTTTTCACAGTTTCGGGAGAAAAAGATGAACGGTTTCCGCAAAAGGACGTGAATGTTTTAATTCCTTCGGCAGACCTTTTTGGGATGCTACCGCGAAGGCCTCTGAAATTGCGGAGAGCTTCCGCCAATGGCTTCCGCCGTTTCGGAACGAAAACGTTGAAGGCTTCCGCAACATTTTCTCAGTGAGCTTTGGAACGAAAACTCAAAGGTTTCCGCAGTTGCGGAAGGATTTGGCGGATGTCTTCCGCAAGTTTCGGGTGGAGAAGATCGAAGGATTCCGCAATTTCAAAGAAAAATTCTAATTCCTTTGCCAAAGTTTCAGGGAGATTTGACGAATGGCGCTCGCCGTTTCGAACGGAAAAAATGAATGCCTCCGCGACTGCAGAATGTTTCGACGAATTGCTCCGCCGTTTCAGAAACAAATACCCAACGGCTCCCGCAGCTTTCCAACGAAAATTGCTAAGTCTCTTTCAGGAGGGTTATGTAAAAGACTTCCGCCGTTGCGGGAGAGAAGACTGAAAGGCTCCGAAGAACTTCCTTCTTACGTCCCGCAACAGGCTCAAAATTTTCTAAGTCGTTCTTCGAGAAGCTTATTCGTTTGGCTTCCGCAACTGCGGGGAGATAGCCCGAGAGACTCCAAAATGTCGGGAAAAAATTCTAAGTTCCTTTTCGGTTCCTTGGGGGAAAATTGGAAAGGTTTATGGAAAGATTTTCTGTTGGAAAGCAAAAGATAAAAGCTGGGAATGGCCCCTTGAGGCAGCCTTTCTAGAATTTTAAAAGGAGGGGCCCCAATTATGTACAAAACAAACGGGGGGGGTTGTTGCTGCAACAACACACCCAATATACCAAAATACATAAGCCGTACAAAAAGGTACTTCCCCATATGCTCATTAGCATTTGGGGGCAGATACAAGATCATCTAATCATCATGATCTTTGGGCTCCTCTGGCGCCACCTCTGCTGGCTCCGTCGGATCATGCCAAGCCCGAACCCTCCTCTCCGCTGGACGCGCTAAATCATCCTGCACCCGAATCCTCCCCTCCACTGGCCCCGCCGGATCATGCCGAGCCGCACCCCTCCACTCAACCACCACCAATGCTGCCCTGAGCAGGATAGAGCACCACTCACGAGGCGCATCGAAACAACGCTCGACGATGTCGCGATCCAAATCCCTCCACCCATCCTCCGGCAATCCTGCTAGGATCATGTCTAGTGTCTCTCATACACCCTCCACGGCATCATCTCGAGGCCCAACTCTTCGACCGTGAGGCCCAACTCCTCGAGCATGAGGAGGCGGTACAGCTACAGGAGGCGGAACGACCACCATCACTCATCCCCTATGAACCACATGATCGGCCGGTGGTACAGGACCAACATCTGCACAATCACGCAAGTGAACCATCATATAAATATCTCTAACTATAATCATAACAAAAACATCTAAAAAACACATGATATAGTAGAGAACAAAACACAAAAACATACCATCTAAACCCCAGGCCTGTCCTTGGGCTCGAGGCATCTCTGTATCTCCTTGATAATCCATACCGGCATATGGATAGTCATCAATCAGCAGGGGGATCTTCTCCTACTGCTCATACATATCCTGTGAAAAGAACCCACGGATACCACCACCACCGTGGGGCATCATCTGCCCCCACCACACCATGCGCGGCTCACTCACCAACCTGTCTCGAACCGGCACCCGTGGCCGCAAGTTCGGTACCCGCTCAAAAAAGAAACAACACACGAAGGAGGCATAGCAAAACTCTCCCCCCTCCCGGATGACCTTGTCTAGATCTCTCCGGACACCAGCCAAAAACATCTAACCCCACGCGTAGTAGGTCCCCCTCAGCACAGAATCCACCATCATCGTTTGTCCCCCAGACAAACGATGTGCCATCGTGGCACCCAACACCCGCAGAACAAAAGCCTCTACAGCCCGCATGTCCCACTCCCGCAGAGATCTCAGGCTCAAAGCGTTGTTCTGCACGATAGCCCCAGGAACACAGAATGTCTCCAGTAGATCCTCGATATCCAAACCTGTCGAGATCCTCGGCAGAATATCCCCTACCTCCCCTAAGCGAGGCAACCCGGTAAGAAAGTAAACATCAGTGAGGGTAATCTCTAACCTTTCACCCCCAACAATGAAAGCACCCTCTGCAGGGACCTAGAGACCCACCAATTTGTTCAGCAGTGGTCCTACTGAACGCATCGATGGAATCTGAGCGAACTTCAGGAGCCCGCTCATAGCCAAAGTCTGTCGGACCCCCAGATCTATCCGAATCCGAATTGTCAGGTCCTCCTCCATCTCCCGGTCTCGCCATGACACCCGTGGTCTCCTCAACATCCTGCCAAAAAACAAAGAAATTTTTTTAGAGACAGAAAAAAATTTCAAAAAATTTCATCGCGGCTTTTCCATCAAAAGCCGCGATGATCATCGCGGCTTTCATCCATGAACCCGCAATGAAAATCGTGGGTATTGACCCCATATTTGCGATGAACATCACGACTATCATCCCCGCAGTCGCGATGAATATAACGAATTTCAGCCCGACAGTCGCGATGAACATCGCGACTGTCGACCATTCATCGCGGTTGTCGGGCTGAAAGTCGCGATGTTCATCGCGACTGCGGCAATGATAGTCGCGATGTTCATCGCGACTATGGGGTCAATACCCGCGATGTTCATCGTGGGTTCATGGATGAAAGCGAGAGCGGAAGATGGAGGAGGACCTGACTATTCGGATTCGGATCGATCAGGGGGTCCGACAGACTCTGGCTGTGAGCGGGCTCCTAAAGTTCACTCAGATTCCACCGATGCATTCAGTAGGACCACTGCTGAACAAATTGGTGGGTCTCAAGGTCCCTACAGAGGGTGCTTTCATTGTTGGGGGTGAGAGGTTAGAGATTACCATCACTGATGTTTACTTTCTTACCAGGTTGCCTCGCTTAGGCGATCTTCTGCCGAGGATACTAGTAGGTTTGGATATCGAGGATCTGCTGGAGACATTCTGTGTTCCTGTGGCTATCGTGCAGAACAGCGCTTTGAGCCTGAGATCTCTGCGGGAGTGGGATACGCGGGTTGTTGGGGCTTGTGTTCTACGGGTGTTGGGTGCCACGGCACCACATCGTTTGTCTGGGGGACAAACGATGATGGTGGATTCTGTGCTGAGGGGGACCTACTACGCGTGGGGTCAGATGTTTTTGGCTGGTGTCTGGAGAGATCTGGACAAGGTCAGCCGGGAGGGGGTAGAGTTCTGCTATGCCTCCTTCCTGTGTTGTTTCTTTTTAGAGCGGGTATCGACCTTGCGGCCACGGGTGTCGGTTTGAGATGGGTTGGTGAGTGAGCCGCGCATGGTGCAGTTGGGGCAGATGATGCCCCGCGGTGGTGGTGGTATCCACGGGTTCTTTTCGCAGGATATGTATGAGCAGTGGGTGAAGATCCCCACGCTGATTGATGACTATCCATATGCCGGTATGGATTATCGAGGAGATCCGGCAATGCCTCGAGCCAAGGGACAGGCCTGGGGTTTAGATGGTATGTTTTTGTGTTTTGTTCTCTACTATATCATGTGTTTTTTAGATGTTTTTGTTATGATTATAGTTAGAGATATTTATATGATGGTTCACTTGCGTGATTGTGCAGATGTTGGTCCTGTACCACCAGCCGATCATGTGGTTCGTAGGGGACGGGCGATGGTGGTCGTTCCGCCTCCTGTACCTGTACCACCTCCTCATGCTCGAGGAGTTGGGCCTCGCGATCGAGGAGCTGGGCCTCGAGATGATGTCATGGAGGGCATACGAGAGACACTAGACATGATCCTGGCAGGATTGCCGGAGGATGGGTGGAGGGATTTGGATCGGGACATCGTCGAGCATTGTTTCAATGCGCCTCGTGAGTGGCGCTCTATCCTGCTCACGGCAGCATTGGTGGTGTTTGAGTGGAGGAGGGGGACTTGGCATGATCCGGCAGGGCCGGTGGAGGGGAGGATTCGGGTGCGGGATGATCCAGCGGGGCCGGCGGAGAGGAGGGTTCGGGCTCGGCATGATCCGGCGGGGCCAGCGGAGGTGGCACCAGAGGATCCCAGAGATCATGATGATTAGATGATCTTGTATCTGCCCCCGAATGCTGATGAGCATATGGGGAAGTACCTTTTTGTATGGCTTACGTATTTTTGTATATTGGGTGTTGAGGGCACCTATGAGATGTTGACTATATGATGATATATATATATATGTTTTGGTATATAGTCGTGTATGCACATGGATGCATTTATTGTCTATTTGTTTTCCCGTGGAGGCATGTTTGATTTTCTGTATGCCCATGGAGGCACATGCTATGCACGTGGATGCAACATTTTAATTTCTGTATATGCCCGTGGAGGCACACATTATGCATGTGGATGCAGTTTTTTAATTTTGTATATGCCCATGGAGGCATATGTTATGCACGTGGATGCACCTTTGATTTTGTATATGCCCGTGGAGGCACATGTTATGCACGTGGATGCACTTTTTAATTTTGTTAATGCCCGTGGAGGCATATTTTTTATTTATTACATGGTTTGATTGGTGTGCCAATCAAGAATGTTGTTGGCCATATGGTCTGCTACACTATTGAGATTCCTTGGGACATGTGTGAATGAAATGGATTCAAACTGTCGAACCATTCGTTTAGTGCGCAGTAATTTTCTGAAAAGATAGGGATCGCGTACCTGGTAATCATTGTTGAGCTGGGAAACAAGGAGTTGTGAGTCCAAGAAAACGTTAAGGTGACTTATGCTCATTTGGAGAGCAGCGGCCAGGAGATCAGTCATGGCATCGTATTCAGCTTGGTTGTTGGTGGTGGCACCTATGCACACTCCGTCGATGTGGATCAACTCATGTGAAGGGGAATATATTGCCCAAGCTGCGGAGGCGAGATTGGGGGACCAACGGCTTGCACCATCAGCGAAACCAACGTAGCGAAGTGGAACAAGATCCATCTGTGGTCATGCAGGAAAAACAAATTTTTAGGTTTTTGTATTTTTTGTAAAAAAAAAAATAAGACTGTACAATTATGGACGGTGGTGTCCATCAGATTTTCTATGGGTAAAATCGCTTGAGGTACAACCCATTGCGTGGGTTGCGTAGGGGGTTGCCTTCTGAATCGGTCATAATGTATGTGCCCTGTCCGAAGCAGGTATGTATAATGTATGGGCCTTGCCACATGGACACAAACTTTCCTTTTCTAGTTTTTTCATGAGCTTGATCATAGGCAAGGACAAGGTCCCCTTCACTAAAGGTTCTTGGGTGGACATGTTTTTCGTAACTCGGTTTTTATCGTTTCTTGGTTGCTTCCATAGTTTGGAGGGATGTGCGCCGATCTTCATCGGCTTGCTCCAGAAGTAGTAAGCATTGCTCAATTGTGGAAGTGTCCGGTAGGAGTTCAACGGCCATATGTAGGGCTGGAATCTGGCAGTCAATGGGGAGGACGGATTCGACACCGTGAACTAGATGGAAAGGGGTAAAACCGGTGGCGGTTTTGGTTGACGTGCGGTATGCCCATAGTGCCAGGAAGAGCATGTGATGCCAATTTGATTTGTGTTTTTCAACAGTGCGCTGGAGGATGGTCTTTAAAATTTTGTTAATCGCCTCGACTTGGCCATTCCTTTGGGGGTAGTAGGTGAAGGAGAAATGGTGTTCAAATTTCAGTAGGGTTGATAATTCTCTCCAAATGACATCTTCAAAGTGAGAACTGTGGTCTGAGACGAGCGATAACATGGTTGAGGAAAAAACGTGTTGCGGTGTCGGATTTGCAATTGTAAGTTGGTATGGCTTCCACCCACTTGGTGAAATAATCTACGGCCAGAATGATGTGTTTATGACCGTCGGCTGACGTGGGATTGCAATCTAGGAAGTCGATGGCCCATTTGAGGAATGGTCCGGCAATGACAACTAGATGAAGGGGGGCGGGTGGGGTTCTTGCCTTTGGGGCAAAAAGTTGGCAGTTTTGACAATGTTTGACTACGGTGATGCAATCAGTAAATAATGAAGGCCATAAGTAACCTGCGCGGATGATCTTTTGGGCGGTGGCCATGCCGGAGAAATGGCCTCTGTAGGCACCGCTATGGCAGTCATTAAGGACTTGTTCTGCTTCGTCATGAGATAGGCAGCATCGTAAGATGGTATCGACGTCGCGTCGATAAAGTACATCACCTAATAGGAGATATCGGGGGGCGTGGTGTCGGATACGACGGTGTCCGTCACGATCGATGTTCAGTCGAAATTTTTGTGTGCGGAGGTATATTAAGATGTCGCCGTACCATGGGTCGTCAGAGGAAATGATGAAAATGTGGTCGTCAATGAGGTCCGTTTGGATAGCGGGTGATGACGAAGAGGATGGGAGATCTGTGATGAGTTGAGAGAGTGCTAGGGCCTTGGTGCTCTTTGGGGTTTTGAAAGTTAGGTCGTATTCTTGCAGGATAATCACCCATTTAGCTACGCGGCCTTGAAGGAGGCGACGTGTCAAGAGGTAAACCATTGGATTGGAATTGGCTACAACCGTGGTGTGGCTGAGGAGAATGTAGTGTCGCAACTTTTGTACTGAAAAGACGACAGTGACGACCATCTTCTCTTCATGTGGGTAGCAGACGGGTGGGCCTGACAAGGTCTGGATCACATAGTAGATGACATGCTCTTGGCGAGCAGTATCTTCTTGGACAAGAACTCCAGATACAGCATATTCGGATACTGAAACGTAGAGGGTGAAATCTTTTGTGAAATCTGGAGGAGAGATCAACGGGGCGTTCATGACTGCATTCTTTTAAGTCAGTGAAAGTTGATCCCGCTTTTTGGTCCCATATGAAACAGGTATGCAGACGCAGTAGTCGAAGGAAACCGTGGACCGTGGTGGCATAGTCAGGGACAAAGCGGCGGAGGAAGTTGGACCTCCCTTGAAGGCTTTGAAGTTGTCTTAATGTATGGGGTGACGGTAAGTCTACAATGGCTTGGACTTTCAAGGGGTCTACAGTGATGCCTTTTTCTGAAATGACAAACCCCAACAGGCGACCTGCTGTAACGCAAAAGACACACTTGAGTGGGTTCAAGCGGATGTTGTATTTTCGACAATGCAAGAAAACTTGTCGAAGGTCGTCTAAATGGTCAGATCGTTTCTTAGATCGAGCGGTGAGGTCGTCTAGATAAACTTTTATGATTCTATGTAGATCGTGGAAGCAATAAGTCATGGCGCGTTGGAAAGTGGCTCCAGCATTCTTGAGACCGAAAGGCATGACGCGATAGGCGAAGGTGCCCCATGGGGTAGTGAAAACAGTCTTGTATTGATATTCTTTACGGATTTTGATTTGGTTATATCCAGAGAAACCGTCCATAAAAGAAAGAACCTCATGCCCCGACATTCATCAATTAGTTGGTCAATGAATGGTGTGGGGAAGTTGTCTTTGGGACAAGCGAGGTTGAGTTCTCGGAAATCAGTACAAACGCGTATGGTGCCCACTTTCTTGTTTACTGGAACTGGGTTTTAAACCCAGGTGGTGTAGGCAATAGGATATATGAATCCTGCTTTTCGGAGTTTTTCAATCTCATCCTTAACAGCTGGGATCTTAGACGGGTGAATTGGGCATTGTTTCTGTCGGACAGGAGGCACATGGGGCCAAGTGTCGAGGTGATGTTCCACAATGTTAGGATCGAGGCCAAGCATCTCAGTGTAAGACCATGCGAAGACATCATGAAACTCTTGGAAGAGTTTCTTATATGCCTGAGTTTTCGCTTGAGTGCATGATGTGCCTAGCGAGATGAGCTCAGGTTTTCCAGGTGTGGTGGAAATGTCAATTTGTATAATAGGGGAAATGTTGGACATATTCCCCTCTTCGAAGGCATCTGGTGCTGGGATGGGGTCTTTGAACCAATCGACCTTAGTTGGTAGAAAGGCTTTCGATTCGACTGATAGTTGGTTCTCCGCGGTGGATGTAGATGCATCAAGGAGGAAGTATGATCGATGATGCATATTGTCCCAAGGGTAGTCCGGTGCAGTGAGTGTTTCTAGAGTTTTCTCATCGGTAAGAAAGTAATCAGACCATAAATCAATAGGTTCGGGTTTGTATGTTGTTGAAATCATATAGATGGTATTGATTTCTTCCGAAGAAGATGATTTCGGAGGGTAGATCTCCTCGATGAGGGGAGGAGATATCTCTAAGTCAGCATTTTTCATCTCGTATAAGGCTGCTCTATAATCTGGGAGATCAGAGCAGTGGTGTGAATAATGGCCATAAATGCCGCATATCGCACAAGGGTGGTTAGTGCGAAGCGTTTTGTCGCGAGTTTGAGGAGGTGGATCAAGTCTTATAACTGGAATTCCGGTGTCGTCATCCAACATATTCATGTGTTCTTGGAGTGCAGGTAATTGTGGACATTGATGAGTGGCATGGCCTACGTCATCACACAACGAGCACTTAGGGGGAATGTGAATAGTTGGGGGGTTCTTGGCTACCTTGGGGGTTCCTGGGGGTGTGCGAGTTATGGGTCCAGTGTTATAAGTTTGTGGTCCTATGCCCCCTGTGTTTCGTAACGGAGGTGGGGCATTTCTAGAGGTTGATGTCGTAGTCACTATTGGGGGTGGTCTGTTTTGCAGATGAGTGACAGGAGGGGGTGGGTGGTTGGTAGTAGGGATTGGTTGTACCGGTTGTAAAATAACAGTCGGAGTCGGCGGGGGGCTCGGAGCAGGTAAGTACCATACAGGTATCCCTAATGTTAAACCAGGAAGGTTGACTGTAGCCATTACTGGCGAACTAACAACTCCAGAAAATGGGAACAAGAACGGGATAGTATGAATTGGCGTTGTTCCAATATGAGTAGGCACTGTGGGTGTTTGTGGTAGTGACGAAGGATGTTGTGTGGTGTGCGACAGGGTGCACAAATCGGATGTTTTTGTTATCGGTAAAGGTGGTGGGATCGATGGAAATGTGGAAGTCATAGGTGACTCGGTGTAGATTCCAGGACCAATTGACGAGACAAATGATGTCGGTGCAGTTTGAACTGTTTGTTCAATCATTGGTAGCACATTTTGAGGGGTTGCGGGGGCGTTAGGATCATAATATGTGAGTTGATCAATCTTGATAACGCGTCCTTCATGTGGGAACATCATGAGGAAGAACACAGATGAAGCGATGGCTTTCATTTTGTACATATAGCTACGTCCAAGAAGGAGGTTGTAGTCGAGTTGGGCATTGATCACTTCGATGTCGATGAGAACTAATTTGCCGCCTAGTTCTACGGGTACATTCGCTAAGAGGCCTTGTGGTTGAGCTGAGCGCCCGTCGTAAGCTCGTAATGCTGTGGTGGATGGTTGTAAAGCGGGGGAGCCAAGTTTCTGCCACACAAGAGTGGACATAACGCAGGTTGAAGCTCCTTCATCGATGATGCATCAATGCACAACAAGGTTTCGAATGTTTACTGATACTTGGAAGGCCAAATTTGATGGCAATCTAGGTTCGGCTTGGTCTAATTCGAAAGCCATCATGTGTGTATCGTCAGGGTATACTCCTCTGATGGCGGATAGTAGTAGTTTTCGTTGTGCAGGGCATGTTTTCAGTACCTCTAAAGCAGACATACTAGCGGGGGATTGTGCTAAGTCTTCTACGACGTTATAATTGGATGCTACGCGAGCATTAGGATTGTTGTTAATCCTTCGCAAAGGGATGCGAGGGATTTTAGGTCCTCCGTCCAACAACATATTTGGTATGCGTAGTGGTTGATCTGGTGGAAGGGAGGTGGATGTGTCAGTGGGAGGAGTTTCTGGGGGTGGGTCGTACTGATTCCTCCGGGTCTGGAGATTAATGTCATTGGATGACATCATTAACAAATGGTGTGTGCCTGAATCCGTATGCTAATAATCAGTTGCGGCGTAGGTGATTTGCTGCTGAGGTGCAGCAGATCCTTGTGGGGGATCCATTGGGCGAGCATTTACTACTCCCTGGTTTGGCAATGGGTTTTGCAGTATCATGGGTTGTGGTTGATTCAGTGGAGCTGGTTGTCCAGCGTGGCCCTGGCGTTGGGCATCGTCAGCCCAAAGCTTACGTGCTTTCTCTAAATGGGGGCAGTTGTGAGTATAGTGTCCATAGACTCCACATATAGAACATGGATGGTTTGTTCTCAGGTTTTTTTTTTCCTGTTTAGGATGACGATCAGGATTTTGGTTGGGGGGAGCAGCGTTGTTATTATTTGGAGGATTGGGAGGTGGTGGACCTTGATTATGTTGTTGGTTGTTACCGCGGTTACGTCCTCTTCCGCAGTTTTGTTGTCCGCCCTGGTTGCGTTGGTTATTTTGGTGTTGGGGCTGATTATGTTGTGTCTACACTTTCCCTTGATTAGTGGGAGGATTTTGGGGTGCCGCAGGTGCGGGAGCAGGTTGCGGTGGATAATAAGCTGGTGGGGCTGGAGGAGGTCCAGTTGCCTACTGGGGTTGTTGGTAACCCTGAGCTATTGGAAGTGTTGGGTTTGCTGGTGTAGCTTGCTGGGGTAATACATTGGTTGGGCTGGTAAATGAATTGGGTTTTGGGTGGCCGGTTGGTTATAGTATGTGGGTGGTACATATGTCGATGGTGCTTTCCCATAGCAATGTTGTGGACAAGAGGGTCCATGAGTGTGATGAGTCTGATTCGTTGGAGCGTACAAAGTCGTCACTCCAGAATTAGATGTATTCCTAGAAAGGTCTGGGGCATTTATGGTGCTCATTATGCTAAAAGGTTTATTTTGTGCCGTGACTTGGCCGATAATACCATCAGCGGCATGTGATGCCCCCGGAGCGTCACCACGTGAAGAATCGCCTCGTGGGGCGTCTGGTATGATGGTGTAGAGATAGCCTAACTGGGCATAAATCAGGTCGAATTGTTGAGCTTTTAAGACAGCTTCTTCTTCTGACTGGGGTCGTTCGGAAGCTACATCTTTGGCTATGAGGGGTAGGAGTGATTTAAGAAACCAGTCCAAAAATATACGGTCATCCAGTTTTATCTTATAGAGGCTACAACGCTTGTGCCACTCATTGATATGGTCGATGATGTGGGTAGCTGTGTTTTTTCTGCAAGACAACAGTATTTCAACTCCTGCATCATAGCGTATAGGTAGCTGAAAAAACTGAAGGAAAGTGGAGGCAAGGGACGTGAATGTATGGTGGGTCCCATGTGGTTGTTCAATGTACCACTTGGCTGCAGAGCCAGTGAACGTTCGTTGCAACAGTCTTAGTCTAATGGAGTCATCCACTATGGAGTTAGATGAACACCATAGGTGAAATGACATTATGTGGTTTTGGGGATCCTCCCCAGGTTTTCCTTCAAACTTGGGGATGTCCGAGGGGAGCTTTGTAGGCATGGGTGGCCATGTAGGGTTGTGCCTGATATGATCGTTGGTTAACCTGGCTAGGTCTGGTAAGTTCAGACTAGCCATGTATGGTAAACTAGCAGATGGGTGTGGCGTAGTGACTGGGACATAATTTTTAATGGTGGCATTATGTAGTGGTCCAGTGGCCCCTAAGGGTATGCTAGGTATTGAAGGTATGTGTCCTCCAACCGTTGTGGTGTGGGATGGTCCAGCGCTCCCAAGTGCAACATGGGTTGCAGAGGGGTTAGGAATAGTGCCAGGAATTCCTGCAATCTGGTTTGTGGTAATGAGAGGGGGTGTGATTCCTATGTTGGGCATACCCATAATAGGAGGTAGTCCTGTCTTGGGCATACCTAAAGGTGGAGTGGCCCCTATATTAGGCATGCCTAAAGGGGTTGTTGTTACCATGGGTGGCACAATAGTAGAAGGGTTTGTCGATGTATCTCCAATAACATTGGTGAAGAGGGGGTCGTATTGTGATCCAGCCATGGGGTTGGTTGGTGATATTTTAGTATATTTTTTGGATTCAGCCTCAGAATCAGATGTGAAGTGAGGCGCGTCAGAATCGGATGACTGTGTTCTTGGCCGATGACATGTCGATTCAAGGGATAAGGCTCTACGTCTATGACGTGTAGAGCCAAGTGTATCGAACTGAGGGGGTTCACCCTGAAGACGGCAAGATCGTCTTAAATTCTCAATGGTGAGAAATATTTAAAAATTTAAGTGTAAGATGGTGATGTAAAAAACTCGAAACCCTAGTGCAACAATGAGTGCAAGAGAGGAGTGAAAAAATAAAGGCTCTTAGGCCAACAACCAACTTGAAAAAGCACTTATTATAGCAGTTGTGCTATAATAAGTGGAGGGATGCAACAAATATGGTCAGAATACCAAAAGTCAAACGGTTCCTAGAAAAAAGTGGTGTTACTAGACCAAAGGTGGGTATTGTATCATGCAAACACCTAACTAGAAGTATTGTGAGTCAACAAACGATATTCTCTGCAAGGTGATGAAATCCAAGTCAGACAATATAGAGTGTTGAATCAACGGCTAGATATCTCCCTACCGGGAGGGACACCGGGTAGACAATCCTAAAGAGTGGCAACTAGGATACCCCGTTCATGACACGTTCAGTTGGGTGAATCTGCAGTTTGGTTCTATCGCCGTTGTACCCCCTCTTGGGTGTACACCGAGAACTTTGAAAGGTATCCTTCGGTTACTGAATGGATTGCGGTATTCCACTCAGACTTCCGGAACCAATCTAGCTACTTCAACCCTCCTAAGGGAGAGGCCTTCCCAATAAATTGGTTGATAACTGTGTCAAAATTATAAGGGATTTTTGGACCCTAAAGACAACCACTATGTCTCAAATGTAAATAATTGAGAGGTGTTATTGGTACACCTATCCCCTCAATTCTACCTAACTACAAGATTATTTTAAGTGCTCCCCAAGTGGGGTTAAAAGGTTTGTTGAGTTAAGGTAAATTTTAAGGCTCAGTTTAAATTATGTGGCAGAGTGGATGCAAGTGTGATATTTAAACTGAAATTGATTTGCCTCGTTTGGGCGATTGATTACAAATGAAAGAAAAGATGCTTCCATTTTTGCAAAAAATAAAGACGTTTTTTGAAAGGTAAATGCTTGAAAAAACTATTCAAAAATAATGGATCTTTGAAATAATTTAAAGGGAAGCAAATAACATAAATATTTCAAGAAATAAATGGATTTCTTAGAAAATTGCTTGGGCAAAGTATTGAGCAAATAAACAGTAAAACCTTTGATCTAAATAAAATGCAGAAAAACTTTCTTTCAATTACTGAAAATTTTTAAAAATAATTTTAAATGGAGCATATATAAATAGAAAAAGATTTAGAATGGCTATAAAAATGCAGAAAACATAATGTTGTAAAAGAGGCTAAATGGGCAAAAAATACAGCAACATTTTTTTCAAAAAATTGGCCGAATTCAAAATAACTGCATCGCAGGTTTTGGGGAAATAGCCGCGATGTGCAGTGCGGGTTTCGGCCGCGCAGTCACGATGTGCAGTGCGGAAAATGGTCGCGAAGTCGCGATGTGCAGCGCGGGTTTCGGTCACACAGTCGCGATGTGCAACGCAGAAAATGTCCGCGAAGCCGCGAAGCCGTAGCGCACCACGCGGAAAAAGGCCGCGAGGTCGCAATGAGCCGCGTGACTGTCGAGCGAAAAGCCACGAGGCGAAAGCCGAAAACGGACGCCGAAAAATGAACCCGAAAATGGAAATTTCAGGCTGTTAATGGCAATAGAAAGGGCCAAGATCTAGAACAACAATGGATCTTCTATCTAGGATGGTAGATCTATGAATTAAAATGATTAAAACTAACAAAAACTAAGATCTAAAGCAAAAAACTGAGATCTAAGAATTCGAAGCCAGCGGAGTCGCCAAAAACTGTTGGCTTGGTTTTGCAACCAAGCTTTGTGGAATGGGCACCTATCAACAATGTGATAGCAGTTTCAATATAGAAAGCAAAAACGATTATAAATTAAATCTAAATCTAAACTAACATGTGCATATAACAAATAAATTTAAAAACGATTCATGGAAAGAACAAGAAATAAAAAGAATAGATGTTTTGTATTAAGATACCTCAAATGGTGAGGATTTGTGTTGAGCAACTCTAAGGGTGAGTAGCTCCAAGCTCCAATGGTCTCTTCTCCAAGATGTTGAAAATGGCCAAAAGTCTCATGAGAGATTTTGATAGCGTAAGGATAGGATGATGGATGAATGGAAAGTGAGGAGCCCCTACCACCTTTTTATAGTTTTTGGTGGTGGGGAATACCATTATGGTTTTGAGGAAACCAATGGTATTGACCAACATGGTTTAGGTGCATTTTTCCCTCTTTTTTCATTTTTTGAATATTTTTAATATTTTTATTCCCTTTTTAATATTTTTGGAAATTCTGGACCCTTTTTGAGGGTTTTTTATGCTTTTTGAGGAAAAATATTCATTTTGAGAGGAAAATGGGTGTATTATGGTCTTTTGGTGACCTTTTGATGGCTTTAGAGGCTCAAATGGTGGAAAAGTGAACAAATGGGTCATGTGAATAAGGAAATGAGCTAGTGAGTACTTTTTGGGTGTTAACAGTTGTAACAAAATGTATTATGCATTTATCATTATATTTTTTGTGCACACTACCTTAAGTAGTAAAATGATTTTAGATTTCTCATTTCTTGAACAATATCACTTTTGACAGGGACCAAAGGTCAATCAAATTGTAGAGGGTTTTCTAGGGGAGCCAAAAGACACCAAGCTTGCTCTTGAGAATCAAAGATTGTATTCTCAACTAAATTTGAATGAAAGCTTTGATGCCTATTGATATGTGTCAACAAGAAAAAATTAGAGAGACAAAAAAAAAGGAAACTCAATAGATGAAAAGCAAAGAGAAAGTTGTTGAAATAGAGATGTTGTATAGTTTTCTATTGTGTATAAATATATACAGAAGAAAAAAAAAGAGTGTAACCACCCATATGCCTCTTGTGCAAATATTGGATGAATTTGTCATAAGAGACTCCATTGGCACGGGTGGATGCATTTATATGAATAATCCACAAAATTTGATGAAGATCTCTATTGTATTCAAATCTATCTCATAGGGCATAAACTAAGGCTCTTTATTTTTGTTGGTTTGCAATTTAAAAAAATTTAGAATGCGTCCTTAGAAAACTTGATACAAATGCAATAATTATTTTTCGGAGGTTTTGAGCTATATATCCACATTTCACTCTAGTCATTGAATTTTATTCTCATGGATATGTTATTAACAAGATTTTGTCATTCATACTATTAGAGCGATAAATTCTCCACCTAGTTACCTAGACCATGACTTGATGACTCTAGTGGGCCAAACCCCATCCAAATTGATCACCTAAGTAACCCATGGGTTGCATTCCTAGATTTGGGGGTGCATTCCTTGATTTGGGGGTGCATTCTCTGAATTGGGGATCTTTTCCTTGATTTTAGGATTGATTGAGTCAATAGTCAACTAAGGACAAGATGCGATCCACTAATCTAGGTCCTAATTGAACCTTGATGACCCACGTAAGTCATTAGCGCCCCAATTGAGATATTTTAGGGATTTGCATGCACATACAATCAATTGTATGTACATTACTCGGTAAAAACTAGTGACTGGGGCAATCTTGGGTCGATGTAACTTAGTTTGAAGAGTCTACATGGATAAATAAGGGTCTTTGGCTCTAGTTAAGCCTCACTAGAACCTCATGCACTGCTTGAGAAATTCAAACTGCCTCCTACCCTAAATCGAATTTCCTTTCCTATTTATTGTAGCTCTCTTCATCAATTGATGCTTAATGGAATACACCATTCTCTCTTGCTATTTGAACTATCTCTTTGTGTAATGATTTATACTTTCACATTTGTTACTTGAATTGTTGATTATTAATCTCTTTTTCACATTATATCTCTCTTGTATTAGTGCCTAGATCTACATGCTCAAAATCTACATGGGATCATAGTTGCAAGGGTGCTAAACTAGTAGGTATTCTAGTGTTTGTTTTCAGGTGTTAAGCTATTGCAGGTTAAAAGAAATAATATTTAAAGTTTTTTTAATAGTTAAGAACAAAAGGTTTGATCGCACTCACATATACATTGTAATAAATCAAAGGGATCTAAGAATTTAAATATTTTCTCTTCCATTGGTGCATGCGGTAAGTAGGCTAGATTAGGTGACAATGATAACAAAGCAATGAAATAATTTGTGTCCATAATTTACATCCCACTTTGTAACTTTCCATATTTGTCAATCATCACTACATCATCCAATCGGCAGGTAGATGTAACAAGGTCACTATCGTTGGGTAGTTATTGTTAAGCTAGCATCCCACTATCCTTTTTTCTATTACAATAGTAGGCAATAACATGGTGTTACTTGCTAACCCTCTTTTCATACTAAACATGTAAGATATGAAATATGTCTTAGGATTTTAATAAATAACTCATCTCAATCCCTAAAAACTAGGGAAGGTATTACCTTGAATGGAATTAGTGCTCAATAACAAATTTCTATTCCATGACACTAATAATTTTAAATGGTTATTACGCTAAATATGAATCAAAATGAAATTCAAGACCTTGAATCCCTTCAAATATGTAGGTTGTAGTCTCAATTACATCAATTTTATTGGTGTAGTCTTGGTAGCTTGTTTTCATTTTCTAGTAGGTCATTATCCCAATATGAAGTGCATAGTAAAAAAAACTAAACAAGTTGTCTCAAACATATATAGTAAATAGTTTGCTAATGAAAATATGCAATAACCACATAATCCACTCTCATGTCTTGGGATACTTCAACTATTCCAATTTCTCTCATTTGATGCTCATAAATTCATACTGCTCCAAAACAAGTGGTGTTCCAAAAATGGTGGTATATACTTATTCCATAATAAATATGCCATAAATGCAAAATAGAAACCCAAAAATGCCATCCCAAGTGAAACCTAGTAGTAGTAGAGGTTGTATTCTTTATGAATCCCAAGGACCCAAGCCTATAGCACAATAATTATGCATGCATGTTAAAAGAGAATAAGAATTATGACAAGTTGGTGAGAAATGGGCATTACATATAGTAGTTTTTTTACTTGAACACCCTCCTTGCCACTATGTAGCTTTATGGTTTAACTACACTTGTCAATTTGTGTTTTGACCGTGTTATCTAATGTTATAAAAAATGGAACATGCCGAAGGTTAGATCAAAACCGGTGAGAAAACCCAACAATCAAACTAATTGACTAAAAAATACATTAAGTGTGTGTGGGTAATTGACTAAAAAATACATTAAGCGTGTGTGTGTGTAATTGACTAAAAAATACATTAAGTGTGTGTGTGTGTGCCCGCGCGCGTGCATGTGTGTGTGTGTGTGTGTGTGTGTGTGCGTGCGTGCATGTGTGTGTGTGTGTGTGTGCACGTACACATGCATGGATGCATGTGTGTGTGCGCACGCACATGCGCATGCATGTGTGTTTGTTTAATATTAGACACCATTTGTGTAGGTGTGCATGCATGTGTGTGTGTGTGTTTACGTGCATGTGTGCATGCATGCATGCACGCGCATGCGCATGTGCACATGCATGCATGTGTGTGTGCATGTCCAAGGATAGACACCATTTGTGAGCAAATTTTACCCATGTACATAACATCTAAGGATGAATATATCAAAATGGGAACAAATGCAATACATATATAAAATAAAATACATAAACATCAAGGATTTAATTGGACTCTAGAATTCAAAGTGTGTGTGTGTGTGTGTCCAACGTTAGACACCATTTGTGAGCAAAGTTTACCCATGTATATAGCATTTGAGGATGAATATAACAAAATGGCACCAAGTGCAATGTATATATTAAATAAAATGCATAAACATCAAGGCTTTAAATGGCCTCTAGAGTCCAAAAGGAAACATGCTACAACAAATAACTACATCCTTATCATTAATATCACAATCATATTCCTCCTTTGCTCTCTACCTCAATCCCTCAAGGACATCTTGTTTGTTCCTACTTGGGATCCAAGTCCATCCACCCCAAGTCATCATCCTCAAATTCTATTATCCAATTTTTCACAACCCGTTATGAGAAAGGATCAATATCCTCCAAGACAAATATGGGATCTACATTAGGTGTTTTGTTCAACAACTAATTGCACCTTGGTCAAAGCTGGATGTATTGCATGAAGACATGACCATTCAACCATTGTTCTTACAAGTATTTTTTTATTCATGTGTATGTGTTCAAAGACAACCCAATTGTGCTCACACCTAGAAAGGTTGCAAGTTAACTCAAGATCCAAATTCTAAATATTTATAAATTTGTTGCAATAAATTAGTTTCTAAATTTGGCTAGAAATTTTCAAAGACAAGAACAATTTGAATACTTGAACTTAAAAACTTTGGAATTCCTTACCTAGTTGGTCCTCATCTCTTGCAAACAATTTGGTTTGTCCCAAAAATGTATGTGCTTTTACTAAAAACATTGATCTACTTTTGTATTTTGTACAAGACTTTATGGTCAAGGACCAAGGGCTCTAGGAAAGTGTACAATACACCTTTGACCTCTCCAAGTTCATCTTGTCCAAAGTTTCCTTTGTAATGGTACCTTGGGTTTAGGAAATATCCAGATGCTTGTATAAGCCAATGGAGTTGGTTGTTCCATCTATTATTAGTGTTCTTCCAAATAGGTAGATATTTTGTTTCTTATCCTTGTATTATTCCCTTATTCACTCATTGCCCTAATCAATGGCCTCATAATATATCACATAGCAATTTTATCCCCATCCACCATCCTTGATACCTTAATAAGGGGATTAACAACTTTTACTAATGTCATCCCTATTATCCTCACTACTAAAATGAGTTTTAGTCTACTCCTCAAATGAAAACATATCCCTCGAGTTGTTTGTCTAGGAAATGAGAGATTGCGATGTGAGGAAGTTTGTTGCAAATATGGTGATGGAAAACCTAACAAGCTCCCCAGTCCCTTGTTTTACCTTCTAAGGTTCAATATCCACGTGTTGTTGTAGATGTATTTGGTGATGCAATTGGTATTATATACATCCTTCTTCAACCAATTTAGTTTGTGTATATCCTCAAGGATGAGGTCTAGGTAGCATGTAGCACATGGGCCCATAATATGGTTGGGTATTTTTCCTCCAACATCCTACCCATGGTAACATAGTTAAAAGAAATATCATTGATTGTATGTGCAACAGTCTCCACCCCAAAATCTACAACCACCTTATCCAAAATCTGAAATAATAATCATGTATCCTTCACCCAATCAAATGCATCTACTAATTTCATAAACATAGTTCCTTATGAGATAGAAACAAGGAAATTAAGTATGGTATGAGACCTTCCATCAATCCATCCATTAGACAAGATGGTGGATTCTGTTTTAGTCCATGATTTTTTAGAACTCCTCAAGTACTCATTTATGGATCCAACTCATTATATAAAAGTACCCCCTCAAGGCATAAAAACTTACACCTTCAAATCCTTTATCATATTTGAAGGCCTTTAAGCATTGGAAGGGATATACCACCATATAGCCATGTACTTAAACATTTACTCATTGGATAGTTTCTTTCAATGGCTATTGATAATGGACTAAGTGCTAGAGGTAGGGGTGGTGGCAAGTGAAAAAAACATTAATCTTCCTTCTCTTTGGTATAGGGTTGCCATGAAATGGAGCAATATATCTTGAGGGAACCCTAACAAAAGAGAAACTTCAAAACTAGGGTAACCTATGAATGCAGTCTCTCTCATTTTCCCTATCTTAACTTCAATCTATTCTTTCTTGGTCATTTCTACTAGATATTCTTCAATAGAAGCTATCATTTCCTATCTAATACTCAAGTCAACATCGAGGGATGGTGTGACTTACCCTCATATGCAAGCTAAATGTCCTTTTACTCTATGAATCCCTTCTTACAACATTGCAATATTTGTTCCCATTAATCTTTTCACATTGGCTCCATATAGGGTATTTCACATTCTCGGGGGACATGATCAATAATGTCACAAATAATGAAAACAATTATGAAAATGGAAAATCTATCTTTAACTATTTTCTAAAACAATAATAAACAATTTTATCATAAATATAATTAGGGTTTGAAATATTCTTAGCATACCTTCGAATGGGAAGAAGTACAATCTGATCTTAAATATACTTCAAGATTGTAGATGATATGTAGACCACTGATGTAGATGACAAATCCACCAAAAATGCCTACAAACAATGTTAAATTAGTGCTAAGTTCACTCTAATTCGACTCTCTTAATTGTTACTTTGCAATCTCCTACTCACAAATTATAAACAAGATATTTCTGAGGTAAATAGAAGGGGGGGGACACTATATAGTGATAACGTAGGGTTTGTGAGGGGTACATTTTCTCAATTTTTTTTCGTTCTCCCTCCCCCAAATTGTCCCATGGGTGGGTTTAGAGGGATGGGGACCAATTTAAAATGGAACGGGCTCAATCAGTTCCATCTTGAACTAACATGTCATTCGATATTAGGAATTAAATAGGGCATGTCAAGGGGTGAACTAGCTTGAATTTGACAATTTTGGGTGGGTCCAACTAGTTCTAATAGCATTGGTGTTATCATAAAAAATACCCCTAATAGGGTGCACTTGACATGGAAGCTAATGTCCATGTGAAGGGTGTCTTCAGAGTATAATCTAACCTCTTTTCCCTTCATAAAAAATTTTATTAACTATTTTAAATATCGTGTTAACTATTTGTGCATCTACCATTAGTTTTTTTTTGTGCACAATATCTTAGGTTGTGACACAATGTATTGTGCATTTACTATTAGATATTTTGTGCACACTACCTTAAGTAGTAAAATTATTTTATATTTCTCATTTCTTAAACAATATCACTTTTGACAAGGACCAAAGGTCAAGCAAATTGTGAAGGGTTGTCTAGGTGATCCAAAAGACACCAAGCTTGCTCTTGAAAATCAAAGATTGTATTCTCAGCTAACTTTGAATGAAAGCTTTGATTCCTAGTGATGTGTCAACAAGCAAAAATTAGAGAGACAACAAAATTAACTCAATAGATGAAAAGCAACGAGAGAGTTATTGAAATAGAGATATTGTACAGTTTTCTATTGTGTATAAATGTAAACAAAAAATAAAAAATAAAAAAAATGAGGAGTGTAACCACCCATATGCCTCTTGTACAAACATTGGATGAATCTGTCATAAGACACTCCATTGGCAGGGGTTGTTTCATTTATATGAATAATCCACAAATGATGAATATCTCTATTGTATTCACCTCTATCTCACAGGGCATAAACTAAGGCTCTTGCTTTTTGTTGGTTCACAATTCGAAAAAATTTAGAATGTGTCCTTAGAAAACTTGATACAAATGCAAGAATTGTTCTCTAGAGGTTTTGAGCTATATATCCACATTTCACTCTAGTCATTGAAGTTTACTCTCATGGATATGTTATTAACGTGATTTTGGCATTCATACTGTAGAGAAAAAACGTCTCCAACTAGTTACCTAGACCATGAATTGATGACTCTAGTGGGCCAAACCCCATCCAAATTGACCACAAAAGTCACCCATGGGTTGCATTCCTAGATTTGGGGGTGCATTCCTTGATTTAGGGGTGGATTCTCTGAATTGGGGATCTCTTCCCTTATTTTAGGAGTGATTGAGTCAATAGTCAATTGAGGACTATATGCACTCCACTAATCTAGGTCCTAACTAACCCTTGATTACCCACTTAAGTCATTAGCGCCCCAAATAAGATATTTTAGGAATTTGCATGCACATACAATCAATTGCATGTACATTACTCAATTAGAACTAGTGATTGGGGGAGTCTTGGGTCAATGTAACTTAGTTTGGAGTGTGTGCATGGATAACTAAGGGTCTTTAGCTCTAGTTAAGCCTCACTAGCAACGCATGCACTGCTTGAGAATTTTGAATTGCCTCCTACCCTAATTCAAATTGCCTTGCCTATTTATTGTAGCTATGTTCATCAATTGATGCTTAATGGAATACACCATTCTCTCTTGCTATTTGACCCATCTCTTTGTGTAATGATTTATGGTTTCACATTTGTTACATGAATTGTTGATTATTGATCTCTTTTTCACAATATATCTCTCTTGTGTTAGTGCCTATATTTGCATGCTCAAAATTTATATGGTACCAGAGGTGCAAGGGTGCTAAACTAGTAAGTATTCTAGTGTTTGTTTTCAAGGATCAAGCTATTGTAGGTTAAAGAAACCCATTTGCAGCCATCAAAGAGATCATTTGCAGCCTTGAAACTATCTCCCCAATAGATTCTAACCCCCTTTCAACTATTATGACTGGAAATCAAGAGTGGAGATACTCTTGAGGATGAAGGAGCTCTATCGAATCACAACAGGCATCGAGGTAGAACCAAATTCAACAGTTGAAAAGTCTAAATACTTGAATAGAATGGATGAAGCATTCGGGTTTCTTTTCTATTCTATTTCTCCATACCTACTCTATTACATTGCAGACAAAAAGACTCCAAATAAATTTTGGACCATGCTATCCACCTCTTCAGAATGCAAGATGAAGTGAGGGGCCATCAATTGGAGGTGGAACTAACGAACTTGAGACCAAGTGAATTTGACTCTATTTAAGAGTTTTTCACCAAGTTCAAATCAATTCTCTTGCATCTCAATATGTGTAAGATCAAGATGGATGGAAAACAAATGGTAATTTCTATTCTCTCCAAATTAGGTCTTGGTTACAATATCTTTGTTTCCACTTTTCATTCTACTAAATTGGCTCTTGGAGCCTCCTACAAAATGCCTACTTTGGAATTATTTGTTGTCTCCCTCCTTCGAGAGAAAGATAAGCCCGTACAAATGGGCCTACAAAATATCTCAAAGCTACATGCACTTGCAGCCAATGAAAAGAAGAAGGGTGCAAGCAAGCAAAAGTCCCCCCACAAGTGAAAAATGAGCAAAAACCAAGGATTTCTCATGAAGATTTTGACTCCGATGATGGAAAAACCAAAGAGGAGTAGACATGGTTTCCTTACTGCAATAAAGGGAAACATAAAGAAGAATATTGCAGGCACAAAATTTATTTTGAAGAAAAGGAAGAGGAGTGCAATAAGAAAGCTGCCACACATAAGAAAACCAAGTGCATGTATGCACTTACAACAGTCTCTGCTCCATACATCCTTGATTTAGAAGCTTCCCAACATCATGTTCTAATTGAAGAAGACCTCCGTTCTAATTGAAGAATACCTCCATAATGTCTCGTCATATTCATGATCTACGAGAGAACTTGTCCCAAATCAGGTTCTCATTAAATAAGACCTCCAGTATGTCTCTTCATACTATGGATCTGCAACCTTTGCTCTTACTATTCACCGAGTTCTGCACAAGAGCTTCAAGGGGCTTCCATCATTTGAAGAAAGGAATAGCCGTTAAGGACCATCAATCAAGCACTTCAAAGTGTTTGGATCTCATGAATGGGCTCACATGGATTCCAACAGAAGAAGGTGTTCACCAAAGTTTGCAAGGATCTTCGCACATCCCTTCATGGAGAAGCAGTTCACCAAGATACTACATGCCTTGAAATGGAAGGCTCCTTCTGAGTAGGTTAGCCAAGTCTCTTTTTCATATTCCCTTTTATGGGGGGGTTTCCCATGTAGTTTTTCCCCCCCACTCAATTTTCAAAGAATCTTGTGTGCATGGGTACCTAATATGGCTGAAAATTGTTGAGACCCATTTTTTCTTTTTCTTTTCACCTAGTTAGGCTTATAAGGGGGTGTTAGAGCAAAAAACCTCCACTTAGTTTACGAGACCATGACTTGATGACTCTAGTGGGCCAAAACCCATCCAAATTGACCACCTGAGTCACCCCTGGGTTACATTCCTAGATTTGGGGGCGCTTTCCTTGAATTTGGGGCCCATTCCTTGATTTAGGGAGCTTTTCCCTGATTTTAGGAGTGATTGATTCAATAGTTAGTTGAGGACTAGATGCGCTCCACTAATCTAGGTTCTAACTAACCCTTGATGACCCACTTAAGTCATTAGCGCCCTAGTTGAGAGATTTAGGGATCCGCATGCGCATACAATCAGTTGCATGTATATCACTCAATCGGAACTAGTGATTGGGGGAGTCTTGGGTCAGTGTAACTCAGTTTGGAGAGTGTTCCTGGCTAACTAAGGGTCTTCGGTAAGCCTCACTAGCACCTCATGCACTACTTGAGCAATTCAAATTGCCTCATACCCTAATTCGAATTTCCTTGCCTGTTTATTGTAGCTCTCTTCATCGATTGATGCTTAATGGAATACACCATTCTCTCTTGCTATTTGATCCATCTCTTTGTGTAATGATTTATTCTTTCACATTTGTTACATGAATTGTTGATTATTGATCTATTTTTAACAGTATATCTCTCTTGTATTAGTGCCTAGATCTACATGCTCAAAATCTACACATACAACATTCTTGGAACACTTACTGTCATATTTTGAACAACATTCTATGTAACAAAATTCCTTATCACATATAGAGTATTCCCTATGACAATGGTAACTATCTTCATACTCTTATGACACCTTATTTCAATTTAACAATTAGGTATTAATTTCAGCATTCCCATTCAAGGCTATTTACAATATTTACAACCACTTTTCAAATTTTACACCGTAACTCTCTTCAATTTTACATTCAAATCACAGCAAAGTTTAAGTTGGGGTTCAAACCTTTAAACAAAAGTTGCCCCTAGTTCTGACCGAGAGCTGAAATAGACTAAATTGAGCCCTTTAGATGCTATTTTAACGCATACAATTGAAAAGGGAAGTTGCAATTCTCATGTTGTTAACTGGAATTCTTCTTGATTTTGGTCTCACTGTATTCTGGAGGGTATTTGTGTTTCGCAAGCAGCTTCGAAGATTGTATACAGGGAGGGTTGATCTGAAATCATGCCAAGGAGGGCTCAAAGATAAATGTGCACCATTTATAGTTGAAGGAATTAGAAACAGAATCATTCATCCTATGAGACTTTTTTAAATATAGCAATCAGGTTATAATATGTATTGTAAAAGCCTTTACAATGTCTTGTATAAGAATCATGCCATTCTGTATAGAAGAAAACCTTAACTATTCTCTTGGAATATCTTGACATATGCTCATGAAGGGAGGAGTGTGCTTGCCCTGTAGGATTCCTTCTCAGAGGAAATATTGTTTTGGGCATTTTTGTACTTATAGCGTCTGGCTAAGAACAAGTAAATGCAGAAGTTGATTGCACTCAGAGATGCTAGAAGCCAATAAAAATAGTCTAAATGAGCTTTGTTCAGGTTGTTTGCAAACCAGCAACTCCCATTGTTTCTGCAACTAAGATTCTCAGTAATTGAAATAAGGATGCTACTCAGGAAACTACCAACTCCTAAGACACTCAGATACACAGCGATACCCAGGGTTTTCATGCTGTCTGGCATCTGATCATAAAAATACTCTTGCATTCCTACCATTGTAAATACATCAGCTATGCCAAATATCACATATTGTGGAAGCAGTAGAAAAATGCTCAATGGAATTGTTGCATTGGGCATATCTATCAGTCCATTATCCTTTGCTACCTTGATTCTTCTAATCTCTGTCAATGCAGCAACAATCATTGACAGAACGGAGATAAACATGCCAGTGCCTATCCTCTGCAGAAAAGTTATGCCCCGTTCATTCCCTGTCAAATTTCTTGCAATAGGAACAAAGATGCGGTCATAGATAGGCAACAATAGAATAATAGATAGGCTAATAAAAGCCTGTAAGCTTGCAGAAGGGATCTCAAAATGTTTTCCAATCTTTCTATCCATTGTGCTGCCCTGTTTTGTGAAAAAAGTTGAAGATTGTGCAAAGACAACCCCAAATATCAAACATGACATCCAAACTGGTGACAGCCCAAGAACAGCTTTCACCTCTTCAACGTCTTGGACTGTACATAGTCGCCAATTGCGGGTTGTTTTGCACTCATAGTCTATTTCATCTTCAACTGTGGCTTTGTCAAGAAATCTGAAAAACAAGAATGAGGATATCCATCACAAATTGCTCAGTTCATCTAAAACTGACCATAACAGAGTACACCCAACAAGAGGCAACAATTTTTTATTTTAACAAGGCTGAAATGAAACAGAAATAGGACTGAGGGACTCATTGCAGCTTAGTTGTGATCAGGAAGTAGAGATATCCTATACTATATCGCTAAAAACTAAGTTGTCAGTACACCCCACGCCCCTTACTACAAATTTGAAATTGATTATTTCAACTACCAAGAGCTTCAATAATTACCATGTCACATGACAAAGCAACTGTAACTCCAATAATCAATAATTACCATGTCACAGACTCACATGACAAAGCAACTGTAACTCCAAAAAATTCAATTTGAAGCATTAGCTAATTATAGTGCCCATTATTTCCCATGTGTTTGTACTAGTAAATGTAATATAACTAGATGTGAAGTGAGCAAGACCAGAGAGAGTTTTACCTAAACTGATCAGAAGGAAAATACTGTCTTCTTGACCCAAACTTCAAAACTTCTTTTTCTGCACTGGCCGCTACTTTCTTTTTTTCTTGAGAAGAAGTAGAAACATTCCGCTTGTGAAACGTTGCAACAAAGACATGGATAATCCGAGTGATAGGACTACCACCAGGCAGTTTATGCCGGTATAATCTTGTCCCACACAAGAAAATAAACAGTGCTATTGCCATAGTCACGGCAGGAATGGCAAATCCCACACTCCATCCAACATTGTCCTGAATATACAAGAGTACAGTAACTCCTAGAACAGTACCAATGCAAATACCACAATACCAATAGTTGAAGAATGAACTCTTATGCTTCTTCTCTGCCGGTTCGTCCTCTTCAAACTGATCTGCACCAAATGCTTCTAAACAGGGTTTGTGGCCTCCTTGCCCCAAAGCAACCAAGTAGATTGAGAAGAAGAAAATCCAAAGCTTATTCAAACTCGCCACAGAGGCCGATAAAGTGACCAAAGTTAATCCCTGTAACAACCCATTTCATGCAGTGTTATTCGGGCTCATGCACGAGGTTAAAGCAGAAAAAGGTCAACTATTTTCAAACCCTGTCGTCCTTTTAAATAGGGTTCAATTCACCAAATATATAGCAAAACCTTCCTATATCTATCAAAACTTGCACGAATTCATTGGGCAAGCAATTGTACAGATACAGAATTATCATTTTCTTCATGTTAGAACATTAGAAAAAATGCCAATGGGGTACCAGATTCTGAAAGGTCAATCCAATAAGGTACTGATCAACGCTGGCGCTAACTAAGGGTTTGTCCTTCAAGATCGGTTCTTGGAAAGTAAGGTCTACGTTGGCTTTAGTGGGCTGGTCCTGATTCATTCAAGAGTCAATCCTGGAGAAAACAGATAAGGTTCCATGCTGGCAATATGAGGTTCAATGACTGTTACTGTTCCATTTTAGCTGCGGTCTGCCCTAGCTGTATAGCATGGATTTCACAGGATGAGACATTGAGCTTGAGTGCAAATTCTGGGTTGTTTGATCTTTATTTCTCAAATTTGGCATCTAAGTAGAAGGAAGTCCACTCAAACCTCAAACCCCCGATTTCTGAAAACATTTTATTAAAGGAAAAAGCAAAAAAAAACTTCTTACCAGCATCTAGCTACTGCCTACCCTAGCTGTATAGCATGAATTTCAAAGAGATGAGATTCTTGGCAGATCCTGGATTGCCTAGTCCAAATAATTACCTCTCAAACCTACCACCTACACAAAAAGAAGTCTACTAAAACCCCTCAGGCTGTGTTCCTGGAAAGAAAAATATATATACTAACCAGCCTCTAGCTGCAATTTACCATTGCTGTAGAACATGAAATTGGGTGCAAATCCTAGGTTGTTTTGGCCAAACAGTTATCTCTTAAACCTAGCAAGCTAGCACCTACGCAGAAGGAAGTCCACTCAAACCCCTGGGCATATGAAATCATTTTGAAAGAACAAATAAATACTAACCAGCAAATAGATGACAGAAGACACGGTAATGGTCCAATATCGGCCCAAATATGCATCTGCAACAAAAGCTCCAACAAAAGGAAGCATGGTCGCCACACCTGACCAGATATTGACATTCTTTGCAGCAGTAGCAGTGCTCTCATCCATAACATCTGTGAGGTAGTTCACCAAGTTTGAAAGAATGCCTGCATAGGCAAACCGTTCTGCTATCTCCACTCCTGTGAAGAAGATGAAGATAAAACATATTGATCAAACACAACAGGTACTACAATACAAAGACAATTGAATGTGCAGAGAATTGAATTAAAACGAAATCATACCAATTACAAAGAGTGCTGCTTTCCATCGTCCAGTACGAGCTCTGCTAACAGAGCGCCCATGGAGATCCACTGATCCATCTCCAACAAAACCATTGAATGAGGATGACTGATCCTCTTCCATTGCTGTGTAATCAGATGGTTTCCATCGATTCCTTGTAACAATTATAAAAGAGAGGAGACTCTGGTTAAACGCAAACTCCATGATTAGTTAGTTACCTCCATAGACTGAATTTTTTAGACTCAACTTCTCACCTACTCGAGACTCCATGATTAGGTACTCCGTTGACTTTGAAGTAGCTTTCTCACCTGCCTTGAACATTGTCCTCTAGCCAAAGGAATGGCACTTTGAAATCTGATATCAATATCAATAAGCCGTGGAAGACTTGCTTGTTTAGTTAGGACGAGTACAAATTCTCCACGAGCAATCAGAGAAAATTTGGATCATAAGGAATCTGGAGTCTTTTTTTCAAAGGGATAGGTGAGCAATGACCGCAAATTTGGATCGCAGGAAATCTGAAGTATTTTCAGAAAGTATTTTTCAAAACATCAAAATGGCTGGTAAGGAATATTTTGAAAATATCAAAATGATTGGTTGTTAAATATTGTGTTTCAAAATATCTAAATGAGTATTTTCCATCAAATGAATAGTTTACAATTAGATATAGAAAAAGGAAAAAAACAAAAACAAATGTTCAAATAACAAATATGTTGTTTTAAGTGAGTTTTGAAAAAAGAGTAAAAAAACAAAAACAAAGGTTCAAATAACAAATATGTTTTTTTAAGTGAGTTTTCAAAAAAAGGAAAAAGAAATGTTTAAACATTTTTGTAAGTGAATTTGGAAAAAAATGAAAAAAACAAAAACAAATGTTAAAATACTAATATGTTTTTTAAATAAGCTTTGAAAAATGTCATAAAAATAAGATTTAAGTTTCATTCAATAATGTTATTAGTATTATTAGGTGGAAGGTTTCTTTGTTTATAATGAGTGCAAATTTTATACGACATTGAAAATGTTAAGTAGTCAACATAAATTTGGATCATAGAGAATTTTAATGTTTTAAAATTTAAAAAGAAAATCAAAATGAGTGTTTAATAAATTTAAATTAACAAAAAGGGTTTTATTCAATGAAGGTTACTCTTGTTATGTAGAATTTTAAAATTGATGATGTTGTTTTTATGAGTTTTTGGTGTTATGATATAAGAGAATAATATCTTGCTTCTCATTTGATTTGGACTTGAAAATAACAACATTCAATTTTTCTTTATGTCCATAGACTTCCCTTTTTTCCCATCGAAAAATATAACTTACTATTAATACCGCGAAATAGTAAATAGTTCAAATTACATTAAAGCAATAGGGAAAACTGATCCCAACATGTTTTGTGAGCAATACATATCACGGGCGAGAAGACATCCCAAATCACATAGACTAAAAGTACCAGATCATAACTTAGGCCACATACATATGAGGCACAAACATATGCCAAAACAGAGCATCTAACACATGGCAGCGGGTCTGCCCAAAATAACCAAACAGCATAATAAATAGAACCGGGACCCCATGAGTCAAAGGACCAAACATCACAGGAGACATACATAAACCTGATAAATAGTGCCGCATATACTGAAGTTCATAAGACCAACAAGTAGTTGGTGGAAAGAGTCTATGAACCTGCAAAAATGTTATACTGCATAATATAAAACATATATCTGCTAATAATTTCAAAAAATACCAATCCATAGGTATCAGGTCCAATGCAAATCTATCGAGCCCCGAGAGATAATAAGATCCCTGTGTCATTCCTCCCACATGATGATCCCTGCCATAGAATTCAAAGCCATCTTAGAGAGAAGATCAGCCTCCATATTCACCTCCCGGAAAATATGAGAAAAATGAATATGCTCGAAGTCGTTGATATGATTTCTGACCGCAGCCAACCAATGCGTAAGAAGCATCACATTGATTGGGGAGACGCCCTTAGCTCAAGAAATGATGGATGAAGAGTCACCCAGAATCAAGAGGGATGATACCTGTTTGAATCGTGCAAAATGTAAAAGGAGCCAAAGAGCACATAATTCACTGCGGGTGTTTGTACTAATCCCCAAATTTAGATGGATGCGAAAGAAGACAGTGTTGGTAAGGTGTAAAACCACACCAACCCCACTAACACCCGGGCCCCCAACCGTAGCCCCATCAAAGAACCCACAGGGATATACCAACACCGGAGGAGCCACCCGACATCCAGGACTTTTAGTGTTCAAAATATGACTACCACCAGGAGGATCTGATAGAGAAATGTATTCATTAGTAAGTAGCAATAGTCTGGCTGCAAATCCAATCCAGGTGTGAAATGGTACCCTCAAAGATTCGTCGATTACGGGCCTTCCATAATTCCCACATCATAAAACATGGAAGTTCTGCCCATGAATGTGAGTCCCGAAACCATAATCCAAGACAGTCGATCAGTGAGGATGATCGCCAGGTGACTTGAATACCAAGGGTAGATGCAACTAAATTCCATAGGTCTTGAATGAACGAGCAGGATGAGAATAGGTGATCGACCGATTCCATTTGTAAGCAACATAATGGACACCAACCAGGGCCACTGAAACCACGGTGGCAAAGGTTATCCCATGTAAGGATTTTATTACTCAAGGCCAACCAAATGGAACATTTGATTTTTAGAGGTAGTGCAAGTTTCCAAATGGTGTGGTGCCACCATATATTCTCAGGTCGTTTATCAGCAAACAACAAAGCATATGCTAGCTTTGAAGTGACCGCGCCGTGTGCCACATCCCATGACCACACCAGTCGATCCGGAGTCTCTGATAAATGAATATTGGCCTGACATAGATGCCAGATATACTCAGTTCATTCCCCATAACACCACTGATTCCCAGCTGAGCAGCAGTGATCCACCCGTTACCCCCACCACCATTAAAACAAGATGCATGAGCAAGTGTGCAGAACCCCTTGGCCCGTAGATGAGCCAATAATTCAGGAGACAGAAGGTATGAAGGGGAACCCCCCAGAATAGGATCAATGCCCAGTCTGATTTCCCGGCCATCGCCAGGTTTCCATGATAGCCACTGTGCAATGATAGTGAAAGAACTCATGATTCCATTCCATATATTTGAGGCACCAATAACTGAGGGTTGACCTTTACGAATCCAGTTCGCAACCGAAGCATGTTTTAGATACTTAGCCCGAATGATCTTGCCCCAAACTGAGTTGACAAATAAGGCCCACCATAATCTCTTTGCATGAAAGGCCATCACGAAAAGGTCCAAATTTTTGACATTCCAACCCCCCAATGCACAGGGTTGTGCTAATGTTGTCCATTTAATCAGGTGAAATTTGTCCTTCTCCACCCCACTAGACCATAAGAATCTGAAGAATTTCCTTTGTATAAGGCGCATAATGGACTTTGGTGTTTTGCAGAGAGAGAACCAGTAAACCCCTAGGTTCTGTAGAACCACTTTAGCCAGCGTAAGTCTGCCACCCAAGGATAGATAGCGCAAACTCCAATGTCCAATACGAGAATCAAAACGCCTAATAAGCCAAGACCAATCATTTAACCTATAGTTTGAAGGATTGACAAAGTAACCAAGGTACTTCGTGCCATTTGATAACTCCTTGAATTCCAAAGGTGGTAGCAGACTTATCGACCGTTCCATATTCTCCTCCATAGAGTACTTCAAGAAAAAGGATTTAACCAAACTAATGAGCATACCGGTTACAGAGCAAAAGAAATCAAGAATTTTCTTATATTGTGACCATTCAACTAGAATTCCCAGACCAAAGAGCATTACGTCATCCACAAAGAGTGTGTGTGTAACAGATATACCAGCAGATACCTTGATACCCACAATAGAGCCCTCACATTTAGCTTTGTGGATGGAGAGGCTCAAACCTTCAATAACCAAGAGGAACAAAAGGGGCGAGAGAGGGTAGCCCTGTCTGAGGCCCCTGGATGCCTTGAAGAATTCAGTCGGTTGGCCATTTATAAGAACAACAAAGTTTACAGAAGTGACACAAGCCATAATCCACTTCATCACCTTCCATGGTAGGCCAATTTGTATGAGGATCAATCTAAGAAGAGTCTAGTCTACCCAGTCATAAGCTTTCACTAAGTCTAGTTGGAGGATGAGTGCATAAAGTTTCTTTTGATTAATGCTGTGAAAAACCTCCTGTGCCACACCAACCGCATCAAGAATCTGTCGACCCTCCAAAAAACCATATTGTTCCATGGAAATGTGCTTCGAAAGGATCAACTTGATACGCATAACAATAATCTTGGATATGATCTTGTAGACTAAATTACACAAGGCAATGGGTCGAAAATCATTAAAATTCTCAGGATGTGATGATTTAGGAATTAGTGCCAGATAGGTAGTATTTAGCACCCTAGGGACCAGCCCCATGGTCCTAGATTCATCCAAAGCATCCCTGAGGTCCTCCCCCATAATATCAAAAAAGTGGTAGAAAAGTTCCATTGTCCACCCATCGAGGCCAAGTGATTTATCCTTAAAAAACCCCGTAGTGTATTTTGTACTTCCAATAAGGATATGACCTCAAAAATATTGTCACCCTCCATGTCATTGAACATCCGAGGGTATTCCTTGATGATCTTAAATTGTTTTGGCAAAGTTGTATTTTTTGGATCACAAAAATAGTCCTGAAAGTGAAGGGTTGCCTCAGACATCAATTCCTTATCACCTCTAATCCGTCGACCAGCATGATCATTAAGATCCCAAATGTTGTTCTGAATTCTGCGGGAATCTGCATAGCAATGAAAGAACTTTGTATTTAAATCACCAACTTTGAGCCAAATTGCACGACTCTTTAAACGTCGGGATTCTTCATGGATGAGAAGGATTTTCAATTTCCTTTCCTCCAAAACTGTAAGTCTGGCGCGACCTATGAGTGTTATCCCATTCCTCATAGATTGGTCCATCAAAATACCAATTTCCTTTTCCACCTCAATGAGTTCTGCAGCCATCTCATCTTTTTTGGATTTTTCCCACCTAATAGTGAAGTCTTTTAATGATTTTAATTTCATGGCCAGCTTATCCATTGCAGATCGCTCCTCCGAAACATCTATATTCAACTAGTGAGATCTCACACCCATGTCATATTCCTGATCAGTTAACCAAACGGAGTTGAATTTAAAGGGGTACTGATGATGAGTTACATCGTTGTCAAATTGCAAAATAATGGGAAGATGATCACTAATATGTATCTGCTGAATCCATGATCTATAAGTCTGGAAAGTGTTTAATAGAGACGCTAATATCAAAAAACGATCAATGCGTTTGGAAATTAGATTTCCATCCTTTCTTCCATTAGACCATGTTGGAGCCAAAGGTTGCGGTTCCACATTAATCAGAGAATATGTAGAAAAGAGATTCCTGAAATATGTCCCAAGGGGATCCCTTCTAGCCGCTTGGCCCCAAATTTCCTCAGCCCCCCATGAAAAATTCAAATCACCTGCAAGTATCAAATTTTCCAACTCCAAGAAGTGCCCCGAGCATGCAAGATTCTAGAAATCCTCCCTATTACAATAGGGGCCATAACAATTCACAATGTTTATATGTTTTTCTGAGCCTCTAATGTTGCCAGACAGAAGAATACCCAGAGAAATATTATAAGGATTTAACTTCATAACCCCAAGGTTCCAAGCCGCCAGGAGTCCACCAGAAAGACCCAGAGCATCAACCGTGCACATCAACCAGTTTGACTTAATTTTGTTAAAGAAAGTACGAGCCTTCTCCCCACATACCATCGTTTCTTGTAGGAAGACTAAATCAGGATTAATAATATGTAGAACTCTCTTGAGGGCCAATTGTTTGGGTAGACCCACCACACCCCTGATGTTTAAAGAGATAAAGATCATTATCGACCCCTGGCAAGGGCTTTGATTCCTCTAAGATCCCTGGTATCAGGTGAGATGGGGGTGACCATATTAATGTTTATGTCATTCCCCCCCAGTGGAATGACCTTCTTATTATTTCTAGCACTTCGCATCTTTAATGGAGAGAAATCCGGTGCCAACCCACCCAGATGAGCCCCCTTCATGATACATTGTTCACCCAGAGTAGCCAATTTGTTAGCAGGAGATGGATTGATCGCACCCCCCAGACCCGATACCGGATCCATGGGTCTCGAAGTATCGCCCTCTAGTAATGTGTCCAGGTCACTCTCGTCCACAACCCAGTTTTTGAAGAAAACGGGAATTGGGGATTTTTTAACCATTTCAGAGTATGAGGGGATGCGTAAAACCCTATCTCGGGGATTCAACCCACAATTCGGCAACGATCGAGGGAGAAGAGTATCTAATGGAGGCTCCAAAGAGCGTGATTCTTTCATCCCAACCCCAATAGGAACAATATCGGTCAAAGGCAACTCAGAATCTGGGGATAGAAAAATGGTAGGACTGTCAATGGAGGCCGACGCAATAGGGGAAAGAGGGATGTCGATAGTGGCCACCGCAACAGGGCAGGAGTCCGACAAAATATCATGGGATGCCCCCATCATAGGTAGAGGATCATCGGTTGAATGAGACACATTCACAGACGGAACAAGGGGATCTTTCTCAGAGTCAGAGGAATAAGACAGCATTGGAGAAACCCGACCCATATAGTTCCCATTGTTACCATTATTTAGCTCCAAATCATTTATAAATTTGATATCCAATTCATTCAAAGAATGATAAAGGGTTGGGTCGTTTGATTCCAACTTACCCAGTAAAACTAACGCTGGAGCATTCAGAACCGTAACTCTGTTAGAATAGCCATCAAGACCTCCATTTGCATCCAGCTCTTTGTCACTGCCATCATCTGAAGACCATAAAGGATCCACCCCCACCGGGCGCCCAGAAGAAGACCCCCCTTTGCACTGTCTCCACAGATGTCCCACCTGTTTGCAATTTGAACAACAGAAAGGAATGCCCCAGTAATCGATAGTTAGGTCCAGTTTGCGCCCTCGCCAATTAATGTGGAGGACATCGATGAGCCCCATTGAAATATCCACTTCAACCAAAAGACGCCCCATTCGATGGACAAAACCAAACAAGTGTTCCTCCTCCACATGAAGAAAACGTCCCAGATTGTTACCAATGTCTTCAAAAGCACCCCGGTTCTAAAGAGCAAGCGAGAGATCGGGGATGAGAACCCACAAATGGCGCATACGCACAGAAGCCGTGTCTGGGTCGAAGTTCGTATGCCATTTCTGCAGCATCAGACTGCCCACACTGTATAGCCATAGCTTATTTAAGATAGTAGAATAGTGAGCTTCCTTCTCAAATTTGAATCCATACCAACCGCGAGCCAATGCAAAAACTTGGGGTGTATAACCAACGATGGGTTTCCATTTTTGTGTAACCCATCCCACGATATCCTTTCGGTTCATGGCAAAATAAGAGAACTTACCAACTAAAATAATCATGTTGTATTCCACGAGCTCCTCAAGGCCGAGGTCCCTTCCCATTGTAAGCCAAACCTCCCCAAGTCGACAGCAATACTTCTCCTTCAACCTACATGCAGACCTAGAAGCAAACAAAGGTTTTTCCCCCTGTTCAAGGCGAGGCAGGGCCCTAACACTATCGATAGAAGGATCTGAGCCAGATGTGGACTTTGGAACCCCAGACAATGGCAGGTGTCCCTTCTTAGATGCCTGTTTGGCACATGGAGACTTATGCCAACTACCCGAGACAAGTGGTCGTTTTCCATTCAGCATCTCCTTGAAGTAGGATTCTGGTTTAAATAAACCTGCCTCCTCAATTCTATAATCCAAGGCGGTCATATGGTTATCCGCCGAGATCTGTGTAGCCGGCGCATTTTCTCCCATCCTTGTAGGGTGATTGACAAAAATCGGGCGTGGATGGGAAAAAATTGTCAAAACCCGAGAGCAAACCCCCAGTTATAACCAAGACAAAACACAACTGACAGATGGGTTCACCCACATCTCCCACCAAAGACAACCCAGGTGGTCCTGTCGCTCTCCACAGATATTAAAATAGTAAAAAAAAATGAGGTCCGAGCGTGGACGGGAAGATAAGAAGCTGATGAATAGCAGGTGAAACCGGAAAAGTAATACCCTGGTTAATATCGGACTCCCCAGGTGACGAGCATAACAGGGTGCCGATTAATAGCAGGTAGCCATCGTTTAATCCATACCTCAATTTAAACCGGACTCCACAGGATGAAACCCAATATTAAACACTCCGGAAACTGTAAGGTTAAAACGGGAAAACTGTTAACCAGAACCTGTGACCACCCTCATAATGCATATTCTATGCCCGGACAAATAGTTCAGCGATAAACCCTATACACTGCGACTGCCAAACCCTACCGCCATCGCCCAAGACGGCCTGATTCCCTCTTGAATATCCGTGTAGCCAAGTCCATAGACTTCCCTATTAAGACCACATCCAAGGAAGGGGTGAGGGCGCTAAATAATAGAAGACTTGGCATAATCTCTCACAATAGTTTGAATTAATTTGATCACACTGTCATGATATTCAATGTATTCAAGAGTGGATTCCTCTACATGAGGCATACAAACTCAATATGTGGACTCCAAGACCTATTTGGTGGGATTGGGTGTGGAAGTATGATAAACTCATATGGATCTGGAAACCTACATGGATATGCCAATACCTCACCGATCACATCGCTCTTAAAGAGAAGTTGAGTATATGATAGAGTCTCTTATATATGGAACCAAAATGGATGAATTTCCTATGGTCATTTAAAATCTCCTACAAGTTGTGGCATCTGCATGGTTGCTAGTGTTTGAAGGCTTTTCCTTCAAGGAATGTTTATGCCTGTTGATATTCATGGATGACTCATGTTCACATTCTAGTCAGTGTGAGATACTTCACCATTTAAATTAGAATTGTAATGTTGGTCATGAGTGTTGGGCTTTTTTTGGGAGAAATTTTATGTAACAAGATCAATTTGAATATTGGTGATGAGGGTCCCATTGGTCATTTTCAGTATAGAGCGGTTTAACACTATATACAAGTTGTTACTCTATATATTGTATAGAAAATGTAGTGTGAAGTTTTGTTTAGATTAAGTGTAGCCTTTGGTTTCTTATAGAAAGAATTTGTTTAAGGCTCAATTTATAAATATTAGAGTTAAAAGCACTCTCCTTCTACAAGATGTACTTCATTGTTCCATTAAAACACAATCTAAAGTAAATATTTTTTTAGGTAGTTGTACTCGCTTGGGTTAATTTTTTTTTAGGGAGATCAATTGAAAACTTAGTGCTAAGGATCATTTCCACTATAGAGGGGTTTGCACCATATATGTAAGTTGTTACTCTATATTTGTGTGGAAAACGAGCACAAAATTTCCATGACACTAAAGAAATGTGAGCAAACAACATAAATTTGGATCAAAAGCAATCTTAAATATTTTTTCCAAAAGATCAAAATCAGTGGTTGATGAAACCAACAATTGACACCTAAGCATAGAGAAATTAACAAAAGACATAATATATAAGAAAACACATGTGAATATTCCAATTACAAAAATGTTTTTTGGTATTGATTTTGGAAAATACTATAAGAACAAGGGCTAAGTTGTGTTGAATGATGTTATTTTTGTTATGTAGAATTTCAAAATTGATGTCTCACATGTGCCATGAAATTTTTATGAAATGTGGACCAAAGTCATTGTTCTTATCTCTTGACATCATCATTTAAGAGAGGATCGGATCTTGTTTGTAATTTGATTTGGACTTGAAAAGAACAACATTCAATTATTGCTCATGTTAGTAGAGTTCCCTATTAAAAGAACATCTAAATTAAATTGTGAGCGCACTAAATTGTGTAAGACTTGGCATAATATGTCACAATAGTTCAAATTAATTTGATCATCATGCTATTCAAGGTATTCAAGAGTGGATTTCTCTAGATGAGGCATATAAACACAGTATGTGCACCCCAAGTCCTATTTGGTGGATTAAATGTGGAATCATAATAAACCCATATGGATCTACAAACCTAGATGGATATGCCAATACCTCACCAATCACATATCACTTCAAGAGAAGTTGAATCGACACTAGAGTCTATCATATGTGGAAGAAAAATGTTTGAACTGCCTATGCATAGTGTGGTCATTTAGAATCTTTTACAAGGTGTGGTCTATGAATTATCACTAGTATTTCAAGGCTTTCCCTCTAAGGAATATTTATTTCGGTTGATAGTCATGGATAATGCATGCAGTTTGAGATACTTCACCATTTAATTTGGAATTATAATTTTGGTCATGTGTGTTGGGATTCATTGGGGATAAATTTTCTAAGACGAGATCCATTGGAATGTTGATGATGAGCATCCCATTGGTCATTTCCACTATAGAGAGGTTTCACACTTTATACATGTTACTCTATATATTATATGGAAAATGCAGTGTGAAATCTTGTTTAGTTTAAGTGTAATAATCCCTTGGTTTCTTATAGAGAGCATTTGCTTAATGCTCAAATTATACATATTAGAGTTAAAAGCATTCTTTTATAGGAGGTGCATCATTGTTCCATTATGACACAATCTAAAGTAAAGTTATAGTTTTTTTTTTTATAGTTGTGTTATTTTATATCTTTTAATATAAATAACATATTTCCAAAATAAAAAATAAAATAATATTATTTTATTTCATTGTTAGTGTTCGTAAATATATTTGGGTATCCATGAAAATGGTTTATTAAAGTATATAATCCAAAAATAAGAGAATCTCATAAAATTAAGGTGACTAGAAGAGTCCCACTCAAACAAGTAAGTGGCTTGAGCAAGTCTAAAACTATAACATTGATGTGTTATTGTAGATTAGGATTGATGCTTACAATTAAAATTATTGAAGAATTGGGATTGATAGTATGAATTTCTTTTTTGAAAGTTCTATTATTGCACTGAGAGGAGTGAGGTGCTTCAAAATCCAGTATGGGGGAGATGTTGTCACATAACGTAGCGTTATGTCAAAAGTAATTTAAAAATGATGTCAACTCATAAAATTAAAAATTAAAACCAAATGAAACATAGTTAAAAAAATCCATGTCGACTCGTGAAACAAAAAAATTAAAACCTGCATAGATCCATCTTAAATATGGATCTATTAAGTACCAAGAGGGATCGAATTTCTCGAGGTGTAAATTTTTTTGGATGTGTAAAAAAACTAATATTAAAAAAAAAATTACACCACAAGAAATTGGATCCCTCTCAATGCTTGATAGATCTAAGTTTAAGATAGATCTATGTTGATGATAACATCTTTAAAATGAGTTTCCTCATAACTAAAGTAAATATTGAGAGATTAATTATTGTTTAATATGTATAAAATCAATACATATCCACTACCATAAAAGTGAACTTTATGAGAATGAACTATAACAAATTATGTATAATGATTTTTAGTGTTAAATAGAAGAGAATAAATATTATTCCTTAAAGCTTTGATATGTGAGGAAGATAATACCAAACATGTAGGGTGGATGATGGTAAGTTGTTGCATCGAGAAGGTACATTTTTACAGCTTGGGTGGGGGAGTGTCAATCTATCCCATAATTTTTTTATTAAAAAAAAAAATGTATGCATCAATGTGCTCTAGGATAGTGGAGCTTGAGTGGGGGAATTGTCCATAAAAAAATAAAAATAAGAATAAGAATGCATGCATCAGTGTGTTGTAGCATAGTGTTGAGAGGGATGTGTGTTGAAGTTTTTGCATATTTAATCTCTTTCAGTACTTTGTAGAACTAGAATTAGATGGGTCTATACTAATTATACTAATTGAGTATGTCTTACATCAATTCAATTATATAATTATGATTCAATAAAATGTCGATTTTACAAAATATGACAAACTTGAAATAATGACCACTATCAACGTGCTCGGTACAATTAGCCACTAATCTTTATAATTTCAATCAATATAATCTATACTTAAAATGTTTATACTCACCATTATTAACCATATACTCATATTTATAAGCCATATATTTATAATAAACATTTTTCACTTACTAAGATGTAAGATAGTCACCGTATACTCATATTTATAATGCATGAAAAAATACATTTTTAATTGAATATCATTAAAAAATAACATGATGTAATATTATATGTATGTCAATTTATAATTATTAGTGTATAATGTAATATTATATGTATGTCAATTTATAATTATTAGTGTATAATGTATGAAAAAATCATTGTATTTACAATGCATGATATTATATGTTTGTAAATTAACCATTATTAGTGTATAATGCATGAAAACATGCATTTTTAATTGAATATCATTAAAACACAACATGATGTAATATTATATGTTTGTCAATTCACAATTATTAGTGTATAATTCACAATTATTAGTTTATAATGCATTAGATGTAATATTATATGTTTCTCAATTCACAATTATTAGTGTATATCGGGCATTTTATTAATGGTTTGGCGTTAGGGATCAAGGAGACTGAACTTGAACTTACTGATTGAATATACTTTAATGTTTAAAACTAAGATAGTGCAAAGATAACCAATTACATGGGTAAGCATCTTGTAAGCAAATACGTATAGAGCATTAGAAGATGTTTGCTCAACATTATTGCAGTTCCATTGTAGTAATAGATGAGTACAAAATCAAGTTGAGTATGGTTAGAATATGTTAGGGAAGTCATGTTATTAAGTGTAAAATTGATTGTTTAGAATTAAATAGTTTACATGCTATAATATATTATATTATATTATATGAGGAATTAAATAAATTACATATTATATGAGTTTGGGGTGTGATGATTAGTGCCTTATGAGTGCAAGGTGTAATGATTAATACTTTAAAGTATATTATTAAGATGAATTTAAAGAGTAGATATAAATTTAAAAAGTAGATTTGTACATTGTATTTAAGTTTTATTATCATTTCATTCTTTGAAATCATGTTAGTATGTATGTTTAATTTCTCAACTTTGATCATGGTGTGAGATTATTATTGATTTGCATAAAATTATCATTTAATGTTATTTAATCGACATCACTGAACTTCTGGTTATCATTAACTATGCTTTGTTGTAAGTATACAAAGTTGATTTGGTTGTAAAAGTAATATGATTATTGGTGCATGCACAAGAACTTGGGTGCGTGCATATGAATGATTATAACAATGTTGTTGAACTAAGTGACAATATGTTGGCATGCTCTTTCAAGTTGCGCACACTACAAGGAAAACACCTTCCAGCGGAGGTTGTAGCGGAAGTTTTTAGTCTTACAAGATTGAAAAAACTTGTCAAAAAAACCTCTACCACAACATTTGTTTTTGGTAGAGGAGGTTTTTGTGGAGGTTATAATGGATATTCACTATAACTAAAAAAAACTAGGCGGTTAGAGGTTTTAGTGGATGTTTTGTATCCGATGCTTTATATTTCTATAATGCACACCGGTGTGTCTTCTATAACTAAAACACACTGGTGCTTACAAATTAACTAAACATACCGGTGCATATAATATAAATAAACCCCACTGGCACTTATACATTATAGTGACAGCAGCAGTGTGTACATTCATTTCCAATGCACCAATTGGTATGTTTTAATGCACGCACACTGGTGCATATATTACATTGTAATAGCACCGATGAGATGTCCAAAATGCGCTAGTGCTTCATATATTTTATTAAAGCACTAGTACTAAGTTTGTATATTTAAATGGACCAATGCAGATATTGTATTATGTGCATTGTTATAACCGGTGTGTATACTTTACCAATACGCACTAGTGTGTTTATCATTTCAATGAGCACCAGTGTGTTTACTATACCAATGAGCACCAGTGTGCATCATATGTAAAGAGAACCAATACGTTTATTATGTGAAAGAGCACCGATGGCTAAAATTTGAATAAGTATCAGTTCATGGAAATAAATGAAAGACCGTGGTTAGTGGTTAGTTGAAATACATAGATTACGTACGTTGATGTGGTGAATTTTTCCATGTTGCGGATATGTAAATATAGTTTTTATTTATTTTATAGATTGTGTATGGTGTTTTGGTGAATTTTTCCATGCTGTTGATATGTAAATATAGTTTTTTTATTTTTTCTTTGTACAAATTTTCAATTAATTACTCAAGAAACCAATATTTTTATGTTTTAACTATTGTGTTTTGAAAAGCATGTTGGGTACACCTTTGTTCAAAGTCACAATGTAAAAATCTGTAATATACCAAAAGATATTTATGTCTGTTTATGGATTTGTTTTTGCTTGCTAGTAGCCTTTATGGCCCAATACTTGAAGGAAACATGAATGCATGTACTAGACTATGCTTGCATGAGCATGCATGCAAATGCATGGGTTTTCCAATCCCTAAATAACCCAAATAATCATAAATTCTATAAAAAGGGATATAAGAGATGCATGTACGTACCCACAGATGAAGTAGTGGATGTATATCAATATGATACCAGCATGCAATAAATGTGCCAAGGATCGAACAAGATGTGGGATGGTCTCACTCCAATAATGTGCCCTTGTAGTAAATGAGCCTTCCTCCGAATAAGAAGTGAATAATAATTGTTCCAATGATGCTAGATTGCTGTAGGAAGTTGGTATTAGGGTTATATTGCCCCTCTGATCAATATGGAGTAAGCATGCAAGCCATGCATGGATCCTAAGGCCTAATGCAAATTGTATTCTCAAGGAAATTCACCCATGCAAAAGGGAGGCACCCTTCTGAAGATGGAATGATGAGATCTCCCTCCTAAAGCCGAATAGGAAGTTTGTATTCAGTAACTAGGCTAATAGTGGTGCTCTCGGAAGGATGGAGGCCGCATGTAGAATGAATAGTGGTTGTATGTCAAGATATGAAGTTATCCTCTTTGTGCAATTCTCCCATGCAAGAGAGGGAGAATCCTCCTCTATTGGATGTAGCTAGAACCCTGATGAATGTTAAAAAATATTGTATGATGATAGAAGCAATGTTGAACCTATGTGATCCAACCCTGAAAGTGACTAGGGAAGATAGATTTCGCTACCGAAATGCACTTGATGGTTGAGTGGTGTGCCCTCAACCCTAACTAGCTCTTTGAGCTCTCCAAGTCTAATCCTCAAAATCAATAATCAAATAAGCAGTCCTTAATCATTCGCTTTATCTTTCTTTTATAACTTTGACATGGCCTGACCTAACTTTTGCAGAGCTAGGTCGCTTTTCTCTTCTAATTTCCAGTTGAATTGCATGCATTTTTTTCTATGTGCATGAAAGCTCAATAAAGGTGTTTCAGTGCATGCAACATGAAATATGGGCCGCATGTAATGCATGCAGGTGGCCCCCAATTCCTGTGGCCCTATTTTACCTACTTATGATCTAATAACAATGATTAAGATATTCTTATGGTATAAATGGCATCAATCCTCAGTCAATTCCCGGAATGTAATTACCCACTCGAACCTATGGGAATTAGATAGGTTAGCGAGATGGTCCTCTGTGCTTAAGCAGAAGAGGACATTACAGTCTTCCCTGCTCAAAATTTATTGTCCTCAAGCAACTGTAATGCTAGGTGTTGAAAAACCTGTTCTCCTTCCCAGGTGGCCTCTTCTATAGGTAAATTATTCTTTCCATTGAACCAAGTACTCTCGAATGATCTTGTTCCTTATTTTTCTTTCTCGAACTTCCAGAATCCATTCTAGGACAAAAATCAGTTGCCCCTCATCATCAAGGGGGGGTAGTTATGATGAAGTAAGAATTTGTTGACCTACTACTTTCTTTAGGTTGGACACATGGAACACATTATGAATCTTTCTTTCTTATGGTAATTCGAGCTCATATGATACCTCTCCCACTTTCTAGATTATCTTGTAAGGACCATAAAATTGAGGCTTAAGTTTCTCTGCTCCTTTCTTTTTAAGGGATGATTGTTTGTAAGGCTATAGACGTAAGTATACCAAATCCCCTACCTCAAAAATACACTCAATCTCGTTTCTGTCTGCATATATCTTTTGCTGATTCTGGGAAACATGTATGTTTTATTTGAGTATCTTGATAATATATTGACTTTCTTGAATCCACTCCTTGGATTTAGGAGCCCTACTGTCACCAAATATCAAGTCCGCAAAATATAAGGCATCATAACCATACAATGATTTAAAAGGATTCAGATCGATGGTCATATGGTGTGTAGTATTGTAGCATTGTTCTCCTAGGTGTAGTCATTTAGTTCATGTCCTCTGCTGGCCTACTGCATAGTTCCTCAAGTATCCATTGATCCACTTGTTAACTATCTCTTTCTGTCCATCACTTTGAGGATGATAACTCGTTCTCATAGCCAATTCTCTCCCAACCAACCTGAAAATATCCTACTAGAATGCTTCAGTGAACTTGTTGTCTCTATCATTGACAATGGTCTTAGGTAACCTGTGCAACTTGAATACCTCTCTAAAAAAACAAATTTGCTACTTGTACGACTGAATAGTCGGAAGGAATGGAAAATAAATGAGAGAACTTATTCAACTTGTCAACCACTACGTACAAATCGTCTATACCCTATACCTTGGGCAACTCTGCAATAAATTCCGTTGAAATGCTTTTCCATTTTTGCTCAGGAATGGGTAATGGTTGTAGTAGACTTGTCGGATGAGTATGTTATATCTTATTCTGTTGGCACAAACTGCATTCCCTCACATGCTTCATCACATCATTTTTAGGCCCTTCCATGAGAACCTCTCTCTAATCTGTTTGTAAGTCTTAAGAAATCCCTGGTCTCCTGCTAATGAGTCATGATAAGCTTGTAGAATCATTTTCTTGAGTGCAGACTCGACTACTAAGTAGATCCCTTTCTTATAGTAGATAATGTCATATATTACTTTGTACCTGTCATGTTGAATTTTTCCATCCAATATTTTGCAAGCAAACTTATCTTTGGAGTATTCGACCAAAAGATGATATCTCCAATATGAGGAAATGCTCATAAGAGATAAAGTTGTTGGTCGTCTAGAAAGTGCATCTGCTACCACATTGTTTTTTATTTTTATGTATTCGATCTCGAATTCATAAGCTTGAATCTTACTCACCCATTTATGTTTCCTCTCATTCAATTCGTTCTGTTCCAAGAAGTACTTTAAGCTGTTGTGATCCGTCTTAATATTCAATCTGCCACCCACTAAGTATTGTCTAAACTTCGTCAGCGCATGGAGAATGGATAACATTTCCTTGTCATATATTGAATAGTGGTGCTCATAGTCCTTGATTTTTCTGCTCTCGAATACAATAAGGTGACTATTCTACATCAATACTGCTCCAATACCCTCTCCTGAAGCATCACATTCTAATACAAATGGATGTGTAAAATCTGGTAGTGCTAGTACGGGGCATGAATTACCTTTTTCATTTTCTCAAATGTTTGTTGTGCTTCCTTTGACCAACTGAATGCCCCTTTCTTAGTGAGATCTGTGAGTGGTGCTGTCATTTGTGAGAAACCGCTGACATACTTCCTGTAGTAGGTGCAAAGGAGAAAAAATAATTTCAACTCTATCACACTTTTAGGTGTAGGCCAATCGAGTATGGCTCTAATATTTTCCAAGTGTACCTGTACCCCATTTTATCCTATCACGTGTCCCAAATATAACATCTCTTGCATACTGAACTTGCATTTGGACATCTTTGCATATAGTGACTGTTATTTTAGGATTCCAATTACTTCATCAAGCTGCTTTAAATGATCTTCCAAGTCCGACTGTAAATCAATATATCATTGAAGAATGCCAGAAGATACTTACGTAACTCAGCCTTGAAGGTGTTGTTCATACATGACTGGAAAGTAGCTGGTGCATTAGTGAGCCCAAATGGCACCACTAGAAAATCATAGTGTCCGTAGTGACAACGGAAAGCGGTCTTTGGAACATATTGTTCCCTAACCCGTATCTAATGGTACCCTGATCGGAGGTCAATTTTGGAGAAGTATTTCCCCCCTGTAGTTAATCCATCAATTCATCTATCCTTGGTATTGGATACCTATTCTTAATTGTCTTCTTGTTAAGCGCCTTGTAATCAATGCACATGCACAACGTCCCATCCTTTTTCTTCACTAACACCACTGAGGATGCGACTGGACTAGAGCTAGGTTTTATGTAACCCAATTTGAGCAACTCTTTGATCATGTTTTCGATTTCATCTTTATATATTTTGGGGTGTCAATAAGGGTTAGTAATGACTGCTTGGGTCCCCTCCTCCAAATCAATAATGTGCTCAAATCCCCTATCTAGAGGTCTATCTGACAGAAGGTCTCCGAATACGTTTTCATGCTTCTATAATAGTGCTTGTATGTTTGTTGGATATTGTGTGGCTCTATCTGGTGGCTTCCTGAAAGTAACCAATCACTCTGCTTCCCACTCTATGTCTCTCTTTCAGAGCAAAACCTCCATCATGTGTGATGATACTTCTATAGGAGGGTAGGTATTCATACCTCTCAAAACCACTCTTTGTCCTTTTGTTCCTTGAAATTCCATCTCCATGGTCTAGTAGTTCGTAGAATACTTTCCAATGGAATAAATCCAATGAAATCCCAACACCACATTCATGTCTGGTACATCAACCAAATAAAATGTCTCTGTGACTATATATTTCCCTAAACTCATGTTCAATTTTGGAATCCTCTGATTACACTCCATGGTGTGGTTACCTGCTGCGGATACTGTAAATCCATCAAATCTCTCAGTCAGGATACCTTTCCTTTTTACCTAGGAAGCATCAATAAATTTGTGGGATTCCCCATCATCTATGAACACTCCAACCCTATTTCCCTATATGAAACCTCTTATCTGAAGAGTGTGGAATCTAGGAAATATAGATAGTGTAGCAATGACACCTCCATGTGTACCCTCAGGAAACTTCTCCTACTCTGCTATGTGAAGTGTCTCTCCCTATTCATGGTCCTGATCATCCTCATCCTCCCCACTTTCAGAGTATACCTCTATGTAGTGAGCATTTCCCTTCCCTGAACACCTGTGACCTAGTACCCATGGCTCCTAACAACTGAAAGATGGTTTCTTCCTTCTAAGGTCCCGGCGGGTATCATTATACATCTACTCTTTCTCGAGCCATTCTTTTTGGAAGGGTTTCCTCTCCTTATATTTTATAAGAAAATTGGTTTTGGGAGGAAACTTATTTTTTGGAATAGAATCCTGTAAATATATGGTACAAATGATGTCATCAGATAGGTTGGTGGGTCTATAAGCCTTAACCCATCCATGTAAGGGTTCAGTGAGAGCCTTGGTGAACAACATAATTAACCTACTTTCTAAAATATATGTCACTATGACTGCTACCCTTTGGAACTCAGATATGAAGGATTATGGACTACCTATATGCTTGAGCTGTGCTAGCTCTCTGAAATGTACCTCGGGGTATTTCCTGTCAAAGCACTCGATGAGCCTTTGAGTAAAATCTGTATAAGAAGTGATGGTATTGTGACCCAATGTCACTAGCCCATGGTACCGCCACTCATAAGATTCCCCGTCCAAATGCAAGGTAGCCAACCTAATGGAATCTATCTCCATCATGGGGCTGAGTTGGAAGTAAGTGTCCAACTTCTGTACCCAATTCCGCGCTGGGCCATTTCGGGTCCCATCAAAGGTAGGAATAGTTAGTTTCCCTACTGTGCGTTGTAATTCACAGTTCTGGTTGAAAGCCTTGTTATAATCTCTTGGTTTTTTCTTACTCTTAAAATCACAAAAATATGTAAAGGTAATGGATGACTGGAAGTCATCTCCCAGTGCTCTGTACTCCCGTAAATATGCCCCCATTGGTTCTTCTGGCTCTACCTATATTATTGGCACTACTGTATGGCTATCCAAGAATTGTGGCATGGTAGGTCTGGAGGACCTAATCTTGTAGAGATGAGGGTGACTCTGCATATTAGTATGTAAGCGATCCCCACTTCTACTTTTGGATATCCGGTCACTATTGGGGAATAGAGGACTGTGTGGGGTGGGCCCTGATTTATCTGCCAACTTGTTGATGGCAGTCAACATTTCTTTATGTCCTGAAGTCAGTTCCTTTAAAGCAGAAATGAGGCTAGTGAAATCCATTTTATCATCATCTACCATTGTTTCTTTACCTTTACCTTTTCCAAAATAAGTCTCTGTATCTCCCAGTTCTATATCATCTAACTCCTCTTCTTCTCTTCTTCCATTATTCCTAAACCTCTACCTCCTATAAGTAATATTGTGTGGGTCCTCTATATTCATTTATTGTTCACAACTACATGCTCCCACAGCTGGCGAGGAACATGCTCTGATACCACTGTAATATACCAACTGATATTTTTGTCTGTTTATGGAATTTTTGTTTCTTGCTAGTAGCCTTTATGGTCCAATAATTGAAGGAAACATGAATGCATGTACTGAACTATGCTTCCATGAGAATGCATGCAAATGCATGGGTTTTCCAACCCCTAAATAACCCAAATAATTAGAAATGTTATAAAATAGGGATAGAAAAGATGCATGTACATACCAACAGATGAAGTAGTGGATGTATGTCAATATGAGACCAGCATGCAAGAAATGTGCCAAGGATCGGACAAGATATGGGATGTTCTCACTCCAATAATGTGCCCTTGTAGTAAATGCACCTTCCTCAGAATAAGAAGTGGATAATAAATGTTCCCATGATGCTAGATTGTTGTAGGAAGCTGCTACTAGGGCTATATTTCACCTATGATCAATATGAAGTAAGCATGCAATCCATGCATGGAATATGAGGCCTAATGCGAATTGTCTTCTCAAGGAAATTTTCCCATGAAAAAGGGAGGCTCCCTTCTGAAGATGGAATGATGAGATATCCCTCCTAAAGCCGAATAGGAAGCCTGTATTCAAAAAATAGGCTAATAGTGGTTCTCTTGGAAGGATGGAGGCCGCATGCAGATTGAATAATGGTTGTTTTTCAAGATACGAAGTTATCCTCTTTGTCCAATTCTCCCATGCAAGAGAGGGAGAATCCTCCTCTGCTGGATGTAGATAGAAACCTAATGAATGCTAACAAATATTGTATGATTGTAACATCCCGTAAAATACCGAAAATTTTAAAATAGCAATAATTAATGAATTTGTTAATGCACAATATATAAAAATAGTTAAATCTCTTAACTAAGATAAATAACAAGATGACATGTCAAATTTCTCATAATAAAAATATGGTGTAGTTGTATTTGCTATTTCAGATTTAAATGGATGCTAATCTCCTTAACGAAAGACATTTTATGATCGTAACACAAGAATGCAGTCTTCAGATCTGTCTAAGTTCTAAAAGTAATTATATGATGTACACAGGTTTGTATTAATATGATGTTCTTGATGATGTGCTGACAGTTTGTTTTGTATGATGACGAAGGGGTCCTACGAGGTACCCTGGGGTTTTACTTAGCTACGTTTAGCTAAGGCATTTGAATCCTGTTTCCATGTGCAGAACGCGGGTAAGAAATTCTACGACAAACATGAGTTAAGAGTACATGTGTCTTTCAATTCATCGTCAATGTAATATGAAAATACTAAGTACTTTCTTGCGAAACAAGTTACTGGAGGTATGGATATTTTGGTTCCAATTCTAATTTACGTGCTGTCTTACAAACCTTTTAGTGTTATTACAATCACGTCGTCATTTTGTGTTTACATTGCTTGTAATTCTAGTTGAAACCTTATGGAAATAGTGTTTATGCTATTTCGAATGAAACTATCATTATATTTTTTCATTAATAAAATCTTAAACTAAGACTATGGTCTTACATTTATCCAATGTTTACAATACCTAGCTATCATATGAAATATATAGTGTTTAAAGTGCTTATGCTATGAACTTAGCATTATAGTATGTATCAACACCACTTTTAAACTATACTTATAGCCTTATATTCATCAATTTATTAACAATACATAGTTAATATATGAAATATATAACGAACATATTACTTATTCTATAAACTAACATTATACGATGCATAAATAAAATCCTAAACTATATCTATGGTCTCCATTTATCAAATGATTAACACGATATGGCTAATATATGAAGTATATAAGCTTTACCATATATGACTATACACAAGCCATAGAAATGAAATATAAACATTCTATAGTGACTATGCATTCACGTAATACATTGGCATATAATAATATTGTCACGATGCCTAAAGCGAACCTTCAAAACTATTATAAAATGTGATCTATGAAACTAATATTGTAATGGTTTCGATGTTGACAGAGTATTAAGATTGGTACTTGGCATGCTTCCAACTATCGATATCAAGCCCTAGAATTTACGTCGCTCAATTGTTAAGTGAGGTGGAAGTTCAGTTGTATGGTCTTCATGTGATTGTGTTTGCAATGCGCACCAAAAAATGTTGAGTTGTGCCATGCACTAGCTCTCGGTCTGCTGACTTGGCAAATTGGTAGATGTAGCAATTAAAACAGTATTGAATGCAATCGTTGCTCGAATATCAACGTGCTCGACTGGAAGCTAATCCACCGTTGATCTCTACAAGATCTAGGGCTTGGAATGAAACCCTAGTCTTGTGTTGGTAAGTAGCAATGTATTGCTTCTTGGAATTCATTTCGTGTTTTTGTGGTAAGGTTTGGAGAGCCGACCGGGTTGCTACAATGTAGGGTTTAGAGTTTGCTGAGAGGAGGACTCCTTCCTCGGTTTCGAACCTTGGAACAGTGAGAGAGTTTAAATGTTACAGGCTTTAAGATCTTGTGCAACGAAGCCACGATACAGCCATTACTATTGTGGGTGTTTTCTTCTGTCAATTTGTTGAATGTAAATTAAACTGGGGTTCGATTCTCCAATTCATAAACGGTCTTCTGAGTTTTGAACTCCTAGTGTGCTGTGAATGCTATTAGGCTTCGTCGTTTTGGTGTGGTGTGTCTAAGTTCAGGAGTTTTGTTTCTAAGGGTAAGTTTTCATGATAATGATCGTAATACTGTGATACTTAAATTATATATGTGTTTTCTTGTTTTTTAATCCTTCAATTTGTGACTTGGCAAGTACCACTTTGTTGGAAGGTTTCTATGCATAAGATTTGGAATGGGGATGATGCATCTACTTCCTGGTAAGCCTCGGTGGTTCTTGAAACCTCGTAGGTGCCTTTGGCATGGTTTAGCTGGTGATTACTATGTGACGAGAGTTGGAAATATTCGACCCTGTTCGGGTAATGGACGAGTGTTAAGTTTGAATGTTTTAATTTGATCAATGCTGTAAAGGGGATAAACCCTCAGTGTTTAAGTTTCTATTCGGTTCTGTGATTCCTGGCTGCGTCGTTTGAAAAAGACTTCGATCTTATGTTTGTAATGTTGTTTGTTAAGGGTAAAACCCTGTGTAGTTTTTTGGAACTTTGAACTTGTTTTAGTGCTTCTGGTTGTTTAGGGAAAGACCCTGTGTAATTTTTGGAACCTTGAAAGGTCCTCAATGTAACTCTGTCAAATTTTTGTTATACTGTTTTGGATACGAAACTTATAGATCCGAGGGTTCACTCGCTTCTGAAGAACAATGACTCATTTGCACTGAAATGTTTTGTTTAAATAATGGTTGAGAATACGTTTGTATAACTGTTGATTCAATTTCAAACAACGACTGTTGTCTCAGGTCGAATGTAGTAGATTGCATAACTGTTGATAGATAGGCCTATACTTCGTTATTGTTTTTGGAATTCAAGTTTAAATAATAATTTGGTGAAGTTTGGTCTTCGTATGTTTTGAAATGGTAATGCCATAAGGTTCGATCTCATTTCAATGAGTGAAACCCTACCCTGTAGGTTTTGTTGGAAACCATGCTTGTACTACGAATTCAAGCCTGAGAACTGGGTCTTGACTTGTGCATGTAAATGTTTCGACACCGTGTATGTTTTCTTGCTAGGGTGGTAAGCTATCTGTTAGACATTGATACTAAATCGTGATTTCTGTAAGTGATATTTAAATATCTTGCTGATGTTCTTAATATGAAATAATAGATAGTAAGTTACAATAATGTTGTTTAGGGTTCGGAAATTCATATCTGCTATAACCTCAGAAATAATAACAGTGTTTGCCATGAATGGATTGATAAGTAATTTATGGAACTATGTACTAAATAAATGTTTAAAATCTAGGGTATGTACAATCTTAGGGTTTTGATTTTTATAGAGAAAGTATTTTTGTTAAAAGATTGCAATTTCTACCAGATCAAGATATGAGAAACAATGGAATAGTGATAACTAGTGATGAAATAATAAGTGTTTACTTATAACAAATATGTACAGAGAATAGTTTTGCAGCTGCTATACATTTCTAGAATATAAATGCCTGAAAACATTAAATTTATAATATTGAAATGCATATTGTTACTATCTGAAATAGATGGAGTTGAAATGGAAAATATAGATTTGTGTAGAAATAAAATGTGTTTTTCTTTTATTTAAGAAATAGAGGAAATGCTATACTTTTGTTTATACTATGCTGTACTATTTCCTGCATTTTAACTTATGATTGAAATGACAGAGTTTAACAAGAATAACTACTGTGTTTTATCCTTTCATTCAAATGGCATTCTGCCTATCACTCATCTCTATTAATTTTGCTTTTCTGTACTAGAACACTATACAGATAACAGTATGGGAAAAATACAGAAAATGATTAATATATTCTTATGGTATAAATGGCATCAATCCTCAGTCAATTCCCTGAATGTTAGTACCCTCTCGAACCTATGGGAATTAGATACGTAAGCGGGATGGTCCTTTGTGATTAAGAAGAAGAGGACATTACAAAATCCACGGGGGCTTCACTAGAAGGCAATATAATACCACGTTCATTCATATTGTGGTATTAAATATTCATGAAAACCTACAAATTATATTGCTTATATATTAAGGGGCAAAGGATTTTTTTTATTTAATGTAACAATACAAAAATACTTTGTGGTCTTTTTTATATCGGCGGGCTGAAAAATATCCGCCAAATGGAGATGGCGGGATCACGGCCGGATGGGAAATTGGCTTGAGGCAAGGATCGGGCTTACGCAGGGAAATCACGTCTTGAGGCATGCTTGAGGCGAGGGGTTTCGTGGTGAAGTGGGTTTCCAGTCGATCATAGTCGAGAGACAGTGGTCATTAACAACCAATTGTTACCAATAGCCTTGGGAGGCTCTAAGCCTCCAGGGCCTGTTATAGGCCCTCAATAGGCCTTGGGGGCTTGAATACCCAACCACTCGTGTCTATTACAGGCCTTGCGAGGTTGATTCAACCTCCTAGAGATTGTTACAGGCCCTGGGGGCTTGGATACCTATCCCACAATAGGCTTAGTCAGCGATTGGTGAACTGCAACATGCAATCTAAATGTTGTACTATGTGCATTGGCTCTAGTGACATACAAGAAGTGATCTCCTATCTCTTCATTATACCATTAGATGTTGCAAATCATAATGATATGTGGTTGAGTAATTGCATTGTGGGTGAAGTAATGTGCATCCACAATATACATTGAAAGAAGCAAGGTTCATTGTAGAATGCATGTGGGGTCAAAAGAGGGGTATCATATCAATATACTAGATAGAAATATAAAGGGGTATAAAAAATGTTAATGGAAAAATTGATACATACAATATCTAGTGAAAATAGGTTTTTTTTTTTATATTGGGAGGGGGTTAAAAAAAAGTTTTTGGAAGATATTTTGCAATATTTAGTGAAATTAGGGGTATTGTTTCATATGACACGAACGAACGTGCTATGATAACGGTTTATTGAGTGAAGCCCCCGTGACAAAATCATTCATATATTTAATCAATAATGCACAATATTTTGTAACATTAGACAATCTAGTAGAAGAAGAATCCCATTTTATTATGTATGAATAAGAATCCAAAATATGGGACAACATAAAGGTCGTTGATAGTCAAAATGTCATTTTGACATTGTTACAATTATTGGTTACTTATCATCATCCAATTGTGTTGATATGTCTACATTACAAAGAATGTTTTTCACAGATAAAAATTCCAAAATTTACAACTTGCAATAACAACATTCAAATGTATTGATCATCAATCATCGCTTAAAGTGTTGTAGTCATTTAGGTTTCTTCCATGCCCCATCTCTTCATCATATTCAGGGGATATTCTTCTTGATTTATTTGAAATTCTTTGTTGATTGATTTTATTTCATTTCCTATTTTCATGGTCCATCTACAATCATAAAAATAAAATGTGATGAGTATATATACATTTATAAACAATATAATATACATAACTGTGTAAATGGGAAAATGTACTAGTTCAATGAGTGAATCATAAACTTCACACGTATTTTGGAAACCATTCCTCATGTCATTATTCAATAAATCATCTGTTGGCTCCTCTCCATACTTTGTTTCATGTTAGTTTCATACACCATGACAAAACATATATATAATGAAAGTTTTCTTATTCCATTAATTATAAAATAAGGGATGTTATAAAACAATATAGCTACTTACAAATTGTTCAATTAACCTTTGATACCTCAACATATATTGACAACCCCTACTTAACCTAGTGTCAATCAAATGATCGGATGGATCTTCCTCATATGTTAGCACCTATTAAAAAACATCCATGTATGATTTTAAATTAATTATGTTATTAACATAACATAAAATATGAAATATTAAGAAAACCACAAGTAGTCAGAAACTTTATGATCACCCCCTTTTTCCCTTGTCATTCTATATAATGCGCTAAATAGGTGCCATTTTCTTTTCGTTTATGCTACAATAAAACAAATTAAAATTAGTATTGCATGCGATAGTTAAACTCTATGCACATTAAAAATAAAACAATGATTACATATGTTTGATGCACGTCGATGTTGGGATGGCACCCCCTGCGATGTGGTTATGTTCATTTCTTTGACCATCTCATGGTAGACTTTTTTTGACATCCCTACTGGCATATTTTGGATATCGTGTCATTCTTCCTTTGGAATTTTAACAATCCTCCGGAGAAATGAAAAGTACAATGAAAAGACGATAAATATTTATATGAAAATAAGCATAGAAAAATATTAACCAAGTATGTTTTGGACTAGTATGTACATATTAAAGAAAAACATTTTTACGAGTAATACCTTTTAACATATTCCTTTTGTTGTTGTATGTTTTTGTCAGTACAAGTCTCACTAGTCTTAGTGCCCACTACTCTGGAAATGATTCCTATAGTTTAATTATAACCTAATTCTTAGAGTCATTGGATTAATTTTTGTACTATGTAAATGAAAAGTACGTCTATACCTTATTTTCACTATATCCCTCAAAGTTTTATAAAACTTTTCCCCCCTCTCATTAACTTCCAGCACAAATCCAGTTGAACTGGTGACCAAATCATCACCATTTACATTCTTCTTAACTTTTATCTTTTTAGGGTGTCCTATTTCCTCGCTCTTCATCCCTGCACAACATTCAACAATTTGAAATCCAAACTTTGAAACATGATAACAGTCATTCTCAAGAAGCATTGCTAGTAAGAAGTAAAAAAACCCATCATGTTAATCACTCGTTGATCCACAAAATTCCTCAAATTTTTGCAATAATTTCTTAAAGTTTTTTTTGCTCTTCTTCACTCAAATTATGAACAATCTTATAGATTTTCCTTTAAAAAAATTCTCTACATGGCATTCATAAACAATACACATCATTAAAACATACAAATAATTCCAATATATTGCTTTAATATTAAAATTGCAAAAAACTTACCATGTTATTTGTGTCTGATGTGTTTCCCTTGATCCCTTTGTTGTGATCTTTATTCCATGATATTTATGGGCCATCTTTTATCAATGAACACCTTGCATAATGAAACACATAAATCCTAAAATATATTTTTACACAATAAACAAATAATTTCAGGAGTCCATTAGATGTAGATTGGGTGGTTGGGAGGAATGATTGTTGCCTTCCCCACCCAGGTTCAATTCCTTGTAAGTGACATGTTGAGCCCTTAAATGATTCTATACGATGCTCTTGTTGTTGATCCCCCAATGCACCGAAAATGATCAACCACCCCATGTTCTCTCGCAGATTTCAGGGAGGTATTTGTGGACATAGTGAGCATCGATATCCAATGTCGTGAACCACATGGAAAAAAAGTAATTAATTTCAGGTAAGAATGTATTTAGGACAAATGGTGTGCACATTACAGAAATTATGCACTAGTGCACCATATATGATACAATATAATGGTGTGTAATCTATGTGCAATACACACCAAAATGGTTTTTTTTTTTTAAATAAACAATTTCAAATGGTGTGTGTTAGAAATATAAATGAATCGGTGCGTCTTTTCTATAAAATGTGCATCGAAAATTGTGTAGCATTTTTGAAAAAAATATGACAGGGACAATGCATATAGGTCGGATTCTCATAGTCATGATTATGGAAAATCTCATAGTCATCTAACTTTGGTATACATAGCATGGATTACCCATGCCTTCATTTAAAATCTATTTTGTTGTATTAGTGAGTGGGTTGTTAACCATGCAATTTCCATGTGTAGTCAAATAATTTGCAAACTTGTTTAGCAAATGTGGTAATTTTGAGTTTGGGAGGAGCCTTTGGAACTAAGCAGTGTTTATCCATGATGGTGAGGGTGAAACTATGGTTGAGATTGATGGATACCATGTTTCTACCACATGAATGACTGGCCTAGAAGCATTTCACATATGTGCAATGGAATTACATCATTAAGCACTTTGTCCTTCAAGAGGCTTATTGAATATTAAACTCTACATTGGTATACAACACACCATTATTTTCCTTTCTCTAACCATCTAATGGTCAATAGGGTTGTGGATGGGGCAAGGTGTTCTAGTTGAGGTGTCCGATCATGTTAACTATAAGCAATTTAATTTGACTAGAATTGTCAATAACTAAACAAGGATGCTAGCCTTTGATAGACATAGGTAAATAAAAGAAGTGTGAACCTTCTTTTCATTTGGATCTATGGAATCGTTTTAATGAGTAGTGAGGGTAGACGTGTTAGATTCAAGTTTGATGATCTTAGGTTGAAACTACTCTACATTGAGATAATTTGGTGTTTACATGGGGAGAGATTTTTGGATAAAACAATCTTTGTCATAATGCATCATAGTCTTATGGAGGCTACACTACTTGGTTTGATCTTTTTAGCATTTTCTTTAATTTTTTTGCAATCTTTAAGGATAATTAAAATGTTTTTGATCATCATGAGGTTTCTCAAGGTAGATCATATTAGGGATATTTAGATTGTTGTTGATAATTAAACATAGGGGAATTCTAAGAAGATACTTATGAATGTTACAATGTGTTTTTGGGATGAGTTTTGGAAAATGTTATAGGAATAAGTTGCACAATAATGTTATTAGGGAAGACTTCCTTATTAAGGATAAGTATAGATTCTTCATGCTACTAAAAAATGTGAGCAATCAACATAAATCCTTTTTGAGGATAAGTACAAATTCTTCATGATACTTAAAAAAAAATGTCAGCAATCAACATAAATCCTTTTTGAGGATAAGTACAAATTCTTCATGATACTAAAAAAAGTGAGCAATCAACATAAATTTGGAACATAAGGAATAGTGGTCAATGAAAACAACAACTAAGCATATAGAAATTAACAAAAGACATAATAGATGAGATACATGTGAATATTCCATTTACAAATATGTTTTTTGGGAGTGAATTTTGGAAAATATTATAGGACCTAAGGGCTACTTTTTTTGTAATGATGGTATTATTGTATGTAGAATTTCAAAATTAATGATTCACGTGTGTTAGTAAGTTTTTAGGAACCGTGGAGAAAATGCGTCCTTGTACTTTCTTGGCGTCATGGTTTAAGAGAGGATTGGCTTTTCACTTTCATTTTATTTGGACTTGAAAAGAAAATTTAATTATTCGTCGTGTCCACAAACTTCCCTATTTAGAGAGAATCGAAGAAAGGAGTGAGGGTGCTATATCATGGAAGACTTGGCATAATCTCTCACAATAATTCAAATTAATTTTAACAAATCATTATGATATTTAATGTATTCAATAATGGATTCCTCTATATGAGTATAAAAACTAGATTATGTGCACTCCATGCCCTATTTAGAAGGGCTAAGTGTGGGACTATGATAAATCCATATGGATCTATAAATTGAGATAGATATGCTAGTATCTCACTAATCACATCTCTCTTCAAGAGAAGTTGAATAGACATTGGAGTCTCTCATATGCAGAAGCAAAAAGGATGAATTGCCTATGTATATTATAGTCATTTAGAATCTCCTATAAGGTGTTGTGTTTGCATGGTTGTTAGTGTTTCAATATTTTACCTTCAAGGAACACTTATCTCAAATGATATTCCTAAATGACTCATGTTCACATTGTAGTCAATGTGAGATAATTCACCATTTAATTTGGAATTGTAAGTTTGTTGATGAGTGTTGGGATTTGTTTGGGACAAAGTTTCTTCAATGAGAATAATTGGAATGTTGATGATGAGGATTACATTGTTCATTTCCATTATAGAGGGGTTTAGCATTATATACAAGTTGTTATTATATATAGTGCATGGAAAATCTAGTGTGAAGTCACATTTAGTTAGAGTGTGTCTATTGGTTTTTTAAAGAGAGTATTTTCTTAAAGCCTAGTTTATACAATTAGAGTCAAAGCGCTCTTCTTCTACATAAAGTGTTTCAATGTTCCATTAAGACACAATCTAACATAAAGGCCTTTTAATTGGTTTTTAGGTAGTTATGATTGACTATATATTTATTATTGTATCATGTTTTGGTTGATATAAATAACATTTTTCCAAAATAAAATAAAACAAGGGAAAGATGCATTGCAGCATATTCCCTGCCAAAAAGATGTCGGAGCAAAAAATGATAATGTGTGGAGCACTAACTAATTTATGTTGGAGCCAAAAAGGATAAGGGGTGGAGCACTAAATACTAGAGCTTTGATAAGCTGGCAAAGAGTTAAAATTTATTGTTCCATAACTAATATGTTGGAGCAAAGAAGGATAAGGGGCATAGCACTAACTACTAGAGCTTTTGCTCTAGAAAAAACCTCGTGGGGCACTATTCAAAATCCTCTGAGGAACACACCGGAGCACGAACAAATATAGCAGAGCACTAATCGATTAGCAGTGGGGCACTATTAAATAATCCTCCGATGAATACACTGACAAAGGTGATTAGGGAAGATCCTTGTGGGTTAGTTCCTTGATGTGCAATGGGGCGCTAACTCATAAGGCTCCACCCTTTATGAGTCCATTTGATGAAATTTATTGCCAATAAAATAGTAGTAGTACTACAGACTGCATGAATGGTGAAATTACTTCGGTTGTCTATAATTTACTGGATCGACCACTTGATCCACTAGATTATTCTATAGCTCATTCATTGGAATTTGATTCTCTTTGTAATATTGAATAACATTTGTTTTAATGGCACCTCCAAAAAAAAATTTGTATATATAGATGAGTTGTTTGATGCACACAACAAGAAAAGGAAAGATCATAGAAGAGAGGAGAGCTCGAAGATGACAGGTTTGTTTTTTGAAGCACCTATCATATCCAGTAAGGGTTTGAACCTTGTAGGTGATGGTTTTAGGTATTTTTTCTCACATATTCACATATTAGAATTGAACAAAAAAATTCACACCAAATGAGAACACATTTTACTCTTTAGGATTAGAAATTTTCTAATGCAGGTGAGAGCGAAAAGTGCATTGCACATTGTTGTATTAGAGAACAAGTTTATGAATTTCATATTCCTATTTTTTGTAACTCCTGAATGTGAGACTTTTATAAGTGTACAACAAGAAGTTTATGAATTTCATATTCCTGATATTTATGAATTTAAGGATCAAAATATAGAACATGTATATTAATAAATTGATTAAATTGGCGTACATAAAAGATCATGCACATAAGAATCTCAAGAAAAAAAGAATAAATTACCTGAAAGAAAGGCATGTCAACATGTTACATAAAGAAAGGGAATGAAAATAAAACTCTTCAAACTTCTCAATGCCTCTTGCAAGTTGTATTCTGATGTACCCCTCATGTTTGTTGCAAGGTTGCATATTCAAATACAGGCTACTCACCATTATTGGACTTGGTTCAAAGGCGCCAATGAAAGCTTTGAAGGACTCCATAGAACTATTTTTCCGAGGATGATGGGAGAAATTCATGTTATACTCCTGAATTCACCTTTTGGACAAGTTGTAAAATGATGAGAATGAGGCCCATTTCACTTGATTCCTAATGTAATCCACAAGTCAAATTGTAGTCGTGGTGTTCACTGTGGAATTGATGCAACTTCTAAAAGTGATATTGACATCGTAAACCCTACAAAACCTCGCTTGATTTATCATCTTGATTTTGCATTATACAAACCTAGATATTGGTTTGCACTTTGCATAAAACAACTCTAGGAACATGGTTGAATTAGATGAGTGTCGTTGAGGGATTTTATAATCTTAATGGTAGCTTGGAGAATTAGAAAATCAACAATTCACTAAAATTCAAAGTCAACATTCAAAATCCAATATTAATGTCAATGGCACACGATGGAGCTCAAACACACTTCTCAAATTTACAGAGAATAAGCTTCTCCATTGTCCATAGCTAATTCTTGATGAAGCCTACAACTCACAAGATAAGGATGCACTTATTGTTTCAAAGAAAGAAATATATGCAATTTAAGGGACATGTTAAAAGAAAAAAATATAAAAACAAATATAAACACATGAACAACCAAATATAAAAACAAATACAAAGACATGAGCAACCAATCTTTTGTGTCATTGTAGGAAACCAATCTTTCCTCACCGTGTGAGACCCTGCAGGATTCGAACGTTGGACCACGGTTTAAACTCGCTTCAAGAAAATAATTAATTAGTGATAAACCAAATTTATATTTTTTTTCCTTATGTGTGGGTTGAGATTATTATTATTTTGTGATAATTAAAAGAAATAAATAGTGGCTTTGTTCAAATCAAGGGGAGGGCTGTGTGTTTCATTACTTTTATGACAGCAGTACATTGTAGCTAGGTTATTCACACTAGCTAGTGCAAAAGGACACTTACTAAGATCTATGAGCTTCCTAGTAACAGTTTGTGAATGTGATGTGCATGCAAATAGATATAAAAAGTGCTAATGATTACTATAGTAAAAATAAAAAGTTAATCAAGATACCCATGAATGAAGTAATGTTTTTCTTTATATTATAAAAAAGAGTTTACAATGTGGGTTACCTCAAGATGAAAATATGTGGGCCCTTGCAACCATAGAAGTGATGGTGCTCTGGGTCTCCAATGCCTCTTGCTATCCATTGAATACTCACAGGTAGATAAAACTCAACTAGAAAAGGGGAAACACAAGCTCAAAGGGAGGCTAGGGTTTCAGTAGGAATTTCAACAGAGTGATATTAGGGAAGGGTGTATGATGTAAAATGGGGGGCCTCCACCACCTTTTTATAGAAATTTTGGATAGTGGTATATTGTCCCATGGTATTGGGAAGCCAATAGTATTGGCCCATAGTATTTGATGGTTTCCTTCCTTCTTCTTTTATTTTGAATATTTCCCCTTTTTCTTTTTCCTTTATTTTTCTTTTTTGGGGATTTTGACCTTTTTTGGAGGATTTTGACCTTTCTTGGAGGCATTTAGTTAATTTTTTGAGGGAAATAATGTTTTTTTTCTCATTTTCTTACCAACTTAGGGATTTTGAGTTTTTTGGAGGATAAATATGTAGGAAAAGGGATAATGGGTTATGTGACTAGGGGGATGAGCTAGGTGATCAATTTTTGGGTGTTAACAGATTTCCCCTGATGTCTGAGGGTATGAGCTCATTATATGGCTGATAAAAATAATAGGTTCTGAATTTTTCCAAAGGGTGTGAACATTGTGGTGGTGGAGACCAGAGGTTGGTTGGAGATAGGAACACGCACTTCATACAAATTGCAAGGGTTATAACTGGAAATATATCACCTCAATAATGTATGAGGAACATATAATATCAAATATATGGATGAAGTGGGCATGCCCATGAACGTATCAAGATATACAAATAATGGTGAGGCCCAAAGGGGACCTGAACAATGCATAGAGAAATGTTGTGTACATCATTATGGTCCAGAGGGGACACAAATATGGGACATACTCATGGTCCAACCATGACTAATCTGAAGAATTGAAACTGGAAACAATGGTATCCATCCTGAATGCAGTAACAAAACAACTGATGCTCTGTTGCATCTGAATGGGTCCAAAAACTATATGGACTTCAACGACTGATAGTCAGAATCTCAAAGGTACATGGACTGCATCTGAACTAGATACTCTAGGAAGCATATAACTAAAGGGCTTCCAAAAAATATCACCAACACAACCTGGATATCCATAGGAACATATAACTGGGGGTTCCAAATGTTAAATTTTGAGCATTAATTCACAATACTCTAGGATATTTACTAAGAGAATAACATGTACAGTATATCAATGCATATCAATCATAACAAGCATGTCAATCATCACAAGAGGCAAAATCATGAGAGACAAGAGACACAGAGTTTCCATGGGGAAAACCCTAAGGTGAAAAACCCCACAACTTCGTCAGAGATAGAGAGAGCAATGGCTCAACCAAAGTACAACCAAAATACATAGAGATAGTCTCCTAGTAGCAGATGATCCTCCTCCTCACTAGTGCGGCACTTTCTGAGTGAAGGAAGAATGAGTTTCCGAATGATCCAAATAGAGATCTTCCGATCTCTATTTATACTTGTCCTGTTTTCCCAATAACCTTATGGGGATGACTTGTCTAGCTGGGTACATCAACCATATAATATATAAATCAGGGACGACCCCACACATGGTGGTCTAATAACCCATGGGCAAGTTAACATACTTGCGACACTTGTCAATACACATGACGACACTTCCGTATAGAGGAATGACACATCTCTATAGGAGTACAATAATATATAAATGAAATACATGGATGAAATACATTCCGAAGTTACATATACATCAACACTCCCTCTTAACTAGGAAGGTATTTCTTGACACAGATCGGCTAGCACAAGTCTTCTTCTCTGGATCATTGTCATCGATGCATCGTCCTTGAATCATCGTCATCGTCACAGCTACTGCTATCTCAATAAATCTATGGATCTACTCGTCATAGGAAGTTCTACAGAGCCAGTCCTTTTTCATACTAGATGTAGGCCCACCACCTGCAGGTCTTCATCATCACTGGCCATACTGTGGAATCCTCAGGACTTATTACGTGAGTCAACAAAACCTCAAAAGAGCTTCCCAGGACTGATTACAAGCACACAGCTCAACCTATCGGATCTCCCAGGACCTTTTACATGCTACTACACAACCTATCCACGGCCACATAGTATCACGAGGCACAACCCATATGCACACACAACACTTACACTCACCGGCATGGGAGGACCAACCTACCACCATCCGTGAAAGGCTCACAGCACTTACATCAACGACCATGGGAGAACACATCTGCCACCATGTCGGAAAGGATCTGCACTTACATCAACAAACATGGGAGAACACATATACCACCATGTCGGAAAGGCTCTGCACTTACATCAGTGCACATGGGAGAACACATATACCACCATGTCGGAAAGGCTCTGCACTTACATAACCGCACATGGGAGAACACATCTACCACCATGTCGGAAAGGAACTGCACTTACATCAACGCACATGGGAGAACACATCTACCACCATGTCGGAAAGGCTCTGCAGTTACATCAACGCACATGGGAGAACACATCTACCACCATGTCGAAAAGGCTCTGCAGTTACATCAACGCACATGGGAGAACACATCTACCACCATGTCGGAAAGGCACTACACTTACATCAACGCACATGGGAGAACACATCTACCACCATGTCGGAAAGGCACTGTGCATCTGTGTCTTCGGAACTCATCACACATAATCCAACTGATTATGTAATGTATCCACCTGATACATATGATCATCCTGATCATCATCATAGCATCATCCTGATGCATATCATCTAGAGTATTGTCCTGATACTCATCACTGCATCGTCCTGATGTATATCTGGAGCAACATCCTGAAGCTCGTCATCCATGATCATCCTGATCATACAATGAATCTACCTGATGCATACCAAATATCTACCTGATACATATCATCATACATGATCCACCTGATCATATAATGTATCCTCCTGATACATACACAGATACATGATCCACACAATGTATCCACCTGATATATATATCAACACACATGATCTACTTGATCATACATAGTATCCACCTGATACATATACAGATACATGGTCCAAGCATCCAACATGATACATATACAAATACATATAAATGATCCAACTGATCATATATAGCATCCAACATGATGCGTACATATATACATATAAATGATCCAACTGATCATATCCAGCATCATCCTAATGCATATACAGAGCAGTAACTGGAGCATCGTCCTGATGCTCATCATCCAGCGCTTACATCCACATCCGTGTGAAGGATCCCCCTTCAACCATGCTAAGAAAGGCTACAGCAAATGTCTCCATCACTTCTTCCTCGAAGTGTCGTCGATCCAAAGAAGACCAAGCCTCTCTTTGAAGTACTCGAACTTCACTCTGGCTAGTGGCTTCGTCAACACATCTGCAATCTGCTCATCTGTTGCAACATACAAGAGCTTCACTGCTCCTCTCTGCACCATATCCCTGATATAGTGATATTTTCTCTCTATGTGTTTCGACCTATCATGAAACATTGGGTTCTCAGACAGCTTCACACAACTCTGGTTATCACAGAAGATGCCAGTAGTATCCAACGGAAGATCAATTAACTCAGACAATAGCTTCCGAAGCCATACCTCCTCACAACTAGCCGAACAGGCTGCAACATACTCTACCTCGGCTGTACTCAGGGCTACGCAGGACTGCTTCTTGCTAAACCAAGAGATCACACCTAATCCCATACTGAAGCAGCAACCAGATGTGCTCTTCATATCTGCAGCACTACCTACCCAATCTGAATCAACATAACCCTGCAGGTTAAACTTTTGATTCACTTCATACTTGAGCCCATAATCAACTGTACCCTTCAGGTACCTCAGAATATGCTTTATAGTAACCAGGTGAACACCCCTCGGATCCGTCAGGAACTGGCTCAATGTGTTCACCGCAAAGAAAATATATGGTCTCGTGTTCGTCAGGTACATCAAGGACCCAATCATTTGACGATACATAGAGACATCAACCGGCTCAGATGAAGCATCACACAGAAGCTTCAAGTTCGATGCCATAGGTGTGGCCATGGCCTTGCAATCCATCATCCCGAACCTCTTCAGGATATCTACTGCATACTTCCCTTATCCAAGGAATATCCCATCTGCACTCTGCCACACCTCCATACCTAGGAAATAATGCATCATCCCTAATTCCTTCACATCAAACTCGACAGCAAGCTTCCTCTTTGTATCGGCAATCAATCTGTCATCTCCTGTTATAAAGAGGTCATCTACATATAGAAGTAGTATCACAGGATTCCCTTCCTCAACTTTGTAGTAAAGGTTGGAATCCGCTTTACTCTTGGTAAAGCCCAAACTAGATAGGAAATTGTCCATCCTACCATACCAAGTTCTGGGAGCTTGCTTCAAGCCATACAAGGCTTTCCTTAATCTGCACACATATGACTCCCTGTCATGTGTTTCAAAACCAAGTGGATGCTCCACATACACTTCCTCTTCAACTACATCATTCAAGAAGGTAGTCTTGACATCCATCTGGTGTATCTTTCATTTCATTGCTGCAGCCAGGGCAAGTACTGTTTTGATGGAAGTGTACCTGGCTACAGGAGCAAAAGTTTCTTCATAATCTATTCCCTCTTTCTGAGAGAAGCCACGAGCTACGAATCTTGCCTTGTATTTTTCTATGCTACCATCTGTAGCATGCTTGATTTTGTAGATCCATTTGGAAGTCACAACAGAGTTCCCTTCAGGTCTTGGGACAACAACCCAAACATCGTTCTTCATTATTGATTGGTATTCCTCAACCATGGCATCCTTCCATTCTTTCTTTTCCGCTGCTTCTTCGTAATTGGAAGGTTCTTTGTTCATGATATCACAGAGTAAAGCAACATAGCTAGTATGAGATCTAGTTCTCTTCTTTGCTTCGTGTTCTTCTTCTGGAATGCCAAATATTTCTGCATCTTGAATGAGCTCTCTAGCCCATGCAGGTTTCCTCTTGTGAGAGTTATCCTCACGTGGTGGATCTACAGGTTGTTGCGGATCTTCAATTTCATGATCAACATCTGGAATTGCTTCAGTCATGGTAGTGTCTTGAAATCTAGTTTCCTTAGGTTCTTCATAAACTTCAACAGGTGTCTTCCTTGATTTGATGAATGTTGAGTTTTCGTCAAATGTTACATCCCTGCTGACATCAATCTTCTTGAACCCTGGAAAGTATATTCAGTAAGTGTTCGAGCTTTCACTGTAACCCACAAAGATGCCCTTCTTTCCTGAAGGATCTAGCTTGGTCCTCTTCTCCTTTGGGAAATGTGTATATACTGGACAACCAAATATTATGAGATGGATGACTTCAGGTTTCTTACCAGAGAAGACCTCTTCTGGTGTCTTGTTGTCCAATATTTTGTGGGGTGTTCTGTTCTGCACATATACAACTATCCTAGCTGCTTCTTCCCATAGGTGCATAGGTAGATCCTGGTCATGCAACATTTCCCTTGTTGCTTCCATGATTGTTCTATTCTTTCTTTCTGCAACTCCATTCTGTTGTGGATTGTAAGGAGCAGTCAACTCCCACTTAATCCCTGAATCACTGCAAAGTTTCTTGAAGTCACCTGAATTGAATTCTCCACCATTGTCGGATCTGAAAGTCTTGATTTTCTTATCAGTTTGATTCTCCATCAAGGTTTTGAATTCCTTGAACTTATCAAACACTTCATCTTTGTTCTTCAAGAAGTAAACCCAAGTCTTCCTGGAGAAGTCATCAATGAAAGATACATAGTAAACATACCCACTCAGAGAACTGGATGACATTGGACCACATACAACGGACTGGATAATTTCCAATATAATTCTAGCCTTGCTTTCACTGCTTGGAAATTCCTTCTTTGTGTTCTTTCCTTTTGCACATACTTTGCAAACACCTTCATGCTTGGTCTTGATTTCAGGAAGACCTTCTGTTAACACCTAAAAAGTGCTCACTAGCTCATTCCCTTACTCACATGACCCATTTGTCCACTTTTCCACCATCTGAGCCTCTGAAACCAACAAAAGGTCACCAAAAGACCTTAGTACACCCCTTTTTCCATTAAAAAAGATTATTTTTCCAAGAAAATCATAAAAAACCCTCAAAAAGGGTCCAAATTCCCAAAAATATTAAAAAGGGAATTAAAATATTATTTTTATTCAAAAAAGGAAAAAGGAGGGAAAAGTACCTAAACCATGTTGGTCAATACCATTTGGTTTTCACAAAACCACAAATGGTATTCCTCACCACCAAAACCTATAAAAAGGTGGTAGGGGCTCCTCATTTCACATCCATCCATTATCTCATCCTTATGCTGCTGAAATCTCCCCTGAGCACTTTTAGCCATTGAAGCAACCTTGGAGAAGGAGACCTCTTGGAGTTTGGAGCTACTCATCTTGGGAGTTGCTCAACATCAACCTTCACCATTGAAGGTAATATCGCAAGCACTTGCTTGCCCCCCATTTTTCAATACAAAAAATTATTTCTTATGTTTCTTGTTCTTGATTTTTAAAATGTTTACATTATTTGCTTAATATCTTTGCTTAGATCCATGAATAATATTGTTTATTTAGTTTATTGTTTTTATTTCTATTGAAACTGCTGCTACTAGTTAGCAGGTGCCCATAGCACTAAGCCTGGTTGCAAAACCGGGCCAACAGTTTTTGGCGACTCCGCTTTGGTTTGAACTTTAGATCTCTAGTTTTGCCTTTAATCTTAGTTTTTTATGAGTTTTTAACCTTTAGATCCATAGATCTGCCATCTTAGACAGCAGATCCATTGCTACTCTGAGTTTTGGCCCCATAAACAGCCCGAAATTTTCAATTTTTGGGTTCGTTTCTCGGTTTCCGTGCACGGCTTCCGCCTCGCGGCTTTTTGCCAGACAGTCGCGCGGTCCATCGCGACTTTTCTGCCTTTTTCCGCGCGGTCCATCGCGGATTTTTTCCAGACAGTCGCGCGGTCCATCGCGACTTTTCTGCATTTTTCCGCGCTGCTCATCGCGACTGTGCGGCTAAAACCCGCGCGGTCCATCGCGACTGTGCGGCTAAAACCCGCGCGGCCCATCACGACTGTGCGGCCAAAACCCGCGCGGTCCATCGCGACTGTGCGACAGAAACCCGCGCGGTCCATCGCGGCTTTCCTGTCAAAACCCGCGCAGCTGAATTTTTCATTCGGCCATCCCGATTTTGAAAAATATTTTTTACTGTACTTTCTGCCCATAGCACATTTTTTACAGTATTAAATTCTGCATATTTTACAGCTTTGAAAATTTTTTTTACTATTTAAAAGTGCATATCTAGAAATCTTTTTAAAAATTTTCAAGAAAGTGAAAGAAAGACTCATTTTGCATTTTCATCTAGATTCAAATTTTTTCTTGTTTACTTCTTTAGAATCTTGCCCTTAGCAATTTTTCTTGAAACGAAGAAATCCGTTTATTTCTTTTAAAAAGGAGTTTATTATTTGCTTTCATAAATCCAAGAAATCCTTTATTTTTTCAGTTATTTTTTGAAAAGCATTTTAATTCCTTTTAGTGAAAAAAGTCTTAAATATTTGCTTTCTATTTTCGAAAAATCCTTTATTTTTTGAAAATTTCTTATAAAGCATTTAATTTTTTCAAGTTCAGTTTACAACACCTCACGTGCACTCACACGATCACTTAATTGAACTAAGCCTTAAAACGTGCCTTAATTTGAACACACTTTTAACCCCACTTGGGGAACACTAAAAGAATTCTTGTAGCTAGGTAGTATTGGGGGGATAGGTGTTCCAATAACACCCCTCAGTTCTTACATCTGAGACATAGAAGTTGTCCAATTAGGGAGCTAAAATCTCTTAGTACTTTTTGGCGCGGTCACAACCGGTTTGTGGGAAGGCCTCTCCCCTAGGAGGGTTGAAGTCGCGAGGATGGTTCCGGAAGCCTGAGTGGGATACCGAAACCCATTCAGTAACCAAAGGGCTACCATTCGCAGTTCTCGGGATATCCCTGTATTGGGATATTGCGATCAAAGGACCAAACGGCAGATTTACCTTTTCTCGACGCATCATGAACGGAGTATCCTAGTAGCCTGTCTTTTAGGATTGATTACCCGGTATCCCTCCCGGTAGGGGGATATCTAGCCGTTGTCTCAACATTCATATTGTCTGACTTGGATTTCATCACCTTGTAGAGGATATCGTCTGTTTGAGTCACAATACTTTTAGATTAGGTGTTTGCATGATTTCAACCTACCTGTGGTCTAGTTACACCTATTTTTTCTAGGAGCCGCTTGCTTGTTGGTATTCTGACCAGTTGTTGTTTTCCTCCACTTATTGTAGCACAGCTGGTAGAATAAGTGCCTTTTTTGAGGATTGATTTTTTGGCCTGAGAGCCTTCTTTTTTCACTCCCCTTCTTGCACCCTTGGTTGCATAAGGGTTTTGAGTCTTTTATATATATATCACCACCTGATACTTAAACAAATTTTTTATACAACAACATATTCTCACCATTGAGAATTTTAGACACTCCCGTCGTCTACAGGGCGAACTCCCAGAGTTTAGTCCACTTGGCTCTCCACGTCACGGACGCAGAGCCTTATCCCTTGATTCGACACATCGTCAATCAATTAGACAGTCATCCGATTCTGACATACCCCACTTCACCTTTGATTTGGAGGTAGAATCCGAAAATCCCACAGAGTTACCACTAACCACCATAATGTCTGGAACACCATTTGATCCACTGTTTACCAACACCATTGGTGAGACATCTACAGACCCTTCTGCGGTAGTGCCATCCACGGCGACTACCACCCCCTTGGGTATGCCCAACATGGGTAACACTCCACATTTAGGAATGCCCAACATGGGTAACACTCCACATTTAGGAATGCCTAACACAGGGCCACCACCTGTCATGGGTATGCCCAACATGGGGGTCATACCCCCTTTGATTTCCACAAACCCCATCCCGGGAATCCCTAGTGCGATTCCCAACCCAAGCGCAACCCATGTTGCGCTTGGAAGTGCTATCCCAGGAATCCCTAGTGCGATTCCTAACCCAAGTGTAACCCAAGTTGCACTCGGAGGCGCTGGCCCACACCGGACTACACCTATTGGAGGGCACATACCCTCCATACCTAACATACCTGTAGGCACTACTGGACCCCTACACCATACCACAATGGCTAGGCATGTCCCAGTTCCGGTCACCACATCTGCTAGTCTACCATACATGGCAAGTCTGAACCTGCCAGATTTAGCTAGGCTCACAAATGACCCCATCAGACATGATCCTGCTTGGCCCCATATGCCCACTAAGCTTCCCTCTGACATCCCTAAGTTTGAGGGTAAGGCAGGAGAAGACCCCCAGAATCACATCATGTCCTTCCATTTATGGTGTTCCTCCAACTCCATAGTGGATGACTCAATCCGCCTACGGCTTTTACAATGCACCTTCACTAGCTCCGCAGCCAAATGGTATATCGAGCAGCCCCATGGGACGCATGCCACATTTACCTCCCTTGCCTCGACTTTCCTACAATTCTTCCAGTTACCTGTCCGTTACGATGCGGGCGTCGAGATCCTACTGTCTTGCAGACAGAACACGGCCACGCATATCACTGACCATATTCATGATTGGCGTCGGCGCCGAAGCCTATGCAAAATAAAATTAGACGATCGAATCTTCCTAGACTGGTTCCTTAAATCCCTCCTTCCTCTCATTGCGAAGGATGTAGCATCTGAAAGACCCCAGTCTGAGGAGGAGGCCATCCTCAAGGCCCAACAGTTTGATCTTATCTACGCCCAGTTGGGTTACCTTTACACGATCATACCGGACGCCCCACGAGGCGACTCTGCACGCGGTGACACATCGGGGGCATCACATGTCGCTGATGGCATTATTGGCCAAATTACACCGCAAGCAAAACCTTTCAGTATGGTGAGCACCATGCCCGCCCCAGACCTTTCTAGGGCTACATCTAGTTCCGGAGCGACAACTTCTTATGCTCCAACAAACCAGACCCATCACGTTCATGGACCCTCTTGTCCACAACATTGTTATGGCCAAGCGCCATCAGCATATGTACCTCCTACATACTATGCTCAACCTACGGTACAAAACCCCATGCAGTTCCCACAACAGCCCATGCATTACCCACAACCGGTTGCACCAGCTAACCTCACACCTCCACCAGCTCAGGGGTACCAACAACCCCAGCAGGCAACTGGACCACCTCCAGCTCCACCTGCATACTATCCACCGCAACCTGCTCCCGCACCTGCGGCTCCTCAGAATCCCCCCAATGCTCAAGGGCATGTGTACGCACAACAACATCAGCCCCAATACCAAAATAACCAACGCAACCAGGGTGGGCAACCAAACCGCGGAAGAGGACGCAACCGTGGAAATAATCAAAACCGTAACCAAGCTCCACAACCTACCCATCCTCCGCAAGACAATAACGCGGCGCCCGCTCATCAGAATCCTGATCGGCCACCTAAGCAACCCAAAAATGCTAATTTACGAACAAACCATCCTTGTTCTATTTGCGGTGTCTATGGCCACTATACCCATGCTTTCCCACATCTGGAGCGAGCTCGACAACTATGGACAAATGATGCCCATCGTCAAGGGCAGGCGGCTCCTCAGCCACCAACCAACCCCCCACCACCTCCACAACAACCTTTGGTCCTCCAAAACCCTTTTCCAACACAAGGAGTGGTGAACACTCAGCCGTTAGCCCCCCAACAGGGCAACGTGCAACCACAACAAATTACTTACGCAGCTCCTGACCAAACCATGTTTGATTCAGGCACCCACCACTTATTGACGATGTCCACCGCCGACGTCAATATCCAAACCCGTCGGAATCAATACGGACCGACTTCTGAAGCCCCCCCCGCCGAAAAGGATACTAATGCTAATCCCACTGATCAGACATTGCGTATACCTCAGGTTCCACTCGATGGCGCTTCTAAAGCACCTCGCTTCCCCCTTCGCCGAATCAACAACAACCCCAATGCACGGGCTGCGTCCAATTACAACATCGTAGATGACCTAGCTCAATCTCCCGCAGCCATGTCTGCATTAGAAGTCTTGAAGAACTGTCCTACGCAGCGCAAGACTTTACTTTCCGCCATTGGGGCGATTGCCCCAAATGATTCGAAATTAATGACTTTTGATTTAGACCAGTCTGAACCACGGCTGCCTTCTACCATAGCAGTCCATGTCTCCGTTTCTATTCGGAATCTTGTCATCCATCGATGTATCATCGACGAGGGTGCCTCCACATGCGTCATGTCCACTTTTGTTTGGCAGAAGTTGGGATCCCCTGCTCTCCAGCAATCCACCACTGCATTGCGGGCCTACGACGGCCGGTCAGCTCAACCTCAAGGTTTATTACCCAAGGTACCCGTCCAATTAGGTGGGAAAACTGTGCTCATCGACATAGAGGTCATTAACGCCCAGCTCGACTATAACCTTTTACTTGGCCGCAGTTACATGTACGCCATGAAAGCGGTCGCCTCCTCCGTCTTCCGCACCATGATGTTCCCCCACGAGGGACGCGTGGTCAAAATTGACCAACTCACCTACTATGATCCCAACGCCCCTGCTGCACCGGAAAATGTTCTTCCCATGATTGAACAACCCGCTTCTAGTGCAGTTACCTCCTTTGTGTCTTCTGTGGGACCCGGACTTTACTCAGACACACCAATGACCTCTACATTCCAGGCCATTCCACCACCGCCACCAGAGACCCAAGTCGCAAACCTCTGTACTCTTTCGCAGAATACGCAAACATCCGGTGGTCAACCACCATTGATCCCCAGTCACATTGGTGTTACACCCATCCACACCATCCCCTTCCTATTTCCTCCTTCGGGTGTAGTAAGCGCCCCGGTTATGGCTACCCTTAGTCTACCCGGGCTAACATTGGGATTACTCGTGTGGTATATTCCGCCTCCCGTTCGACCGCCGACACCAAACGTCATCCTCCAACCGGTACAACCTATTGTTACCACAAATCAGCCTCCTCCTGGTGTCGCAATCCCTTCGTCATCAACGACACCTCCTCCTAACCTCAATATCCCTTCGTCGTCAACAAATCCTACCCCTCCTATCAAGCCCACTGGGGGCAGAGGTCCACAACCATACACTGCTATACCACCTCCTAAGGCAGTTAAACCCCCACCGGTGTTTCGAGCTCCCCCCAAATGTTCATTATGCGATGAAATTGGCCATCCAACTCATCAATTCCCACACTTACCGGCACTCCAAGAGCATATGAATATGTTGGACGATGACATCGGCATCCCAGTAGTCAGATTAGAGCCACCTCTACAACCTTGCGACAAATCACTGCGCACTAACCATCCTTGTGCTATATGCAGTGTTTACGGCCACTACTCTCACCATTGCCCTGATCTACCTGACTATAGAGCAGCGTTGTATGAGTTAAACAATGCCGACTTAGAGATATCTCCTCCCCTCATCGAGGAGATCCACCCCCCACCATCATCCTCGTCGGAAGAAGTCAATACGATATATATGATTTCAACAACTTTCAAACCAGAACCCCTTGATTTATGGTCTGACTACTTCAATACTGATGAGCAAATTTTGGAGACACTCACTGCACCCGACTACCCTTGGGATGATATGCATCATCGCTCGTACTTCCTCCCGGAAGCATCTACCTCCACCACATCCAACCAACTATCAGTCGAGTCGAAAGACTTCATACCCGCTAAGGTCGATTGGTTAAAGGACCCCATCCCAGCACCGGATGCCTTTGAAGAAGGGAACATGTCAAACATTTCCCCCACTATACAGATAGACATTTCCACAACACCAGGGAAACCTGAGCTCATCTCGCTGGGCGCATCTTGCACTCAAGCAGAAACTCAGGCGTACAAAAAGCTCTTTCAAGAGTTCCGTGATGTTTTTGCTTGGTCCTATACCGAGATGCCTGGTCTCGACCCCGCCATTATTGAACACCACATCGATACATGGCCTGAAGTACCCCCTGTTCGTCAAAAACAGCGACCCATTCACCCTTCCAAGCTCCCCGCTGTTAAGGCTGAGGTCGAGAAACTTCGAAGAGCAGGGTTCATCTACCCTATTCCGTACACCACCTGGGTGTCGAACCTCATTCCAGTCAACAAAAAGCAGGGCACCCTTAGAGTATGCACTGACTTCCATGATTTAAACCACGCTTGTCCAAAAGACAATTTCCCTACACCATTCATTGACCAACTCATTGACGAGTGTGCGGGCCATGAAGTCCTATCCTTCATGGACGGGTTTTCTGGATATAACCAGATTCACATCCGCAAGGAGGATCAGTACAAGAATGCCTTTACCACCCCATGGGGCACCTTTGCCTATCACGTCATGCCATTTGGCCTTAAAAATGCTGGTGCCACTTTCCAGTGAGCCATGACCTACTGTTTTCACGACTTGGTCCATATCCTGCGAGTCTATCTTGACGACCTCACAGCTCGTTCCCGAAAACGATCAGACCACCTTAACGACCTCCGGCAAGTTTTCCTACGTTGTCGCAAATATAAAATCCGCTTGAACCCACACAAGTGTGTCTTTTGCGTCCCGGCGGGCCGGTTGTTGGGTTTCATTGTTTCCCAAGACGGAATCACTGTTGATCCCCTGAAAGTCAAAGCCATCTTAGAACTTCCCCCTCCTCGCACGCTTAGGCACCTCCAAAGTCTACAAGGGCGGTCCAATTTTCTTAGACGCTTTGTTCCTGATTATGCCACCAAAGTCCACGGGTTCTTACGCTTACTTCGTACCCACATACCCTTTGTTTGGGATGAGCAAGCAGACACAGCATTCGAAGCCCTCAAGAAAGCTCTCACACAAGCCCCCTTGATATCCCCACCGGATTTCTCTCAAGACTTCACCCTTTACATCTCGGCATCTGAACATGCCGTGTCCGGAGTTTTGGTCCAAGAAGATGCCTCCCACAAAGAGCATGTGATTTATTACGTCAGCCAGACCTTGTCTGGCCCACCCCTGCGTTACCCATACGAGGAAAGATTAGCCCTAGCTGTAGTCTTTTCCGTACAAAAATTGCGACACTACATCCTACTCAGTCATACCACGGTCGTGGCCGACTCCAACCCCATGGTCTATCTCCTCACCCGACGGCTCCTACAAGGTCGTGTTGCTAAATGGGTCATTATCCTCCAAGAATATGACCTCACTTTCAGAACTCCCAAAAGCACTAAAGCCCTCGCGCTTGCTCACCTCATCACGGACCTCCCATCCTCTTCAACATCACCCGTTATCCAAATGGACCTGATTGACGAGCAGATCTTCATCATTTCGTCTGACGACCCTTGGTACGGAGACATATTGACTTACCTTCGTACGCAAAAATTTCGACCACACATCGATCGTGATGGACGCCGTCGCATACGACACCACGCCCCCCGATACCTTCTGATTGGGGATGTCCTTTACCGACGCGGCGTTGATACTATCTTACGCCGCTGCCTATCCCATAGTGAGGCGGAACAGGTCCTCAATGATTGTCATAGCGGTGCCTGCGGAGGCCATTTCTCCGTCATGGCCACTGCCCAGAAAATCATTCGGGCCGGTTATTTTTGGCCATCATTGTTTACTGATTGCATCACCGCAGTCAAGCATTGCCAGAACTGCCAACTATTTGCCCCCAAAGAAAGAACCCCCCCCGCCCCCCTTCATCCAGTCGTCACTGTTGGACCATTCTGCAAATGGGCCATCGACTTCCGCGACTGCAACCCCCCGTCAGCCGGCGGTCACAAACACATCATTGTGGCTGTAGATTATTTCACCAAGTGGGCAGAAGCCATGCCGACCTATAATTGCAAAGCCGACACTGCAGCACGGTTTTTCTTCAACCATGTTATCACTCGTTTCGGAGTGCCAAAGCAACTAGTCTCTGACCACGGCTCTCACTTCGAAGATGCCGTCTGGAAGGAATTATCAACCATGTTGAAATTTGAACACCATTTCTCTTCCGCTTAATATCCCCAAGGAAACGGCCAAGTCGAAGCGATCAATAAAATCTTGAAGACCATTCTCCAACGTACTGTAGATAAGCACAAATCCAATTGGCACCACATGCTTTTCCCGGCACTATGGGCTTACCGCACCTCAACCAAAACCGCCACCGGTTTTACCCCTTTCCATTTAGTTCACGGTGTCGAATCCGTCCTCCCTATTGAGTGTCAGATCCCAGCCTTGCATATCGCCGTTGAACTCCTACCGGACACTTCCCCGATCGAGCAATGTTTACTACTCCTAGAACAAGCCGATGAAGATCGGCGCACCGCCATTCAAAACATGGAATCAGCTAAACAACGATCGAAACTAAGTTACGACAAACACGTCCACCCAAGAACCTTTTCTGAGGGAGACCTTGTCCTCGCTTACGATCAAGCTCATGATAAAACCGGGAAGGGAAAGTTCGTATCCATGTGGCAAGGCCCCTACATCATACACACCTGCCTCGGGCAGGGGGCATACATTCTGACCGATTCAGAAGGCAACACCCTACGCAACCCACGCAACGGGTTGTACCTTAAACGATTTTACCCATAGAAAATCTGATGGACACCATCGTCCATTTTAGTATAAGCATACATTTTTCGTTCACATAAAATTTCAAAAACCCTAAATATTTGTTTTTCTCTGCATGACCACAGATGGAGCCTCTTCCACTCTGCCATGTCGGTTTCGCTGATGGTGCAAGCCGTTGGTCGCCCAATATCGCCTCCGCAGCTTGGGTAATATACTCCCCTTCACATGAGTTAATTCACATTGATGGAGTATGTTTAGGTGCCGCCACCAATAATCAAGCTGAATACGATGCCGTGACTGGTCTCCTGGCCGCTGCTCTCCAGATGAGCATACATCACCTCAACATTTTCTTGGACTCACAGCTCCTAGTTTCCCAGCTCAATAATGATTACCAGGTACGCGATCCCTGTCTTTTCAGAAAATTCCTGTGCACTAAACAAATGGTTAGATAGTTTGAATCCATTACATTCACACATGTCCCAAGACACCTCAATAGTGTAGCAGATAATATGGCCAACAGTGTCCTCGACTGGAACACCAATCACATCGCGCCATATCCATAAACAAAGAATGCATCCATGAGCATAACATGTGCCCCCACGGGCATATACAAAAAACCAATATTGCATCCACGTGCATAACATGTGCCTCCACGGGCATAAAACAAACAAACCAAATAATGCATCCATGTGCATAACAGGTGCCTCCACCGGCATACATAAATCAACAAACACACTGCATCCACGTGCATAACATGTGCCTCCACGGGCATATACAAAAGACAAATGTGCATCCACGTGCATACACGACAATATATCTAAAATATATATATAAATCAAATGGTGAACATGTCATAAGTGCCCTCAGCACCCGATATACAAAAATACTACTGGCATACAAAATGCTTCCCCATATGCTCATGAGCATTTGGGGGCAAGTACAATGTCGTCTACTCATCTGGATCCCTAGGATCCTCCGGCTCCTCCTCCGGCCCCTCCACCGCCGGCTCCGCCGGGTCAGAACGACCCCGAACTCGCCGCTCTGCTGGCCCCGCTGGATCGTCCCTCAAACGTATCCTCCCCTGAGCCGGCCCTGCCGGAGCATCTCCTCTACCATCCCCGTGCCTCGCCGCAAGCACCGCTGTCCTCAACAGGAGCGACTGCCACTCGGGCGGTGCACCAAGACATCCCTGCAAAACATCCCGATCCAGGTCCCTCCAACCATCCTCGGGGAACCTAGCTAGAATCCGGGCAAAGGTACGTCGGACACCATCTATGGCGTCACCATCAGCGCCAACCCCCCGCCCACGGGCTGCATATCCTCCACCACGCGGAGGAGGTACAGGTACAGGTGGATGAGCGACCACCATCGCCTGCCCCTGCCGAGGCACATAGTCAGGTGGTGCCACTGGACCCACATCTACACAAAGCAAGTAAGCCATCAGATACTATACAAAAAATCATCAATGATAAATCAAACAACATATGGTACAATATCACATAAAACACAAAACATACCGTCTAGGCTCCAGGCCTGTCCTGGGGCACGAGGCATCTCTGCGTCACCTCGGTAGTCCATGCCGGCGTAGGGATAGTCCTCAATCACCTGAGGCATCTGCTCCCACTGCTGATAGAAATCCTCCGTGAAGTAGCCGCGGACACCACCCCCGGTACGGGGCATCATCTGCCCCCACCTCATCATACGAGGCTCGCTCGGAAGACCAGCACGAACGGGTACCCGTGGCCGCAAGGTCGGCACCCGCTCGAGGAAAAAACAGCATAAAAACGAGGCATAACAAAACTCGCCTCCCTCTCTAATGGCCTTGTCCAGATCTCTCCGGACACCGACCAGGAACATCTGCGCCCAGGCATAGTAAGTACCCCGTAGAACGGAATCCACCATCATCGTCTGCCCCCCAGACATACGATGTGGTGCAGCAGCACCCAATATCCTCAGAACACAGGCACCAACAGCTCGCATATCCCAATCACGTAGGAACTTCAGACTAATAGAGCTGTTTACCAAAACAGCATCATCCACACAGAAAGTGTGTAAGAGGTCCTCCATATCAACACCCGGAGGCAACCTCGGTGAGATATCACCCACCTCACCCAAGCGAGGCAACCCAGTCAAAAAATATACATCCGTGAGAGTAATCTCTAACCTCTCACCACCAATAATGAAGGCACCCTCTGCCGGCACCCACCACTGCACGAGCTTGTTCAGGAGCCGTCTCACTGAACGTATGGGAGGGATCTGAGCAAACTTCAGGAGTCCGCTCATAGCCAGGGCCTGTCTCACCCCTCCATCAGTCTCAATCCTCAACATGAGTTCACCATCGATCTCCCTCTCCCGCCACACGGACTGAGGTATCCGCAACATCCTGCCAAGAAAACACAAGAAATGTTTTAGCCCCAGCATAAAAATTTTAGAAAAATCCCATCGCGGCTTTTACACAAAAAGCCGCGATGCCCATCGCGGCTTTTCCACAAAAAGCCGCGATGCCCATCGCGGGATCCATGCAAAAACCCGCGATGAACATCGCGGGTTTTGGCCGGACAGTCGCGATGAACATCGCGACTATCCCCCATGAACTCGCGATGAACATCGCGGGTTCCGACCTCACAGTCACGATGAACATCGTGACTATGAGCCTAGAACCCGCGCGGTTCATCGCGGGTTCAGCCCCGAAACCCGCGCGGTTCCACGTTGGAGAGTCAACGTGGAGTTTCGCGGCCTTCGGGGGCCCGCCGCCAAACAAAAAAGACATAATTGACAAGGTTAAGGCGAATAGAATTACCTGCAACTCGCTAAATCGAAAACCAACGGTGAAATCTCCCGGAAATCGAGAAATAGCTCTGACAGCTCTATCAAACTTGCACGTAACAATGACAAGTCATATTGGGCCCCATGCCCTATTTATAGAAATTCTACCAATTTTCCAACAACCATCGCGGTGTCATACGAAGTCCATTTCTCAAACCGTTGGTACCGTTGGGATCAGCACAGCGAGAACTTCATAGAGGTTCCTTCCGTTTCCCGTTTTCACGGGGTCCATTTTTTGACCATTTTTTAGCCCCTCTCGTGGCCTCGGTTTGCGTGCCACATCGGCCGTTCTCCGTTTTAGACATGTCTTATATCGCCGGATTCAGTTTTCCGCGCTCATGATGATGCTTGAGATCATTTCTTGCTCTCACCTTTAGATTTTCTGGGCATTTTTTCCACGCCCCCTTGTCACCTCGGTTTGCGTGCCACATCGGCCGTTCTCCATTTTTGATGTGCCTTATATCGCCGGATTCAGTTTTCCGCGCTCATGATGATGCTTGAGATCATTTATCGCTCTCACCTTTAGATTTTCCGGGCATTTTTTCCCATGCCCCCTCGTCGCCTCGGTTTGCGTGCCACATCGGCCGTTCTCCGTTTTCGATGTGTCTTATATCGCCGGATTCAGTTTTCCGCGCTCGTGATGATGCTTGAGATCATTTCTCGCTCTCACCTTTAGATTTTTTTTTTGGGCATTCTTTCCACGCCCCCTCGTCACCTCGGTTTGCGTGCCACATCGGCCGTTCTCCGTTTTCGACAATCCTTATGTCACCGGATCCCGTTTTCCGCACAGATGACGATGCTTGAGACCTTTTCTCTCCCTCATCAATCCATTTTTGTTCGGTATAATTTTATCCCTTTTTCGGGCCGAGCAACCCCTTTTACGAAAAAGGCACTTAGGGAGTTTCTGTTAAGCTCTTTTCTGACTCCTAAAACAATGAAAAGATCGCCGAGCAATCTTGCTTCCTTTCATGCTCGATAAACGTATCTGAAAGGGCGTCTACCTGGTATAAGTTTACCCCTTTTCCGGACCTTGTAGACTAATTACGAAAAAGGTATACTCTAGTCACATCGGCTAGAAGAGTTCTCCATCCGCATCATTTTATGCTTTTTCGGGCCTTGGAGACTAAATAGCGAAAAAGAAACACCAATAGAGTCCACTTACCGTTTTCAGACTCTCTAAACATGAAAGCAACCATGAGCATGCGCCGTCCTGGGCTCACAAAATCCACAGGACCGTACCATTTCAGAGCACACTTTTATCCCTTCTTGGAGCTCATTAAAACCACGAAGAAGGAATCAATGGTGCCTCTTGGCGCTACAACACATCATGTCTACTCACATAGCAGCTTCCCCATTTTGGTCGCCTTTGTTCAGAGTATTCTGCAGTATGTCACCCTGAAACTCCCTCGACAGCTACCATCAGTTTCACCCCCCCAGAGTCAGTACATACCCTTCAGTCCCTAAAAGATGATCCCCACACCTACAAGTTAGTTCCCTACGCTGCCAGGTCAACCATGTCATCATGCTCTGAACAAAGGAAGTTTGAGTCTACCCATTTTTGACCCAATTATTTCCCATCCCCACAAGTATGTCAGTCCTACCAGCAGTACTACATCACTTCAGTTCTACACCTCGAGCTCCTATTAAGGAAACATCATTGCCTTGTTAGTTGCCGGTCTCCCTCTGTCGACGACAACCACATTGATTCCAGAGGATAGACCTAGAAATCCCTGTGTCTTGGACTCATTACCATTTATGATGAGTGCCTACGAATCATTTCGAGAGGAATCCTCAGTGCCTCTCCAAATGGTTGTTTCTCACATGCTCGACTTCAACACCTCGATCGCATCGTTGAGACTCGCACAGGGTATTGGTCCGTTCAGTTATTAGTCGAAGACCCCGGATACCTCCTGACTCCTCCACATTTGAGAGTCTTCCTATCGATCACACCAGTTACACTTTTTCTATGGATATCCGGGTTGCGCATGGCGACAGTATTCAGATTTACCCTTGTTTCATACTCCCTTGAGTATACAGTTACATTATTTCTCAGAGATGACTCATAGTCTTTCAGTCCCTACAGATGTTGGACACCTTCAGTTTCAACAGTTCCACAGTTATTCCAGTGTATCAGTTATTGAGATCAGTCATGATCATGAGTATATCCCACAATAATGTCCCCTCTGGACCATTATGATGTACCAGTATATTTCTTTACGTATTAGATCCCCCTTCTTGGGACTAATTGTTTTGTATATGTCTTGATACGAGCATGGGAATGCCCACCTCGTCCTTTATCAGAGATTATACCTCATTCATATTGAGGCCATGTAATATTTTTTGTTTTTGCAGCTTCCAAGGGCCGTGGCTCCAGTCTCCAACCGGTCTCTTCTCTCCCCTAAACCCCAGAAAAAAGGACAAAAGAACTATGATGTCGACAAAAGAACTATGATGTCTATCGGCCATACGATGAGCTCCTGCCCTCACACATCAGGGGGCAATCTGTTAACACCTAAAAAGTGCTCACTAGCTCATTCCCTTACTCACATGACCCATTTGTCCACTTTTCCACCATCTGAGCCTCTGAAACCAACAAAAGGTCACCAAAAGACCTTAGTACACCCCTTTTTCCATTAAAAAAGATTATTTTTCCAAGAAAATCATAAAAAACCCTCAAAAAGGGTCCAAATTCCCAAAAATATTAAAAAGGGAATTAAAATATTATTTTTATTCAAAAAAGGAAAAAGGAGGGAAAAGTACCTAAACCATGTTGGTCAATACCATTTGGTTTTCACAAAACCACAAATGGTATTCCTCACCACCAAAACCTATAAAAAGGTGGTAGGGGCTCCTCATTTCACATCCATCCATTATCTCATCCTTATGCTGCTGAAATCTCCCCTGAGCACTTTTAGCCATTGAAGCAACCTTGGAGAAGGAGACCTCTTGGAGTTTGGAGCTACTCATCTTGGGAGTTGCTCAACATCAACCTTCACCATTGAAGGTAATATCGCAAGCACTTGCTTGCCCCCCATTTTTCAATACAAAAAATTATTTCTTATGTTTCTTGTTCTTGATTTTTAAAATGTTTACATTATTTGCTTAATATCTTTGCTTAGATCCATGAATAATCTTGTTTATTTAGTTTATTGTTTTTATTTCTATTGAAACTGCTGCTACTAGTTAGCAGGTGCCCATAGCACTAAGCCTGGTTGCAAAACCGGGCCAACACCTTCTACATCCTCACTTGCAATTGGTAATGCTCTGTAGTGCATATGTGCAAGTCTTTTATGCCAAAGTTCACTTGGCTCCATGGAATCATGTACCATGGCATGTTCAGGTTGTCCCTTCAATTTATACAAACCTCCCTCTTGCTCTCCAATCACTATTGCATCATCAATAGTTTTACCCTTTGGCCACATTAGGACTTGGCCATCTACAAATGCAACCCTCATGCATTTTGCATCCAATGCAGAGATGGAGAGTAGATTCTTCTTGAGCCCAGGTACATAAAGAACTTCTTTCATCTTCAAGGATTTTCCAGAATCTAGGTTGTAGGAGGCTTCACCACTTGCTTTGATGGGGTATTGATAGTCATCCTCGAGTTTCACTTTATGGGGTGATTCATGTTCAGATAGATTTACAAAAGATTCTTTAAACCCAGTCATGTGTTTAGAAGCCCCATTGTCAATAAGCCAATCATTACAACCATGAGAGATAGTACCTGTGAGAGTAGATATCAGAACATACTCTTCTTCGCTTGATGAGTCATCATCATCAGTTTCTGTTCTAGCCTTCTTCTTGGGTGGTTCATCATCTTCAGTAGCATGAGCATGATATCGTTTCCTGCTGCCCTTCTTCTTCTTGATGTTGTTGTTCCTTTTGTTCTTGGGACATTCTGAAGCAAAATGACCCTTCTCATTACATGTGAAGCATCTGAGATCTTTCTTATCTTTATGTTGATGATAGTGTGAAGATTTCTTGGCATGAGAGTGCTCTCTCTTTGACCTTCATTTCTTGGTGTGTATTGTGAGATCTTGATCTTCACTTCCTATCTTTTCTTTTCGGGCCACAAGCCTTGCTTCTTCTTGTGAACATTCTTCCCGCAATCTGTTGAAGGAGATGAACTTCTTTCTTGCACAAATTCCTTGAATAAAGGAATCCCATGACCTGGGTAGGCCATTTAGAGTGGTCATGACAACTTCACCATTCTCCACCATTTCATCCACCGCTTCCAGTTGTTCCTTAATTTGAGAGACCCTAGAAAAATAAGATTGAATGGTTTCTCCATTCTGAAACTTTACTCCTTTCAATTGGTTCCATAGGGTCATCTTCCGATTTATATTCTTCCCTTCAAATAGCTTGGTCAGAGAATCAAACATTTCTTTGGGTGTCTTTAGAGATGACACATGTGGGATGTGATGGTCCTTGATAGAATAAGCAATGATTCTCTTTGCCTTGACCAAGTTCTTCTTATGCAATATCTTAGCCTCTTCATCCTCTGGGATAGGGATGTCTTCTTTTATGTATGAGTCCAACTCATTCTCTTCCAGGATTAACCCAATCCTATACATCCAGGATCAGAAGTTATCAGCCCCTTCAATCTTATCATCAAGCTTGGTGTGGTGAGACATCTTAAAGAGTACTTCAAATGGAAATAGAAAATATTTAGGTCTTACCACTTGACTTGCTGAAAACTGGATCTGGTCCTGAATTAGGGTTTGTCGGAAACACCCTAAAAATTCAAAATATGAATTTCAACTTTCTGAAAGGGTAGAAAGATGCGCCTTGAAGAGCTGATCAGCCTGGTGTATTCAGAATTTGAGATCTGCAAAGCTTCACCCTTCAGAAATGTCTTTTTGTCTTCCCGGGTTCACTAAGGAGGACCCTGAATTAGGGTTTGAGTTTCCCAGAGATCTACCCAGCCAAAAATATCGATCCAAAGCTCTAAACTTCGATTTTTGCAAGAAGCTTCTAGCTATGTCTTCAGATTCCAGAAATTCCTATTTTTGTGGAAACCCTAATTTTTAGGGCCAAATCTGAAAATGCTCAGAATTGAATTCTGATTGGACAGATAGATTCTCCTTGATGAGTAGAGTCAATATACTATACTTCTTTTCCAAAATATGTGGAGAGAAACCCAATAAACAAGAAACCCTTGGTTTCCATCACTGCACAATGTCTTCTTCTCAGGTTAGCTCTGATACCATGTTAAATTTTGAGCATTAATTCACAATACTCTAGGATCTTTACTGAGAGAATAACATGTACAGTATATCAATGCATATCAATAATAACAATCATGTCAATCATCAGACGCAAAAGCATGAGAGACAAGAGACACAGAGTTTCCGTGGGGAAAACCTTAAGGTGAAAAACCCCACAACTTCCTCAGAGATAGAGAGAGAAATGGCTCAACCAAAGTACAACCAAAATACACAGAGATAGTCTCCTAGTAGCAGATGCTCCTCCTTCTCACTAGTGCGCCACTTTCTTAGTGAAGGAAGAATGAGTTTCCGAATGATCCAAATAGAGATCTCCCGATCTCTATTTATACTTGTCCTGTTTTCCCAATAACCTTATGGGGCCGACTTGTCTAGCTGGGTACATCAACCATATAATATATAAATCAGCACCAACCCCACACATGGTGGTCTAATAACCCATCGGCAAGTTAACATACTTGCGACACTTGTCAATACACATGACAACACTTCCGTATAAAGGAATGACACATCTCTATAGGAGTACAATAATATATAAATGAAATACATTCTGAAGTTACATATACATCAGCACCAAATAGACTCACCAATGTGCTAGAGTCAGGGGAAATCCAGGGTCTTCTAACAATAACTAAAGGGACCAATACCCCGTACGAATCTCAATAGTGCGATGATGGAGATAAAGTCGAGCACGTGAGAAACAACCATGCTAAGAAGCACTGAGGACTCCTCTCGGATGGTCCTTAGGAACTCACCACTGATGTAGGTGATTCCAAGGTACATGGGCCTTTGGGTATATCCTTTGGAATATATGTTCTGGCGTCGACAAAGGGAGACCTGCAACCACCAAGTTAATGATGTTTCCTTGATAGGAGTGCGAGGGATACAACCAAGATGTGATGGAACTAGACATGAGACTGAGACACTGTAGGGGGATATGAGGGCCATAGAGTGATGGGACTCAAAATTACTTTGTTCATAGTATGATGGCAAGGATGACCTGGATGCATATGAAACTAACTTCGAGGGAAGGGGGTCGTAGCTTAAGAGATCATAGATTGTGGCAGCAATGTGGGATATTCAGGGGGGAAACTGATGAGTGATATTAGGAGACTCTAAGACTGAAACATCGCAAAATAATCTGAACAAAGGATACCATACTAGGGTTGCTTCCAAAATGGGGGAACCATATGTGATCTATCGGGGCACCAAGAGGCATCGTTTGGGCCTTCTTCATGGTTTAAGGAGCTCGAAGAAGGGATAGAAGTGTGCTCGAGATGATACTGTGGTGTGTATTTGTACGATCCCAACATGATGAATGCTCGTGGGTGCTTTCAATTTTAGAGAGTCTGAAAGCAATAAGAAGACTCCGAGGGGGTTATTTTTCATGTGTTAGTACCCAAATCCCAAAAAAGCATAAAATTATGCAATGGAGAACTCTTCTAGCCAAAGTGGCTAGAGTATTCCTTTTTTGTAATTAGTCCACCCAGTTCAGAAAAGGGTTAAACTTATACTATAGACACCCTTTCAGATACTTTAAAGATTGCTCGAAAATATTTTCATTCTTAAAGGAGTCAGAAAATATCTTAAAACAAACTCCCTAAGTGCCTTATTGGAAAATGAGTTGCTCGGTCCGAAAAAGGGATAAACGTATACTGAACAGACGTGAAATACAAGGAAGAAGTGTTCAAAACGAGGGATAGGTATGAGTGGAAGAAAAAAGGTGAGGTGGAACACTAATGGGGCCTCCTTGCGGGTAGATGAATGGCGGAAAAATAATGCAATAACTACAGTATGGAGGGAGCGGAGGGCTTGTGAATAGGCCGCGATGGATAAAATGGTAAAAATATACCAGGAGCCATCGGTGTACCTAATGGAACGCAAATCAAGGCATGGGATCACGGGAAGAATGGCCTAAAAAAAGGTAAATGAGAGCAAGGAATGATCTCAAGCATCATCACAGGCATAGAATTATGAATCCAGCGGCGTGAACGGTGCGAAAAACGGAGGTCGGAGGACTCTAGAATGGGAAAAGAGAGAACAAGAGGCAAAATGGGGCCATAAATAAAAGGGGAGCCCACCTTCCACATGTCATTTTCACTATTTAGAGTTGGCGGAGTGTGGAGGGGCCCAGAAAAAGAACTATTGATTTCTCTCAATATGTCCGACGGATCGACTTCTATGAGTTCGAGGTAAATCTTGACGTTGTTTTTGTCAATTTGCACGGTGTATTTTCTAGGTTTGAGCCTCTGTGGAGCCCCAGCAAGCTGGGCTAGGGCACGACTGCACCAAAATGCACTTTTCGAAGGGAAAATCATGCTTGAGATCGCATGTGGGATGAACGAGCGCGCTTCCGGATCGCACTTTTCTAAGGGAAAGGTGTGCTCTGAGCGCACTTGTGGGAAATACAGACGTGCTCCAGGGAGAACTTGTCAGGAAAAAATGCACACTCTGGGCACGCTTTTTTTCCCAACAGTTGCGCTTTGGCCCTAGGGGGGATTTTTGGCTTTGTGCGGTATTGTCTGAGGCTTTTGACATGGATCTATAGGATTCCAAGAGTGAACTGGCGAGAGAGGGAGCTCGGGTCACTGCTTGATGACATCAATGATGATCAGGAAGTACATGATACTTTGGCCCGATGTGGGTTGCTTAAGTATTCCAGGGTGCCCCACATGCATTCGGCGAAGCTACTGCTGAACAAATTGGTTGAGTTTTCAGATGTCGACGTGGGGGAATTTTTCATACAGGGGGAGAGGATAAAGATCCTGCTAATGGATGTGTACTTATTGATGGGGCTCCCTTGGTTGGGTGTGATTATGGGCACTCAACTGAGGAAGGCAAGTGATGTCTCGATGGAGGATCTATTAGAGTGGCAATGTTATGCGTCTGCCTATGTGCATGACAATGTGATACTGATATGTGACACAAAGATCCTGGAGACGCAGGTTGTAGTAGTTGTGATAGTGTGGGTACAAGGGTCCAAATCAACCCACAGGTTGTCAGGTTGCTAGATGATGCTAGTGGAGCAAGAACTGGCGAGGATGTACTTCAGGTGGGGATAGATGTATCTAATGGAATTTCAACGAGAACTGACCAGGATGAGTGAGGGTGGAGGGGATTTTTGTTTACCCTCATTCATATGTTCCTTTTTATTTGAGTGGGTACCGAATCTGTGGCATCATGTGTCCATGTGCGACAGTGGGCCCACTGAGCCGAGGATGCGGTGGTGGGGGGAGATGATGACCCGCGGCGGTGGAGGACTAGTGGGTCGGTTCTTCACTCGAGAGTTGTTTACTCAGTGGTGGAAGTTTCCAGTGGTTATTTAGGAATATCCCTATGTAGGGATGGAATACAGGGAGGATGCAGAACTACCACGATCTCCTAGTCGGGCATGGGGACCGGACGGTACGTATAATTTTATTTGTACAATATCATGTTTTTTTACTTCATAGCATAGATGGTAGGTAGATATTTTTATATGATGATGATACTGATTAGTTTCTCATGTGTATGCATATGTGGGATCGGTGCCCCCAGCAGGATACCAGAGGTGGAGAGGCAAAGTAGAGGGTATTGACACTCCCGATCGTGGGCATCGCCATCAGTGGAGTGCCTTGACAACGTTTGAGTCACTGCGCGTAGGGATTGATCGGTTGTTGGAGGGAGTGGTGGATGATGGATGGTAGTGGCTGGACCAGGAGATGATTGAAATCTGTTACGATGCACCACAGGAGTGGAGGCCGATTATGCGACGGATCACGATGGAAGCTGAGGAAGTGAGAGCCATGTCCTATGGGGATGCTCCTTATGATGATGAGGAGGAGGATTCAGATGAGGAGACTAATTTAGATGATGAGAAGGAGGAGGAGGAGGAGGCAGAGGATTCATATGACTAGTAGGCAGTTGATGGAACTGCCCCCCAATGCAATGAGCATGGGGATTGTTTGTACTCGACTAGTATTTTTATGATGAGGAAGTTGTTGGGGCTCATCGATGCAGTGATGCTTATGTGATGATGTAGACACTATGAAATTTTGATTATATATATATATATATATATGCACGTGGATGCATATTTTATGTTTATGTTTTATGATGATGAGCCTATATGATGTATATGTACATGTGAATGCAAAATGATGATGCATGTTTATGAGTTACTTCCTTTATGCGGTGATTGATATGCCAATCTAGAATGTCATTAGCCATTTGGTATACAATACTATTTTGAATTCGTGGGACATGTGTGAATGTAATGAATTCAAAGTGTCTAATCAATTGTTTAGTGCACATGAACTTTCTAAAAGGGTAAGGATCACGTGCCTGGTAATAATTGTTGACCTGGGCGACAAGGAGTTGGGAGTCTAAAAACACACGAAGGTGACTTATGCCCATCTATAGATTAGTGGTCAAGAGACCGGTCACAACATCATACTCATCCTGGTTATTGGTGGCAGTGCCAATACACACTCTGTCGAGATGGATCAACTGGTGTGAGGGGTAATATAATACTCAAGCTGCCAAGGAAAGGTTAGGAGACCATCGACTTGCGTCGTCAATAAAATTGACGTAGACCGGAGGAACAAGATCCATCTAGTACCAAAAATGAAAGGAAATTGTAAGGCTCAAAAGGTAAAAAGTTGAAAACAAAAAGAAACAAAATTGTACAACGCGAATTAGTGATCCTAGTGGGGTTAAGGGTAAAATATCTTGAGGTACAACCCATTACGAGGATTGGTTAAGAGGCATCCTTCATATTCGACGAGGATGTATGCCTCCTTGACGAGGCAAGTTTTGATAATGTATGGGCCTTGCCATATGGACTTGAACTTTCCTTTTCCATGCTTGTCATGGGCTTGGTCATAAAAAAGCATGAGGTTACCCTTGTTTAAGGTGCGAGGATGGACGTGAGTATCATAATGATTTTTTGATCGATGTTTAGCAGCCTCAATCATATGTAAGGCCACCCAACTATCTTCTTCCAACTGCTCCAACAAGAGTAAGTGTTTCTCAAGGGGTGAGGTATCCGGGAGAAGTTCGACAACGATATGCAAGGTGGGAATCTGACACTCAATGGGGAGAACAGACTCCACGCCATGGACCAGGTGGAATTGGGTAAAACCCGTCATGGTCTTGGTAGAGGTGTGGTGGCCCATAGTGCTGGGAAGAGCATGTGGTTCCAGTTAGACTTATGCTTTTCCACTGCATGTTGAAGGATCGTTTTCGGAATCTTATTGACAACCTCAACTTGGTCGTTCCCCTGAGGGTAGTGGGAGGAGGCATACTAGTGTTCAAACTTCAAAAGTGTGGAAAATTCTTCCAAATGGCGTCTTCAAAGTTTCTTTCGTGGTAAAAAATGAGTTGTTTAGGGACCTCGAACCGTGTAATGACATGGTTGAAGAAAAAACATGCCGCGGTTTCATCTTGGAAATTAAATGTGGGCATGGACTCGACCCACTTAGTGAAGTAGTCGACAACCATAATGATGTACTTATGGAAACTAGTTGAGGTCAGATTACACTCCATATACTCAATGGACCATTTGCAGAAAGGGCCAACGGTAATAACAGGATGGAGCGGTGCGGGAGGGGTCAATGCCTTGGGGGAAAAGAGTTGGAAATTGTGGCAGTGTTTGACCACTATGATGCAATCAATAAAAAGTGTCAGCCAAAAATAACCCAAACAGATAACCTTTTGGGAACTAGCCATTCTAGAGAAATGGCCACCACATGATCCACTATGACAGTCATTCAAAACCTGCTCAGCCTCATCATGTGCAAGGCACCGATATAAAATGGTATCGATGCCACGTTGATAAAGGACATCACCAATGAGGAGTTTTTTTGAAGCCTGGTGGAGTATGCAACATCGATCATCACGACTGAGGTGAGATCGAAACTTCTGTGTGCGTAGATACATAAGTATGTCTCCGTACCATGGGTCATCCGACGAAATTGTGAACAAATGATCGTTTGGTAGGGTAATCATGATTGGAGGTGACACCGATGAAGAGGGTAGGTCAGTCATGAGTTGTTCCAAGGTGAGGGAATTGATACTATTGGGTGAAACAAATTCGACCATCATACATCATCTTCTGATCATATTTCCATGGTCTTCCTAACAACAGATGACATGCGTCCATTGGGATTACGTCGCATAGTACACTGTCTTCAAGCTTCCTGACCTTGAAGTTAATCATGCACTTCCTGTTACCTTCACATGGTGTCCTTTCTGCAACCATGATATCTTGTATGGGTGTGGGTGTTCTCGACACTTCAAACCTGCTTTTTCGATGACCTCTGTCGGCACAAGATTTTCTGTATTGCCACCATCAACTATGGTCTTGCAGTACCACTCACCGATCCGCACTCTGGTTCGAAAGATAGCCTTTCGTTGTGTCGGCTCTTTCTCTTTGCGTCGATGGTCCTGAGCCAATGTCCTCCTAGTTGTCATGGTGCGACTCTTTCTCTTCCCACCACCACTATTGTCAGATGTCGACTCTACCCTCTCATCGACTTGTTCATCTGTTCGATGTCTAGGTTTCGAATCCTCTGCAGCATGTAGGTTCTCTGGGCATTTATATGCCTTGTGTATGAATCCTCAACACTTGTAACAAACCATAGCCGGTCTTTCAGCTCCTTTTCTGTCGGATGGACCACTTCGAGCATACGCACCTTGACCGCGTGTCTCTCGACCATCGAGTCAGTTTTCTTGCGCTTTCTCTCTAGTTGATGTCCCTTTCGCACGTCGGTTATCTTTGACAGATTCTCTCCTGGTTCTGCTACTTTGTCCTTTCGCGGAAACAGTATTCGCACCCTAACCAGTCATCCTGCCTCTGGTCGATGCGGATTTCCTCTACAGTTTCTTTTTTTCCTTTAGAGATAACTGGTAGGCTTCACCGACCGCTCTGAACCTTGACAGGATCAACTCGTCCTGTATGGAATACTTCAAGTCATTCACGTATCTAGCAGAAGCTTCTTCTCCTTTGCCGGTTTTCCCCAAACTTATTGACAATCTGTAGAACTCTTCCGTGTACTCCTTCACGGTCATCTCTTTTTGTTGAAAGTTCTGCAACTTCCAGAACAAGGAAATCACATAGTCACCTGGAAAGAACTTCCCTTTCAGCTTAGAGACCATCCTATCCCAAGGCTTGAGTTTCTCCTTTCCCTTCTTGACTCTGTCATCCTGTACATTGTCCCACCACAATGAGGCATGACCCTTCAAACTCAAACATGCAGTCTTAACCTGTCTGGGGTCCTCGATCTGCTCTATGTCGAAGTATTTCTCCATCTCTATGAACCAGTTGATCAAGTCTTCTTGATCCAGACTTCCTGAGTAGGTACATACATCTATCTTTGTCCGAGCACTCATCTCCATCAAAATCTTGATAAGTTTTTCTTGTGGTTCTTCTCCTGCTGCTTCTCGTGCTTCCACCTCTTCGACCTCCTCCTCGTTGTGCTCTAACGCATCAGGAACGCATCCACGCCTTTGGCTTTCTTTGATCATTGTGACTTCACTAGTCAAACTTCGCATTGTTTGCATGCATTCATCGAACATTTCACGATCAACCGTGACTGCTGTGCCACACGCTCTTCGTCCAACTCCTCAGACATTAACGCCTCTGTGAGCCATTTTCAACCTTAGCTGAAAAATCCCACTCGTCCAATCGCAATTGAACTTTTCACAAACCTTGTACAACTATTCCCAACCTCAGCTGGAGCTGTTAACACACTTGACATTGGATTCTTCTTCTAGCAGTGATACCAACTAATGCTCTCCTGCTCATAGGATGCTTCACTCAACCGGATTCAACTCCGGGATCTGATACCAACTGACGCAAGGCAGTTCGCTGGGACCTTCTTGCTTAACAATAACACACGACACACATGCGTTCACATGAACTAGATGTAAACAAGATGCCAAAAGCTGGCTTCAATTAATTCAATGGAATTACGGTTACAATGCAAAATGAAAGGAATGTAAAACAACTAACTGGTCGGCCTCATCCTTTACAATATACAGAAGTAAATTTGTGCTCTCTCTATGTGTCGATCTTCATCCTCTCACAACCTATGCAGAATGCAAGCGCTTGCTGGAGCTATGGATTTGATCTCTCTTGCGGTTAGTCAATGTGTGGCTGTTCTCTCAAATCTACAGATCAACTCCCGAACTGGAACTCTCCCTTCTTTGTGCCCGCGCACTCATCTTCTACCTTGTTGGTTCTCTATTGTTGCTCATCCCGAGGTCCATTCCAATCCCCAAGACATGCTTCCTTTGTCTATCGAATCCTCCCCGATCCTGCAGACCTGTAGTTGTCAGCGCCTCTGCCGTGCTGCGTAACCTCTTCCCGTGGCGACATCTGGCATGTATTCAACCACCTTCAATAACTGCTCATAACTTCCTTAGCAACCCCAAACGGATACCAAGTACTCTTCTTGACTTTCTGCACGTCCTTCTGAATTTGCTACAATAATCGATCTTGTCACTGCGTCGACCATACTCTCTTTTGTCATCCTTCGACTTACCCGTCGGCTTCCTTTTGCATCGTCGTCTTCACCAGTCTGCCCCTTCCTCCTCGCTTGGCTTACTCCTCAAACCTGTCGGTGTCATGGTCCAACAACCTGTCGACACCTCAACCACTTTCGCTGCGCTCTATTGTCTGTCGTCTTATACATGTCGGCTCTCGACCTTCTCCTTATTTCGATGCACGTCGACAACTTCCTGATCGACTGCTTGGATTTCAACTTCCAATCTCCCTTCGCATTAGTGGTCTTAGGCAAGCCCCCTGGTCGACTACTCACGTCGATCAATGTCGACTGATCTTCCTAGGCCCTGATGCTCCTGCATCATGAATTCATTCTAAAAAAGAAATAAAAGGTAATAGTTGTTACCATCAATCACCTGTAAGTTTTAAACCTGTGTAGAGAAGCAAAGCATACAGATTTCTTTAAGAAAAAAAGAGATTACACCACAACATTCACACATAGTACACAGAGATTTACCCTGGAAACCCTTAACCAGGAAAACCAGCAAACCTTGGAGCCACCACTCCTATTTTTCTCATCATCTCATTATGAATCACTCACAATACAATATAGGTATCCTGTAGCATCCAAAACCCTAATCCATTAACTCGGATTAGTCAATAGACCCCAATTCCTTAACTGGGATTAAATTACATATTTTTAGAATAATCCCCCAAAATTGCATGCGATCCCCAAAAATATTTGCTCGCTACGCTCACAAATGAAAACAGCCTGTTTCCGTGAAGGTGTCAGAGGGATCGTCACCTGCGCCGCTGACAGACGCACTCTCCCCTCACATACATGCAGAGAATATAACACATACCCAACATCACCCACCAAAAGGTTGTAAAAGAAAGAGAGGCAAATGGCATGGGGTTTCACTCTTGATAGTGAGGGTATGCATTAGAGCCAAAAATTTATTGCAATCTTTGATCATCACTTTTCCATACTATTGTTACATTAAGGATTTAACCAATTTTTTTTTTGTATATTAGGAGTTTCTTGCTTTAACAATTTTTTTTGTATAGTAGGAGTTTCTTTGAAGTAGCAGAAAAATAAAGGTTCGAGGCCTCACTTATGTCCTTTCTCAAGGTAGAACTACTAGTAACAGTTACCTTGTATTGAGTAGTTATCCACTTGGTTGATCCTAGTTACTAATTTGGTGTGCAAAAAACAAGTTCCAATATTAGAATAATCATTGATATCAATGGGAGTCCAAACATTTGCTCCCTTTTTTTTTACTTGGTTGTTCTAGTATGATTAAATTATGTCAAGCTCAGTCCTTCAGCATTCTTCATCCAAGTTTTTGTAGAGGCTTGAAGGAAATGGCTAAGCTAGTTATAGATATTGTATGGAATCTTTATTTTTAATGAAACGGACCCAATTGTTGGTCCCTTTTATATATATATATATATATATATAAAGAAGGTGTTAAAAATAAAATAAAGTGTAAAAGATTGTTTCCTTTTTATTATATATATATATATATATAACAATTTTATTTTATTGTGTTGTGTTTTTAATAGCTTTATTTGAGTTTTGTATTTATTTCTCCATTAGCCTTCTCATTTACTCTTTTGTTTTAGCACTTAGTTTTTTGGTTATTTTGCTACTATTATTCTACAAATGATTTTGTTTTAGTTTTAGTTTGGCTAGTTGTTTAATTTGTTTCTTTGTAGAGTTTACCAAATTAAAAATAAAAATAAACAAATTATATGGAAACCATTAAAAACATACCAATTTAATAAGTAGAAAAATATTAGACAGAAAGAGGATTTCATGTGCTAATTGGTGCTTGGTAGTTGACATCTTCCATCTCTCCTAAACGTTGTTGGATTTTCCATGAAGGAAAAGGACTATTGAGATCAAGGGCTATAAACCTAGGGTTACATTCCCACTACTTCCCAATTAGCCTTATGGAAGGTTGAAGTGTTGATGGTGCAAGGTCAATCTAAGTCATCAATAAGGAGAAACTACAATTAATAAGCTTGGATCATTGTATAAGGCTAAATCTCTCATGAATTTTATATTCATGTAGAAGATGTTGTACACTCTAAAGATGAAGGACAATGGCAAGGTTACAAACCAATTTGATTCCTTCAATGCCTTGCTTAATCAACTCAAGGCAATTAGTGATGAGGTAAATGATCAATGCATAGCCTTGCCTTATAGACTTTTGGATTATTGGAAGAATTTAATAGTTTCCATCAACAAAGCTACAAAGATAGGGAATATCAATTTGGATGAAATTTTGGATCAATTGCTACAACGGGAGACAAGGAAAAGAACTTATGAAATAAACATTGATTCAAAATCCTTGGTAACTAAGGATCAATTTAAGGAGCAAAATGATGAGAGATCTAGTGGGAGGAAACCTAAATTGTCACATACCCAAACTCTAGACATTTTATGTTTTGATGAAAACATTATGTTTTATTTTTATTGTAAATTTTTATGACTATTGACCAAGTGGGGTTAAGGATGACTGTAATTAATTACTTGAATATTTTATTATAAATAAATAAAAGTGGAGACAAACATCCAAAGGATACTGTTGAATGAGTGTTCACTGACCCACTAGGAGGAACGGACTAGGGTGGAGAGCAAATTGACACTTGGCAGCATCCTCAACTCACTTCTAACTGTTGCAGGGGGCAACTTCCCTACTTTTATGGTCATGTTCCCCAGAAAAGTGGAACTGAGCAGGTGGCTCATTTACTGAAATAAACTGACCAAAAGACCTAGGCATGCTACTTATCTACCCATCGAATTCAGCAGGAGGCTATTCATTCTTACCTTGTGATAATTTTTCTGAGCACAAGAGATTCGATGAGGGGAAAGTTAGAAGTGATTGAGTGAACTAAGATTGCATTTTGAACTAGTGCAACCACATTGCTGAGTTCAATATTGTTAAAAGAAGGAAGTACTACTGCTGAGTTGCAAGGGAATTTATTCCATTACTCCACACAGCATCATCGTCCCGGTGGTTCAATGAACAGGCTCGGGGGTCCTAAGGCAAGTAACTTGGCTGTCTTCAGGAGCAGGTTGGGTGGAACGGGCTCCTTTGGCTGCTTGTTTCTTCTACAAATTTCCAGGTTCAGATTGTGTTATCTTATTTACTTCTGTCAAGCTAGTAAAATAATATGAATGTTTATGTTATCAGTTCCCCAATTAAATCTTAGATATTCTGTACTGTTAATGAATATTTTTACTTCTGTAATTTATATCTGATTAGGATAAAATGCATTTTTGATGATGTAGTTAAATGCAAGAATGATCAAATAATAATGCCTCGTATTTTTCCACACACTGAATACAGTGTCGTACTCTAGTATAGGGAAGGGTTTTTAAACAGATCAGAATGATATTATAATATGAATAGATTTGATGACTCATTTCCAAATAAATCTACATTATTTTCAGTACTGTAATATTGTCTTATTTCAATAGATCTCTTAGAAATTAAATAAGAAATACAATTATTTCAAATATTTCATTGTTTATGATTAACAATAGAATCCTAGTTTTTGTTTACAACAGCATAATATTTTAAGTATTTTCCTTTCAACTTTAAGCAGATATAGTCATTCGAACTAAACAACTTATATAGAGATTCTTTTAAATATCAATTCACTAGTTAAACATTGACGAATTACTTGCATCAAATTATACAATACAGAGAACACGTCTAAGATATTTTCAATGACCATATAAAATCTATCCTTGTCGAAACTCATAGTGCAAGCATTTTATAACAAAAACAAAGTATTTTTGCAACAGAGAATAGTCTTCACACATTAAGGTTTGAAACCCTTGACATTTACTTTACATTGACAAGCATTCACTATAGGGTTATGATACAGCCCTTATGGCTCTAATATTTAAACAATACCCTAACAACAACTTTCCAAACATAGCATCGGGAGCAGCCATGGACTCTCCATCAACCAACAGACCATACAATAGTTTGGTAATGACCGGAATTACACTCCACTGTCTATTTTCAACTCCCTATATATTTTCTTATGCATTCCGAAAGGTTTTGCAACAAGTCTAAGGGTCAAACCCCACATCAACTACTGCCAGATATTATAATAACGTTGCATTCATGTACATAAAAACAAAGGACATTTAAAAGATCTGAAACCAAACCATAAGGGTTAGCTCTGCCAAGTCGAAATTACTGCCTTTCTTAAGGGTTTTATCGACGAAGAGTTCGAAACTCTTAGTATTCCTTTTTCACACACAAAATCAAAATGCAGTAAATATAGCAGAGTATAAACCCAGGTGCACAAACAACAATTTATACACAAAGGTAAAAGAAAAACATTATTGCATACAGTAACAACGATGGGCCTTTCCCTTTAAATTATCAAACACTGTAATTTAGCCAAGGTTTGGCCGAGAGTATATCGCCTTCCTTTAAACCGAATCACCAATAAATATTTGGGGTAAACTCCTTATACTTTAATGAAATCTTTGAGAAACCAACGAGAACCTTGAAAGGATCGAGAGAAACAACACCAGTCTAAATACAAACGTTGCAATTCCATACGGCTCTAACCTCTAACCATAACAGTAAACCAAAGTTAAAAACAAAATACATTTTCTCATCTTTTCAACGAAGGCCAGTTGGAGTCATAGTTCATCACTGAAACTGTGAAGTACTTAGGATAACCTTGGGATGTCTCTGAGGCTTACCAAGCCCTTGTGTTCACTTCCCTATCCATCCGAACCTAAGTTCCATAACATTTATGAACCTGCAAACATCATTAGCAATGGTGGTTAAAACATTATCAACTTTAACGAATAATACAATATTAATATTTAAAGAAAATTTACGAAGCTAAGATAGATTCAAATTCTTTACCTATAACATTCCTTTCCCATCGAATGCTTTGACAACGATACCGGCACTTGTTAATGCTACCTCACTGGTATCGAAACAACTTCAACCGAGAACCCAGTAAAGGCTGGTGACTTAGCCACAACAACGACACCAAATTGCCACTAAGACTCAGCAAGAAACTACATCAAGTCCAGTGAAGAACCCTGGTACATCTTAAGGTTTTAACATACAGTTGAGAGGTCTCCAGATCGAACCTTGGCGAGTTCGCAGCCATGATAACCCTAAACCAAAAAAATCGCAAAGCTTGTCGGCCTTCCCTCTGATTTTTGCAAATGAAGTAAATTACATTGAAGAGTGGTGACATCAATGCAGGTTAGGGTTAAACCCAAAACCCGAGACATTCCTGATCAGATCAATAGTGTGGATCATGCCACGAGATAAAGCCTACATACGACCACCCACTTTATTAAATGGCATTTAAAACCACAGCTTACATAGTTAAGTGTTATGCCAACACATAACTCCACCCACTCATCTCCCATGTACAACTCAGCGTGTAGATATTACGTAGCATAGGATTTCCACCCTCATGCAAAGCTTAGCACGTGAAGGTCTACCACGAGGGCTGCCAACAGGAGATCCACCAAGATGCGAATTCATTGAACCATAACTATTGTCCTACCAGTTCGTAGTGCATGCCAACACATCCTCCACTACAAAGTTAATGTGTTGGGTATCTGCATAGTTTGGAAGCACATAGTAAGGTTACAAATTGTTACATTATAATAAGCCTTGCCACTTTCGATCAAAACATAAGGTATTAGGTTATGCACATAGTATCTTACGTATGGTTTATGAAAATAGTTCCAAACATATAGTTTATGCAAATAGATTTAATGCATATTAATTTCATATAAAGTCTATGCATATAGAATGTGCATTTGCATCCTAAACGTAATGTATAGTTTTATGAAAACTGTATTATATTTCTTGACATAGGTAAGATATCTATAGTGTAATGAAGAAACCTTACATTGTTTCTCCATAGTTTTGGTAGAGAACATGTAACGTAAACTATGAAGTTTTTCCATAATATCGATATAAGAAATATGTGTTATTAATACATAAATTGATCTCCATAATAGACTTTTAGGATTGCGATGTAATGAAGATAAGCAAACATTTACGATAAAAAACTTGAGTTTGAATTGCAGAGCAGATAATTCTCTACATATTCATATTTTTAACTAAAAGATCAACATCAGAAGGCTTCGTTTGGAACTTTCCGGTCTTACCTGTTCTCTGCAAATAGAATTCAGGAGCATTAGCTAGCGATAGCTAAGTAAGCCTCGGGGATATTCAAGGACCCCTTCATTTCATCAAGACAAACATTTAGACTCTAGAACCAAAATTCATAACATAGAACAAAAATCGGATGTCATGCTTTTGAACAATTAAAAGACACAACGACACTTTAAAAACATTAGTTAAAGATAATAGCAGTGACAACAAATGTCGTTATTCATAAGTAATATAAACCTCTAGTCCTAACGAAAGATTATGAAAGTTGTTGTTGATAAGCCTTATTTTCATTTATTGCCTAGATGTGTTTAAAGTTAACATTTTAATACTTCCGCACAGTGAACACAAGCAATTAATGCTACTAATTTTTTTTAAAATTTTAGTGAAATTTTGGGGTTGTTACATAAATCTAGAGGAATATATCCCAATAAATAAAGGGAACAACAAGAGTCGATTGTTGGAGCTTCCATCAAAGAGCTAAAAAGAAAAGTGGATACAAGATCGACCCTTTGAAGGAGAAAGAAGCAAATAAGGAGGATTTGATTGTTCAGATTTCTAGTTGTGAGGTCAACATGTATCTCTCTTTGGCATGTTTTTTAACCAATATCCATGAGGCATTGTTGATAAATTCGTAAGTCTTCTTTTATATAACTCCTCACATGTAGTGGTTTATGGATAATTTATGTAGAATCACATGGAGGCAAAATATTTCTTGTAGATAATTTCAATGATGAAATTGTCAAACATAGCAGTGTAAAAGTCCAATACAAAGATGGATCCATGAATCAAATTCCCAATGTGTAACATGTGCCAACATTGGGAACAAAACTTACTTTCAATGAGCCAAATGGTTGATGTAGGGTTGAAACAATCTTCTATAAAGGAGGTTGTCGATTGATTCAAGGGGCTATGGCTTTAACCAATGGTGTTCAACTTGAAATATTGTACAAGTTGGATGTGACTACTCAAGTCATGGGTAGTGGTATTGTATCATCAACAAAAACATCCTAATTAGTGACAATGTTGAAGAAATCAAGCATGGTGTTATGGCATTATCGAGGGGGACATCTTAGTAAAAATAACCTATGACTGTTGTGCACTAAATTTTCCATGGAATAGATGAAGGAAATGACTCTTTTGAATTTTGTGAGCTATGTGAAGCAAAAGAGAGTTCAATTTTCCTTCAGTAACAACAAAGCTCAAGAGGTGCTTGAGTTGGTGCATTCTTATATTTGCAAGCCTAAGGATACAATTTCCATTGGAGGATCTCACTATTTGATCACTTTCATTAATGACTTCTCACAAAATTCATTGGTTTACTTCATGAGGAATAAAAGTGACACAACTAAAAATTTTGAGACCTTTGTTTCCATGGTTGAAAGGCAAAGTGGGAAGAAGGTGACATTTTTAAGAAGCAACAATGGTAGTGAATATTATTCCAACAATTTTGAGTTTTTTTGCGTTTTCAAGGTATTGCAAGGAAGAAGGCCACTCCACATACCCCTAAGCAAAATGGTGTTGTTGAGAGGTTGAATTGAACCTTGATGGAGAAAGTAAGGAACATGAAAACAAATTTGGTTTGAGCAAAATATTTTGGGTTTTAAAGTGATTGCTCCAACAAACTAATTCACCAATATATCACTTAGTTCATATTTGGGTGATAAGACACCAGAGGAGGCTTGGACCAAAGAGAAGCCCTCTATTTCACAGCTCGAGGTTTTTAGGTGTGAGGCTTACATGCATGTACCTAAAGTGAATATGAAAAATATTGATGACAAATCAATCAAGTGAATAATTATTGGATAATCAAATGGAATCAAGGGCTACAAGTTATGTATTCCATATGAGCAATGGCATATCCAGATCCAAAGTGTGATCTTCATGGAGGAGTAATCTTGTGAAGATTGTATTGGTACAAAAGGTACAACATTTATCAATTCCAAATTTATAGTGAGACATTAAAGATCAAGTTCGACAATGGTCAAAGAGGGAGAATGAAAAAGTTCTAGAGAAAGGAGTTGAAAATTATTCTAAAGAAAATATACCATTAAGACAAAATGAAACTATGCATCTTGAACATGATTTGCTTGAAACAAGGGAAAATTTGATGAGGAGCATTCTTGAACAAAAGAGGCCTGATAGGGATGGCTATGCACCCACTAATTTTAGTTATTTTTATTTATATTCATGATGGGTGATGAGCCAAAAAATAATAAAGAGGATCTTAATGGAGATGAGACCCCTCAATGGAAGCAAGCCATGGAGGAAGAAATGAAGACCCTGGAACAAAACTAGACTTGGAATTTGTAGAACTTGTCTGAAGGAAGGTGGTGCAAATGGGTGTTAAAAAAATATAATGCAAATGGCTCTATGGAGTGGTACAAGGCTTGATTGGTAGAAAATGGATACTCTCAAGTAGAGGGTGTAGATTATGAGGAGACCTTCTCTCCAACTGCCAACATGACATGTATTAGGTTGTTGTTGGAAATAGTAGTTGCTTATAATTTGGAAGTGGAGAAAATGGATGTGAAGACCATATTTTCACGATGAACTTAAAGCATAAATCTTCTTGAAGAAACTAGAAGGATTTGTGGTAGAAGGGAGAGAACACATGGTCCATCGATTGAAAAGATAATGTGTGGCTTGAAGTAGTACCCAAGACAATAGCACAAATGGTTTGACAAATATTTTGTGGGAAAAACGTTCATAAGAATTCAAATAGACCATTATGTTTAGTTTAAGCAATAACGTAATAACTTCATTATTTTGGTCTTACATGTTCTTGATATTATTTTCATTAGTGATTGTAAGAAACTAGTCAAGGAGATTAAGTCCCAATTGTCACATGAGTTTGACATGAAGGAATTAGGTGAGTTGCACTAGTGTTTGGGAATTGAGGTGAAGAGAGTTTGCCAAAATAGAAGGTTGTTCATCAATCAAAAGAAGTATGTGGAAAACATACTCAAGCTCTTTATTGTTGATACATGAAAATTGACTAGTAATGTAGCTCGTGGGAGTATGTTTATTGAATAAAATGAGTTCTAATAGCAAACATGAAGAATAGGAGATGACAAAAGTGCCATGTGCTAGTGTGGATGGTAGCCTTATGTATGAAATGGTGTGCACAAAACAAGATATTGCACATGCAATGGGAATTGTAAGTAGGTACATGGAAAATCGAGGGAGAGATCACTGGATAATTGTCAAGGGGATATATTATACCTATGAGGTACTAGTGACTATGTTTTTTTCTATCAAGGAGATGGAAGAAAGAACCTTCATATGCATTGTCTTGTTGATGTTGATTGGCTAGATGGTGTAGACAATGCAAAGTTCACTAGTGCATACATGTTTATGTTGTTTGAAAGATATGTGAGTTGGAATAAGAGGCAATAAGTAGTTTCCCTTTCCAATATCAAAGCATAGTACATTATAGCTTTGGAGGCTTCCAAGCGCATTGTTTAGTTGTAGCAGTTGTGTAGAGATATTGGAATGTTGTTATAATAAAAGTGCAATTGCTTTGGAAAAGAATCTCTACAATTTTTATCCATGGACAAAGCATATCTAAGTAAAATTTCACTAAATTGGAGAGATGGATCGAGCCTAGTGAGGTAACTATACTCAGGGATAGGACTCATGATAATGAAACAAATTATTTAACCAAGACAATGGATGGGAGGAAATTTAACTAGTGTAGGGGCAAGGTGGGGAACCTTGAACAATGTATTTCCAAGTGGGTGAACACATGGATAAACGGACACATGCATGAGTTGGCGCGGTGACCAACGATGAGGTGAAAGGGAAAGCAAGGATGGTATGTTCCGACAGAGAGAATTTGATAAGATGTGCGAGGTACATGCCATTTATGGCAAGACGAGGATGAGTTTTAAGAGGAAAGTCCTGAACTAGATGTGTAATAATGAGAACGATAATGTCATGACGAGGAATGACCTCGGCGTTCATGGCGCCTTAATTGGAAAACTACGTTAGGTTTATTGGAAAATACCTTGGAGCAAAAGGAATCCATAAATCTAAGACTATGGAAGTTAATGCGAGCACAGGTGAATGGAAGATGATGCTGGCCAGCAACATGTGGGAGATAAGGAACAAGAATAAAGGCAGACAGAGGAGAAGGAATGATCAGTCGAGTAACATGGATTATGGGTGAATAGGGCTCTATCCAGAAAGAGATAGTGTAGTGTGGCTCATCTTCTGTGCCATTTTTCGAATGGATCCCTACCAAAGAATGTGAATCCAGCAAGGAGGGAGGAGCCATTGCACTAGGAAGGTGAAGGTGACAAAAGAAGATAAAACTTAGATGGAATGCATCCCAACCCATATCGATAGCGCCATCACTATGATGGAAGTGGATGAAATGACCGATCAAATTGAGAAGAAGGGAATGGAGGCAAGGTTGGACCCCTATTGAATTCTTAGGAAAATTGCAGCAAGGACTATGATGGAAAGAGAGAGTTATGGATATATGGTTCTCCAAGTCTTCACCAATCTGAACGAAGACATGACGAGAAATATGAGGGACATGGAAGTTGTGGAGAACTTAGCTTCCCCCACCTTCAAGCGCAACAACGATGACAACAATCCCCCACCATTGGCGAAGGATGTTCTGGAGCAGGATGGACCAAGCAAGAAAGCAACGGAGGATACAAGCAAACGTGAAATGGTTGGACCAAGTGGGCGTGCGGGACCATCGTCAGAGGTGGTGTAAAATGGGGTCGGACCCTTTCTGGCTTTTTGCTTCATTGGATAATCCTAGATTTTATGGAATGTTTTGTTCACAAACGATAAGCAGAGTCTTTTTTTATCTCTGCAATGCTTAAAATGTTAAATTCTTGGGGAAATGGGAGGGGAAATGTTATCAGAATAGGAAGATGTCTTGAATCTGTTTGGAATGAGTGAGGCCTCAAGGACAATGGCTCTCACTCTGTGAGAGGCCTCCCCAATTTTGTACACTATGTAAATTTTATTGTTCAGTAATAGAAGAATACCATACTTACTTACAAAAGAAAATATAATTGGCATCATTGTGTATTTTAACATTGGAATTAATATTTCCCCACGGCGGGTGGATAGTGGAATTGACGGGTGGGATGAGGAGGAGCAAGTGGCTAGAAGCCCAGACCCTCGTGCTCCCACCTCATCACCCTTTTCCTGATGTTAATCATGCCTGCTGCAGGCAGTCTCTTCTCCAACACTCGGGTACTGTTATGCCCCTGTAGAAGTATGTTGGCTCATTCAATTCGACGTAAATGGCGCATAGTGGCCAAGCGTGGGACGCTCATTCTCAGGACAGAGGAGGATTGGCGGCGATATCACCATATCTCCTACATGAACAATCATTATTGGATTTTTGGTAGTGTTATGAAGTGATGTAGAAGGGACCGGGGCTCATTTTTTAAATCCTTCACCATTCTGTACCTGCATGTAACTCTAAAGACAGTGGTTGGCATTCAAATTGTTCAACAGGAACCTAAATTCATGCTCAGTGACACCACCCTGACTATAACCCTCCCTGGTAAGTTGTCGCTTCACCGGGTTTGGCATTGCTCTGAGTTTTCTGTCTTTTTGACTCTTTTGTTCTCGAACTTTCCGCTCCCTCCCCTCAACTGGTGGGGATTTCTTATGGCCAAGTTTACTTTGGATGTGGGGGATTCATTCCGGTGTGTCTACGCCCATCTGCATTCCCCTATCTCTTTCCTCCTTCTTGTGGTCAAAGCCTGTGGTAGTTCTCTCTGCCACTCAAGCCTGCCTGCTGTGGTGACTGCCTTTGACCTTCCCTCGGTCACTATGCCTCCCAAGAAGAACCATCGTCATGACTCAACATTTCCCGAGTTCTGTCTGAAGGAAACCATGACTCCTCCCATTCAGTTTCAGCAACAGTTAGTGGATAAGTGCAGGATATATAAGAAGGAAATTCCAGGGTCTGTGCAAGAGAGAATTCAACGTGCAGAGGTTGAAATGGATGTGGATAGAATATGCACTGAGGAGGACGAGATAAAAAAGGAATTTAAGGACCTTGTCCCTAACCCTGGATCTTCTCGTGGCTGCCTCACTCTCTATCATAAGTCCTTGGATTTGCATTGGTCGTAGAAGATGATACTGGGTCGCACCTTAGTGGAGAAAGATGAGCAGCAAGGGGAAATCATGCTCTAGTAAGACGAGATGTTGCTGCTCCTGCAGCGCATCCTGAGCAACCAGATGGAAATTGGCAAACATTTGGGCTTGAGCTTTGAGATAGGCTCAACCAGTGGGACTCCTAAGTAATCAGCTTATGGTCATTGCACCAGTTTTTTTTCTGTTTATTCCTAGTTTTTTATTGTTTTAAGACTGGTTTACAAATTCTGTTAGCATGGATAATTCTATTTTAAGACTTCTGAAGAATTCTCAAACTTTATGGTTTAGTCTCATTTCCTTTCGAGGGAGACTGCTTCTCTGATTTTCAGGCCTGTTTTCCCTCTGTTGGGAGGGCTTTGTTTTCTCTGTAAATACTTTTTTTGGCAATAGAAGGATAGACTAACTTACAAAAAAAAAACATTGGAATTCATATTGATTTATGATTCCAAATAATTATCATTTTGTGTTTTATTATATACTCTTTGGAGAAGTAGACAATGGATAATCGTGAGTTACTTGAAATAAAGAAACTTGACAATTGGATGTAAAGTAATATGGTATTGAATTTTAAAACCCGCATATAAAATTGAATATTGTCTAATTTAATTTTGAAACCTACATAAAAGTAAATAGGTAATATTTATTGAGACATCATTTTTACTTAAGTTTAAGCTATAATGGAATATTATGTTAAAGGCTAACTTTAGAAATAAAAATATAATTATTTTTCAATGTTAATTATTTTTTTTTGTAAGTAAGAAGAGAGAATTTTATATTAAGAGAGAAAGAGTTACAATCGAGAAAAAGCAGGCCGAAACCCTACGATTACACTGCATCAGCCAACAGACCAAAATCAACCCACCAGGAAACTTTGCTTGACCGGACATACTAAAAGAGACTAGTCAACATAAACCACCAAGCTTAACATAAACAGGCACACATGCCTTTTAACCTCATCTATCCTTTCCATTACAACAAAATCTGTATCACTAATGAAAACCAAATACCCAGCCTTGCGATCCTCTTCACAAAAGGCACCAGAACCATAACCATAACCAGAACATGACAGACTATAACCTGTTACCCCAAAAATTGAGACACTGTACATCCCAAATGCCAGCTAAAATAAAATATAAGGAAAATTAGGACAGCGACCAGGAGGAGGAACCATAAGAGCATTTGACGGCGTAGAAGGAGGATGAAGCTCCATAGCCTGAAGGAGTAAGTCCAGCTTGCGATGGACCACTCTGGTTTCCTCAGGAATACTCCGTTCATAATTGATCAATTCATTCGCAATCTGGTGCTCCATCCTGTCCCTGAGAGAGTGCCCAACAAGATTTTTCATCACCCGGTAGAGATCTACGATGCATTCATACAGACTGAAGCACTCCGTAGTGTTCCCTGGTTCCATAACCCACATAGCATTCTTTCTGCGTTCCTCATCCAATGTTTCCTTGTCAAGTTGGTTCCATAATTGTCGTTCCACAGTAATAATTTCTTGTTGGAGATCCGAGGGCACGTCCTAAGCAAAGGTTCTGGACTCCCATTGGGCCTTTTGCTGAGCACGAGATAAATTCCCAATAGTCTCCCTGAGACGATTCACCAAAGTGAGAGTGGCGATGACCAGCAGTGGCATTCTTCCTCTCCTAATTGCAGTGATCTCTCATACTGCCTAACCTCTTGCAATCCCCTATCTCTGTTATCTCCAGAACGCTAAAACAATGCATGCAACAAAAGCCCTGAAATCTATGTCCATGTTTACCACCTTGCTCGGATTTAAAAATAATTCCACCACCCCCCATAATAATGAACCCAGTACCATTCCTTAAAATCAAATCGTTGTGCAACTGATTATGATGATCGCTCACATTAACTCCACTTAAGCTCCTCCTATCTGTAATCATGGTAGAAGTACATCCCCTTACCATGGAGAGGATAGCACACCACACATGAAAGGGGCGAAAAGACTGCCAATCAGCCATCCCTTAAGAGAAGGTGGAGAGAAATAAAGAAGAAGGAATCACGTGGCAGGACGAGCCTCGTCCTGACGTCATCTTCCCTGATTGACACGGTAGCTCATTATGTCCCAAGAAAGAGTGTCCCTACACCTGTCCTGTATCTCTGAATTCGGTAGGTTTTCCCACGTTTGAGCACAAAGGTCCATGTGATTATCGGTCCCGATGTTGGCTAGCAAGTGTTGGCCCGGTTTTGCAACCAGGCTTAGTGCTATGGGAACCTGCTAACTAGTAGCAGCAGTTTCAATGTAAAGCAAATAACGATAAACTAAATCTAAACTAAACTAAACTAGCATGTGCATTTTGAATTAAAGAACAAGAACAAGAAAGATAAAAAAAAAAAAAATTGTATTGACAATGGGGCAAGCAAATGCTTGCAAGAACAATACCACCAAATGATGAAGGGTTGTTTGAATGGCTCCAATGGTGAGCAGCTCCAATCTCCAATGGGTCCTTTCTCCAAGGCTTGCTACAATGGCCAAATACTCAAGGGAGATTTTGGCAGCATGAGGATAGGAATATGGATGGATGTGAAATGAGGAGCCCCTACCACCTTTTTATAGGTTTTGGTGGTGGGGAATACCATTTGTGGTTTTGTGGAAACCAATGGTATTGACCAACATGGTTTAGGTACTTTTCCCTCCTTTTTCCTTTTTTGAATAAAATTAATATTTTAATTCCCTTTTTAATATTTTTGGGAATTTGGACCCTTTTTTAGGGTTTTTTATGCTTTTCAGGAAAAATAATCTTTTTGAGTGGGAAAAAGGGGTGTACTAAGGTCTTTTGGTGACCTTTTGTTGGTTTCAGAGGCTCAGATGGTGGAAAAGTGGACAAATGGGTCATGTGAATAAGGGAATGCGCTAGTGAGCACTTTTTGGGTGTTAACAGATTGCCCCCTGATGTGTGAGGGCAGGAGCTCATCGTATGGACGATAGACATCATAGTTCTTTTGTCTTTTTTTGGGGGTTGTAGGGAGGAGAAAAGACCGATTGGAGACTGGATCCGCGCCCCATGGAAGCTGCAAAAAATAAACAAATATTACATGGCCTCAATATGAATGAGGAATAATCTCTGATAATGGACGAGGCGGGCATACCCATGCTCGTATCAAGACATATACATAACAATTAGTCCCAAGAAGGGGGATCTAATACATAAAAAATATACTGGTACATCATAATGGTCCAGAGGGTACATTATTTTGGGATGTACTCATGATCATGACATGGCTGATCTCAATAACTGATACACTGGAATAACTGATGAACTGTTGGAACTGAAGGTGTCCAACATCTGTAGGGACGTAATGACTGTGAGCCATCTCTGGGAAGTATCTGTAACCGTATACTCGAGGGAGTATAAAACTGGTGTGCATCTGAATACTGTCGCCATACGCAACCCGGATATCTATAGGAACAGTGTAACTGGTTGTATCCAAAGGTAGACTCTCAAATGTGGAGGAGTCAGAAGGTATCCGGGGTCTTCGACTAATAACTGAGCTGACCAATGCCCTGTGCGAGTCTCAACGATGCGATCAAGGTGTTGAAGTCGAGAATGCGAGAAACAACCATTTGGAGAGGCACTAAGGATTCTTCTCGAAATGATTCGTAGGCACTCATCATAAATGGTGATGAGTCCAAGACACAGGGACCTCTAGGTCTATCCTCTGGAATAAATGTGGTTGTCGTCGACAGAGGGAGACCAGCAACTAACAAGGCAATGATGTTTCCTTGATAGGAGCGCGAGGTGTAGGACTGAAGTGTGGTAGTACTGATGGTAGTACTGACATACTTGTGGGGATGGGAAGTAATTGGGGTCATATAGTGGGTAGACTCAACCTTCCTTTGTTCAGAGCATGATGACATGGTTGACCTAGCAGCGTAGGGAACCTGACTTATAGGTGTTGGTATAATTGCTTTTAAGGACTAAATGGTATGTATGACTCTGGTGGGGAATCAAGCTGATGGGTGTTGTCGAGGGGTTCTCAGGGTGACATACTGCAGAATACTCTGAACAAAGGCGACCAAAATGGGGAAGCTGCCATATGAGTAGACGTGATCTATTGTGGCATCGAGAAGCACCATTGGGTCCTTCTTCGTAGTTTTAATGAGCTCCAAGAAGGGATAAAAGTGTGCTCTGAAATGGTACTGTCCTATGGATTTTGTGAGCCCAGGACTGTTCGTGCTCATTGGTGCTTTCATTTTTAAGGAGTCTGAAAGCGATAAGAAGACTCTGCAGTGGTTATGACTACTGTCCTGTTGGTTTTATGAGCCCATGATGGTGATTGCTCGTGGTCGCTTTCATGTTTAGAGAGTCTGAAAGCGGTAAGGGGACTCCATTGGTGTTCTTTTTCATAGGTTTAGTCTCCAAGGCCCGAAAAAGCATAAAATGATGCGGATGGAGAACTCTTCTAGCCGATGTGACTAGAGTATACCTTTTTCGTAATTAGTCTACGAGGTCCGGAAAAGGGGTAAACTTATACCAGGTAGACGCCCTTTCAGATACTTTTAGCGAGCATGAAAGGAAGCAAGGTTGCTCGGCGATCTTTTCATTGTTTTAGGAGTCAGAAAAGAGCTTAACAGAAACTCCCTAAGTGCCTTTTTCGTAAAAAGGGATTGCTCGGCCCGAAAAAGGGATAAAATTATACCGAACAAAAATGGATAGATGGGAGCGAGAAAAGGTCTCAAGCGTCATCATGTGTGCGGGATACTGGATCCGGTGACATAAAGATTGTCAAAAAGGGGGCTGCGGCTTTGTGGCACGTAAACCGAGGCAATGAGAGGGAATTTTGAAAAAATGGCCGAAAAGTATGGGCGTGAGAGCGAGAAATGATCTCAAGCATCATCACAAGCGCGGGAAACTAACTTCGGCGATATAAGACTCGCTAGAAACGGACGACGACCGATGTGGCACGCAAACCGAGGCGACGAGGGGGCATGGAAAAAATGCCCAAAACATCTGGGCGTGAGAGCGAGAAATTATCTCAAGCATCATCACGAGTGCGGAAAACTGAATCCGGTGATATAAGGCGTGTAAAAAATGGATGACGGCCGATGTGGCACGCAAACCGAGGCGACGAGGGGGCATGGAAAAAATGCCAGAAAAATCTAGGCGTGAGAGTGAGAAATGATCTCAAGCATCATCACGAGCACGGAAAACTGAATCCAGCGATATAAATGGTGCGAAAAATGGAGGTCATAAGGACTTCGGAATGGTCAAAGCAAATAACTAGGTTAAAAAATTGCTACAAATAAAGGTGAGCCCACCAAGCCAATGATGCAGTAGTGGGGAGAAATGATGACCCGTGGGGGGAAATACTATGTGTATAAAATCAACTCAAATATACAAGTGACACGTGAACTCAAAAATGGTTGAGATCACGAATATGAAAAAGTGAGCAGGGTTAATGACCTGCCCCCATGCTATGTGCATGGGGTTTGTGATTGTGGATCACATATGTGTTGGTTTGAACGATGGGCTCATTGAGGTGTTGAGATAGAGATGATGGGGAAGGTTCAAAATGATTGATCATGCCCCCTATCCCGGGGTCGAGGTAATCTATTATGCCCCCTAACTCAGAGGTGTCAATGTGGTGCAGATGTTGTCTCAGAGAGTGATCAATAGGGCATTGAGCAACTGCTGGCGGGGTGTTATACCATGAGGCTGTGGGTTGTGGTGGCATACTGAAGTGATGATATGATGATGGGGGATTCCCTTTGTGGGGTGGATGCCCCCAGTATCTCCGACGAGGATCACGATGATGATCAGTAGGCAAGGTTTTGGGCCTGCCCCCATGTTGTGGACATGTGGTTTCCTGGTCGATTTGAAAGGGTTGAACCTGTGTGTCAAAGGGATCAATGGAAGGGGTCGATCGGACAGAGGGGTATCTAGTGGAAATCGTGTAAATGGTGTTAATTTCTTCTGAGGAGGAAGATGGTGGGGGATGAATTTCCTCAATGAGAAGAGGGGATATCTCTAGGTCGACATTATTCAACTCGTACAGTTCTGCTCTGTAATCTGGGAGATCAGGGCAGTGATGTGAATAATGGCCGTAGATTCCGCATATTGCACAAGGATGGTTGGTACGCAGTGATTTGTCACGAGGCATGGGGTTTGGATCGAGTTTGACCACCGTGATGTTGGGGTCGTCGTCCAGCATTTGCATGTGTTCTTGTAATGCAGGTAATTGTGGACACTGATGGGTTGGATGGCCTAACTCATCACACAACGAGCATTTGGGAGGAGCACGAAACACGGGGGGAGGTTTAACTGCCTTGGGTGGGGGTACCGCAGTGTATGGTTGTGGGCCTCTGCCCCCAGTGGGCCTGATGAGTGGAGGGGGATTCATCGATGACGAAGGAGTAGTGATACCGGGAGGTGGTTGAGTAGAAGTAACAATGGGTTGCATCGGTTGCAGGATGACATTTGGTGTCGGCGGGGCAATGGGAGGAGAAATATACCACACGGGTAATCCCTGGGTTAACCCGGGGAGACTAAGGGTAGCCATAACTGGAGCGCTTACTACGCCCGAGGGAGGGAATAGAAAGGAGATTGTGTGGATGGGTGTAACACCAATGTGACTAGGGACCAATGGTCGTTTAGGTAACACGGACGATTGATTGTTGGGTGTTTGTGTATTGTGGGACAGGGTACATAGGTCAGATACTTTGGGCGCGGGTGACGGGGGTGGAACGGATTGGAATGTTGAGGTCATCGGCGCATCTGAGTAAAATCAGGGTCCCACAGAGGAAACAAACGAGGTAGTTGCACCACAAATAGGTTGTTCAACCATGGGGAGAAGATTTTTAGGTGCAGTGGGGGCGGATTGGTTTCGACGCGTTTGGAGATTCATGTCGGATGATGACATCATAAGGAGATGATGACTACATGAATCCATCGGTTGGTTTGTGTGTGCAGCATATGTGATTTGTTGTTGTGGTGCTGTGGTTCCTTGAGGAGGATCCAACGGACGAGTGTTCGCCATTCCTTGTGTGGGAAAAGGATTTTGCAGAATCATGGGTTGTGGGTCAGGAGGTGGTGCTGGTTGTGCCGCTTGCCCTTGGCGTTGGGCGTCATCAGACCACAGTTGGCATGCTCGCCCCAAATGGGGGCAAGTGTGTGTATAGTGGCCGTATATCCCGCATATGGAACATGGGTGGCTTGTTCGTAAATTGGGGTTCTTACCCTGTTTCGGTGGTCGATCAGGGTTTTGGTTGATGGGGGTAGCGTTGTTGTTGTTTGGAGAATAAGTCTGCGCGATTGGAGGTTGTGGTGCAGCAAGGACTACCTGTGGTGGGAAATAAGCTGTTGGGGCTTGTGAGTGAACAGGAGCATGTGTGGCCTGCTGATGGTAATACGTAGGGGGTACAACTAGAGGTGGATAGGCTGAAGGTGCATGACCATAACACTGTGGTGGACATGGGGGTCCATGAGTGTGGTGGGGGTGGGCCATGGGAGCATACGAAGTTGTAGCTCTAGAGTGAGATGTAGCCCGCAAACGATCGGGGTCGTTATTATTGCGCATAATGGAAAATGGTTGGGGATGCGAGGCCATACGACCAATGATGCCATCTACGGCATGGGATGCCCCCGGCGCATTGTGTTGGGATGAATCGCCCCGAGGGGAATCTGGTATAATGGTATACAGATAACTCGACTGGGCGTAAATTAGGTCGAATTCCCAAGTTTTTAGGATAGCTTCTTCCTCGGACTGGGGTCGTTCGGATGCCACATCCTTCGCAATGAGAGGGAGGAGGGATTTGAGAAACCAATCTAGGAAGATACGGTTGTCTAACTTGATTTTGCAGAGGCTTCGGCGTCGACGCCACTCATGAATGTGGTCAGTGATGTGGGTGGCCGTGTTCTGTCTGCAAGACAGTAGGATCTTGACGCCCACATCATAGCGGACAGGTAACTGAAAGAACTACAGGAAGGTCGAGGCAAGGGAGGTAAAGGTGGCATGTGTCCCATGGGGCTGCTCGATATACCACTTGGCTGCAGAGCCAGTGAAGGTGCACTGTAACAGACGGAGGCGAACAGAGTCATCCACTATGGAGTTGGAGGAACACCATAGATGGAAGGACATGATATGGTTCTGGGGGTCCTCACCTGCCTTGCCCTCAAACTTAGGGATGTCAGAGGGGAGTTTGGTGGGCATCTGAGGCCACGCAGGATCATGTCTGATAGGGTCATTGGTGAGCCTGGCTAAATATGGCAAGTTCACACTCGCCATATACGGTAAGCTAGCAGATGTAGTGACTGGGACTGGGACATGCCTAGTCATGGTGGTATGATGTAGGGGTCCAGTAGTGCCTAAAGGTATGCTGGGTATCGAAGGTATATGTCCTCCAATAGGTGTGGTCTGATAGGGGCCAGCGCTTCCAAGTGCAACATGGGTTACACTTGGGTTAGGAATAGTAGTGGCGATTCCTGGAATCTGGGTTGTGGGAATCAGAGGGGGTGTGACCCCTATGTTGGGCATACCCATAACAGGTGGTGGCCCTGTGTTGGGGATTCCTATAACAGGAGTTGGCCCTGTGTTGGGAATTCCTAAATGTGGAGTGTCCGCCATATTAGGCATACCTAGGGGGGTAGGTGTTGCCATGGATGGCACTGCAGTAGAAGGGTCTGTAGACGTCTCTCCTATGGTGCTGGTAAAGAGTGGATCAAATGGTGTTCCAGACATAATGTTGGTTGGGAAAAACTCAGTGGGGTTTTTGGATTCTGCCTCAGAATCAGAAGTGAAGTGAGGCGTGTCAGAATCGGATGACTGTCTAGTTGATCGACGATGTGTCGAGTCAAGGGATAAAGCTCGGTGTCTGTGACGTGGCGAGCCAAGTAGACTGAACTCTGGGAGTTCGCCCTGTAGACGACGAGAACGTCTAAAATTCTCAATGGTGAGAAAATAAGTTTTTGTGAAAAAATATGTATGTGTAAAATGGTAATGTATGAAAAACTCAAAACCCTAATGCAACCAAGGGTGCAAGAAGGGGAGTAAAAATGAAGGCTCTCAGGCCAAAAAATCAACCTCAAAAAAGGCACTTATTCTAGCAGTTGTGCTACAATAAGTGGAGGGATGCAACAAATGGTCAGAGTACCAACATGCAAACAGCTTCTAGAAAAAATAGGTGTAACTAGACCAAAGGTGGGTTGAATCATGCAAACACCTAACTAAAAGTATTGTGAATCAACAAACTATATTCTCTGCAAGGTGATGAAATCCAAGTCAGACAATATTGAGTTTTAAGTCCACGGCTAGATCTCCCCCTACCGGGAGGGACACCGGGTAATCAATCCTAAAGAATGGCTACTAGGATACTCCGTTCATGACGCGTCGAGAAAAGGTAAATCTGTCGTTTGGTCCTTGATCGCAATACCCCAATACAGGGATATCCCGAGAACTGCGAATGGTAGCCCTTCGGTTACTGAATGGATTTCGGTATTCCACTCAGGATTCCGGAACCATCCTCGCGACTTCAACCCTCCTAGGGGAGAGGCCTTCCCACAAACCGGTTGTGACCGCGCCAATAAATACTAAGAGGTTTTAGCTCCCTAAAGGACAACAACTATGTCTCAGATGTAATAACTGAGGGGTGTTATTGGAACACCTATCCCCCCAATACTACCTAGCTACAAAGTTCTTTTAGTATTCCCCAAGTGGGGTTAAAAGTGAGTTGAAATTAGGGTAAGTTTTAAGGCTCAGTTTAAAATTAGTGTTTGATTGGGTGCACGTGTGGTATTTTAAACTGAAAATTGAAAAAAGTAAATGCTAAGTATTCAAAAAACAAAAGGATCTTTTGAAAACAAAAACAAATTTTATGACTTTTTCAATAAATGGAAATTAAATGCTTTTCAAGAACTATTCAAAAAAAAAAGGATTTTTCAAATAGGAAAGCAAATAATATAACTTCTTTTCGAAATAAATGGATTTCGTTTTCAATAATTGCTATGGGCAAAATATTAAAGAAGCAAACAGCAAAAAATTTTAAATCTAGATAAAATGCAAAAATAGATCTTTCTTTCAATTGATGAAAATTTTTAAAAAGACTTCTTTCACATGTGCATTCTAACTAGTCAAAATTTCCTATGGCTGTAAAATGTGCAGAATTTCTAATATTGGAAAATGTGCTATGTGGGCAGAAAGTACAGTAAGAAATTAATTTTTTTTTAAACGATTCGGCTGAATGAAAAAATTAGCATCGCGGGTTCTGACAGAAAAGCCGCGATGGACCGCGCGGGTTTCTGTCGCACAGTCGCGATGGACCGCGCGGGATTTCGGCGCACTGTCGCGATGTGCAACGCGAAAAATGTCCGCGAAGCCGCGATGTGCAGCGCGCAAATAGGCCGCGAAGCCGTGGGGAACCGCGCGGAAAAGGGCCGCGCAGTCACGATGTGCAGCGCGGTAAATGACCACGAAGCCGCGATGTGCAGCGCGCAAACAGGCCGTGAAGCCGCGGGGAACCGCGCGGAAAAAAGCTGAAAAGTTGTGATGGACCGCGCGGCTGTCAGGCTAAAAACCGCGAGGCGAAAGCCGTGCACGGAAGCCGAAAAACGAACCCGAAAATGAAGAATTCCGGGCTGTTAATGGCAATAGATGGGGCCAAAAACTAGAGCAGCAATGGATCTACTGTCTAGGATGGAAGATCTATGGATCTAAAGGCTAAAAACTAATAAAAAACTAAGATTGAAAGTAAAACTTGAGATCTAAATATTCAAAAAACAGCGGAGTCGCCAAAAACTGTTGGCCCGGTTTTGCAACCAGGCTTAGTGCTATGGGAACCTGCTAACTAGTAGCAGCAGTTTCAATGTAAAGCAAATAACGATAAACTAAATCTAAACTAAACTAAACTAGCATGTGCATTTTGAATTAAAGAACAAGAACAAAAAAGATAAAAAATAAAAAAATTGTATTGACAATGGGGCAAGCAAATGCTTGCAAGAACAATACCTCCAAATGATGAAGGGTTGTTTGAATGGCTCCAATGGTGAGCAGCTCCAATCTCCAATGGGTCCTTTCTCCAAGGCTTGCTACAATGGCCAAATACTCAAGGGAGATTTTGGCAGCATGAGGATAGGAATATGGATGGATGTGAAATGAGGAGCCCCTACCACCTTTTTATAGGTTTTGGTGGTGGGGAATACCATTTGTGGTTTTGTGGAAACCAATGGTATTGACCAACATGGTTTAGGTACTTTTCCCTCCTTTTTCCTTTTTTGAATAAAATTAATATTTTAATTCCCTTTTTAATATTTTGGGGAATTTGGACCCTTTTTGAGGGTTTTTTGTGCTTTTCACGAAAAATAATTTTTTTGAGTGGGAAAAAGGGGTGTACTAAGGTCTTTTGGTGACCTTTTGTTGGTTTCAGGGGCTCAGATGGTGGAAAAGTGGACAAATGGGTCATGTGAATAAGGGAATGAGCTAGTGAGCACTTTTTGGGTGTTAACAGCAAGTCTGCCAATTTGTTCCCATTTCGCTTAACATGGGAAAAGGAGATAGCTAGACCCAGAGTTAGCAACGACGCTAAACTGTCAAGTTTTCCTTCCAAACGCCACTATGTCGCCACCTTTGAGTTGTGATTGCCATTATACAATTCAGAGGCCATGTGGAGAATAATCTTGGAGTCTCCTTCAACAATAAGGGGGGTCCGATTTTGGGATTTTGTCGGCTGGATTCCTTGCAACAGACCTTCCAGCTCAGCGGCATTATTAGACTCAAACCCGAGGTGTCCAATTTTGAAGTTTAACATTATCTCTTCTTCATTTCTGACAACGCATCCGTAGCCAACCGGGCCTGGATTTCCCTTCGAGGCTCCGTCAAAGTTCATTTTGAAGAAACTAGGTTGAGGGGGAGACCAAGAATCAGGGATTTCGCTTGACAAGGATGGGCTCTTAGGTTTACCAAAATATGGAAGGATCCCATAAATACCCCAAGAAAGCAGGATACGGGTCTCTGCGTCATTAGCCTCCCAATCCTTGTTATCCCAGGCTTGTAATTTGATGGTTTCAATCATTTTTCTATGGATGGAAGCCCAGACCCGTTCCTCAGAATTTGCCACCTCTCAGAAATTCTGGAATTGCATTCCTTCCAGACTTCCCAAGATAGAAAGTATGGGAAAATTTTCCAAAGGTGATTAACCACCGGGTTCTGGAACGATTCCTTTGTCCATTCACAGAGAGAATGGATCGAGTTATCATGAATTCGAGCCGAACGTCTAAAAGTAACCGCCCGTCGATCCCACAGGAAAGAGGAAAACAAGCATGAGTCTAAAAGGTGCTGCATAGTTTCCTTTGCCATACTACACATGACGCACTGGTAAGAACCATGTAAACCTCTCTTTTGTAAATTATCGCATGTTAAGATGTGTGTTTTTAGCAATAACCAGATAAAAATTGATATTTTAGGCCAGAGGTTAGCATCCCACAATTTCTTCCACTTCAGCACCAGATCCATATTGTTGAACCCCATCTGGATGTTGCAGGTCTCCTTCATAGATAAATTCCCTATAGGCTTGAAGCCCCATCGAAGTTTATCTGCCCCATTATGGATTTTGATTCTGTGAGAATTCAGAGCTTCCTCTAGACAATTCAACTCCTCTTGAGGGCCGAAAGGATCCCACCAGTATCAGGCTTCCCAAACCCTAAATTCCTGATCTGGGGAAGAAGTGTCCAACGATCCTAAAAAAGAACTTTGTTGTTATTAGTGCACGCTTGAATGACCTGGGGGGCATCAACACTGCTTGCAATGAAAGGCAATTGTTTCCAAGAGTCAACCCATGCCTTAGCGCGACGGCCATTCCTAATTTCTCAGAAGCTTTTATCATGGACCAGGGTCCTGCCAAGATTGGTCGACTTCCAGATATGCGAACCAGGAGGAGATTCATAGAAGCGAATTAGGTTATGTTTTTCCCAGTCCGCTGCATACTTAGAGTGCCAAAGTTTGGCCCATGGTTCTTGATCATGAGAGACCCATTGCCACCATATATTGGCCCTAGAGACAAAATTTACATGCTCAGGGTCATGAAGATTAAGGCCACCCTGCTCCTTGGGAGAACAGATCACTTCCCATTTGACCAAGGTCCATTTTCTGTTATCTCCTTGACCACTCCAAAGGAAATTTCATTGAATATTTATTATTTCTTTAAGCACAAGCTTTGGGATCCATCAAGGCCGAAAACATGTAGATAGGCATAGCCTGAAGCACAACTTTAACCAGGACCAATCGACTAGCAAAATTTAGGGGGCAAAGAGTCCAGTTGGTTAGTTTTTTCCTCATTTTGTCAAGCAATTCCTTCCATGATCCTTGACGGGCCATGGAATCAACCAGGGGGGCACCCAGATATTTCGACGAAAGGGAGCTCTCCTGGAAACCCAAAATACGACAGATATTCCTTCTAGTAATCTTAGGAGTATTGAAAAAGAAGATCTGATATTTTTGTTGATTTACCTCAAGTCCAGAAGCTTTGCCAAAATTTATAAGGAAAAGATGGATTTGCCAAGCTTCCTGAACATAAGGGTTTCCCATAAGCATAGTATCGTCCACAAACTACTGGTGAGTCTGACAATCCGCGCAAGGATGAACGATAAGCCCCTGAAGGTCATGATTGCCTTGCAAATCCTTAATAGAGCAACCAAGCCCTTCAACCATTATAATGAAGAGGAAGATAGAGAGAGGGTCTCCTTGACGAATGCCCCTAGAAGGTTTGAGTAATCCTGTGGGGGACCAATTAAGCAAGATATAAGAGAAGGAAGAAGAAACTAAGTTCATGATCCATATAACCCATTCAGCCGAAAAACCAAAATCCCTCAACATGGCTCTCATAAAGGACCAGTTTAATTTGTCATAAGCCTTTGCAATGTCAAGTTTCAGCATCATCCCCGAGATTTTGTCTTTCTTGAGGGAATGAAGAACCTCATGGAATAGGATGATGCCATCCATAATTTTTCATCCTTCAACAAACCCTGACTGCTCGAGGGAAATGAGAGAGGGGAGGATTGGTTTTAGGTGATTGGCAATCACTTTAGTCACTATTTTGTAAATCACATTACAGAGAGCAATGGGACGAAAATTGTCAGGGGAGTCAGCACCATCACACTTTGGAATGAGGGAAAGGAAAGTGGCATTGAACAAAGGAAGAATCTTTCCAAAGCATCTAAAGGATTCCACAATCTGACAGACTTCCACCTTGATAAGATCCCAAAAAAATTGAAAGAAATTGGTGGTAAAGACATCAGGACCAGGGGCTTTCCCCTCCGCCATTTGATGCACAGCTTCTTCCACTTCAGTCATAGAGATAGGTATCATGAGGATATCACTATGTTCTTGAGTAACCAAAGAAGGGATATTCTAGGTAATCAGCTCAATATATCTCCTTCTATCATGGGTGGATTCAGTCATAATATCTTGGAAGTAGTTGCTTAGCTCACTAGCTATTTCTTCTCTAGTTTCTAGCCTCTCTCCATCTCTACTCTTTAATTTAAGAATCATGTTCTGCATTCTATTCTGGAGGACCGAATAGTGAAATAATTTAGTGTTCCTTTCCCCATCATGGAGTCAGTTGACTCGATCCTTTTGATGCCAAATAATCTCCTCCTGATGCTCTCTGTCCAACAAATTGTTATATGTGATGGCCTCCTCATTCTGCATTTCTGGAGTATAGCCTGAGGCCATTCTAGATTCCAAGGCCTTTTTGCCTTCAATAATATTGCCAAATTCTTCCTTGTTCCATTTCTTGATTTTCTCCTTGAGATTTTTTCAGTTTTTGCTGAAACCGATACATGATCTGTCCTTCATCTGAGCTGAGCTCCTCCCACCATTGAGTCACCTTCCCCTTGAAGTCAAGATGACCGAACCAGAATTTTTCAAACCGGAAGGGCTTTTTGAATTGAGACCCCAACCCACTCCACCAGAGTTCCACATGCCAATGATCCGACCCAGAAGCTGGAAGAATGGAGGAAACAACTTCACTCCCTGATTCCATTACCGATTCAGAAACCAGTGTTAATTTTTCGATAATTTCATTCAATATTATCTAGGATCACTAAGAGAATAACAATCACAAGATACAATGGACACAAAGCATTTCACCGGGGAAAACCAAGAAGGTGAAAAACCCCGCAAATTCCTCAGAGATAGAATAAGACCCAATACAAATATCACAAAGATCAATCCCCAAAAGATAGATAACTCCAGCAGCTACTCCTCCTCCACTTGTGTGCACTCCTCTCTCTCAACTATGCAAGTTGGATGAGTGAGTGAATGAATAGAATGAGAGACACACACTCTCTATTTATACAATGACTTGACCTGCCTTTAACCCTAACAGGGATGACTTCCTAAGGAAGCCTAATAACCCATCCACATGACACATATAGGGCCGACCCCACACCGGTGGTCTAATAACCCATCAAATATAAGTTGCGACACTTACAATAATACTTGCGACACTCGCAAATACAAATGATGACACTTCTGAATGGAGGAATAATACATCTCCAACAGGAATACAATAAAGTACAAGTGTAATACATAGAAGAATATCTTCCAAATTTACAAATACATCAACACTCCCTCTTAACTAGGAAGGTATTCTCTTGACACAGGTCATCAATACACATACGCACAAGTCTTCAATTCTAGAGTTGGATCATCGTCACTGGATCACGGAGCATCATCGTCACTGCTGCTGTACTCATCATCTCGATCCCTGGGCTATCTCTCAATTCTTCTCGTCATAGGAAGTTCTACAGAGCCAACCCTTTTTCATGTTGGATGTAGGCCTAGCCTCTTGTAGTTCTTCATCATCTTTGCGAGCTAGCCATTCTGTGGAATCCTTAGGGATGATTACGTGCATCAACAAAACCTCGAAAGAGAATCCCAGGATTGATTAAGAGCTTACTGCTCAACCTATCGGATCTCCCAATGCTTTTACATGTGACCTCCATAAAACCTTAAAATAGTGTCTTGCGACCTACAAGAACTCTAAAGAGCATCCCAGGACTTTTACGTGACTAGCACAACTTGTCCGGATCTCTAGGACTGATTACATGTGGTCTCCACAAAACCTAATTAAAAGAGTGTCTTGCGACCTGCAATATCTCTAAAGAGCATCCCAGGTCTTTTACGTGCCTAACACAACCTGTCTGGATCTCCAGGACTGATTACATGTGGTCTAGCAAAACCTTAAAAGAGTGTCTTGCAACCTGCAAAATCTCTAAAGAGCATCCCAGGTCTTTTACGTGCCTAGCACAACTTGCCCGGATCTCCAGGGTTGATTACATGCTTCTGCACAACCTGTCCATGGCCACGAAGTATCAGCCTGATCATCCTCGCACTGAGCATCATCCTAGTGCTCATGATCATACTAATCATCATCATACAGTGCATCATCCTGATGCAAATGATCATCCTGATCATCATCATAGCATAGCATCGTCCTGATGCATATCATTGTCACATGATCATCTTGATCATATACATAGCATTGTCCTGATGCATATCATCATCACATGACCAACCTGATCATATACATAGCATAATCCTGATGCATATCATCATCACATGATCAAATTGATCATATACATAGCATCATCCTGATGTATATCATCATCACATGATCAACCTGATCATCATCATACCAAAAATCATCTGGAGCATCGTCCTGATGCTCATCACACAGCACTTACATCCACAACCATGGGAAGGATCCTCCTACCACCATGCTTGGAATGGATCCTACAAATGTGTCCCATCACTTCCTCCTCAAAGTATCTTCTATCTGAAGAACACCGAGCCTCTCTCTGAAGTACTCGAACTTCACTCTGGCTAGTGGTTTGGTCAACACATCTGCAATTTGCTCATCTGTTGCAACATACTGGAGCTTTACTGCTTCTCTCTGCACCATATCCCTGATATAGTGATATTTGATCTCGATGTGCTTCGACTTGTTATGGAACATCGGGTTCTCTGACAACTTCACACAACTCTAGTTGTCACAATAGATACAAGTAGCATCCAACTGGAGATCAAATAAATCAGATAGTAGCTTCCTTAGCCATACTGCCTCACAACTAGCCGAACAAGCTGCGACATACTCTGCTTCGGCTGTACTCAGTGCTATGTAGGATTGTTTCCTGCTAAACCAAGAGATCACACCTAATCCCATACTAAAGCAGCACCCCGAAGTGCTCTCCCTATCTACAGCACTGCCTGCCCAATCTGAATCAACATAACCCTCCAGGTTAAACTTTTGATTCGCATCATACTTGATCCTATAATCAATCGTACCCTTCAGGTACCTCAGAATATGCTTTACATCAATCAGGTGAACATGTCTAGGATCTGTCAGGAACTGGCTCAAGGTGTTCACCACAAAGCAAATATCTGGTCTCGTGTTCGTAAAGTACATCAAGGACCCAATCATCTAACGATACATCGTAGCATCAACCGACTCTGATGAAGCATAATTCAATAGCTTCAAGTTCGATGCCATAGGTGTGGCCATGGCCTTGCAGTCCATCATCCCGAACCGCTTCAGGATCTCTAATGCATACTTCCCTTGTCCAAGGAAGATTCCATCTGCACTCTGCCACACCTCCATACCTAGAAAGTAATGCATCATACCCAAGTCCTTCATCTCAAACTCGGCAGTAAGATTCCTCTTCGTGTCGGCAATCAACCTATCCTCACCTGTCACAAACAGGTCATCCACATACAATAGGAGTATCACTAGATTTCCTTCCTCAACCTTGAAGTAAAGGTTGGAATCCGCTTTACTCTTAGTAAAGCCCAAATTGGACAGGAAGTTGTCTATTTTGTCGTACCATGTCCTGGGTGCTTGCTTCAATCCATATAAGGCTTTCTTTAACTTGCACACATATGAATCCATGTCATGTGTCTCAAAACCGAGTGGCTACTCCACATACACTTCCTCTTCAACTACACCATTCAAGAAAGTTGTCTTGACATCCATCTGGTGTATCTTCCACTTCATTACTGCAGCCAGAGCAAGTACCATTCTGATGGAAGTGTATCTGGATACAGGTGCAAAAGTCTCTTCATAATCTATGCCTTCTTTCTGGGAGAATCCATGAGCCACAAACCTTGCCTTGTATTTCTCTATGCTACCATCTGCAGCATGCTTGATCTTTTAGATCCACTTGGAAGTCACAACAAACTTCCCTTTTGGTCTTGGGACCACATCCCAAACATCATTCTTCACGATCGACTGGAATTCCTCAATCATGGCATTCTTCCATTACTGTATCCCAGATCCTAGGAACTTTAGATTCTTCAATATATAGTTTTCTTGAACTTTGTTGTTGGAACAAATGTTGTAGTCCTTCTTTTGTAGGTGATTGTACACAATCTTTCCTACAAGTCAAATTCAATTGCATGATTAGAAACTTCTCATAGTTTACAGAACAAAGTCTTACCCATAAAGGCATATGTCATACAGTCATGCAATTATCTTAGCCACTGCTTCAATACAACATTCATCCATATCCCGTATTCATACGGTAACTTTCTAGATGCATTCCATCTCTACCATAACATTGTTAAGAGTTTGCACTACTCCCAACATGTCAGCAAAGAGGTTTCATTCTAGATAAGTAGAAATGGAATGTTGTACAGTGCCATAGGCCACTTACCCATCACATGCATATTAGTAGTATATTTTTCATTAATGCAATTATTCTAATATGCATAATACACAACCTAAGTCTAGGAACATAAGTATATACATCATTGAACAATATTATTTAAACAATCAGATATACAAGAAATGACAATTCAAATACTTATCTTTGTTTGTTTGTTGGGTGGACTCCCTCTAAATCTTTGCTTCCTTGCAGGAGCTACTGGAGTCCGACTTTGAAGTAGCTTCTTCTACTCCTTTCTATTGTAGATTGTAAGGAGTAGTCAACTCCCTCTTAATGCCTGAATCACCGCATAACTTCTTGAAGTCTTCTGAAGTGAATTCTCCACCTTTGTCGGATCTAAAGGTCTTGATCTTCTTTTCAGTGTGGTTTTCTATCAAGGCTTTTGAATTCCTTGAATTTGTTGAATACTTCATCTTTGTTCTTCAAGAAATGAACCCAAGTCTTCCTAGAGAAATCATCAATGAAAGAAACATAATATGCATACCCACTCAGAGAACTGGATGACATTGGACTGCACACATCGGAGTGGATAATCTCCAAGATTCATTTTTCTTTGCTTTCACTACTTGGAAATGCCTTCTTTGTGTTCTTTCCTTTTGCACATCCTTTGAAAACACCTTCATGCTTTGACTGGATTTCAGGAATACCTTCTATTGCTTTGCTTGCAATTGGTAGTGCTCTATAGTGCACATGCGCAAGCCTTCTGTGCCAAATTTCACTTGGCTCCATGGATTCATGTACCATGGCATGTTCAGGTTGTCCCTTCAATTTGTACAATCCTCCCTCTTGCTCTCCAATCACTACTGCATCATCTATGGTCTTACCTTTTGGACACATAAGTACTTGGCCATCCACAAATGCAACTCTCATCCCCTTTGCATCCAAAGATGATATGGAGAGAATATTTTTCTTGAGTCCAGGTACATATAGAACATCTTTCATCATTAAAGACTTCCCAGAGTCTAACTTGTAGGAGGATTCACCACTTCCTTTTATAGGGTATTGATAGTTATTCCCAAGTTTCACCTTATGAGGTGAGTCATGTTCAGATAGGTCCATAAGAGATTCTTTGAATCCCTTCATATGTTTAGAATCCCCACTATCAATAAGCCAATCATTACACCCATGTGTAACAGTACCTGTGAGAGCAGAGATTAGAACATATTCTTCATCACTTGAAGAGTCTTCACTTTCTACCTTGGTCTTCTTCCTGGGAGGTTCATCACCTCAGCAGTATGAACATGATATCTCTTTCTGTTGTACTTCTTTTTGTTGTTGTTGGATCCCTTTTTGTTCCTGGGACATTCTGAAGAATAGTGTCCCTTCTCATCACATGTGTATCATCTAATGTGAGAAAGATATTTCTTCTGTTGATGGTGGTGAGAAGATTTCTTGTGATGGGGTTGATCCCTCTTGAACTTACCTTTCTTGGTGTGTGCTGTGGGAGCTTGGTTTTCATTTACCATTTCTTGTGATGGGGTTGATCCCTCTTGAACTTATCTTTCTTGGTGTGTGCTGTGAGAGCTTGGTTTTCATTTCCCATCTTTTCTTCTCGGGCCACAAGCCTAGCTTCTTCTTGTGAGCATTCCTCCCATAGCCTGCTGAAGGAGATCAATTTCTTTCTTGCACGGATACCTTGGATGAAGGAGTCCCATGACCTAGGTAGGCCATTCAATGTGGTCATGACAATTTCTCCATTTTCCACTACTTCATCCACATCTTCAATTTGTTCTTTGATTTGAGAGACATTCGTAAAGTAGGATTGGATGGTCTCTCCATTCTAGATCTTTACCCCTTTCAATTGGTTCCGCAGTGTCATCTTCTGATTTATATTCTTTCCTTCAAACAACTTGGTCAAGGAGTCAAACATCTCCTTAGGTGTCTTTAGGAAAGACACATGGGGTATGAGATGGTCTTTGATAGAATCAACAATGATTCTCTTGGCCTTGACCAAGTTCTTCTTGTGTAAGGCCTTAGCCTCATCTCCCTCTGGAACTGGAACCTCTTCTCTTATGTAGGTGTCCAATTCATTCTCTTCTAGGATTAACCCAATCCTATACTTCCATGCTCGGAAGTTATCAGCCCCTTCAAGCTTATCCTCAAGCTTGGTGTGGTGAGACATCTTTAATGAGAAACTCAAATGGAAATAAAAGATTTAGGTCTTACCACTTGATTTGCTGAAACTAGATCTGGAGCTAGATTAGGGTTTGTCAAAGAAACCCCAAAAATTCAAACTTTGAATTTCAAACTTCTGATTGGATGGAAAGATGTGCCTTGCTGAGCTGATCAAGGTGGTATACTTCAATTTTGAAATCTGCAAAATTTGACCCCTCAAAATTGACTTTGAAACTTTCGGATCTGCAGTTTCTGGTTTTCTTGTCAAAAACCCAAACTAGGGTTTGATAGTGCCCGACCAAAAAGTTCGATCTTGGTCTCTAAACTTTGATTTTTCTAAGGAACATCCAGCTGTGGTCTCAAATTCCAAAAATTCCAATTTTTGCAAAAACCCTAATTTCCCACCTTTCTGATCAAAATCCCAAACTAGGGTTTGATAGATCCCAGGGTTTTGCCCAACGAAAAAGTTTGATATTGATCTCTAAATTTCAATTTCCTGAGGAGCATCCAGCCGTGGTCTCAGATTCAAGAAATTCCAACTTTCTCTGAAACCCTAATTTCCCGTAGCAGTGACAGGCCAAAAATTGAAAATGCTCAGAATTGAGTTATGTCTCGACAAAAAGATGCTCCCTTGCAAGGAGAGTCGGTCTAGCCTCCTGCCTTTGATGAACTATGGAGAGAAACCCAAAAATTAAGAAGCCCTAGCTTCTGCAGTTGCATAGTGTCTTCTTCTTAGTACCGCTCTGATACCATGTTAATTTTTCGATAATTTCATTCAATATTATCTAGGATCACTAAGAGAATAACAAGCATAACATAACAATCACAAGAGACAATGGACACAAAACATTTCACCGGGGAAAACCAAGAAGGTGAAAAACCCCACAACTTCCTCGAAGATAGAATAAGTGCCAATACAAATATCACAAAGATCAATCCCCAAAAGATAGATAACTCCAACAACTACTCCTCCTCCACTTGTGCACACTCCTCTCTCTCAACTATGAGAGTTGGATGAGTGAGTGAATGAATAGAATGAGAGACACAAACTCTCTATTTATACAATGACTTGACCTTCCTTTAACCCTAACAGGGCCGACTTCCTAAGGAAGCCTAATAACCCATCCACATGACACATACAGGGCCGACCCCACACCGGTGGTCTGATAATCCATCAAATATAAGTTGCGACACTTACAATAATACTTGCGACACTCACAAATACAAATGACGACACTTTTGAATGGAGGAATAATACATCTCCAACAGGAATACAATAAAGTACAAGTGTAGTACATAGAAGAATATCTTCCGAACTTGCAAAAACATCAACAACCAAGAACCGATCAAGACGCGAGGCAATGTGGCGATGTCCTTTCCTTTTATTGTTCCAAGTAAATCTACCTTCCCCAGGGATGACATCCACAAGTGTCAGGGCCTCGATGGTTTCTCTAAAGTGACTACATTCCATCTCAAGGCATTTCCTGCCCCCCTTCTTTTCCTCTAAGGAGGTGATAAGATTAAAGTCCCTTCCAAGAATCCAGTGTCTATTCCCCAGATCCGTCCCCATACGTCCCAAGATATCAACAAAGGAAATTTTATCCTGAGGGGTATGGGGGCCATAAAAATTGGTGACCAAACCAAATATTTTAAAGCCTATCACCTCAAAATTTGCAGAGAGGCACTGGTGATTCCCATAGAATCCTGAAAGGGAAACTTTGCTAGGGTCCCAAAGAAAACCCACCCCACCTGCCATGCTTCTAGCATCAATACCCATTACCTTGCAGTTCTTCCATATTTTCTTGCTTTTTTCCTGAAGTTGAGTAACCGAACATTTTGTTTCTTGAAGAAACACAATGGCAGGATTTGTTATCTTAATCTTATTTCTAAGAGTCTTAACTTTCTGCGGGCTATTAAGGCCCCTAATGTTCCAAGAAACAATATGTTGATTGTGGAGCCAGATCTTCCAGTCTCATAGATGATATTGTCTCCGCCGTGTACCCCAGCTTTATAGGATATGCAAAAGGACTGTACACTCATTCCCCAACCTTGGGGTTGGCCAACAGTTTTGCGGACCCATGGTTTTAGGTATCCCGTGGTATTTTCCCATTGTATTTCCCCCATAAAAGAAAGACATTGTAATACGGCTAGGGTAAGATGTATTAGGTATTATGCATTGTAAAGATCTCTGAGATCGTAAAGAGATACTGTGAGACAGTCAAGAGGAAGTGCAGTGGATGTGCTGCAGGTTGTATCCCTTCATTTGTTGGATGGTATAATAATAAGGACTGGAAATTTCATTATGGACGTAGCCCTGTTAGGAAGCCATGTCTTCACTTTGTTAGTATATTGTTGTTGGACGCATATGCTTTGTAAGTCGTCCCGTAGTATTTGTTGATCCATAGTTTGTGTTATTGTTGTTGGCGCATATGCTTTGTAAGTCGCCCGTATTATTTTTGATCCATAGTTTGTAGTGGCCCATGGTTTTGACCCATAGTATTGGCGCCTAGACTTAGTATATAAGTGTGTGTTGAGACCTATGAAAGCACCATGAAGTTAATTGTATTGAGCTTGCTCAAAGGAGGTTTCCCCCTCGAAGTGGCCTGTGATCAATATAAAAGTGATTCTGAGTTCTGATATCTCGTGTATTTTCATTAATTAATTATTGTAGGTTCATCACATCTGGTATCAGAGCACTTTCTTGGGCTCGCTGGGTGAAATTTCTGCCAAATTTTTTTTCGCATCTGTTGTAGGTTCGTATTTGGGAATAATCCCTATCCGCTTAACTGTGGGAAGTACTTGGGCATAAGCCCTGAAACTCATTGTGAGGAGTACCACAAGAACCCCGAAGTAGCTGGCCCATTGAGAGGACCTGCCAGCGAAAAGGGAAACGACCCCTACTTGATTGACTAGTTCCCACCTATGAGGTAAACCAAGAGCTGCCGTTTGTGGCAAAGCAGTTATCAGTTTTACCTAAGCCATGGAGTGAGGGGTACTACCCCAATACGCAAGCCGTCAGACAACATTGGTGGCCGAGTGAAACCCCTGAATTGTTAGGAAGCCGCACATACCTGGGGTCCATATCTATTTTCAGCTGAACTGTTGTCAATCACTGTTGCGCCGTTCCAGATCCAGCCGTTCAGATCCATTCTGAAAGTCGTTCCAGATCCAGTTGTTTCAGATCTATTTTAGATCTAGCCATTTTCGATCCATTCGGTTCCATTTCATATCCCTCTGTTTCCGTTCACTTCCGGGCCATTGCAGATCTATCTGTTTCAGATCCCTTCCGAGCTGTAGCCGCTCCATTCTGAAGAAGAAAAAAAATCAGTTTTTTCTCCATATCTCCCTTCTTTTCACTCTGTTTCCCTTGAAACTTCCTGGGAACCCCTATAATTCCATTATGCATATTTCATTCCTAAGGACCCTATCCCCACTTCCACTTCCCAAAGCCCGAAATTCCACATTTGTCTATTTTTAGGGTTTCCCATAACTTCCTCAGATTTCACCCAATCACCTTCAAATTTTACCACAGAGTTCCTTTCCTAATTCTGCTTCTTTGTCCCTCTCTGCCAAATTTTCCCATTCTTTCACCACGCTTCTGAAATCCTCCTTTTTTGCTTCCCTTTCCATTCGACAATGTCCAAATCCTAGTCAAACCCCAATTACCCTTCAGATTTTTTCCCAAATCCAGATTTTCCTTTACTAAAACAGTTTCTATTTTTGTTTTTCTACCCAGTCCACGCAAAAAAAAAACTCCTGGTTATGGTTGTCACCCGCGCAGGAGCAAAAACCATGGAAGAAGCACTTGCATCCATCCAAGCCAAAATCTAGGATCTGGATGAAAAATTTCTCGGCCTCCATATTGAACATTCAGCCATGAACAACAATCGGCAGTCCAAGTCTTCATCAGACAATGGGTTCTCTTCTTCTAGCAATTTCCGTGGTCCGAAGCTTGATTTTCCTCGCTTCAATGGTACCGATCCAACTAGATGGATCTATCATGCAGAACAGTATTTCAGTCTGCATAATACTTTTGATGTCAACAAAGTTCTGCTTGCATCCTTTCATTTGGAACAGGAAGCTCTTCAATGGTACCGTTGGTACATCAAGGCTCATGAAGAGCCAAAATGGCCATACTTTTTCCATCTCCTTTTGCAACGATTTGGTCCTAGTGCTTTTGATGACTTCACAAGAGCCCTCACTAAACTTCACCAAATTGGCACTGTGAGAGAGTATCAAACCGAATTTGAGAAACTAGCCAACCACACTGAAGGATTGTCTGATGACTTTTACCGGAGTTGTTTTATTAGTGGTCTAAAGGATGCCATCCGCTCTGAGGTCAAAATGTTCTGTCCCAACATAATGATGGAAGCCCTAGGGTTGGCTAAGTTGGAAGAAGACAAGATTGCATCCCAACAGCGCTCCAAGCCCACTTTTGTTCCCTTCTGAAATATGGGTTCTCAATGACCACCCATACCGTAGACTCCTCGACCACCTCCTTGTTAAATTTTCAGAATTTACTTCAATCTGATCTAGGATCTTAACTGAGAGAACAACATGTACAACATATCTACATCATATCAATCATGGAGACAATAATGCAAGCACACAAGAGACACAAAGATTTACTTGGGGAAAACCATAAAGGTGAAAAACCCCAATAACTTCCTCAGAGATAGATAGAGCAATGATACAACCCAAACATAAGAGATAGACATATCCTAGCAGCAAATCCTCCTCCTCCATAAGTGTGCCACTCCTCCTTGAGTGCATGAGTGAGAAGTGAGTGTGATAAAATAGAGTGCCTCCCACACTCTATTTATACTTGACTTGACTTGCCTTTTACATAAATCATGTAGGCTCGAACTTAACCACATAACATAATGCTGACTGGGTCGACCCCCAATAGGGTGGTCTAATAACCCTTCGACCCACATGGCCGACCCCCAATAGGGTGGTCTAATAACCCTTTGACCCACATGACTTATATAGGGCTGACCCCAACAAGGTGGTCTAATAACCCATCAAGTATAAGTTACGACATTTACAATATAAATGACGACACTTCCGTATAGAGGAATAATACCATCTCTATAGGAGTACATACAACATACATATATGAAATACATTCCGAAGTTACATATACATCAACACTCCCTCTTAACTAGGAAGGTATTTCTCAGCACAGGTCTTCTAGCACAAGTCTTCTTCTTTTGATCATCGTCACTGGATAATCGTCATCGAGTCATCATCATCGTCACTACTGCTGCTATCTCAATCAATCTCTGAATCTACTCGTCATAGGAAGTTCTACAGAGCTAGTCCTTTTTCATACTGGATGTAGGCCCACCACCTGCAGGTCTTCGTCTTCACTGGCCATACTGTGGAATCCTCGGGACTTATTACGTGCGTCACAAAACCTCGAAAGAGCATCCCAAGTTGTTATGAGCACACGACTCTACCTATAGGATCTCCCAGGGCCATATTATATGTGACCTCACCACAAAACCTCACAAGAGCATCCCAGGATGTTACGAGCACGCAGCTCTACCTATAGGATCTCCCAGGGACAGATTATATGTGGTCACCACAAAACCTCGAAAGAGCATCTGCCAGATATCCCAGGGCACGAATTACATGCCATAGGCAAAACCTCGAAAGACTATCTGCAGACCTCCCAGGGCCAGATTATATGTGGTCATGGAAAAACCTCGCAAGATCATCCCAGGACTTATTACGGGCACACAGCCCAACCTATCGGATCTCCCAGGGACAGATTATATGCCATAGGACAAAACCTCGAAAGAGCATCTGCCAGATATCCCAGGGCAATGAATTACATGCCATAGGAAAAACCTCGAAAGACTATCTGCAGATCTCCCAGGGCCAAATTATATGTCCTCCTAGAGAAAAACCTCAAAAGAGCATTTGCCAGATATCCCAGGGCAACGAATTACATGCCATAGGAAAAACCTCGAAAGACTATCTGCAAATCTCCCGGGGCCAAATTATATGCTCATATGCACAACCTAATCCACAGCCATAGAGTATCAACCCGATACTCACCATACATCATCCTGATGTACACATGATCATCTTGATCATCATCACTGCAACATCTTGCTGCATGTCATCTGGAGCAACATCCTGAAGCTCGTCATCCATGATCATCCTGATCATATAATGCATCTACCTGATGCATACCAAGTATCTACCTGATACATATCATCATACATGATCCACCTGATCATACAATGTATCCACCTGATACAAATACAAATACATGATACATATCACCATACATGATCCACCTGATCATACAATGTATCCACCTGATACATATACAGATATATGGTCCAAGCATCCAACATGATGCATATAAAAAAATACATACACATGATCCAACTGATCATATCCAGCATCCAACATGATGCGTACATACATATAAATGATCCAACTGATCATATCCAGCATCCAACATAATGCATACATACATAAAAATGATCCAACTGATCATATCCAAGCAGAAACCAGAACATCATCCTGATGCTCATCATCCAGCGCTTACATCCACAGCCATGTGAAGGATCCTCCTTCCAACATGCTTGGAATGGCTTCAGCAAATGTGTCCATCACTTCTTCCTCAAAGTGTCCTCGATCTGAAGAATGCCAAGCCTCTCTCTGAAGTACTCGAACTTCACCCTGGCTAGTGGCTTCGTCAGCACATCTGCAATCTGCTCGTCCGTCGCAACATACAGGAGCTTCACAGCTCCTCTCTGCACCAGATCCCTGATATAGTGATATTTGATCTCTATGTGTTTCGACCTGTCATGAAACACTGGGTTCTCGGACAGCTTCACACAACTCTGGTTATCACAAAAGATACCAGTAGCATCCAACGGGAGATCAAATAACTCAGACAGTAGCTTCCGTAGCCATACTGCCTCACAACTAGCTGAACAGGATGCAACATACTCTGCCTCAGCTGTACTCAGTGCTACGCAGGACTGCTTCTTGCTAAACCAAGAGATCACACCTGATCCCATACTGAAGCAGCACCCAGATGTGCTCTTCCTATCTGCAGCACTGCCAGCCCAATCTGAATCAACATAACCCTGCAGGTTAAACTTTTGATTCGCCTCATACTTGAGCCCATAATCCAATGTACCCTTCAGGTACCTCAGAATATGCTTTACAACAACCAGGTGAACACTCCTCGGATCCATCAGGAACTGGCTCAATGTGTTCACCGCAAAGCAAATATTGTGAAATTGCCCACATAAGATCCAAAGAGATGATGTAAACCTCACAATGAAAGAATTTAGGAATAATAGAAGAAGAGACAAGCAATAGAACTTAGATCCAAAGAAACTCTGATTGAGGTAGAATAATTACACATGTTACTATTAACAGAATAATGAATTGGTAAATATACAATGTTGAGTATGAGGATTCGAATTCACTAGGAGGAATTCGAATTGGCCTTCACGCACAGATCCATAATTAGTGGAGAGTCATCAATGCCTAACTAGGAGTCCACCTTCTCATCAGTGAAGTCATCAATGCACAAGTAATGATCAACCGGGAGTCAAACTGAGTCTAACTGAATGTGGTTGGTGTAACTAGCACATGGAAGCACTAATATAGTGAAGGAGGCTCAGTGAGGGTGCCATAGGTTCTAACTGGAGTCAGAATGGTCAATCTAGTCTCACTGGAGGTCCAACAGAGTGATAAACTCAGTAAAGAGTCAGTTAATCCTTAAATCAAGGAAATAACTGAAGATAACTCAATATAACTGAATATAACTGGACTGGTAGGTGAAGAAGGCGCCCTTGTCATGCAGTGGAGCAAAGGAGGGCGCATTAGTCACTGGGAGGCCTAGAAATGATCTGAAAGAAGCTCCGGGGGCTAGTTTGCTGAGGACTAGGTGCTGGGACTGATGACCTAGAATGCATGCAAAATGCATGCAAACCCTAATTTTGCATGCATGACTGGAAAGCTAGTAGGACTAGGATGGAGTATAGAAATATCCTAACACCCCCCCTTAATCCATCCTGGGCCCTGGTAACTAGGACCAAAGGTCACCCATACAATAAATGAAATGATAATAAAATACATAACTATCAATAAACTGAGAAAATGGGGAAAAACCTCATGGGAAAAATACCCCCCCTCAAAAGAACAGTAAATAACTCAAAGAACCATCATGCAGAAAAGAAAGAAGCTTTCATCAGTGAAAACGTTTGTAAAAGACTTGGCAAGCTGATCCCATGTAGGAAGGTCTCCCACTGTGTGGAGGATGAAGCAAGTCTTTCAGGAACGTTTTCTGTATCTGGAGCGAATGGAACACGAGTAGTATTCCCAAAAGATGGAAGAGAGAATCCCATCATCATGTTGCATCTCTTATGGAGATATGGATAGCATAATGCAAGGTTAGCATGCTGCTGAAGTCTAGTAGTTTTGTAAGCAAATAAATCATCATTTGTGTTCTCAGTAGTAGCAAGGACTGTGTGAGAACATATTTCTCTTGAATCTGGATTGAGAATAGGTGTTGGTTCTGAATCTTCTTGAACCATGATCTCAACATCAAAATCTTGATCTTCTTCTTCACTAGAATAGGAGTCACTGGAAGAGAAGTCACTGTGATCTTCATCAGAATATGAAGGAATAGTTGGAGAGAAGGGCATGAAGTGTGAGAACTCATATGCCTTTGAGGCATGATTTGCAATCCCATTCGCTATAACCTTTCCAGTGGAGATTTCTGTAATCTCTACTGTGTCTAGACCAAAAATTACTTGTTTTGGAGATCCTGTATGAGTCATTTGATATACTGACAACAAATTAGATGTAAGAGAAGGAACAAATAAGACATTTTTGAACTTACCATGCTCCATATGAACTGTACCCAAACCTTTGGCAGAAATCTGAGAGTTGTCTCCCATGTGAATGGTAGGCCCATCTTGGAGATCCAAAGAGGAGAAGGATTCTTCTTGTGCCATCATGTGGTTGGAAGCTCCAGAATCTATGAGGAGAGATTTTGTCTTTGAAAAACCAGCCATCAATGCATGACAATCATCAGATCCACTTCCAGAATCAGACATCTTTGCTTCTTTTGGAACAACAATTTGGTTTTGTTCAAGAAGCTTGGTTAGAAGATCAATCTTCTTATGCATGCAGGCATGCTCAGGATGGTTTCCTCTCTTGCAGTAGGTACAATTTGGTCTCTTTTGTTTGTCATTCTTGGATCTTGAAGGTTTCTTGCCTTTGCCTTTTTGTCCCCCTTTTGCATTCGCTCCACTTGATTCACCAGCTAAAAGAGCTAGATCTCTAGAGGTTTTGATGGCACCCATTTGAAACAGTTTGTTCTCTTCTTGAGTGAGAGCTTCAATGAAGTCACTTAAGGTGGGAAACTTCCATCCAGGGATGGACATTCGAACAGAATGAAAGGTAGATACAAAGACAGAAAATTGAGATCCAAGTTTGCTCAATATAGAGAGTATCAATTGCTCATCACTTTTAGTGATGCCACATTGCTTGCAATGCAAAACCAAATTCTGAAATTTGGAGAAGAAATCTTGGATTCTCTCGAAATTGCTAGGTTGAAGGGCAACCAATTCATTCTCAAGAATGTAGCCTCTCAGTTCGTCTTGTTTGCCAAAAAGACTCCTCAATTTTATCCATAAATCATATGGAGACTTCAATCCATCAGTATGAAACAATAGATCATCAGATATATGAAGGCATATGAATCCAAAGGCTTCATCCATTTTGTTTAGGTGTTTGATTCTCTTTTCAGCTTGATGTGGTATGGCATATTTTTCCTCAACTATTCTAGTAAACCCTCTTGATTGCAAGAGTATTATCATCTTCCTCTTCCATTCGAAATAATTGAAAGGAGTGAGAAGTGTAGAAGAAGGAGCATTCGAATTGCTCATCTTGACTGCTTGAACAAGTGCAAATAGAAGGTTGCTGAATCTGCTGCTGGAACTTCAAAAATACCTGCAAAAAACTCTCAACAATGGAGGTAGAATATACTCTAAAGGCTCTGATACCATGTGAAATTTCCCACATAAGATCCAAAGAGATGATGTAAACCTCACAATGAAAGAATTTAGGAATAATAGAAGAAGAGACAAGCAATAGAACTTAGATCCAAAGAAACTTTGATTGAGGCAGAATAATTACACATGTTACTATTAACAGAATAATGAACTGGTAAATATACAATGCTGAGTATGAGGATTAGAATTCACTAGGAGGAATTCGAATTGGCCTTCATGCACATATCCATAATCAGTGGAGAGTCATCAATGCCTAACTAGGAGTCCACCTTCTCATCAGTGAAGTCATCAATTCACAAGTAATGATCAACCGGGAGTCAAACTAAGTCTAACTGAATGTGGTTGGTGTAACTAGCACATGGAAGCACTAATATAGTGAAGGAGGCTCAGTGGAGGGCGCCATAGGTTCTAACTGGAGTCAGAATGGTCAATCTAGTCTCACTGGAGGTCCAACAGAGTGATAAACTCAGTAAAGAGTCAGTTAATCCTTAAATTAAGGAAATAACTGAAGATAACTCAATATAACTGAATATAACTGGACTGGTAGGTGAAGAAGGCTCCCTTGTCATGTAGTGGAGCAAAGGAGGGCGCATTAGTCACTGGGAGGCCTAGAAATGATCTGAAAGAAGCTCCGGGGGCTAGTTTGCTGAGGACTAGGTGCTGGGACTGATGACCTAGAATGCATGCAAAATGCATGCAAACCCTAATTTTGCATGCATGACTGGAAATCTAGTAGGACTAGGATGGAGTATAGGAATATCCTAACAAATATCTGGTCTTGTGTTCGTTAGGTACATCAAGGACCCAATCATCTGACGATACATAGTGATATCAACCGTCTTCGAAGCATCACATAGAAGCTTCAGGTTTGATGCCATAGGTGTGACCATAGCCTTGCAGTCCATCATCCTGAACCTCTTCAGGATCTCTACTGCATACTTCCCTTGTCCAAGGAATATTCCATCACTCTGCCACACCTCCATGCCAAAACAAATAGTCCATCATCCCCAAGTTTCTCAACTCGAACTCGGAAACAAGCTTCCGATGTGTGTCAGCAATCAATCTATCCTCACCTGATACAAACAGGTCATCCACATAGTAGTATCACTGGATTGCCTTCCTCAACCTTGTAGTAAAGTTTGGAACCCGCTTTACTCTTGGTAAAGACCAAACTGGATAGAAAGCTGCCTATCCTACCATACCAAGTTCTGCACATATATGATTTCTTGTCATGTGTCTCAGAACCAAGTGGCTGCTCCACATACACTTCTTCTTCAACTACACCATTCAAGAAAGTTGTCTTGAAATCCATCTGGTGTATCTTCTATTTCATCACTTTTATATTTCTCTATGCTGCCATCTGCAGCATGCTTGATCTTGATAGATCCATATGGAAGTCATAACAAACTTCCCTTCAGGTCTTGGGATTACATCCCAAACATCATTCTTCATGATCGACAGATCATGGCATTCTTCCCATATCCTGGGAACTTCAATATCTTCAATAGATAATTTTGTTGTTGAACAAATGTTGTAGTTCTTCTTTTGTAGGTGATGGCATACGATCTTTCCTACACAACAAGTTAAATTGCATGATTAGAAAACATCTCATAGTTTTCAGAACAAATTCTTACACATAAAGAAATATGTCATACAGTCATGCAATTATCTTAGCCAATGCTTCAATACAACATTTATCCATATCCCGTAACTTTCTAGATGTCTTCCAATCTCTACCAGAACATTGTTAAGAGTGTGCACAACTCCCAACATGTCAGCAAAGAGGTTTCATTCTAGATAAGTAGCAATGGAATGTTGTACAGTGCCATAGGCCACTTACCCATGCATATTAGTAGTATACTGTTCATCAATGCAACTATTCTAATATGCATAATACACAACCTAATTCTAGGAACATCAGTATATACATTATTGAAGAGTATTATTTAAACAATAAAATATGCAAGTAATGACAATTCAAATACTTATCTTTGTTTGTTTGTTGGGTTGACTCCCTCTCAGTCTTTGCTTCTTTTCTGCAACTCCATTCTTATGTGGATTGTGAGAAGTGGTCAACTCCCTCTGAATATCTGCATCCTTGCAGAAACTACTGAAGTGTGCTCCTTTGCCTTCTTGCAGGAACAACTGGAGTGTGCTCCCTCTTGATCTTTGCTTCCTGGATTACCTGTTCTTGAACTCATATTCATCCTTGGTCCCTATGCATGCTTATTAGTATCATGATTGTGTTATCCTTGTGATCTCATATAAAATCATACATTCATTAGTATACTATTAAAACACAATAATCTCAAGCATGTATAGTCATGATCATTTCAAACAGAAATAATAAGCATTAGCATTCAAGGTTTATGTAGGATTCTTATGGTTAGTCAAATCATAAGAAACATAACATGTCTAAACCTATAATTACTCAAACCTATCACTCTTCAGGTTAGTCATATCATTAATTAAGGTAAGACACATAATATGCATATACCCATGATTATTCAAACTTATGACTTCATGAATAATCATTATCAACAACACAATAGTATAAGATCCTAACCCAAGGTAGGATTCTAGCTTGATATAAGAAAAACATACCTAGATTAGCATGCTATCTAGTTATGTCTAGCATACCCGTATAATGTCTTTTGGTTCTCTTCAGTGACTTGTGCTAGTAACCTGCATGTCTCATAAGTTAACCATTGTAGAAACAAGTTATACATACCTCGAAAGTAGATCTTCTATGTGATCCATGACAATGGATGAATCCTTGTCTTCATGTCACCATGATCATACGTTCTTGAAGTAGAACATGATTTGTCTTTCTTGGTGTACCTTTTATGTTAGCAGACAACATAAACCTCATACAACACCATAATGCATTAGTACCATCATAAGTGTCAACACCCTAACCAATGAATATCTTCTATCATGCATTCATAATTTTGTTAAGGTGATACGACAAATCTAAAATCAAGATTGTACTAACCATAATAACATGAAGACAAACATACCATAAACTTAATCATGAACAAATATCGAAACATACCTTGATGAGTCATACCTGTCGAAATCGCTTGTAATATTCTTATGTAAGTCCTTAGCCTCATCTCCCTCTGAAACAGGAACTTCTTCACTTATGCAGGTGACCAATCCATCTTCTTCTAGGATTAACCCAATCCACTTGATTTGCAAGAACTGGACCTGGAGCTGGATATGGGTTTGTCAGAGAAACCCCAAAAATTCAAACTTTGAATTTCAAGCTTCCGAAAGGATAGAAATGTGTGCCTTGATGAGTTGATCAAGCTGGTATATTCAGAATTTGAAAACTGCAAAGTTTCACTCCTCAATTTTGCCTTTGAAACTTCCGGATTCACTGGACGTGACCCTGAACTGGGGTTTGATGAAGCCCACTCTTCTACCCAATCAAAAGGTTTGATCCAAATCTCTAAGCTTCTATTTTTCTGAGGAGCTTCCAGCCATGGTCACAGATTTCAAAAATTCCCATTTTTACAGAAGCCCTAATTTTCCACTTTTATGATCAAAGTCCCGAACTAGGGTCTGATCAAGCCTGGTCTTCTGCCCAACCAAAAATTCTGATCTTGGTCTCTAAATTTCGATTTTGATGAGTAGCATTCAGCCGTGGTCTCCGATTACAAAAATTCCAACTTTCTCCGAAGCCCTAAATTCCGGAAGCCATGAATGAAGGTACTCAAAATAATTCTGTTTTGACAGAAATATGTACCTGATTGTTTCTGGTGTAACTCCGAACTTTTCGATCCATAGGGTCTGAAAAAACTTCCTGAGATAGCCCGACCTATTATCTTTCCATCCCGATAGTTTTGACCTCAATTGGATTCTCTGAAAGAGAGATATTCCAAGTGTCGCAACGTGACCTGTTTATGGGATAATACAAGAGAGCGAACTTGTACGGCGTTCCACGTGTCACTGTTTCAACTTCGGCCTCTGAAAAATATTCCTGAGATAGCCTGACCTATTATCTTTCCATCCTGACAGGTCTGACATCAATTGTATTCTCTGAGAGATAGTTATGCCACGTGTCATAACGTGACCTGTTTATGGGATAATACAGGAGAGAGAAATTGTACGACGCGCCACGTGTCACTAGTTCATCTTCGGCCTATGAACAATTTTCCTGAGATATTACAGTCTGTGTACTACCTTTCACTGTTTACGAAATTTCATTTGGAGCTTCCTAGCCCAAGTTATGACCTTTTTCCCAAGGTCACCTGATTTTGAATCAGATCTGGAAGAGGCAGAAACTCTATATTGTACAGATCATAAATCACAAAGTACAACGAATTAGAGGTTTTCCTTTGGACACAAGGTACATGGGGATTTAATATTCGACCTGTAAAGATTTCAGATCCGAAAAATTCGCCAAAACAGATTTATAGCGAAAGTGCTATGATGACTGGTTTTTGCTATATCAAGCCCTAACATCGTAAGTGAAACAAGTGTCATACATGCCATATCATGCCTTCTTTCAGGCTAGCTCGGATACCATGTTAAATTTTCAGAATTTACTTCAATCTGATCTAGGATATTAACTGAGAGAACAACATGTACAGCATATCTACAGCATATCAATCATGGAGACAATAATGCAAGCACACAAGAGACACAAAAATTTACTTGGGGAAAACCATAAAGGTGAAAAACCCCAATAACTTCCTCAGAGATAGATAGAGCAATGATACAACCCAAACATAAGAGATAGACATATCCTAGCAACAGATCCTCCTCCTCCATAAGTGCGCCACTCCTCCTTGAGTGCATGAGTGAGAAGTGAGTGTGATAAAATAGAGTGCCTCCCGCACTCTATTTATACTTGACTTGACTTGCCTTTTACATAAATCATGTAGGCTCGAACTTAACCACATAACATAATGCTGACTGGGCCGACCCCCAATAAGGTGGTCTAATAACCCTTCGACCCACATGGCCGACCCCCAATAGGGTGGTCTAATAACCCTTTGACCCACATGACTTATACAGGGCCGACCCCAACAAGGTGGTCTAATAACCCATCAAGTATAAGTTACGACATTTACAATATAAATGACGACACTTCCGTATAGAGGAATAATACTGTCTCTATAGGAGTACATACAACATACATATATGAAATACATTCCGAAATTACATATACATCAACACTCCTATCAAGCATTTGTCTGAAATAGAGATGCAAGCACGCAAAGAAAATGGACTTTGCTATAATTGTGATGAGAAATTCACTCGGGGACATAGATGTGTTCAGCAAAAGCTCCGTCTCTTGGATGTGGATTCTCCGCCTGCCTCTGAAATTGGTGATGAAGATCCAGATACAATGGATGCTCAGGTCGACATTCAAGAACTGCCTATTGACCCTCCATCTCAAGATGACTAGCCAGAGATATCTCTCCATGCTTTATCTGGAATCACCACCCCCAAACAATGTGGGTCAGGGGTTACTTCAAGAAGCTTCCTCTTACAATACTCATTGATTATGGTAGCACTCATAATTTCATTGACCCTCGGATCGCCAAACAAGCTGATTGTTTTATCCATCCTTGCTCCAACTTTGAAGTCATGGTTGCCAATGGGGGCACCTTACCTTGCAAAGGGAAGTGTCGAAATGTGTGTATCTCTATGGGAGATTATACCTTGCACTCTGACATGTTTTCCTTGACCTTAGGCGGATGTGATTTGGTTTTGGGCACTCAATGGCTACGCACACTTGGCCCTATCTTATGGGATTTTGCTGAACTTTGGATGTAGTTTTCCCTCAATGGACAAAAACACACATTGACAAGATTACAACTAGGGTTTCTCGGCATCATCAGTTCACATCGCATGGAAAAACTCCTGAAGAAGAATTCACATGGTGTCATCGCTCAGATCCATTCCATTCAGATGCAACGATTAGCGGTCTCCACTACTCCTTTGGATCTACAACAAATTCTGGATCGATATACAGGTGTCTTTGCTGAACCAGTGGGATTGCCACCTTCAAGGCCAGAAGACCATCGTATTCAGCTCCTTCCTGGCAGCATTCCTCCCAACATCAGGCCCTATCGCTACCCCTTTCACCAAAAAACGGAGATTGAAATGCTCGTTCGGGACTTATTGAAGCAAGGTATTATTCGCCCAAGCACTAGTTCCTTTTCTTCTCCAGTTCTTCTTGTCTGCAAAAAAGATGGGTCATGGCGCCTCTGCATTGACTTCCGAGCACTTAATCACCTCACCATCAAGGATAAGTTTCCAATTCCTGTTGTTGATGAGCTTCTTGATGAGCTTCATGGGGCTTAATTTTTCTCCAAGTTGGATCTTCGTTCTGGGTATCATCAAATTCGGGTTCATGAGGATGATATCCCTAAAACAGCTTTCCGCACACATGATGGCCATTATGAGTTTTTGGTCATGCCCTTTGGCCTCACTAATGCTCCTTCCACATTCCAGTCCTTAATGAATAAAATATTTCTGCCCTACTTGCGGAAATTCATTTTGGTATTCTTTGATGATATCCTCATCTACAGTAAAACATGGGCTGAACATCTCCAGCATTTGGATCTTGTCATGCAACTTTTCTTTGACCATCATCTCCACGCCAAACAGTCTAAATGTGTTTTTGGATAGAAGGAAGTTGAGTATCTCGGGCACATTATCTCAGCACAAGGGGTTCGCGTGGATCCTGCCAAAATCGATGCCATGAACAATTGGCCGCATCCTCAGACACTCAAGAGCCTTCGTGTTTTTTTGGGGTTGACTGGCTACTATCGCAAGTTTGTCAAGGATTATGGGAAGATTGCAGCTCCATTAACTGCTCTATTGAAAAAGTATGCTTTTACATGGACACATGCTACTCAGTGTGCATTTGACAAACTGAAAAAAGCTATGTGTATTACACCTGTTCTAGCTATGCCCAATTTTTCCAAGCCCTTCACTATTGAGAGTGATGCTTGCGGCAATGGACTTGGTGATGTTCTCCTTCAAGATGAACACCCCATTGCGTTCACCAGTAAATCTCTTTCAGGTAAGAATTTAGCTGCCTCTACATATGAGAAGGAAATGATGGCTATTTTGCATGTAGTACAGAAGTGGCGACTATACCTATTAGGGAATCATTTCTGCATCAAGACTGATCACCAGAGTCTGAAATATTTCTTGGAACAGTGTGTCTCCTCCCCAGCACAACAGAAATGGGTTAGCAAACTCATGGGTTATGACTATGAGATCACTTACAAGAAGGGTAAGGACAATATTGTGGAAGATGCTCTTTCTCGCACATCTGATGCCCAAGGTTCTCTTTCAGCTATTTCTATGCCTGTTCCAAATTGGTTGCAATCTGTTCAACAGGGTTATGTCAATGACTCTTTCTTATCTCAAATCATCCAACGCTTAACCAACAACCCTTCTATTGTACCACATTAATCTTGGGATGGTGCTTCCCTGAGATACAAGGGTTGTCTGGTGCTTCCCCAGAGCATAGATCTTCAACCGGCTATCTTCTATTTACTCCATGCTTCTCCATCGGCAAGGCACTCTGGGTTCCTCAAAATGTATGAACGGGCACGGCGTAACTTCTTTTTGCAGGGCATGAAAAGGACAATTCAACAGATGGTGGCTGAATGTGATACCTGCCAGCGCAATAAGGGTGAAACGACACTCCTTCCAGGATTGCTCAAACCCTTTCCCATACCTACACGGATTTGGACAGATATTTCTATGGATTTCATTGAAGGGCTCCCTAAATATGGCGGGAAGACAGTGATTCTCGTTGTGGTTGATTGCCTCTCCAAATATAGTCATTTTTGTGCTCTCATCCATCCCTATACAGCCTCCTCAGTCACTCAAATTTTCCTGGACCAGATCTTTCGTCTTCATGGCATCCCTGCTTCCATTGTCTCGGATCGTGATGCGACTTTCACCAGTCATTTTTGGACAGAACTATTTCGCCACACTAGCACCAAACTGAAGATGAGTTCAAGGTATCACCCACAAACAGATGGTCAGACTGAAATTATCAATAAATGCTTGGAAACTTATCTTCGTTGCTTCACCTCTGAACAACAACATCAATGGGCAAAGTGGCTCCCTCTCGCTGAATGGTGGTACAATACCTCTTACCACACTGCCTCTAAAATGACCCCATGTGAAGCAATCTATGGTCAGGCACCTTCAGTTCTTCTTCCATACACCCCCAATAGTTCACCAGTTTAGGAAGTTGACACGGTCCTTCGAAACCGCGATCAGATTCTTCGCATTTTGCGGGACAATATTCACATGGCAAGAAATCGCATGAAGCAACAAGCTGATCAGCACCATTCTAAGCGCACTTTTCAAGCAGGCGATATGGTTTTTCTTCGTCTCCATCCGTACAAGCAATCCTCCCTGAAACTCAAAGGGAATCATAAGCTCGCTCCAAACTTCTATGGGCCATATCGGATTCTTCAGAAGATTGGGTCCGTTGCTTATAAATTGGAACTTCCTCCTTCTTCCTGCATTCATCCAGTATTTCATGTCTCTTGTCTGAAGAAAGTTATTGGCACCAACATCAGTGGACAAACTATTTTACCCGAACTGGATAATGAAGGATCCATCCTTTTGGAGCCGGAGGCCATCATCAATCGACGCACTCGTCAGCTTCGCTCTCGCTCTATCACAGAGGTCTTAATTTAGTGGCACAGCATGCAACCAGAGGATGCTACATAGGAACCACTCCTTCAGATTCAACAACAATTTCGACATCTAAAGCTTCGAGGACAAAGTTTTTTTTAAGGGGGAGGGGATGTCAGGAACCCATGTCTTCACTTTGTTAGTATATTGTTGTTGGACGCATATGCTTTGTAAGTTGTCCTGTAGTATTTGTTTATCCATAGTTTGTGTTATTGTTGTTGGCGCATATGCTTTGTAAGTCGCCTGTAGTATTGTTGATCCATAGTTTGTAGTGGCCCATGGTTTTGACCCATAGTATTAGCGCCTAGACTTAGTATATAAGTGTGTGTTGAGGCCTATGAAGGCACCGTGAAGTTAATTGTATTGAGCTTTCTCAAAGGAGGTTTCCCCCTCGAAGTGGCCTGTGATCAATATAAAAATGATTTTGAGCTCTGATATCTCGTGTATTTGCATTAATTAATTATTGCAGGTTCATCACAAGCCCATCTTGGGTGAACCATGATATATTGGTGTCTCTCTTGTAATTTGTTTGTGTGATTATATTTGCATTTCTGTTTATTGTTATTGCTCTGCGATCCTATTTTTCTAACACAATCTTCATTGCAAACCTTAATATTATGAACCATGAGCAGCCCTAATCGTAGGGTACTGACATGATTCCACTAACTTAATTCATGTTGCCGCTATTCGTTGCCGATTAGATTTCCGTCCTGGTTTTTTGACAACCTCTTCATGCTTTCTTTTGTGATCTTTAATATATCCTAGGCTAATGCCAAGGCGATTAGACACTCGGGCCTTAATGATTGCTTCTTTCAGAAGGATGACTTGCTCATGTGGGACGTATCCTTTCTCAGCATCCTCACAAGCTTGCTCGATGCCTTCCAGATCTAGATCGCCAATGTCCATATCTTCCACATCATCCCCAACTTCCCCAACCATTTCCACAATCAGGGTTTCCATTTTCTTGGAACTAGAAGACCTTGGAGGATCGGTCACTTGTTCATGGTTGCTACTGTCCTTCTTCTCCTGGGATGATCTTTCTGCAATTTATTCTGGTTGATCCCTCAAAGCCTCAAAATTATTTGAGGTTAAGATCTTCTTTGAGCCATCAGGAATCTCTTGTTTTCTTCCTCCACGCTTACGGGTCGAAACCTTAGTGAATCCCTAATCGTTGTTCCCCACGGCATTCCCCGGAAAGGGTTTAGGGTTATTCATGGGGAAGTTTCTGAATAAGTGACCATGCACATGGCAGCGGTGACATCTGAATGGGATTTTCTCATAATCCAAAGATTGAACCCAATCCTCATCTTCCCATGACATCTTAATTGCTTAAGGTAGATCTTTAGAGAGATCCATGTAAACACAGATCTGGGCGTACGCCGTATAATGTTGCGCTTTGGTTTGCTCTGAAATTTTGACAAAGGATCCAAGGTTATTCCCAATGTCCTCCGGGATTTCAGTATCCCAATATTCACTCGGAAGAGAGTAAATCCTGATCCAGACAGGATCTACCCGCATATCCTCCTTATCAGGGAAAAACTTCTCTTTCCAGGGTCTTAAGAAAAGGTCGGCCAAGTAGAAAAAATAGGGGCCACCATATAAAACATTGTTTCGATCTTCCAGGTGCAGGAAAGAGATCGTAAAGAAACCCTTAGATCCCAACTGAAGGTCATAATGGCCTTTAGGTTTCCAAGTGGAATTAATCCACCAGATTAGAGATTTTTCCGAGGGAAAAATCCCCACAAACTTGCCAATAAGAGCGTGATCCTGCATATACTAAATACGTTCTCTCAACTTACTGGATCTGATCTTCATTGATGGAATGGAGGTTGATTTAGGGATGCACTGTCCCTGCTTTCTTGCCATAGAATGATCTGCAAACCCTGGATCTGATGACCCATTTCCCATACCACCCATTCCTTCAAGCGAGATCGGAATCCCACCGACCTGAAACCCATCCGAAGGGTTTCCAGGGGGGGTGGATTTCCTCCCCCCACAGTTGCAGCCATGAGCGTCGTCAGTCCTTTCGCCTTCAGAAGTCTCCAAAAACCCTAGCTCGCACCCTCTACTATTCAAATCCGATAGAATTTTTTTCAATGTTAATTATTATATAATTACTACATGCTCAATTTTTTTCAATATGGAATGAATTAAAATATAACTCTTCATTATTTTAATAAAAGGTGAATCAACTCAACTATTGTATCAAATTTATAATAAAGCTTCTTCATTATAGGCTTGTTTCATTCATCTGACTCTTCCTTCTTGGTGGTTTTTCCCAAAAGATACAATTGGAACCACAACCCCTAATATTCGTATAAAGAGATAACTAAACATTGATATACTATTCAATTATAAACATTTTATATACAGATTTATTTTATATACAATAAGTAAATTAACATTTAGTTAGTTATCTCTTTTATTCCTTCTAAATGGACCCTCCCATATGACATGCTCTAACAAGGAAGGTACTACTATTATTTAGTTGATATTATCAATAAATATGTTGCCGTCATTAATGGATTTATTTTATTAGGTAAGCAACCACCTGAAGCTCATGGAGACATTTGGAATGGAATTCATACTAATGACTAAATACGTCAATGATTCTTGTAGTAGTATCCATCGTATAGGTCAAAGCGTTACCTCTGACTAACACGTCTTGCATCTACATGTTAAATTTTGAGCATTAATTCACAATACTCTAGGATCTTTACTGAGAGAATAACATGTATAGTATATCAATGCATATCAATCATAACAAGCATGTCAATCATCACAAGAAGCAAAAGCATGAGAGACAATAGACACACATAGTTTCCGTGGGGAAAACCCTAAGGTTAAAAACCCCACAACTTCCTCAGAGATAGATAGAGCAATAGCTCAACCAAAGTACAAGAGATAGACTCCTCTTAGCAGCTGATCCTCCTCCTCACAAGTGCGCCACTTTGAGAGTGAAGGAAGAATGAGTTTCTGAGTGATCCAAATAGAGATCTCCCGATCTCTATTTATACTTGTCCTGTTTTCCAAATAACCTTATGGGGCCGACTTGTCTAGCTAGGTACAATAACCACATATTACATAAATCCGGGCTGACCCCTTACAAGGTGGTCTAATAACCCATCGGCAAGTTAACACACTTGCGACACTTGTCAATACAAATGACGACACTTCCATATAGAGGAATAATACATCTCTATAGGAGTACAATAAATATATAAATGAAATACATTCCGAAGTTACATATACATCAACACTCCCTCTTAAATAGGAAGGTATTTCTCGACACAGATCTGCTATCACAAGTCTTCTTCTCTGGATCATCGTCATCGATGCATGAATCATCGTCATTGTCACTGCTGCTGCTATCTCAACCAATTTCTGAATCTACTCGTCATAGGAAGTTCTATAGAGCCATACTAGATGTAGGCCCACCACCTGCAGGTCTTCATCATCAATGGCCATACTGTGGATCCCAGGATTGATTATGTGCGTCAACAAAACCTATCGCAGACTATAGGTTCTTTTGCATGTTGACCTTCACAAAACCTACTCAGAGCATCCCAGGATGTTACGAGCACACAACTCTACCTGTCTGGATCTCGATAGAGCATCCCAGGATGTTACGAGCACACCGCTCTACCTGTCCAGATTTTAAAGGATCTTTTCTATGTGAACTTTTGCAAAACCTACTCAGAGCATCCTAGCGCATACTATAGGATCTCGACAGAGCAACCCAGGATGTTACGAGCACACTGCTCTACCTGTCCGGGTTTTTTTAAAGGATCTTTTCTATGTGAAACTGTAGCAAAACCTACTCAGAGCATCCTAGCACAGACTATAGGATCTCGATAGAGAAACCCAGGATGTTACGAGCACACTGCTCTACCTGTCCGGTTTTTAAAGGATCTTTTCTATGCTACCTATAGCAAAACCTCAAAAGAGCATCCTCGCACAGACTATAGGATCTCCCAGGATCTTTTCTATGCTACCTGCACAACCTGTCCACGGCCACAGAGTATCAAACCGATACTCACCATACATCATCACATGATCAAACTAATCATCATCATAGCATCAACATGATGCGTATCATCTGGAGCGACATCCTGAAGCTCGTCATCTGTGATCATCCCGATCATCATAGCATCAACCTGATGCACATCATCTGGAGCAACATCCTAAAGCTCATCATTTGTGATCACCCTGATCAAACAATATATCCATCTGATGCATACACAATATCTACCTAATACATATCATACATGATCCACCTGATCATACAATGCATCCATCTGATATACATAAGTACATGATCACACTGATCATACAAGTATCCACTTGATACATATACAAATATATGATCTACCTGATCATATACAGCATCAACATGATGCGTACATACAAACATATAAATGATCCAATTGATCATATCCAGCATCAACATGATGTGTACATACATACATATAAATGATCCAACTGATCATATCTAGCATCCAACATGATGCATACAAAGCAGTAACTGGAGCATCATCCTGATGCTCATCATCCAGCGCTTACATCCAAAACCATGTGAAGGATCCTGCTTCCAACATGCTTGGAATGGCTTCAGCAAATGTCTCCATCACTTCTTCCTCGAAGTGTCGTCAATCTGAAGAACACCAAGCCTCTCTCTGAAGTGCTCGAACTTCACTTTGGCTAGTGGCTTCATCAGTACATCTGCAATCTGCTCATCCGTCGCAACATACAGGAGCTTCACTGCTCCTTTCTGCACCATATCCCTGATATAGTGATATTTTATCTCTATGTGTTTTGACCTGTCGTGGAACATCGAGTTCTCAGACAGCTTCACACAACTCTGGTTGTCACAAAAGATACCAGTAGCCTCCAGCGGGAGATCAAATAACTCAGACAATAGCTTCTGAAGCCATACTGCCTCACAACTAGATGAACATGCTGCAACATACTCTGCCTCGACTGTACTCAGTGCTACGCAGGACTGCTTCCTCCTAAACCAAGAGATCACACCTGATCCCATATTGAAGCAGCACCCAGATGTGCTCTTCCTATCTACAGCACTGCCTTCCAATCTGAATCAACATAACCCTACAGGTTAAACTTTTGATTCGCTTCATACTTGAGCCCATAATCAACTGTACCCTTCAGGTACCTCAAAATATGCTTTACATCAATCAGGTGAACACTCCTCGGATCTGTCAGGAACTGGCTCAATGTGCTCACCGCAAATCAAATATCTGGCCTCGTGTTCGTCAGGTACATCAAGGACCCAATCATCTGACGATACATAGAGACATCAACCGGCTCAGATGAAGCATCACACAGAAGCTTCAGATTCGATGCCATAGGTGTGGCCATGGCCTTGCAATCCATCATCCCGAACCTCTTCAGGATATCTACTGTGTACTTCCCTTGTCCAAGGAAGATCCCATATGCACTCTGCCACAACTCCATACCTAGAAAATAGTGCATCATCCCCAAGTCCTTCATATCGAACTCGGCAGCAAGCTTCCTCTTTGTATCGGCAATCAATCTGTCATCTCCTGTTACAAATAGGTCATCCACATACAGGAGTAGAATCACAGGATTCCCTTCCTCAACCTTGTAGTAAAGGTTGGAATCCGCTTTACTCTTGGTAAAGCCCAAACTGGATAGGAAACTGTCCATCCTACCATACCAAGTCCTCAGAGCTTGTTTTAATCCATACAAGGATTTCTTCAATCTGCATACATATGATTCCCTATCATGTGTTTCAAAACCGAGTGGCTGGTCCACATATACTTCCTCTTCAACTACACCATTCAAGAAAGCATTCTTGACATCCATCTGATGTATCTTCCATTTCATCGCTGCAGCCAGAGCAAGTACTAATCTAATGGAAGTGTACCTGGCTACAGGAGCAAAAAAAATTTCATAATCTATTCCCTCTTTCTGAGAGAAGCCACGAGCTACAAATCTTGCCTTGTATTTCTCTATGCTGCCATCTGCAGCATGCTTGATTTTGTAGATCCATTTGGAAGTCACAACAGACTTCCCTTCAGGTCTTAGGACAACAACCCAAACATCGTTCTTCATTATTGATTGGTATTCCTCGACCATGGCATCCTTCATCCCTGAATCACTGCATAGCTTCTTGAAGTCACCTGAAGTGAATTCTCCACCATTGTTGGATCTGAATATTTTGATCTTCTTATCAGTTTGGTTCTCCATCAAGGTTTTGAATTCCTTGAACTTATCCAACACTTCATCTTTGTTCTTCAAGAAGTAAACCCAAGTCTTCCTAAAGAAGTCATCAATGAAAGAGACATAGTAAACATATCCACTCAGAGAACTGGATGACATCAGACCACATACATTGAAGTGGATAATTTCCAAGATATCTTTTTCCTTGCTTTCACTGCTTGGAAATGCCTTCTTTATGTTCTTTCCTTTTGCACATCCTTTGCAAACACCTTTATGCTTGGTCTTAATTTCAGGAAGACCTTCTACAGCTTTACTTGCAATTGGTAATGCTCTGTAGTGCATATGTGCAAGTCTTCTATGCCAAAGTTCACTTGGCTCTATGGAATCATGCACCATGGCATGTTCAGGTTGTCCTTTCAATTTATACAATCCCCCCTCTTGTTCTCCAATCACCACTGCATCATCAATAGTTTTACTCTTTGGCCACATTAGGACTTGGCCATCTACAAATGCAACCCTCATATCTTTTGCATCCAATGCAGAGATGGAGAGTAGATTCTTCTTGAGCCCAGGTACATAGAGAACTTCTTTCATCTTCAAAGATTTTCTAGAATCTAGATTGTAAGAGGCTTCACCACTTCCTTTGATAGGGTATTGATAGTCATCCCCAAGTTTCACTTTATGGGGTGATTCATGTTCAGATAGATTTATAAAGGATTCTTTAAACCCAGTCATGTGTTTGGAAGCCCCACTGTCAATTAACCAATCATTACAACCATGAGAGATAGTACCTGTGAGAGCAGAGATTAGAACATACTCTTCTTCACTTGATGAGTCATCATCATCACTTTCTACTCTAGATTTCTTCCTGGGAGGTTCATCATCCTCAGCAACATGAGCATGATATCTTCTTTTGTTGTTCTTCTTCTTCTTATTGAAGTTGTTGTTGTTGTCTTTCTTCTTCTTGGGACAGTCTGAAGCAAAGTGTCCTTTCTCATTGCATTCAAAACATCGAACATGAGATATATCTTTATTCTTGTGATGAGGGTGAGAATGTTTCTTGTTATGAGATCTCTCCCTCTTAAACTTGCTTCCCTTGGTGTGAGCTGTGAGAGCTTGATCTTCATTCCCCATCTTTTCTTCTCGGGCCACAAGCCTTGCTTCTTCTTGAGAGCATTCCTCCCACAGTCTACTGAAGGAGACCAACTTCTTTCTTGCACAGATTCCTTGGATAAAGGAATCCCATGACCTGGGAAGGCCATTTAGTGTGGTCATAACAACTTCACCATTGTCCACTACCTCATCCACAGCTTCAAGTTGTTCCTTGATCTGAGAGACCTTGGAGAAGTAAGATTGAATGGTTTCTCCATTCAACATCTTGACCCCTTTCAATTGATTCCGCAAAGTCATCTTCCGATTTATGTTCTTCCCTTCAAATAACTTGGCCAGGGAGTCAACAATCTCCTTGGGTGTCTTTAGAGATGACACGTGGTATGAGATGGTCTTTGATAGAATCAGTAGTGATTCTCTTTGCCTTGACCAAGTTCTTCTTATGCAATACCTTAGCCTCTACATCCTCTGGGATAGGGACCTCAGAGCTGATGTAGGAGTCCAATTCATTTTCTTCCAGGATTAACCCAATCCTATACTTCCAGGCTCGGAAGTTATCAACCCCTTCAAGCTTATCCTCAAGCTTGGTGTGGTGAGACATCTTAAAGAGTACTTCAAATGGAAATAGATGAGATTTAGGTCTTACCACTTGTTTTGTTGAAAACTGAATCTGGTCCCGGATTAGGGTTTGTCAGAAAAACCCTAAAAATTCAAAAAGTGAATTTCAACTTTCTGAGAGGATAGAAAGATGCGCCTTGATGATCTGATCAACTTAGTGTATTCAAAATTTGAGATCTGTAAAGCTTCACCCTTCAGAAATGCCTTTTAGTCTTCCTGGGTTCATTAAGGAGGACCCTGAATTAGCGTTTGATATTCCCGGAGATTTACCCAGCCAAAAATATCGATCCAAAGCTCTAAACTCTGATTTTTCCAAGGAGCTTCGAGCTATGTCTTCAGATATCAAAAATTCCTATTTTTGTGGAAACCCTAATTTTTAGGGCCAAATCTAAAATTGCTCAGAATTGAATTCTGATTGGACAGATAGATTCTCCTTGATGAGTAGAGTCAATCTACTATACTGCTTTTCCAAAATCTGTGGAGAGAAACCCAATAAGCAAGAAACCCTAGTTTCCGTCACTGCACAATGTCTTCTTCTCAGATTAGCTCTGATACCATGTTAAATTTTGAGCATTAATTCACAATACTCTAGGATCTTTACTGAGAGAATAACATGTACAATATATCAATGCATATTAATCACAACAAGCATGTCAATCATCACAAGAAGCAAAAGCATGAGAGACAATAGAAACACAGAGTTTCCGTGGGGAAAACCCTAAGGTGAAAAACCCCACAACTTCCTCAGAGATAGATAGAGCAATAGCTCAACCAAAGTACAAGAGATATACTCCTCTTAGCAGCTGATCCTCCTCCTCACAAGTGCACCACTTTCCGAGTGAAGGAAGAATGAGTTTCTGAGTGATCCAAATAGAGATCTCCCGATCTCTTTTTATACTTGTCCTGTTTGCCCAATAATCTTATGGGGCTGACTTGTCTAGCTAGGTACAATAACCACATATTACATAAATCCAGGCCGACCCCTTACAAGGTGGTCTAATAACCCATCAGCAAGTTCACACACTTGCGACACTTGTCAATACAAATGACGACACTTCCGTATAGAGGAATACTACATCTCTATAGGAGTACAATAAATATATAAATGAAATACATTCCGAAGTTACATATACATCAACACTACATTCCATGTGTTATAAAGTCGCTATCAATATTGCAATATTATACCACATTCACTAAACGGTAACCCAATGTTTTTCCATGACCATACAATTTTATCTCTTGTTAGTCATGTTAATTTTGTACAATGACCAAAATCTAGTTCGTTAGGAAATATAGATTACGTGCAAGATCTCTAGAATCTAGCTCACATTCCTTGGATTGTTACCAATAATTCATAAGCCAAAGAAAATAACGATTAATATAGTTACTTTGCATCTTCTCCTTAAGTACACCAAATTTTTTTAGTGTAGCAGAAGCATCCATGATGAACCCCGCAATTGCCCATCCGTAGACTAGAATACAAGTTGTGAATGGGTTTTGTAGCTAGTACTAAGTTTGGATAATATATTTTTTCATTAGTAGACCTCCAGAAAACTATTGTGAGAATAATCACAACTGACCCTTTTATGGCACAACATGAAGGCATCTTCTACAAAGATCCAAAGGCTTAAAATGTTGCATTAAATGCATTTAAAAATAGGCTAAAAACATGTTGGTTTAGCATTTCAGCTAACTTTAGTAGAAAACCCTATAGGTGCTTGAGCTCTTGAAATATATTGTGGATGCTTGCTACCCATGTTGAAATTAGTATGAATGTTTTTATTTAAATGAGGTGAAGAGTTATTTTATTACATATTGAGCTCTTGAAATATATTGTGGATGCTTGCTACCCATGTTGAAATTAGTATGAATGTTTTTATTTAAATGAGGTGAAGAGTTATTTTATTACATATTTATATTCCATCTAAGAACTTGGGTTATTGTTGGAAATCTTACTAAACAAAAAATAAAAAAGTTGGGTGAATGATGGTCTTGTGGCTGATAATAAACTTAGGGCATGGATGCACCATATGACTAGAGGCTCTATGTTGTGTTTGGAAGTTCTTGAAATGATATATAAATGAAATTCATGAACTGAATTGCATTCTAATTCCTCGTTCAATGAGAACACATTGCTCTTTTATGATATCCTCCATTCAAATCCAAAAAGCATAATATATTTACTTGTAGAGTGCTAACTTGAACGTGGATATTGAGATAATAATGGTCCATTAACAACTTCATTGATTCACGTTGTCTATGATCTTTATTATGTCTTATTGCATGGGTTGTGTCTTATGATACACAAAGGAATAATTACTCATGATAATGATTTGTAGTCACATATGGTTGGTTACATGATTACTTTTCATACCTTGCGTTCTTGATATGGTATACCAAGGAACAATGTTCACATTTTGTTTTGTTTGGGTTCATGTTATCCTTGTGATCCTGTCATGTGCTTAAATTAACAAGTGGTATGGTGTAGACCTAAATGAACATAACAATTAAAGATTAAATGAGCATCATAGCATGTGGTTTTACATGCGAATTCCTAGTACGTATGATGAATTAAATGAGGTTAGGAGACATTATGAGATTCCAGTTATGATGATAATGACATATTTTCTAGTGATGTGAGATAGTTTATGGTAGCCCATCCTTCTTGATTTTCTCAGTACATATGAGTTGATGCAATAATTGCACTTGCTTGTTGATATTATATGGCCATGAAGTAATGAGTCATTGTATGTGGACTTCCTTTGTGATGATTAATGACTGACAATATGATTGTGAGTGGAAGTGTTACAAGAATTCCACTCTCGGGCCTTCGAGGACGAGTCATTTTAGAAAACGTGATCTCGTGGGAACCCATAACCACGAGGGAGCATGGGCTGGGGATCGACTCATTTAGCAATACCTTGCCAACTACGATTTTGATGCATGGTCGACCAAAATCCGGTGTGGCCAATGAGGCAACCAGAGGAGACCAAAATCTGGTGCAGCCAATGTGGTCTAATATCATAAGTCCATAGCTTGAGGTACACCAACTGTAGAAGTAGGTATATGGAGAGCGACTTTCGGTTCCTAGGGTTGGTTTCCTTAGATGGATATGGAGGGAGTCAGGGAAACCTTTCGAGATACTTGATTGACCAAAATCCGGTGCGGTCGATGAGGTGACTAGATGTGACCAAAATCCGGTGCAATCGATGAGGTGACCAAATGTGACCAAAATCCGGTGCGGCTGATGAGGTCAAAATAGATACCGAAAGTAGACCAAAATCCGGTGCGGTCAATAAGGTTCATAGATCAATTTAGCAATTATGCTAAGCGTGAAGCTTTTGATGCCTACTATACTATCCACGGACATGTTACAGTACAGGGCATGTGCCATGGCCAGCGGGACCACCCGGAGTGTTGGCGTGGAGGGTTATGGAGGTTGCTCGGGTGGTATGATTCTCAGGGAGAGGGTGGGTAAGGAATGAGGGAGTTTTGGGAGGGGTGTGTTATGTCTTTCTTTTTCACTGAGTCGGTTTTGATTGATTGTTTATTCATGTTTATGAAGTATACAATAAGTTATTGCATAATTTGGATGAATGGTTGCATATTAGACCCTAGTAATTAAACAAGAGCATGTTGTAATTAGGGCATTCAATGTATTAATGAAGAAGGAAAATTCTTGCTTGCTATGCACATGCGAGAGTTTTCATCTTCACAATAGTATTACACACACACACAAATTACATAAGTATTGTGTTGTGTATGATGTTATTTTGTGTTGTGAACCTTTCTATGTGGGGAGTATAACTTTGGAGCGAAGTTTCTCGAAGGGAGGAAGCATGCAACACCCTAAAATTAATTAGGACTAGTTAAGTATTACTAAACCTAGTTTAACCATTAAGGAAATATTAATAAAGCAGATATTATCTAAATTGAGAAATAAGAAAGAAAAAAATATAATAAATTTGAGTTAATTAATAAAACTTAATTAAGATAAATAAATATAATTTAAGAAGTGATGTGCATAAAAGACATTTGGCATCCATGATAAATAACTCTAAGTTAATTAATTATTCGAAATGCCTACATAAATCTAGGTTGGGTTTTTCTTGTGGGTTCATGCTACTTGTGGTGGGTCTCGGGGGGAGTTGATGGGGAGTTTGTTGATTTTGTTGTTGGGTCTGATTGAGTTGTGGTATGAGTCTGGTGTATGGAGGTTTGGAGGTTGAGGGTAAAATAGGATTTTGATTATGATGTCCGGTTGGCTTGGTATTGTTGAGTGAAGGATCAGGGGCTCACGGTCTATGACTGGGGTGTTGGTTGGAAGGAGAGCGACCCCCCCACTTGTGGTTTATGTGTTGTTGATGCTATTGGTCAACCTACCTCTGCCGAAAAATATGTAAGTCCATAATTGATAGCCAGGTATGTCTCCTTCCTTATCCCATTAGTTCTTGATTTGGTTTCATGGTTTACATGTATATGGTTATGGTTATAGATATTATGATTGCTACACTCATGTCAAATTTAGCAATGCATAATTAAATAATCCTAATTCTAATGTATAATTCTCATAATTAAGTAACCCTATGTTTATTAAAGTTGGTCCTTACACATACTTTGTCTTCGGTGAGAAATTTTTCTTTGTTGTTGCGTTCACTTCTCTACTATGGTTGTTCTATTATTTAGATTTTATCTATATGTTGAATATATTTGTGTTGTAGATTCTTCTCCATTTGATGGAGGTTGCTCTCGAAGTTTAAAAATAATAACGCATAATCAGCCCAAGGACCCAAGTATAACACAATAAATGCTAACAAGAAGGAGCATGATGACAAAATCTGGAAATGAGGCTATTTATAGTAATTTTGTAAATTGAACACCCTGATGCCCATTATGCAACTATATGATTTAACTCACTCAATCAAGGCAATGCTATTATAACAAAACAGACCAGATGGGGTGTGGTTGACATTAAGGCTAGTATCCAAGTGAAGGGTGCCTTCTTAAATTAAACTAACCTTTTTTGCCCTTGGTCAAAACCTTTATTACCTATTTTAAAATGACACATGAACTAATGAAGCATCTACCATTAGGTTGGTTCTTCTGCATAATAACTTAGATTGTAACAAGATTTATTAGATTTCTCATTTCTTCAATATTAATTTTTTATGTGGACTAGAAGTGGAGCAAAGTGAAAAAAGTCAAGTGGTTCTTCTAGGTGTGCAGAAAGACACCAAACTTGCTTTAATGAATCAAAGATTGTATTATCAACTGTTTTTCGATTAAAATTGCAATGCCGACTAATATGTGCTAACGAGCAAAAGACAGAAGCCAAAGAAACTCGAGAAAGAGTCATTGAGCTATACATTATTTCTATTTTTCTATAATACAAAAAGCCAAAACTGAAGGGGATACCAATATTCTATTATGACACTTTTTACGAGATTTCTTATGACAAATACAATATTCTTGAAACACTTATTATAATACTCTTAACAACATATTTTGAAACACTTGCTATAGTACTCTTAACAACATATTCTGTAACATGATTCCTTGCAACACAAAATACTCTTGATGACATTTGGAATTGTCTTTCTCTTATGACACCTTATTTCAAATTAACTATTAGGCCTAACAAATGGGCATTAATTCCCATTGAAATCAATTTACAATATTCACCACCATTTTTCAAATATTACACTATAAGCTCTCATCAGTTTTATGACCAGATCACATGAGTTTAAGTTGGAGTCAAGATTTGAATAAAAGTTGTCCTTAGTTCAGACCTTTCAATTGCCTGAAATAAGGCCTTTGAGTGCTATTTTTAGCATCCAATTGACAAGGGAAGTTGAAATTCTAATTGGCTGCTTAAAGTAGTTCTTCTTAATATCAGTCTCATTATATTGAGAAGGGCATTTGCTTTTCGCAAGCAACTTCGATAATTGTATATAGGGTTATCTCATCATCGTAAGGACGGCTCCAAGATACACGTGCACCATTGATAACTAATGCTTTTACAAACACATTTATGATGGTAAACTTTCTTCAACATAGAAATTGGGGATAACATATGATGTACCTACCTTTACAATTTGTCTTGCCTGATAGTCATGGCACTCTGCCTAATAAAAATACTTTAACCATTCCCTCCAAATTTCTCAACATATGCTCATGAAGGAAGAAGTGTTCCTTCGCTGAAGGACTCGTCCTCCTCATAAGAAACATCTTTTTTGGCATTTTTATACTGGTAGCAGCTGGCTATGAACATGTAAATGCAGAGATTGATTGCACTTAGAGAGGCTAGAAGCCAATAAAAGTAGTCTAAATGAGCTTTATTCAGATTGTTTGTGAACCAGCAACTCCCCTTGCTTCTGCAACTAAGATTCTCAGTAACTGATATAAGTATGCTGCTAAGGAAACTAGAAACCCCTATAACACTCAGGTTCACAGCAATACCCAGGCTTTTCATACTGTCTGGCATCTGATCATAAAAGAACTCTTGCATTCCTACCATTGCAAATATATCAGCAATGCCAAATAGCACATATTGTGGAAGCAGCAGAAAAATGCTCAATGGAATTGTTGCATTGGGCAGATCTATTAGTCCATTGTCCTTTGCTACCTCAATTCTTCTAATCTCTATCAACGCGGCGACAACCATTGATATAGCGGAGAAAAACATGCCAGTGCCTATCCTTTGCAGCATTGTTATGCCCCGTTCATTCCCTGTCAAGTGCCTTGCAATTGGAACAAAGATGCGGTCGTAGACAGGCACCAATAGAAGGATAGATAGGCTAGTAAAACACTGTAAGCTTGCAGCAGGGATCTCAAAATTTGTTCCAATCTTTCTATCCATTGTGCTGCCCTGTTTTGTGAAAAATGTTGAAGATTGTGCAAATACAACCCCATACATCAAACATCCCGTCCAAATTGGTAACAGCCCAAGAACATCTTTCACCTCTTCAACCTCTTGGACTGTGCATAGTCGCCAATTATGGGTTGTTTTGCATGCATAGTCTAATTCATCTTCAACTGTTGCTTTGTCAAGAAACCTGAAAAACAATAATGAGGGTATCCATCACAAATCTCTCAGTTCATAGAAAACTGACCATAACAGAGTACACCCAACAAGAAACAACAATGACAAAGGCTGAAATTAAATAGAAATATGACTCAAGGACACAATGCACCTTAGCCATGGTCAGGAAGTAGTCATATCCTATACTATATCCTTAAAACTAAATTGTCAGTCCAACCCCTTCCTACAAGAAGATTATTTCAATTATCAAGAGCTTCAGTATTTTCCATGTCACATGGCAAGCCGCAAAACTACTGTGACTCCAATAAATTGGAGTCATGGCATTGGCCACTCTTAGAAATGTAAACCCGCAGGCTTGTACTAAGAAATGTATATAACTATATGTGAAGTGAGCTGGACCAATGAGGGATTACCTAAACTGATCAGTACGTAAATGCTGTTTTCTTGCTCCGATAATCAAAACTTCTCGTTCTTCAAGGCAAGCTTGTTGCTTTTCTTTTTGATAAGATGTAGAAACATTCCACTTATGAAATGTTGCAACAAAGACATGGATAATTCGAGTGAGAGGACTACCACCAGGCAGTTTATGCCGGTAAAATCTTGTCCCACACAAGAAGATAAACAGTGCTATTGCCATAGTCACAGCAGGAATACCAAATCCCAGACCCCATCCAATATCATCCTGAATATATGTGAGTACGGCGAATCCTGTAAGAGTACCAATGCAAATACCAAAATACCACCAATTAAAGAATGAACTCTTATACTTGTTCTCTTCCGGGTCATCCACATCAAACTGATCGGCACCAAATGCTTGTAAACAGGGTTTGAAACCTCCTTGCCCCAAAGCAACCAGGTAGATTGAGAAGAAGAAAATCCCAACCTGCTTTAAACTCCTCAAAGAGGCAGATAAAGTAACTAAAGCAAATCCCTGTAACAATCCATTTCATGTAATGTTTGTTAGTCAGGTTCCATGCACGAGATCAAAGCAGAAACAGAACAACTAGTTTCAAACCCTATTGTACTTTTAAATAGGGGTTCAGTTCACCCAAATATAAAGCAAAACCTTCCTTTGTCCATCAAAATTTGCACGAATACATTGGGCAACCAATTACACAGATACAGAATTATGATATTATCCCTTTCTTAATGTTGGAACACCAAGAAAAACAAGCCAATGGGCCGTCCTCAACCCAGTTAGTTAAAATCCTGATCAACACTACTGCTTCCAAAGGGTCTGTCCTCCAAAAGCTATACTAGCTGTGTTACCAGAAACGAGAAATGGAACGTGAAACAGCTACAGTATGTAAAATTCTCTGAATTCCGTTTTGGGGTTTTTGTTTTTTGGCAGATTTCGCAAGTGACAAAAGGGGTTTCATAGGAAACGGGGGTTACTCATCAAGAAACTGAAACGGGTACTAGAAATGGGGTTTCTTATGGGTTTCTCACGAGGAACGGGTTTCTCCCAAATACTATGCCTCAACGTTAGGTTACTAATACCATAATTGGAAAGTAATGTTCTCATTGCCTTTAATGGGCTGGTCATGACTTGATCAGACCTGGATCAATCAGGTAAGGATATGAGGTTCACTAGTGTTTCATTCTTGCCGTGGTCTGCCCTAGGCGCGTAGCATAAGTTTCAAAGCAATAAGATTCTGTGCAAATTCTTCATAATTTTTGTGGAATAGTTACCTTCAAACCTGGCACTTATCGCAGTATAACCTCTTATGTTATGTTTCTGGAACGACTTAGGAAACAGAAACATTAAATTAAAGATACTAACCATCAAATAGATGACAGATGAAGAGACAATAGTCCAATAACGACCCAAATATGAATCTGCAACAAAAGCCCCAAGGAATGGAAGCATGGACGCCACTCCTGACCAGGTATTCACATTCTTTGCAGCATTAACAGTACTCTCATCCAGAACATCTGTGAGGTAAGTCACCAAGTTTGAACGTATGCCTGTATAGGCAAACCTCTCTGCTACCTCCACTCCTGTGAACAAGATGATAAAATATGTTCACCAAACACAACAGACATTGCACTATAAAGAGAATTGAATGTAGAGAATTGAATTGAATCCATACCAATGATGAGGAGTGATGCTTTCCATCGTCCGGTATGAGCTCTGCTGACAGAGCGTCCATGGAGATCCACTGATCCATCTCCTACAAAACCACTGGATGATGATGAGAGACGATCTTCCATTTCTGTCTGGTTGGTTAGTCTCTACTGAATTCATTCCGATGATAATAGAGAAGGCTGCGTCTTAAAACCAAACTCCGTATTTGGTGGGTACCCGCGTTGACTTAAGATATACAACGATGTTGTACAAATTCGCTTAGTACCCACTTCGTAAAAACAACACAGTTTATTCTCCGAGCTGTGCCTTATCTCGTGAAACTTTCTGCAACCCTAGCCGTGGTGGCTCCTCCTGTGCGTCTCGGATCTCTCTCTTCAGCTTTGATACATATTGGCTGCTCGAAGCCTCTGTTTTTAAGGTCGTTTTTGAAAGGGTCCCTATTGTTGGTGCAGAGACAACCCTCTAATGGCATCGAAGAAGCCTGTGAAAGATAGAATGTCGCGGAGCCCTCCCGAGTCCCACTCAGATTGACACTTCATAGTTGAAAGGGCAGCTTTATCTCGATCTGTATCCCTTGGCTAGCGAGCAAAGGAGCCAGTGGTATTCTTAAAAGCCCATTGGCGATTTCAATGGTCCTTGGCCGCTTTTCTCGAATCCTTAAAAGGAAGAAAGAGCATTGTCCTCGTTCAATCAAATTACATTAGATAAAAGGTTTGGGCCATCTGGATGGAGTTACTTGACTAATAAACTAATAAAAAGGCATCAAAAATGTTTGCTCTAAACACAAATGATTCGAAACTTCCTTAAAAAAAAGTCTTATCAAAGCACAAATCATTCCTTACTTGCAAGATCGAGTATAGGACACAAGTTAAGCCACCCTGCGTAGTGTTTGTTTTTTTTTTCAGCGAAAAAAACATATTATTTATATTCAAAGTATAAATTAAAACACTACAATAATAGATGGGTTATCACATGACACTGATCTTGTTCTTCATCAAGTCTGTCCCATACAATACACATTGATGACATATATAATCAATCACTACGATTTTCCAAATTGACACTATCAACCTGTTTCAGAAATATCTAAGTACCCATCACGACATTTTTAGTCTAGAAAATATAAAGATCCTTTTTCCTGGATCTTCTCTTCAAAATATTCTTCCCAGAAAAGATATCCATCTTCACCTTCAAGTGCCTATTTGGACATCTTATCTGCCGGTTGGCTGTTTTCTCTGTAGATATGTTCAAGTAAAATATTCCTGAAATGTTCAATCTCATCTCTAATCCTGTTGCACCAATGAGTCAAGGTTGTTATGTTCAGTTTATACTCACCCTTTGCTCATTTTATGGTGACTTGTGAGTCACCATAGATCTTGAGCCTTGGAAACCCAAATTGATTTGCCATCCTCAAGGAGCACCAAAGTATGAGAAGCTCTGCCTTCATGTTTGTGCCTTTGCCACATCTAAGGCGGAAAGCAAAATAGTGATCCTAGTTCAGGAGGATTGTTCCCCCAGCTGCACATTGTCCCATGGAGGCAGCACCATCAAAAAATATAACTGGGTCATCAATGATCAAATTGAAATTGCTTACCCTCATGTGGACTGTACTTTTCTCCTTTTGTTTGTAAGACAGATATAAACTCATAGTTTGTATATAAGCTGCTTCAGTATTAGTGGACAGATCCTCAAAAATATTTTTATTTCGCACCTTCCAGATTATCCAAGAGATAAAAACTGGTAGTGTAGGATGTTCCTTTCAACTTTTTATCCAAATATTCAAGCTTGCTTCAAAATTACCATTCCCCCAAACGCTGTCTATATTTAAAGCCTTGTAGAATTTTTCCCAAACTATCTTAGTAAATGGGCAATGCAGAAATAAATGGGAAGAAGTTTCAGCACTATTTAAACACAGTATACACCTGCTAGGTCCCATCCAACCTTTCTGCACCAAATTTTCCCAAGTTTTCACTCTGTCCACTAGAACAAACCACAGAAAACATTTGAGTTTTAATGGAATTTTCCAAAGCCAGATGAATTTGTACCACCAATGCTTCGGAAAAAAAAGACATTTCCTTTTGATTATGGACTTGTAGGTCATATTCGTTGTCACCGTGCCTAAACTTTCATTGCTTTTCCAAATTATCTTACCTTCTTCCGGGATCAATCTGCACCCAGCATTGTTTAAAGATTTTATGTAAAAGTCCTATTCTGTTGCCAGTTCTCCACTTAATCCTAAATCATATCCACTGCACCAGTGACTACCTGTCCTCCTTTTTTTCACACTATCCAATGTGTAGTAACTAGCTCCATTAAAAATACATCGAAGACTTGAAGAGAGTGTGTAGTTGTCATCTAAACCAACAATAAGATCCACCCCGATGGAGATTTCTTTTCCATTACCAACCTGCCAACAACATCAGCTACAAGTTATTTATGCATCATCTACCAATTATCCATACATAGCTACTACCATAAAATCAATCTAGATTGTACACTTGTCTCATCCTGGTGCAATCTAGGAAAAGCATAGGTGCTAATCCACCCCAAATTCTAAGATACAAACACCAATGTAATTACTTTATCGGAATCCATAAATTCATGGATGAATCACATATAATAATTAACTTTAAATGATGGAGAATTCATAAGTGTAATTACTTTATCAAAATCCATGAATTCATGGATGAATCACATATAATAATTATCATTAACTTTAAACGATGAAGAGTTCATAAATGAATCACATATATAGTGTTGACTTGGTTTTGTGCCATGAGGAATCTAATATTTATTCTAAAAATCATCTTTATAAGAGAAAGTGATACTTAAAAATAACGTATAACACCAATTTTCATTATAAAACAAAACAATAAATTAAAATATCTATATTTGAAATTATGAGTATTAAAATTTTATTTAACAAAACAATAAATTAAAATATCTATATTTGAAATTATGACTATTAAAATTTTATTTAAAAAATAAAAGCAAAACAAAAGAACAAATTAAGAAGAAAAAAAGTGGAACCTTCATATACCTGATAATCATGATATAATTGTGTGGTCCTTGTAAAAAAATCCCATGCCACAAAACTCAAATAGAAACCATGAAGAGTAAGTCACGTAAGTATTGGAACCATCTACGCAACTGGTAAGCATTATTTCTTACAAATATAGTTTAATTTTCTACAATGATGGTTTGAGAGAGATATATTTGCCTACCAGTTTGTTTGGTTTGTGTAAGAATTTTTGTTTGGTTAAATTTGATATTTGTAATTTAAAATTTATTATTTAATTTATGATTTGTATATTAATTAAAATTATTTTTTGTAAGGAAAGAAAAGACATACTTAGTATTAAATTGATGTTATTTTTAATATAATATATATATTGATACCAAAACATAAATAAAACTTAATCAATTAAATAATCATAATATAATAACAAGAAATCAATATTTAACTTAATTATTTAATTGAAGATTAAATTATTTTATTTATTCATTTAAAAAGAAATAGAAATAGAAATACAAAAGACTTATTTATTACAAAGTTTAGTTTAAACTATACAAAAGTTTATGTTTGAGATTGCCAAATTTGCTTATGGAGAAATTATATCCAACTATGTACAACATTTAATCAGGTTCACTTTTCATATTAAGATACAAGTTCATATCCTTTATCAAGAACAAATATCCATAACAATCACAAAACACGCTCATATAATTATTATATCTAAATGACAACTTAGATAATTTGGAAGTTTCTACATCTATTTTTATTTTATTTTCTTTTTTAATATTTTATTTGCATCAAATATTCAAACCTTTTTTATTTTCTTAATATGTTAAAATTTCATTTTTTAAAACCATCATAAATGTTAATAGAATAATAAACTTCAACTAGTTAATATATAATTTAACAAAATCCAACATCACTTAATGTTAACAAATTATCTTATATTTCCAAAATAAATTTTGATTGGTATTTGTCAATAGATACCTCCAATGTTAACAAATTGGATGTTTCCAACTTTGAAACCATACATAATATTTGAAAATCATATATTCGAGAGACATATATTTGCCTACTAATTTAATTTGCTTTGCTTATGTTGGAATTTTTGTTTTGTTAAATTTGATGTGTACAGTGATGCCTAGCTTTCCTTTGCATTGTATGCAAAGTGTCAGGGGAAGTTTTCCCTAGTTTAAAATATATTATTTAATTCATGATTTACACAATAATTATTTTGTAAGGAAAGAAAATGCATGCATAACATTGATTTGATGTGATTTTTACCATAAAAAAGACGTATTGATAGAAATACATATCAAAGAACTCAATCCATCACATAATCATAATATAACAAGCAATCAATATTCAACTTAACTATTTAATTGAATGATACTTTGTTCTGTTCATTCATTTAAATAGAAATACAAGTAAAAAAGACTTATTTGTTACAAAGTTTAGCTAGGGATACAAAGGTTTATGTTTAATATCACCAAACTTGCTCACACCAGATGTGGAGGAATTATACTAGACCTCCATCCATATACAACACTCAACTAGATTCACCTTTCATTATAAGATACGGGATCCTCTCCCTTATCAAGAACACATTTCCATATTTCCTTCTTACCCAAGCTAATGGTTCAAATCATATTAATTGTGAACAAAGGGTCTCCATACCCAAAAGTCACAACACTTTCATATAATTATTAGATCTAAATGATGATGTGTCTCAACTCTATGTCGAGGTGAATGGTTGATGCTCTATACTGGTAGGCGTCGACTTACTATCATGACCGGTACTCTAACAACATATAAAGGATTAACTAGTTGTGGCTCAATATGATCTAAACCCTTTAATCAAAGGGTAGTTTAGAAGGTTTTATATATATTTTTCTTTTCTTTTCCTTTTCAATAATAATACATGACATAGGGAAAATTGGTACCTAACATTCTCACCTCCTTGAATTGCCAATGTCCTTAGGTCTTGACCTCATTAACATCAAATATTCAATATGAAATAAAATAAAATAAAAAATTGAAATAAAATAAAATACAGAAACCTTTTTTATTTTCTCAAAATGTTAAAACATCACTTTTTAAAAACCATTATAAATGCTGGTAGAACAACAAACACCAATAAATTAATATATAATCTAACCAAATCCAACATAAACATAATCTAAACACCAATAAATTAATATTGAGGAGATCGTTGCAACTGGTTAGGGTTTGGTGATGGAGGAATTGAACTGGTTAGGGTTTGGTGATGGAGGAATCCTGATGGGTTTTGGCTGCGGCCATATGTGACACACTACTGTTCACAACTGAAGTGCTTGAGAGAGGGGACTTTCTCTGCAGTAGCCACGACTTGGAGTCAAGATGGTTTTCCCAAACCATCCTAGTACCAGCCAAGTATAAAAAACGTGGGAATCTTATCTGTCTGTTGGCTACTCTAGTTCCTGTCACCTCTGTTCAACTTAGTTTAGCTCTATTATTGGTGGGATCTAGGCATTGTGCTATTTTTGGGCTTGATGCGGTCTCTTTGGGAGATGTTGGTGGACTGTTTCTGCTTTTGATAACCTACATTTACGGCAGGGTTTGGCCATACTGTATCTATTGATATCGGGGGTTTCGTTGTATCATTTGGTGGGACTTTTGGCCATATTCATAATTTTATACCCTACCGGTCTCTACACTGGTTTTTTAGTACATTCCCTACTGAACTGGTACCCATATTCTTATTGTGGGTTGTCAACTCATACTCCCCTTTTGGTTTGACAGTTGGGGTCACGTTATTTTTTACTGTAGTGACTCCGGGGGTTACCATTTGGATAAGACCATTTTTACAGGACATCTACCGGTCATTGGTGGTTTACTATGGATCACAGGCCCGGTGCATATGACTATGTTACTCCCCCTACTTCTAAAAAACATCACAATCCTCTTAAACTACTTGATACTGGTGAAGGAGTTCCTGCCTCGACCTGTGAGGATGAAAAATGTCCTATAGTTTTGGAACCGGTACTGGGTAAGGGCTGACCTGGTAGAAACAAGGGGGAAAAGGCAAAGAAGCGCAGGGATACAAAAGCCCTCAAATTCCGAGAGGGCATTGACAGATTTACCATTCCTTTGGAATCAAATCTAGAATGCATCGAAATGTTATCAACTCGGGCTCTTGTTGGTAGGCTGGAATTTACTGTTGGAGACCAGAGAGAACTTGTGGAATGGGTCCAGAAGCAGTGGATGCCCATTGTGGGGGACTTACCCCGGGTTCTTCAGTTGATAAATGGTTGGATTTTGTTTATATTTTCCAAGGCTGAACATGTTGGTTCCATCCTCAAGCGATATTGGTGCTTTAAAGATGGCTCTCTGTGCCTCAAACGTTGGCACCTGGCCTTCAACCCCCTCAAAGAAAAGCACAACATTCGACATTTATGGCTTTTGATCCCTGGTTTGCCGATTGAGCTCTGGACCGAGAATATCTTGATTGGCATTGCCAATATGGTGGGCAAATTCGTGAGACTCGATAATAGCTCACTTTTTGGATATGACCGGAGGGCTGCAAAGGTTATGGTGGAATTAGATGTACACAAGGGGTTTCCGGCCGAGGTAGAATTGGTGTGGGGGTCAAAAATTTGGCCACAGAGATTGGATTACTATAAGGTTCCATTTCGATGTTTCCACTGTCAACAGACAGGGCACACAAAGGCACGATGTCCGGCTTTCCACACTCGGGGGATTCTGGACCAGAAGTGGGCTTCGAAGCCGGTCATTTTCACATCCTCAATTGTTGAACCTTTGGACACCCTTCGAACTCCGGGTAAGCATACGTTACCTTTTCCTCCTACACTCCATGGTCTCTCAGATGCTGACATTAATGAGATTTTTGACACACATGATAGCTTAAAGAAACATGATGTCTGGGGGAAACTAGATAACCCTAATTGTACAATTGAGGGGTTACACGAGGATGGTCTGTTAGAAAAGGTATGTGTTAACCGTAAGTTGTTTGGTATGGACCCTTCGAGGGTGGGGGATACTATTTCCAACCCCCATGTAGATACAACCACTACATGTTCTGATATGGCGGATGAAGGGGGGGCTATGTTAGATCTGGGGGTTTTGGAGAAAGGACATCCTTCCTCGCTGGATACCTCACTATTGGACGAAGGTGGGCTTGGGGTTTCGGTGGGTATGGAATTTAAGAGTGCCCTTCCTGTCTTCTCCAGAAACCCCACCTTAAACTCAAATGTACAGTCCTTAAATTCGGCAATGTTCCAGAATGTCACTATTAGAAAACCTCGAAGAAAGACTCGCATCGCTAAGGATTCGATCGGGGAGGTGGGTTCGATCTTTGTCCCTCTCTCAGAACGATTGAATTCGGATGGGGATGGGGAGACTACTTCTGCTGTTATTGGGGGTCTTGGAGGAAAATCCCCCGAGGATTGTGTTCCCTAATGTCGATTCGCTCCTTGAACATTTGTGGTGTGGGACGGGTTGTGTGAGTTAGGGCCCTCCCAGACCTTTTAATTACTACTCGCCCTGCTATTTTGTTACTCCAGGAAACCATGTGTGAGGACATGGTGGCGATTTCCAAACTTATTGGCATCCTGGGGGGTTGGGAAATTTCTGCTACTAGCTCCGTTGGGCTATTGGGAGGACTTTTGGTGACATGGGATCCACGCATTTATTCCTTTTCCTCCTACAAAACTGTATGGGGCATATTGTTGGAGGGACATCGTATGATGGATAATCTACCATTGTCAATTTTAAATTGCTATGCCCCCTACAAAAATCGGGAACCTTTCTGGAAGGGTCTACATACGTTAGGGTTACTCAGCAGGGCGGATCTTATTATTGCGGGTGATTTAAATTTTACTTGCTCTTCTCAGGAAATTTGGGGATTGACGGCAAAAGAAGATGTCATGGCAGACTATTTTACAGGTTTTATAATTGACAATGATCTCATTGATGTTTCTACAGGGAAGATGGCTCCTACCTGGACCAATGGACGTGGTGGACATGACTGCATATTGAAACGTTTAGATAATTTTTTGGTCAAAAGTACTCTGCTGCAGTCATGTCCTCGACATCGGTCATGGGTTGGTAAGGTGAAGATATCTGACCATTGGCCAGACTTTCTACAGTTGGATGATCATGTTTTGCAACAAAACTACCCTTTCAAATTTGATTGTTCCTGGATATCGAATCCGGATTTTGTTAGTTTTGTCAAGACAATCTGGGCGCAGTTAAGTGAAGATGTGGAACATAATCTGGTAGATCATTTTTGCATAAAGATGAGATGGCTAAAGGAGAAAGTTTCATCATGGATACATAAAAGGAAGATTTTGGAGAAACAACGCTTAGCAAAGATTGAAGCCCGACTCCATCTATTATATTCGGCACTGCTGGAAGCTCCATTGGAAAGCCAATCTTTTGATTTGGTGAGAATACTAGAATCTGAAAGAGACAGCATTTTATTAAATGAGGAAAAAGAGTGGTGCTTGAAGAGTCGTGCTCTCTGGGTCAATTATGGAGATAATAATACTAAATTTTTCCATACCTTTGCCTCGGCCCGACGCAACAATAAAACAATCTGGAGGATGAAGAACAGGGATGGGGTTGAAGTGACAGGTGGTATGAATCTATAGTCCTTGGCTAAGGAACACTTCCAGTCTATATATAGTGATGATAAGGAGTGTGACCTTCTGTCACAGCTACAAGTGATGAGACTGTTTCCAAAACATTTTGAGGATAAGGAAGCAGAGGACTTGTGCCAGATGATAACACTGGAAGAAGTTGAAAAAACCCTGAAAACATTTGCTAAAGAGAAGAGTCCTGGCCCCGACGACTGGACTGTGGAGTTATTTTTTCACTTCTTTGAGATTATGGGAGAGGAGATTTTGCAAATGGTGGAATATACTCGGAAACATGGGTATGTCTCTGGTGCTTTGAACGCTACTTTCATTACTCTAATTCCAAAAACTAATGATCCAGAGACCTTTGGTGATTTTCGACCTATTGCACTGTGTAATTTGAGCTATAAGATTGTTTCAAAGATTATTGCTGTCCATCTTAAGCCTGTCTTTTCTAAGTTCATCACCCTGGAGCAATTTGGTTTATTAAGGGACCGACAGATTCATGATGTTGTTGGAATCACTCAGGAACTTCTTCATTCCATCAAAAGTAAGAAACTCAAGGCGATTCTCCTCAAAATTGATTTAGAGAAGGCCTATGATAGAGTGAATTGGGATTTTCTTCGGTTAATACTTATCGAGATTGGAGTCCCTGCTCTTGCTATACAGTGGATCTTGGCATGTGTGAATTTGATGAGTATTATTGTTCTGGTGAATGGTTCTCCTACCACTTTTTTCAGATGTTCAAGAGGTCTTAGACAGGGTTGTTCGATGCCGCCACTATTATTCTTGTTAATTATCGATGGACTAAGTAGGTTGATTAAGCTGGATAAGCATGAAGGCAAGATAAAGGGATTGAAAATTTCTAAGGATCTATTTATTACACATGCAATGTTTGTTGATGATGTATTGGTTGATGGTAATGATACTGTGGAGGAATGGAGGGCCTACCATAGTACCCTGGACCTTTTTTGTAAGGCTTCGGGCATGAAGATCAGCCTGAAAAGAACATGTCTCTATGAGAATGTGGTGGAGCCAGATCGGTTGCAGGCTATAAACTCATTGATGCCCTATATGTGCAAGAAGATGACTGAGGGTTTTACCTACCTAGGTTTCCAGCTCAAGCCCAATGGCTACCGTATTGGGGATTGGCAGTGGCTGATTCGAAAATTTGAGAACCGGATTACAAATTGGACATACCGCCTCCTTTCCATTGGGGAGGAACTTACACTTATAAAATCTGTCTTGATGGGAACTCCGGTGTACTGGTTATCACTTCTACCTGTACCATGCTCAGTGATTAACAAACTCATATCACTTATTTTTAATTTCTTATGGACTGGGGGACACAAGAATACTTATATATCTTTGATCAGTTGGGATAAACTCTCTAGACTAGTAGCCGCTGGAGGATGGGGACTGAAAGACCTGTCGGTGTTCAGCGTTGCTCTTCGATTGAAGAATCTTTGGAGAGATTTATTTGGTGGCACGCTTTGGTCCAAGGTAATACAACACAAATATGTGAAATTACCGAATGGCTGAGAAGGCCCAATAAAGAAACTAGAGGTATATCTGCTATATGGAATGGCTTTCTGAAGGTTTACTGCTAGTTAGCGGTTGAATTGAAATGGAAGGTTGGGAATGGTTTGCAGGTGGCTATAGGAGTCGATCCGATTTTGGGCTTAGTTGATGGTTATTCTCTCTCACAGGGGTTATTATATCTCAGAAATGCTGGTATTTATACACTTCATGCAATCGCCAATAAAAAATCCTACAGTTATTGGAGATCGGCGGAAGATTTAAACCTCCCTTAGTATTACTGGGAAGAATGGGAACGATACATCCGAGCATTGAACGAAGCTGGTATTCGCCTGAGAGGTGCGGCTGATGAGGTGATTTGGGTAGGAAATAATGACATAGGAAGGATCATGGCGCAAACAGCATATGCCTACATGATTAAAAATCGATGCATCATCCTTAAACACTGGTGGTATGAGATGATATGGTCATGGTACATCCCTCTTAAATTAAAATGTTTTATATGGTTCCTGCTCCAGGAGTGTCTCAAAACCTAGGAAAACTTGAATGCTATTGGATGGAGTGGCCCTAGCATCTGTGTTTTCTGCAAAACATAAGCTGAATCTATGTATCATATCTTCATCAGTTGTAATTTTACGCTCAGACTTTGGGAGAAGTTCTACATATGTTATGGTATTACTGAACTCTGGGGTGGTGAACGCATTGAATCTTGTCTCCATCTATGGGTAAAAGGTTGCAGGTCCCATCTTACTCTTCCGGTGTTTATTTGTTCAGTTCTTTGGAAAGCACGTAATATGGCTATATTTGAGAATTGTAGTCCTAACTTCGAGCATATTTTCAATGCTGTTGTGCACCAATACCACCATTATATTCCAACTGTAGCTAATCTTGTCCAACGAGCTATTGGAGACTTTCAAGCTACCTTTGATGACCCTATTCTATTCTTCGATGGTGCTGCGCAACTTGGAATATGTGGAGCAGGTGGTGTAATTTATCTCAACTATAATCACTTTTTCTCTTTTTGCCTTAACTATGGCAAAGGAACCAATATGAAAGCATAATTGATAGCACTCTGGTGTCTTATCCGCATTGCAAATTTGTTCAGACTGGGTACTATTAAATTTTTTGGCGATTCACGTGTCACCATTAAGTGGGCATGAGGAGAGCATAGTCTACAGGTTCTGGATTTGGATTACTAGTGCAGTAGAATTTTGATAGAGCTACAGGATTTTAACACTCTATCCTTGACCCATATTTATCGGGAGTTCAACTCATAAGCTGATAACTTGTCAAAGCTGGCACTGGGCGACACAGAAGGCTTCCTTTTTTGGGAAGAACACTGGGAGAACATGATGATAGAGTCGGGTTCTTTATATTTTCTTGACTAGGCATTGGTCTGATTGAGCAATTTGCATTTTGCTTATCACTGTCTGTATATCTTATATGTATCTGGAAAAATTAGGAGCACTTTGTAATCCTTTTGTGAGACTGATAGCTACGGTTGTTGACATATCATGTACTATCTGATTCAAATACTTTTGAATATCAATAGTATGTTTTTTTTTTGCGGGAAAAAATAAACATAACATAATGCTAACAAATTATCTTATATTTCAAAAATAAATAATGAGAGGTATTAGCCACTACATACTTCTAGTATTAATAAGTTGAATGTCTCCGACTTTCAAATTATACACAATACATTGATCAAATTTCCTTTGATGATTATGTAACTTATGTGTCTTACAAAGTCGTTGTTAAGTGTGCATTTCACAAAATTTCATAACTTGCCACAATGTAAGGCTTACTTCACATTATGCATTAGATGTGTTTAGTTCATATCACACGTTATACATTAAAATTATAATGCATGCCTTCTTACTTGTTTAAACCACATTGCTTAAAGTATTTATTACCTTTTTTTTTTATAGTTCTTCACACGCCTCAAATAAAACAATCACACACATTGTCTTGTCATAGCTTTATAAAAAGTAATAAAATAATCATTCCACTCCTTGCCATATATGACTCCTATCAAATTACCATTTAACATATTTTGATAGTAATATAATATCCTCTCATGTACCGAGATCCATCTCTCCATCTCTCTTGAGGATCATAACATAACTAAAACAAATATGTTGCTCATATAAACCCACCATTAGTAAGAATATAACCATGTTATTAATGCCTTGATTTAAATGTGTCTACCATTACCAAATTGTTGTAATGAAATGCATTAAACCAGAAACCATTAAGAAAAAGAACCAATACTTATTTGCAAGTAACTAGACAAGCATATAATGGGAGAACCTAAGTATTGTAAGGAAACCCAATTTTAAATGCTAACTACATTTAAATTCCATACTATTAAATGAAAAATTCATGTGATTAACCATTGCATCATGCAACCTATCACTCAACACTACAACACTATAGAGATCAATCAACATGAAACAACCACTTTTATATCTAATATCTAAAACACACATTCCAATATTTAAACACCTCCTTCTTAGTTACTCCATGATTCAATCAAATGCAAACCCTTTGTTATTATGCACTCTCATGAATCATTTCGTAATTGTGGCAAGGAGGTTCCAAGCCATACTATAAATAGAAAAATATTAAGTAATTGTGTAGCTATTAGGAATTCTAATACAAGCAAAAAATTAGGGTTAGTCTCATGGATATTATTTCTTGAGATATAGCCCATTTCAAGGGTTCTATAAGAGTTTGACATCTAGATCGGCTAGGAGGTATGTTGTAATGTACCCCAACTAGAATTCGGGTACACTAACTCAAAAAATCTAATGTACTGCTGCTACAACTGTGATAAATCTGCAGCAATCATATGGTCCACTTCTAGGATTCCAAAATGCACACTATCTCCAAAGGTTCTTCAATAGGTACCAGGAGGCTTGTGGTTTGAATTTGGAAGGCTTGGGATGGCTTGGAGATGCTTGGAGTGGCTATGGAATCTGTGTTTTCAAAGTATGCATAATGTAGAATAACAATTGTATATTTGGAGGGGTTCGGGAGAGGTTTGGAGGGACATGGAGTGGAATTGGGAGTTCAGGACAACACAGGGTAACTATTTTGAAATGGATGGAATGGGTATCTAGGAAGGTCAATTCTATGCAAAACCACTTGGGATGGATTGTACAAAGTCTCAGGTTTCTATAGAAACTCACGGAATGTGAATTGAATCTCCTGAGAGGAAGATATGGTTGTTTTACTGGGAGCTAGTCAAAATTGACTAGTGAATGAGCAAGGGTGTGGAAATCAGGGATGGATGGAATGGATTTCGATAAGCAGGATAGATGATCTATAATATGTGGTTGTAGGTGGTCTCCATAAATGGTAGATAGGTTTGGATTCCATGCATTCAGTTGTGGGCACATTCTCTAGGTACGTCACGCCCAAGATAGTCCTAAGACCACGTAGTTTCAGTCCTAGGTACTTTTGTGGAAACCCAACGGATCCTGGTACTTCACCAGATGTATATAGACTCTATTACAATCCTATATGAATTAGTGGACACTTGGTTCATATTTTGGGAAGTGATTTTGCAATTTGGGGTTACTAGGAGAAAAACTAGTAATTCAGGACAACTCAACTATGTGTTTTCCAACTCGACCCAAATGTTGCATGAGCCTCAAAAAATTAGGATATGATGCTAGGGATGGGATCTATACTGTCCCACCTACTTGCAATAACTTAAAAAACTCGGTTTGTACCTACATAAGTGAAGATATAGCTAAAACAATGGAGAATAGTTAAATTATCCTAATGATTGAGCAGGGGTGAGATAGATTGTTGAGAAAGAGATAGTAAATGCAAAATGGAACATAATTCTGAGTTTTATTCTTGTATATTAATGAATAAAAATATTAGGGGCTGTCATGTACAACATCCATATCACATGAAGTGCTAACCATTAATCTGCAAAAGATATTAAGAAGCATTGCACAATAGCACATATAACTTGAAGCATGAAACAACTTGAATATTATTGGAAATTCCGAAACATGAGAAGTACATCAGAAATCTGCAATATAATCAGTGATAAAGGCTAAGTTCCTTCCTCCTCAATGGATATTTGAATACACAACTAGTGTGGAAATGAGGGGCCCATCACCCTCTTGGTATGCAAGGGGAGCATCACCCAAGAAAAGAGAATCCAAAGCAACTCCAATACAATAAAATTTCATCAACAACCCTTGCTAGTGCGCCTTGCTGCTCCTTTTAAGCATGATATATCTCTAATACCATGGATCAATACTATGGAAGAGTGAAAACCATGTTCCATAACCACCTTTAGCCAATACCATGGAACACCCAAAACCATGCATTGGTTAGTTAGTGGTCCATAATTGCTCCACTTCCTTCATGAGTGTTCCTTCTAACCACTTTGACCTTCATAGATGCGCCCTCTAACCACTTGGAACTTCATAAATGCATCCTCTAACTTCCTTAACCAACTCTTACCAATTTACCTTGATTTGTGGAATTGGTCCAAAATATTATCTTTTCCTCCACTACTTCCATTATTTTTTCCCCAACTTATTCACACATGCCTTATCCTTTCTAACCAACTTCTTGGGTGCCCTCTTTGACCCAATCCATTCAACAATAATTATTATTTTTCATTTTTGGACCAACATTAGCAAAATAAACTTGTGCAAAATATAGTTGGCCAATTATTTACCAATTTATTCCCAGATTAATAATTTTTCCTAACAACTTGAATTGGGAACCTTATCTTCTTCATGTGTCTTACCTAAGTCCAAATAATATTTAATTTTTCCTTGGACCATTAAACTTAGGCAATATTTCTCCTTTAGCCACCCATTTAATATTTTTAGTGGTTTTTACCTAGGTGACTTGGCCAAAATAATATAGCAAAAATTGGGAACATGGCATATGCCTCCTTGTTGAGAAGATGTTTTATGACATAGGGACCATGCCACAAAGACTCAAAATTTCCTCAACCGAGTTTTTCATGGTCTTGGTCATAAACAAGGATGCTATCACGCTCATGGAATTAGCATGGGTGGATGTGACCATCGTATTAATGGGATTTGGAACATTTTTTGGCAGTGCCTGTTACACCAAAATGACGTCACCCTTGTGCAAGTGTCACAAGTGTCGCAAATGTTGCAAGTGTCGTCATCATGACCTAGTTTCGTCATCATGACCGTTGCAAGTACCATCATTATGACCAAGTGTTGTCATCATGACCGTTGTGATAATGACGTCACCCTTGTGCAAGTGTCACAAGTGTCGCAAATGTTGCAAGTGTCGTCGTCATGACCTAGTTTCGTCATCATGACCGTTGCAAGTACCATCATTATGACCAAGTGTTGTCATCATGACCGTTGTGATAATGTCGTCATCTTGACCATTGTGTAAACTCTTTGCTCTGAACCCTAACCTCATTCTGGGCTAAAACACATCCAACTAAGAGATTTCCCTGCCTAGTTGACCTCTTTGAGTAGGCTATCGCACTTCTCCTTCATCTAGGTTGCGACGCCGCAATTTATGGTCAACTAGGGTGAGACACTGTCGTACTTTGTCTTCCTACAGAGTGCGACGACCCCTCTTTGTCGCTCTGTGTACTCTACCAGGGTGCGACGAGGTTGGTTAAAGGCTATTTGGGGGAGTCTCGAGGTCTTTCTAGAAGTTTGTTGAAGTGGAGGCCTATCCCTAGGCTCTAGGTGAGGTGGCATTTCGGTTCCTAGCCTTATGGGAGGATCCCTTAACCATCTCCCCCTAATCCTCAACCTACCCTGTCTCTTTAGCCCTATATAAACACCCACTCTCTCCATGAGTGGGGGGAAGGTCTATGGTACCCTTATGCTGGTAGAACCCATATTGGTGATTGGGAAGCTCATACCATCTTGGAGACTTGGCTTGGACATGTTGGATGGAGGATGCGACGTTGAGGCTTTGGTTGTAGCTTCATCCTTTCTATGTATTCCCACCTTTTTATACAGTTAATATAATCTCTTTCCATAAATGTTGTCTCATTGATGATGTTTAGAACTTTCTTCCTCAACTGTTAGTTTAGATCAATTATTGTTTAGATATCTTGTACTGCTTGTATTGTTTCCATATTGTCTTGATAGGTCTTGCAGCTGGAGATCTGACAACCACGAGACTTGGAGCAACAACAAGGAGAAGGATCTGTGATCTGAAAGGTATGATATCTAAGTACTCGATCTGTAACTAGATCTAGGAAATGAGTTTTGTATTCTGTACTATTTGTTCTAGATTCACTTGAACTAGGGAGATCTGGCTCACGTCCGCTCGAGTGGATTGTCCGTTAACAAATCTGGCGACCATGCTGGGGAAGAACATTGTTGTTTTCAATCTGAATGTCAGTTTCAATTGATTTCTTTTCCAAGCCATCTCTTTGGCCATTTGCTTCTTAATCCCTTTCACCATCAGATATTCACTTTGAAGAGTCTGATTTCCTTCCTTTGAGTTTGTACTTCTCATTGGAAGACCTTTTTATGCTCATTATCTGGAGAATTGGTCCATTTTTGGACTTAGATCTCGCCTGTTGCACCTGGTCAGTGTACCCAGAGCGACACTATGTGTTTTTGATCTATGTTCTTTTCATGTTAGTCTGTCGTCGTAGCCCTTCCATTGGCATACTGCGACGTCGTCGCACTTCCCACACTAGTGAACTGCGACATCGCACTGTGCATAAGCACAGAGTGCGCCGATCTACCATTTTTTGCCGTACAGGCACCTTTTCTCCATTTCTGATTTGAGTTTTGGTTTGTGTACAGACTCCTCTGCACTGTACCTTCTAGGCAAAGCCCCTTTTGTCCAGCAGTGTTTTGTTTGGCTTGTTTGTATTTGTTTTTGGGTCTTTTGAGTTTTGGATTCATGTTTGGCCCCTTGAGTAAAAACTAGTGTTTTGCTTGCATTTTTCGTTTTGACCCATCTCAAGGTTTTGAGATAATTTTTTGGTTTGGCGTGATTGGCTTGTTTTAAAGACTTGAAGAGTGTGGGATGTCCATGCCTTTTTTAGCCTCTCTTTCTTGGGTTATGCATCTTGTTTCCCTTACATGCTGAGCTATTCAATCGTTATTGGGAAAGATTGATTCTTTGTCTCCGCTTTAGTTCAAAGAAAAGCTTGATTTTGTCACTCTTTTGCTATATTCATGAATTTGGAAAATGTAAATATTCTTCTTACTTTATTTTGATCATTTGATATTCTTGGTCTTATCATCATAAGAAGAAGAAAGGCTTGTTTCATATTTGTGTGCATTTGAGTTAGATAAGATTGTTAAGTGCTTATCTTTGTCTTGCATTTGATTGGAAACGTTTGTGGAATCCTTCTTTCCGTAGCTTAGATGTGTCTTTTTCAAGTGTAAAAAGATAGGAAATGAGTTATAATTATTGCATTTGGTAGATTTTGAGCCTTTTTTGAGCGCCTTTGAGTTGTTTGGGTGCTTGCCATTTTTCTTTGGGAATTTCTGAATGATTAGAGTGTTGTATATATTCTCTCACTTTCTGTATATAGATGTGAAAAGCGTTTAGTTATCAAGTTCCATTTTTGATATATTCATTTGAAAATTGAAAGTGCTTCATTATTTTGTCTTATACATTGTCAAGATTAGTTGCATTTTTCATTTTCTTTGCGCTTTTTAGCTGATTATTGTAGAAAGCTAGAATTATTGCACTCTAGGAAGGAATTCTTCTTTTCTCTACTACTTAAGTATTTTTAGTTTGAAAGAAAGAGAAATCTCTCCTAACCTTAAGTAGTTTTCATTGAAAATGAAAGGAAAATGTGCATTATCATATAGTTGAGGATTGCATTATGTTTACATTTATGTACTCACCTCATGCATCCACCTACTTGTACAAGATAAAATTAACGCTAGCTTAGGTTAAAATCATTTAGTAACTATGTGTAAGTTAGAGACGTGTTACGGCATTGTTAAGCGTGGCAGCTGTCATTATTTGCCAGCACTGTATCCCGGGGATATTGTAGTCTTCCACGTACATCGGTATATCGAGCTTCTTTACGTACCCACCAAGTACCATAATTCGTACTTGGCATATATCGAAGGGTGTATCACGTACTCGACACGTATATCGGAAGGTCTCTTGTCGAACGGTTGTGCATTAGACAACACCACTATGGATTTGAGCTCCCACGTACCTTGCATATATCGGGAGACACCATTAGGATTCCTGAAACCAACTGAGTTAACCATTTGGCCGTCTTGGCAAAGCAATACACCAAGAACAACACTCAGGGAGATTAGCACGCACGTACTGTCCAGGTAATTGGGTATGCAGGAAACGGTACAGTCCCAATCCTCCTTGTTGCATCATATTGTTGGACCCTGCAGTATATAGCGGTTTACAATGCCTTGATAATCCCGTGAGGTTCCAGACTTTGAATCCACTCCTATTCACACAGTTTGCTTGTTGCTTTTAGACTTGAGTAGTGTTTGATTTATGTGGTACTTTAGAGACTCTTAGGAAGTTTAGATATGGAATATTCTTCGGGGACTACCAACCAAGGCACCCCTTTCCAAGGTATGCCATTTGTTATTCCCCCTTGTGGAACTGTTGGTACTCCTTTTATGGCTACGTTGAGTCTTCCTAGATTGACGATAGGATTACCAGTATGGTTATTCTCCAATCCGATTACACCAATTGCACCAATCGTGTCGGACCTAGGTCCTTCACCACATGAGCATCAATCTCATGATGACCCTTCTCCTTCTCCATCGAAAGTTGAATCGGCTTCCATCTCTCCCTCTTCTCCTCCTGAAAACTCTGATGTTAGTAAGAAGGCTGGTGTGAAGAAGAAGAAAGGAAAGATTAAGAAGAAGAAAGATAAGAAAGAGACCAAGCATCAACCATCTTCCTCTGATGGCACTCATTCTATGAGAACGCCTCGTAAGCCAAAGTTCCCTTGCAAACTTTGCAAGGGTGATCACCTTCTCAAGAATTGTCCCGATCTTTCCTGTGTGTCAGAAGTGTGGTATAAAAACCACAAACCGCTTGTATCGTCAACCTCTGACCATCATGTTGATGAAACTCCCTCGACCAGTGACCCTTTGGTGAAGGGTCAGAAGGGTAGAGCTGCAGACCCTTGTTGGATATGCAAGGGCATGCATCGTACTTACCTTTGTCCAAGCATGGATGAAGCTTCACAGTGGTTGGAAGATATTACTAGCTCTCAACAGGTGCTTCCAACAAGCGATTGTAAGTTGTCCCTTGACCCCCCGCTGGTTGATCAAGTGATCAATTCAGTTTCATCTGTAATCGATCCCACTCTTCCTTCGGAGAGTGAAGTGATTGAGTCGAGGTCATCTCCACTCGATCCCACTCTTTCATTGGAGAAAGTCCAGATTGAAGCAGTCACCATGACACAATCTTCATCTCATTCTTATCTTCCAAGTGAGAGTGAATTAGAAACTGCTGATGTTTTCCTAGTTCATTCAGAATGTCCTAGGCAAGGGGAAACCCTGTCAATTTCTACAGGACCCCCTCCAAGTATTGAGGTTATTTCCTTTGATTGGAATGGTCTAACAGAATCTCGTCTTCCTTCGAGTATTCCTTTTCAAATATCTGTAGGAGTTTCCGATAAAGAAATATTTCGTATGATAGTTGATGAGGGCGCTTCTGTTAGTATTTTATCCTCAACTGCTTGGCAAGTCATAGGTTCACCTTAGCTTGTGCTAGTCACTGACCAAATTTTGGATTTTAATAGAAGGCCTACCGGACCTTAAGGGATTCTCCCGCAATTACCTGTCACATTGAGAGGTAAAACTATTTATGTTGATGTCATGGTTGTCCAAGGTCCTTTAGATTTCAATCTACTCTTTAGACGTGACTATGTCTATGCTATGAAAGCCGTCGTGTCCACACTCTTTCGAGTGATGTATTTTCCCTATGATGGGAGGATTGTAACCATTGATCAACTTTCCTACGTGACACCCACTCATCATATGACTCCTAGTCATCAGAATTCCCTGAATGTTCCACATGTTTTAGTGGTTTCTTCCCCCTAAGGATGGGGGTACGAGCACAGTCTATGTTATGTTTCAAGCTCATTAAAAAATGAAACCAACCACCCTAGCATAGTTTCCCTTTGGTTTCAAGCTTGCATAAAAATGAAACCAATCCCCTCGAGCATAGTTTTATTCCATTTCAAGCTCGTTAAAAAATAAGATGGCCCCCCTCAAGCATAGTTATCGTCTATTTCAATCTTGTGTAAAAATGAAATAGATCTCCCTCCCATCAGTTCGAGTCTCTCGCTAGAGTTAGAACTTAAACCTTCATTTCATTTGATTCTCGTTTCCCCCCCCTTGGTGAACATTTTCATATTAGTAGCCAGGTTGGTAGTTGGGTTAGCAAGCAACATTTTTAGACGAAATGAAGCTTGGGGGGCATGCCACATTGTCTTACCATCAGCAATCATGTTGAGGGAACACTACCATGTTAAGCCGCTAGCAATCATGCTGGGGGCATTTACCAACCTTTGGGAATCATGTTGGGAAGGAACCCGTCAATGGGCCTTAACCGTGAGCAGAGTTCTAATCTTGTGTCAAGATCATTAAAAAATGAAACAACTCCTTTCCCTTTGAGTCGAGTCTTCGCGTAGACTTACTACCTAAACCTTCTTTCCATCCGCCTATGTACTAGGTGGATGAAATGAAGATTGGGGGCATGTCTTCAACCTCTGGAAGTTACGTTGAAGTCAACTCGATCACCTCTCCACACACGTTGGAGTTAAGTCACTTACTTCTAGCAATCATGTTGGGGGCATGTACCAGACTTTGGTTTTCATGATGGGAAGAGTCCACCAATGGGAATATTTACGAGCATACTTTCCTTTTTAGGTTTCAAGCTCATTAAACCATGAAAATTATCCCGAGCATAGTTCATTTTTTCTGTTACAAGATAGTTAAAAAATGAAGCAGACATCATGAGCATTCTTCCAACCTATCTTCGAGCTCGTTAAAACCAGTAAGATAGTATTTGAGCTTACTTTTCAATTTTTTCGTGCTCTGGTTAAAACATGAAAGATTGTGTTGAGATTACTTTTCACTTTTTTCATGCTCTGGTTCAAACATGAAAAGTGGTTTGAGCTTAGTTTTTAATTTTTCATGCTCTGGTTCAAACATGAAAAATATTCCGAGTGCTTTTGATACCATTCTCGTGCTCGTTAAAAATTTGAGTAAAAAGGTGTGTCTAATGAGTATAGGTTTATCACTTTATCCGACCTCGCTAGACTATTTACGGAAAAGGAACTGTGCCGAGTTTACTTTTTCCTTTGTTGTACTCGGTCATCAAACATGACAAAGTTGTTCATGGAGTCCTTTTTAAGCTCTTTTCAGACTCCCTAAATAGGAAAAGATTGCCAAGCGAACTTGATGCTTTCACGCTTGTAAAAGCATTTGAATGATCGTCTTTCTGGTGACAGTTTACCCCTTTTTCGGACCAGGAAGCACTCTTTACGAAAAAGGAATACTCCAACCAACCATGGTTGGAAGAGTTCTCTCTTGCGTTGTTTTACCCTTTTCCGGGCGAAGAGACTAACTTTACGAAAAAGGACCTTTTGGAGTCTCCTTTAGTTCTTTTCAGACTCTCTAAACATGAAATGACGCCGAGTTTTCCTTCTATGGACTCGTTAAATTTTAAACATTGAAGGGCCCATTATGGGATGAACCCCTCCTTTCCTAGGTTCGTAAAATGTTTGGGATTGGACTCATCTATGAGATGAGCTATACCGAGCATCTGGTTACCCTCATCAAGCTTATCAAAAACACATGAGGCACTCATCAATCATGATGGGGAAAAAGGGAATATTTTATGTTACATCTTAATTACGGTAGTACATAGTCACTCTTGAAGATGGCACTCGTTTGCATTTGCATTCAGTACTTGGATAATCTGTTTGTCCTCAAGTCTTGTCAATTCCATGAGTCGCATTGCTCCTTTGGATCTGCCAAAGAATGCTTCCACTATTAGTTGCATCAGGGGTTGGTATCATTCTCGTCATGTCAATACTACCAAGTCATGCCATGCCCATGTTCAAGACATGTTCATTACTCATCATCTGCATTCAGTATACCTTCAATCATGTCGGTCTACCTTGAGTCAGTCTTGCACATTACTGTACCATCTGATCTACTCTACACATCTTTTGTTGTGTTTCGTGTTGATTGATGAGGGATTCATCATGGCCCTCCTTCGACGGATTCATCCTTGTCGACATCAACTCATCATCCAAGGATTGAATCTAGAAACCAACCAAGTACCTTGGCCCTGCATTCCTCAATGGAAGGTTACCTCGCTTTCAACATGAGTTCACCTCACTGACTCTTGATTGAAAGATTCCATTAGGTGTTCGACTTCAGCTCATTAATTCAAGCTTGATGGTATGTATTGTGATACCTTGGGGATCATTGACATTAATGGTGATTCCCCTTGCACTTGTTAATGGTATACATTAATGATCGTGAATCAAGTGGTTTCTACCATGTTCGACTCCAAAACATTGTAATCACATGGATAGATTCGTATCATTACGGGTTCAGCTTGAAGACCCTGGGGAAGTTATTTTCTACGCAGGTTGCGATGGAGATTGTTTGAGATGCACGGATCCACATTTGTATTGGTCGTGGCTTTGTTGTCAGTTCAGAGTTACATAGATCCACTTTTGCATTGGTTGTGGCTGTGTTATTATCTCATCATGGATCTACGATTGTCTCTAGTAGCCATGATTGTGTTCAGTGGGTCTTTACTATCATGGATTTGCAATGTATTGGTCGACAACCATGTTTTGTGTTATATGAGACTTGTGGATCTCAAGTCATTTCTGCAGCAACTCCTTCCAACCAGCAAGTCCTTGCCATTTTTCTTACTACAACGCATTTCACCTGTCTCATTCCATTAGCTTCATGCTTTGGGGGGCATTCTGTTACACAAAAATGACATCACCCTTGTGCAAGTGTCACAAGTGTCGCAAACGTTGCAAGTGTCGTTGTCATGACCTAGTGTCGTCATCATGACCGTTGCAAGTACCGTCATTATGACCAAGTGTTGTCATCATGACCATTGTGATAATGTCATCATCTTGACCATTGTGTAAACTCTTTGCTCTGACCCCTAACCTCATTCTGGGCTAAAACACATCCAACTGAGAGATTTCCCTGCATAGTTGACCTCTTTGAGTAGGCTGTCGCACTTCTCCTTCATCTAGGGTGTGACATCGCAGTTTATGGTCAACTAGGGTGAGACACTATTGCACTTTGTCTTCCTACAGAGTGCGACGACCCCTCTTTGTCGCTCTGTGTACTCTACCAGGGTACGACGAGGTTGGTTAAAGGCTATTTTGGGGAGTCTCGAGGTCTTTCTAGAAGTTTGTTGAAATGGAGGCCTATCCCTACGCTCTAGGTGAGGTGGCATTTCAGTTCCTAGCCTTATGGGAGGATCCCTTAACCATCTCCCCCTAATCTTCAACCTACCCTGTCTCTTTAGCCCTATATAAACACCCACTCTCTCCATGAGTGGGGGGAAGGTCTATGGTACCCTTATGCTGGTAGAACCCATATTGGTGATTGGGAAGCTCATACCATCTTGGAGACTTGGCTTGGACATGTTGGATGGATGATGCGACATTGAGGCTTTGGTTGTAGCTTCATCCTTTCTATGTATTCCCACCTTTTTATACATTTAATATAATCTATTTCCATAAATGTTGTCTCATTGATGATGTTTAGAACTTTCTTCCTCAACTGTTAGTTTAGATCAGTTATTGTTTAGATATCTTGTACTGCTTGTATTGTTTCCATATTGTCTTGACAGGTCTTGCAGCTGGAGATCTGAAAATCGCGAGACTTGGAGCAACAACAAGGAGAAGGATCTGCAATCTGAAAGGTATGATATCTAAGTACTCGATCTGTAACTAGATCTAGGAAATGAGTTTTGTATTCTGTACTATATGTTCTAGATTCACTTGAACTAGGGAGATCCAGCTCGTGTCCACTCGAGTGGATTGTCCATTAACAGTGCAAATGTTATGGAAAGAAGCATGATGGTCCTTGTCTGCTTTCTCCAGAGCAATCAAATGTCGTTCTAGAGTGGAGGTATCTAGAAATAATTTGACAACAAAGTGCAACAAGGGAATTTGGCACTCAATAAGTAGAATAGACTCTCTTTCATGGACGAGGGGGAATGGAGTGAACCTAGTTGTTTTTTTTTATGTATCTGATACACCCATAAGGTTTGAAAGAGCATATGATGCCATTGAGACTTGTGCTTATCCACTGTCCATTGGAGCATGTTTTGAGCACCTTATTGATGGCCTCAAATGACCATTTCCCTTAGCATAATGAGCAAAGAAAAATTGGGGCTCAAATTTCAAATCTAAGATAATTCCTTCCATGCAACATCTTTAAAGTGAGTACCATGATCGGACACCATTTTTTTTGGGACACTGAATCAAGTGATGACGTGGTTGAAGGAAAATCGGGCTACAATAATAGTGGTGTTGTTGTACACTGGCATGGATTTGGCTTATTTAGTGAAATATTATATAGCCACTATGATTTACTAATGGCCACTAGCCAATGGGGGTTTTCATTCCATGAATTCAATGACCCATTTACAAAATGGACCAACAATGATGACCAAATACAAAGGAGAGGGAGGGTTCTCACCTTTGGAGTGAAAATTTCACAATTTTGGTAGCGCTTCAGTGCTTTGATGCAATTATAAAACAACGTAGGCCAGAAATAACCAGCATGGATGATGTTCTAGGCAGTGGCCATCCTCGAGAGGTGGCCACCACAAGCACCATAATGGAAGTCATTCATGACCCATTCAGGCTCTTCAAATGTGTGGCATCGGTGTAAAATAGTATCAACTCCTCTTTGATATATGTTGGGTGTGTTATGTTATTTGCATGGAAGTCGACGGTATATTCGATGGTTGACTAGAACTTAAAGTTGACATATGATTGAGTTCTAGTCGATGGGTCTACTAGGTAACAATTTATTGGTACATCAGTACAAATGTAGGTTGACTGGTCATCGACGAGGTACCAACTTCGATAGGTCGAATGGAAGTCGACAGGCACAAAAACTATAAAGAACTTGATAGGAACTCAATACAACTGGAAGCTTAAACTGGTGGTCGACCAAAGTTGTCTCAGTCAAGTCATCTGTAACAAAACAAATGAAATTAGATAGGAAGTTATGGAATGCCATTAATGGAGCAGTTAGTTGTAACTAATTCAGTTGTCATGAATTAGAGTATTGCATCTATAAATAGGATGTGATGGAAAGATGAAAGTAGAGAAGAAAATGAATGCAATTAATAAAAATATTGTGTGTATGGTCAATGAGTGTGTAAGAGAAATCGATGATAATAGATTAGAAGTTAAGCTCACTAATTTGTTGGTTTTCCTTGTAAATGGTTTCCACGGTAATTTATGTGTACTATGTGAATGTGTTGTGTGTGATTGTGTGATTATGTTTAATTGTAAGAATCATTATGCATAATTATTGAATAGATACTTAGTTTCCAACAATTGGTATCGTATCCATATTTTGTTTCAAGGGGACGCCTTTGTTGCTGAGGGTTTTTTTGCTTGGTCCTGGATATGGGATCTAGAGTATACCTAGTTTTAGTGGGATTTCTAGAACATTGATTCTAATTAGTTGAAAATGGTCGACAGTTCAAAGATAAAAATTGAAAAGTTTAATGGACATAATTTTGAGCTTTGGAAGCTTAAAATGGAGGATATCCTCATAGATAAAGAGAAATGGGTTGTTGTCGACCCCATAACCACTCCCATAGGTATGCGAAGGAAGATTGGAAAAAACTCAATAGGAAATAAAGGAGTACAATCCAAATTTTCTTAGCAGATTTTGTATTTTTGAATGTCTCAAAGACACTACAAAGAAACTATGGGATACGTTGGACAACTTGTACTAGTCAAAATCCTTGGTTAACAAGTTGTTTCTTTCGAAAACATTATATCTTTTGAGGATGAATGAGGGTGACTCATTTACAAAGCACCTGAATGCCTTCAACATTGTGATTAGTCAGTTGTTATCTATGGATATTAAATCAGTAAGGAAGAGAAATGTATTTTCCTATTGTGTTCTTTTCCAGACTCATGGAATAGTCTTGTCATGGATATTGGAAGAAATAACACCACATTGAATATCGATGATGTGGTTGCATCTTTATTGTCAGAGGAGATCAAACGGAAGAACATAGAAGGTTCGACCCATAAGAAGTTGATGGTAAGAGGTCGATCAATCAAAAGAGGAAAAGATAAATTCTCTAGTAGAAAATAAAAGTCAAGGGATAGATCTAAAACTCAATCTTGATCTCCAAGCCATTCGATCAAAAAATGTTTGCAATGAGGTAAACATGCGCATTATAAAAGAGACTACAGGTCAAGAGGAGTCAAGAAGAGAAAATGATCTAAGGAAGCACAATTGATTGAAGGTAAGCCTTCGACTAAATAAAAAGGGGATGTGTATTTTGCTTCTACAAGTACACCATTAGATCGTGACTCTTGGTTGATCGAATGTGGTGCATCGTATCATATGACACCACACACAAAGTGGTTCTACAAATATCTGAAATACGATGGTGGTGATGTTCTTCTAGGATATGATTCACCACCAGGATTTTCGGATGAGGTAAAGATTGAATGATGCTAAAAGATGGAAGGACAAGAACTCTTCCAAGGCTGTTGCATATTCCAGGTTTGTCTCAAAACCTAATATCTATCAATAAGATAGGAAATGTAGCTATGTAGTGTCTATTTGAGAAAGATTCATGTAAAATGATGCAAAGAGAAATGGTACTAATGAGAGGAGTTAGGACTAGAAAACTATACATGCTATTGGGAAGAATGGATACTAATGGATGTAAAAATATATTATTTCCTGAATATGACACTATATATTCCTTTATAGTCGACTCAAACATGTTGTGACATCAACGGATGGGACACATTGGTGAGAAGGGTCTTCATGTTATGTAGTTAAAGGTATGGTCGAAGGTATCACTGATTCTCCTTTAGAAGTAGAATTATGTGAACATTGTACTTATGGTGAACGAAGTCAAGTAAATTCCCCATCTGGGGCCACAAGGGTCAATGAAACGCCGGAGTTAATACATAATGATCTGTTTGGACCAGTACCAGTCCCATCACTTAGGGGATCCTAGTGTTATGTTGTTTTCATAGATTATTTATCGAGAATGAGATGGTTTTACTTTCCGAGGAAGAAATATAAGGCTTTGGAGAAGTTTCAAGAGTTCAAAACTCTTTTAGAAACCCAGACTCACATGAAGGATTAAGGCACCGAGAAATGATAATGGAGGAGAATTATGTAGTAAAGTGTCCGAATAGTTCTGTAAACAACACCATATAGCTTGACAAAACACAACTCCGTCCACACCTCAATAGAATGGATTTACTGAAAGAATGAATAGAACGTTGATGGAGAAAGAAAAGAGAATGCTCAGTGGTGTAGGTATCGCACAAGAATTATAGGTAGAAGTAGTTGACACGACATGCTACCCTATGAATAGGTCACTTCCAAAGACTCTAGTAAACAAGACTCCATATGAGGCATTGGCTGGAAAGAGGCCCTCTCTTGCACATATCTGAGTCTTTGGGTGTGATTCCTTTATGCATGTACCTAAGGAGAAAAGAAGCAAACTTGAAAACAAGCCTGAGAAATGCATCTTCATCAGGAACAAGGATGGAGTGAAAGGGTATAAGTTGTGGAATCTAGTCACAAGGAAGGAAGTCTATAGTAGAGATGTGATCTTTGGAGAACTCATAGGTACTTCTACGATTGAAGAGTATAGAAGATAAAATTAACCAGAAAAGATAGAGTTTAAATTGAATGACGAAAGTCATGATTCAAAAGAGTTGATTGAATCTGATGGAGAGGTGGAACAAAAGACTCTGGTCGTCAGAAGATCTGGTTGAGAAAAGAAACAACTTCAAAGGTGTATTCCACCAAATTTTCACTTTGATTTTGCATTAACTGCTATAGAAGAGGATCCAAAGACGTTAAAGGAAGTGGTCAACTCGACATAGGGTGAACTTTGGAAAATGGCCATGAAAGAGGAAATGGAATCCTTGAGGAAGAATGAAACATGAGATGAGGTTACATTTCTAAATGGAAGGAAATCAGTTGGTATAAAGTGGGTATTTAAGAAAAATATGAATGCAATAGGACGGGTCAAGAAGTACAAGGATCGACTAGTAGTGAAGGGATATTCCCAAATTGAGGTGATATCTTCGCTCTTGTTGCAAAGTTAACTTCCATTATGGTACTAATGTCTTTAGCTGCATCATTTAATCTTGAGACATAACAGATGGACATAAAGACAAAATTTCTTCATGGTGACCTTGAAGAAGAATTTTATATGAAGCATCCTAAGGGATTTATAGTAAAAGGGGAAAAGGAGTTTGTCTGCAAGCTCAAGAAGTCTCTGTATGGCTTAAAGCAATCACCTAGGATGTAGTACCACAAGTTTTATATGTATATCTAGCAGCTAGTTTTTCTGAGAATTCAGGTTGATATCAGTGTGTACAACAAGAAAATCAGTGATTACTTCACATATATAATTTTGTATGTCGACGACATGTTATTGATTGGAAATAACATGGATTTAATTAAGGAGGTGAAGTTGTAGATGTCCTCCAATTTCGAGATGAAGGATGTTGGAGTAGCCCATTTTATTCTTGGAATGGAAATAAAGAGAGATCGAGTATATAGAAGTATCTAGTTAAATCAGAGTAAATACGTTGAGACAATTTTGAAATGCTTCAACATGCAGGTGTGCAAATCAATTAAGTCCCTATTTCTGTAGGAGTTAAATTATATGTTGAACAATTTTCTAAGACAAGGGAAGAGATAGAGTACATGGCACATGTTCCCTGTGCTAGTGTAGTAGGCAGTCTAATGTATGATATGGTATGTACTCAACCAGATATTACCAATGTAGTGGGAGTATTGATTAGGTACATGTCGAAACCTAGAAAAGAGCACTGGACCGCAGTTAAGAGAGTATTCAAGTATTTTCATGGCACAATGGATTTTTGAGGATTTTTCAATTTGCTACCAAGGAAAACATGAAACCAACAAGAAAATAAATGTACATGACTTTGCCAACTCCGATTGGGCTAGAGATTTCAACGTAGACACTTGAACAATGGATACATTTTCAAGTTACTCGATGGATCAGTCAATTGGACAAGTAGGAGGCAGTATACCATTGCATTGTCGTCTACTAAGGATGAATACATGGAAGCCACCCATGAGAATAAAGAGGCAATTTGGTTGCATAGATTGTGTTCAGAAATTGGGTTTAAACGACAAGTTGTTAGGTTGGATTGTGATAGCCAAAGTGCAATCTTCCTGATAAAGAACCTTGCATACCATTCAAAGACAAAGCATATTGATGTAAAGTACCATTTTGTTAGAGATATGGTGGAGAACCAAAAAGTGTTGCTGGAAAAGCTAGACACCTTGAAAAAAATCGCACTCATTAACAAATTCCGTGAGTACCGAGTAGTTTACTTGGTGTAGAGCATCAATGGACATGTTGGCCCTGGTTAGATGAACTGAATTTTGAATCTCCTATTTATGCAAAAAAAACAACAAGTGGGAGAATGTTTTGTGTGCTATATTCTTTGCATGGAATTCGAAGGTATAGTCGATTTCATATTTGAGATTTGTGTGGTGGTTTAGGTTAGAAATGTCATCTTCTGAGGTTTTCGTGGTCATCATTATTTGTGTCAACGTTTCGAACCCTAATATGGGCTCATCATTAGGACAATGAGTCACATGTTAGAGTTGCAAGACCTGGTTGACCAATACCGATTATTGATTCTTATTTTTCGCCAAATAATCCCAAGAACACTACAACTCCTCCTAAGACAATCTTCAATAATTTTGTGAGATCATTAAGTTTCTTATTATTAAATTAAGATTTATAGTTTTGTTAATAAACTATACTTAATATTATTAAAGAAAATTTTCACCATAGAATTTTATTGTTATTTTTACTTTTAAGGGAATGCTTGTATTCTATAATATTAACGTATGATATAAGGTTACTATATTTGATTAATGAATTTAACTTTATTATTATTTATATATTAGCTTAATTTTGAAATATATTAGTTCATATATTAATGTATGTCCTAACTTTATTATATTTATATTAGCTTGATTTTGTAATAATATTATTTATTTAAAAATTAACTTAATTCAGTAATATTGATTAATATTAGTTTAATTAGTTTAATTAGCTTATTAGCTTAATTTTGTAATATATTAGTTTATAAATTATTATTATCTTATATTAATAATTGTTATATATTGAAAATTCAATTCATGTTTTAATTGATTATCTTATGGTTTGCTCGCATGGACGGTTCCCTTGATGGATTAGAGGAACCCAACTATTGCTTATTTTGAGTCCTCTATCCCTATTCATGTTGTTAAGATGTTTGACTATTTCCAAAGCTTCCCTAATACAACACTTGAAGAAGTGATCTTCTTTTGCTAGGATTTTGGTGTCTTCAAGACAAATTTGGTTCCTTGCCTTAAGTGAATGTTCTGCTAAGGATGAGGCATGAGAGCACTCGTTTCGAATGTCTACCCCATGCTCCTTGATCCTTGTGTGAAAAGAGTGTCATGTTCCCCAATGTAGCATTTTTAATAAGAACATGTGACCTTAAAGTCGACAAATGGTTAACTAGAAGATAAAGTTGACAAATGGTTGAAGTTTAGTTGAAGGGTCGACTAGGAAATATTCGACGAATACATCAGTCCAACAGTAGGTCAACCAATTGTCGACAATGTATCGTCCTTGATAGGTTGACTGGAAATCAAAAGGCATAAAATCTAGCAAGAACTCGATGGGTACTCAAGACGACTAGAAGCTCAAACTAACGATTGACCAAATTTGACTCTGTCAAGTCGACTGTAACATAATAAGTGAAAGTCATTAGGAAGTTATGGATCACCATTAATGGAGCAATTAGCTATAACTAATTTGGTTGTAATGAATTAGAGTATTGCATCTATAAATATGATGTGATGGGAATTTGGAAGAATAGAAGTGAAGGATTGTAATTACCGAAACCCATGTATGTATGGTCAATGAGTGTGTAAGAGAAAATTGTTGCTAATAAATGAGCAGTTAATCTCATTGATTTGTTGGTTTTCCCTGTAAATGGTTTATAGGGTAATTTCTATGTACTATGTGAATGTGTTGTGTGCCATTGTGTAATTATGTTTAACTATAAGAATCATTATGCATAATTATTGAATAGATACTTAGTTTCAAACAATATAGAACATCGTCGATAAGAAGGTATTGAAGGGCTTGGTGACAAAGCTGATGACAAATGCCATGTGAGAGGTGAGTGACAAACTTATGAGTACCCAGTTAAATGATAATTTCCCCACACCAAGGATCATCTGAAGAAATTGTAAACAAATTTCCATACGAAATATTGCATTGATTGGGGGATGTTTGGTGTTGGATGGTAAATATAAAATGAATTCCTCCAAGGCCAAAGCCTTTTTACTCTTGGATATCATGAAGACGAGGTCATATTCTTGAAGGATAATGATCCACTTAGAAACCTTTCCTCGAATAAGATGTCGACTTAATAGGTGCAACATGGGGTTTGAATCATTGATGAATTTGGTTTTGTTCATAAGGATGCAGTGACAGAGTTTGACTAAGGATAGATTCTCCTCATGGTTATGCGATATAGAGGGACCATATAGGTTCTTACTAACATAAAAGATGGCATGTTCCTGATGTTCAATGTCTTCTTGAACAATTACTTTGGAAACAATGTAAAGGGACACTAAGATATAAATAATAAAATGTTTAGGAAAGTTCGAGGAACTGATCAATGGAGCCAAAGTAAGAGAACATTTAAGGGAATCAAAGGAAGATTGAGCTTTCTTGTCCCATACAAAGTGCATGTTGGAATGAAGAAAATGCAAAATATATGAATTGTCGTGGCATAAGCTAGAATAAAATAGCGTAAGAAGTATGCCTTTCCTTGAAGGCTTAGCAAATGGCACAAATTATTCGGGGGGGGGGGTCAAGTATGGCTTGAACCTTCATAGGATCAATGATGATTCCTTTATTGGATACAATAAACCCCAAAAACTACCCGGCATGAATGTAAAACACACACTTAAGTGGGTTCAAGAAGATGTTGTATTTTCCTTGCTTATTATTGAATGGAATGGGGTTGGATAGCCATTTGGTGTACACAATTGGATAAATTAATCCGACATTTCATAATTTATTAATCTCATATTTGACAGTTAGATATTTGGACAGGTGTATGGGTCTCTTCTTCTGTCGCATAGGTTCGAAATCAAGCCAAGTATGAATGTGGTGTTCAACAATGGCGAGATATAATCCTAGCATTTCAATGTAAGACCAAGAAAATATGTCATATAATTATTGGGAAAAAAAGACTTATATGTGACAACATCTTCAAAAGTACAAGAAGCACCCAACAAGATGTTCTTGGTGACATTAGGCTTAACCAAAATATTCACCTAGATGGTGGGAGAGATATTAACCATATTACCTTCTTCAAAGGCATCTAGAGTAGGGATAGGGTTTTTGAACCAATCAACATGCATTGTGGGATAAAATATTTCAATTCGATAAAAAATTAACCTCAAGATGGTCCTTGTAATGAGGGTTCCCGAGGGATGCACGGTGATTATATCATCCCATGAAAACTTAGGGGTAGTTATGGATTCAAGGATTTCTTCATCGTTGCAAAAGGTAGTGGTAGATAAATCAAGGGGGTCCACATTCACTAGGGTGGAAATGGATGGAGAAAAGGTGGAAGAGGGAGTCTCACTAGTATCTAGAAGAGGAAATGAAATAAATGGAGATCATTCATTTGGGTGTGGAATAATGGGGAGATACCTCCTTAATGATGGTGACCTGAGATTCCTAGGATCTACGACAGAGGCCAGTAAAATTATCCTGAAACTTTTGGAGATCATAAAAATGGTGCGAGTAATGCTCATAAATTCCACATAATGCACATCGATGGTTGGTACGTAATGCCTTATTTCACTATATGGAAACGACAGGAAGAGTGATGTGAACTATTGGAGTATTCACATCATTTTTCTCTTCTCAAGCGTGGATATGAGTATGAAAAACATATAAATCCAGAAGTGATGGGTGGTGTGGCCTAGGATACTGCACATAACATAGGGTGTAGGGGCTTAGGAAGGAGTATGGGTAGGAGGATTCATGACTATGTTGGGGGAATATTGTGTTGTTGTATTTTTTGTTTTCCCCCAACCTTCGTTTTGGAAGAAGGTTAGGTGGAGGAGGAGGTCTCCTTCATAACCATGAGTGGTGGTGCGTTGGTGCATTGGAAGTACCAACGAGATTAATAAGTGTTAAGAATACCTATGGAGTGGGTGGGGGTTTGGTGGGGTGAGGTACCAAGTAGGGACACATAGATTTAAACTTAGGAGGTTTAACATAACCATCACAGGGGTTCCTACAATTCTAGGAGGAGGAAAGAGGAACATAACTTGATGTATAGGTTCCCCTGCCCAAGGGTTTCCCATAGAAGGAGAAATAGAAATTGACTGTGAATGAGTTGAGGTTTTCTTAGAATTAATGGAGAATAACTTATGAGATTTACACTCTGGAGGTAAGAAGAGGGGGGCTATAAAATGTTTCAATTAGAGAGATAAACCTTAACATGCCAGGATCAATACTTGTGAAGGAATGGATAGAGAGGCTACCTATGTTACTTTTAATTGTAGGTAATACATGGTCCAAACAAGATGACCCCTTGGTATCGTAATAGGTGAGTTTATCAAGCATGATAATATTCCCTTCATGGGGGAACATCATAAGTCTAAAAATTGTTGAGGAAACCACTTTCATAGCATACATGTAGCTATGACTAAGGAGGAGGTTGTAATCTAATTGTGCGTTTCCAACCTCAATGTTTGTTAAGATCGTCTTTCTAGTGAGATGGATGAGGAAACTTTAAAGGAGAGCCTATGACTGAGTGGAATGACCATCATATGTGTGTAATGTTATAAGGTATGGGGTGAGTTTAGGTGAAACAAGATTCTTCCAAACATGGGTGGACATGATGTAGGTGGAGGAACTCTCATCGATAATTACACATTAATGAATAACCACGTTATTGAGGATAACTCAGATTTGAAAGGAAACAAAGTAAGGAATACAGGGTTCTGCTTGATCTAAATCAAATGTCATTGGAAAAACATCAAAGGGATCGATGGCACCCAAGGTAGATAAATAACTTTGTGTTGTATAGGGTAGATCTAGATAAATTCCAAATTAGACATGGAAGTTGGGGACTAGGCCAAGTCATCCACAACACTATATTTAGGAGTAGATCTAGCGTTGGGCTTATGACTAATACGCCGCAAAGAAATCATAGGGATAATTAGGACATGATCTACATTAGGTCATGGTAGGTACAATGGTCCCTCCAACACATGAGGATCCTTGTCCTTATCAAGATTAGGGGTTTTGGTTAATGGACCATACTAGTTACACTGAGTCTGTAAATTTATATCGGTGAAGGCCATGTAGATATTATGGAAAGAATGGTTATTGGCATGAAATGAATTAGATGACTAACAAGGGTAAGGCATCAATGGCTATGTTGTGACCACCTCTTGTGAAGGGAAGGAGTTTTTCAAGACCATGGGTTGAAATGTAATCAGATGAGTTGGTGGGGCATTAGTTTTCCCTTGGGTGGAATTAGTAGCTTTACATTTCTTGGCCTCATCTCATAGTTGGTGGGCCTTCATAAGGTACATGTAATTATGAGTGTAATGGACATAGACTCTGTGCAAAGGAAAATGGACGGTTAGTCCATAACTGGGGGTTCTTACCCTACTTGGGGGTTTTATTTAGATCTTGATTTGTAGGGTTCAAATTGTCTCCATCGTTAGTAGGAGGATTGGGGGGTTGGCTCCCACCTTCCTATTGTTGGTTGTTATCTGTGTTCTTCCCCTTATTATTCTTTTTTTAGTATTCGACTATGCTTGTTGGTTATTAGGAATAGGTTGGGATGACATGTTCTATTAAGCATATACTTTACTATGAGGAAAAACGGGAACCATGTGATGTGGATGCATTGGAGGGGTTAGTGGGGGTCAATTAATGGGTAATAGGGGTTGATGGCCAGAGGGGCCACATATCCAGTAGAAGAACCACCAAACATACTACCAGCACTACACGAGGGACCATGAACATGGGGGGAAAAGGAGGAGTTGAACAAGAGGTAATCATTCTTTCATGTGAGGGTGTGCATGAAATATCAAGGGGATAATAAGATGTTGAGGGTAGTCCATGATTATGACACTTAACACTTGAGGGATTTCCATATGTACAAGAGCTATAAATGGGAGGCACTTAGGGTATGGGTCTGGATAATATGCCATGGTACCAACTGTGCCATCCTCAGAATGGGATGCACGTGGTGGATCACAATGTGCAGCGTCATTATGGATAGCATTGGGAATGATTATTTAAAGATATCTAGATTGAGTATAAATGTGATCATAATGTTGAGGTTTAAATATTTCTTCCTCTTCATATTGCAAGCATTTCAAGTCCATGTACTTAGTTATAGTGCAGAGAAGGGCTTTAATAAACCAATCTATGAAGATTTAGTCATCGAGTTTGATCTTAATTACTAAGACTCCTTCATCATCACCACTCGTGGATATGCTCTGTTTTATGGGTAGATGAGTTTTGGCATAATGATAGAAGGATATTGAATCCCTTATCATAACAAACATGTATCTAGTAGAAGGTTAGAAAATTGTATGTTAGGGACACGAAATTGGGACATATCCCATATGGCTTCTCAATTTACCACTTACTAGCCACTCTAGACAAGGTCCTATGAAATAAAACATAAATCGATGGAATCATCGATGATGCTATTAGAGGAGCATTATAGATGAAAAGACATGATATGGTTTTGGGGGGTCCTCGTTTTCCTTTCCTTTGAACATTGGGATTCCTAAAGGTAGTTTCGTTGGAATCTGAGGCCATTATGTAGGATCATGTTTATTAGGGTCATTGGTTAGTCTTGCTAGATATGAGAGGTTGAGACTAGACATGAATGGGAACTCGCAGTAGGCATGGATATGGAGGTAGATGTGGTTCCAATATTTATGTAGGCATTCCCTCCAAGGGGTTGGTCAGTGGTAGTCCCACTAGTAGGACTCACACTAGAAATAGGAATAGTGTTAAACATGTTGAATGTTGGGTGATGAAATGGACTAGCGTCACTAGGAGAGGATCATGGTGATTTGGGTTGTGAGGGGCATGAATCCGAGGACCATGAAGGGGGAGGAGATTCTCTAGTTATCATTTGCTAAGGTGGAATAATGATCTATTTGTATATATCGTAAATGGTGGGATGTCCCTCATGCATACGATATTACATTGGAGGAGCAATGGTGGCACAATCTAAAACTATTAATCCAACAATATAGTCCTTAAATAAGGCTAATAGAAGAAATGCTTAGATCAATACTATCAACTCTATATATGGTGCTAAATCAAATAACAAATGCAACGTGGTTCACTAAGTGATATAATCTAGATAAAGAGTGAGTATGAATTGAAAACCCTATAAAAAATACCCACTAGCCCTAGGAGGAGAACTACAAAAGCAAAAATATGTGAAAAATAAATCTTTCTCAGGTCTTTCTCAAACATATGGCTGCAATATCCATTGTAGAAAAATAATTAGAAATCCGACCAAGGGCCTTCCAAATGCTAAACCTAGATGGGAATAAATCCCAACAAGTCAGTGAGTGAAGGTGTGAATGGGACATTTATAGAGAAGGTCACTTTGAGCGTCTCCAATCGGCCAACTGCTACCTTCCCCATGTTCCCTCCCACTTGGGAGAGCCACCTATGGGTAATATTTCTAATAGAATGGATACTAGGATACCTCATTCTTGGACATGTCCATTAGGTTTCCTACACCTTTGTCTAAAATCCACGATCCGGATGATTTTCACTATTGAAAGGGAAAGGTGCCACAATCAACTCTCTGGTTTTGGTCTTGACACGTACCACCCAAAAAGGATGGGCATGTTGATAGAATGGCCTATGCCATATCCAATACAAGAGAATTTTAGTTCCCTAAAGGTCAACCACTACGTTTCAGATGTATAGTGACTAGGAGGAATTATTTGGATGCTTACCCTCAAATCCCTAACTAAATACAAGATTATTTTGTCCTTCAAGTGAGGAAATTTAATGTGTTATATTAGAGGTTTATTTTAAGGCTCCACTTGGGGTCATGAACCAGGTGATGTTTAATTTAGGGCGTGAAAAACGTGTGCACAAGTTTTGTGTACAACAAGTAAATGAAATTACAAGGAAATATAAATGCTTACAAAGTAATGTAGAGAAAGGAAAGATAACTTTCAATACTAACAACTAATGATGTTATTTTCTTGAAATAAAATCTACACTTTCTCTATAAAGCAAAGGACCACTGCCAACAAGAAAACAATAATGTCAAGTATTCATGCAAAATGGGTAGATAAAAAATGATGGACTTGTAAAGAAGAGAAAAGAGGCTCCCAACCAACAATGAAAATTTTCTTAAGCAAATCCAATAATTTAACAAAAGCTTGATTGAGTAATAAACTTATTGAAACATACAATTATAACTAAAAAGTAATTCCACAATAGAACCCTGAAGGTAGTGAATACTTGGATTTTTCAATCCTTTCTCCACCTACATTTTCTACAAGGAAAAACAAATCAACTATACAACAAGTAAATAGGTCACAAAAAAAAAAACGAAATTGAAAGCAAACTCAAAACTAAAAAATCAAACAAAATAGGCAAAATGTGAAATCAGAACTAGTCATAATTCACAAAAAACTAGGTTTTTGAATCGAGTCACATCTTTCAAGGGAAAATATGTGACCTTGGTTATAGTAATAGCTAAGGAAGTCATGACCAAGACCCATAACATTGAACAAAATATCAAAACACTTTTGGTTTCATTGAAAAATTAGGGATTTTCACCCAAGATGCATACTAGTGACTAGGGGATAGAAAGTAGCAAGAAAACACAACCAAATATTGCCCAAAAAACCTAAAAAAGAGGCTATAAATTGTTATAGGTCAAACCTGCACCTCTCCGTCTGTGATCACCTTGAGCTGTCGATCACACAAAAGGACAACTTGGATGGAGGAGCAGGATGACCTTAGATGACACCTTGGCTTGATTCACCTCCTTGCAAGCTGGAAAAACCCTAAAAAGCACTATTTTGAGACATGGGCGCTACTCTTCCTCAACAAACTAGCGCCCGTACCCTACTCCAGTGTACAATAGTAGCGTACACCTCCGAATGGGCACTACTCCTCTTCAATAGAGTAGCGTACAACATTTAAAAATTGGTGAGCGCTTGTTGCAAAACACTATAGTAGCACCCTGGGCACTACTCCACTGTGAAATAGTAGCGTACACCTCAAAATATGATAAAAAAATAATTAATTTCATGAATGAGGATTAGTTGCAGTTGGTTTCCCAACTTCCCCAACTTCCTCTACAACCACCTCTCGACCTGAATTGCCTCCCTTGTCCTATAAATACAAGGAGGAATGAAGAGAGGGGTTAGACATGAAAGTTATAGAGAGACTCTTTCATAAGAAGAAGCTTGTATTGGAGGAGGTTATGCTGGAAGATTTCCAAGACAGAGAAGAGCAGGAGCCCAGGATCAGGTTGCATGAGCATGCTGCAAAGTCAAGCATATTGTGTCTCATTCACTTGTTTTTGACAATAAAGGTTGAAGCATCTTTCTCGTCCCAAATTAAGTACTTATTGGACTATGTATTTATTTGGATTATGCTGGTTAATGTTTGATGTTTGAATCATTGTTCTATTGCATCATTGTTATATTGGCCAAGATACCTTGAGAAAGGTCTTTGTGTTGCAGGTTTATTGAACGGGAGATTGAGTTGAGGATCGAGCGCAAGATTGGACAAGAGCTAGGATCAAACTTCGTTCAAAAGGTATGTCCTCAAGACCTATAATCTATTTCCATTCATAAACATCTCTGTAATGCAAGTAATGTGCTTACCTGTCACCCCCTTAAGTTGATAGTATCTGTTTCCTTACTATAGGGTAGTATTTCCCGCCAACAAACTGGCGAATCCGCTGGGGAAGGTTGTTTTTCTGCTCTAGGAAACCTTTCTTGTTTGTCTTTCCAGAACCTATTAACTCCTTTAATCTACTGAGAAGCCCTGTAGGTATCCCCTGCTTGTTTCTCTCTGCTTCACTCAGTATTTTTTGCATCTTTTCAAAGTCAATTTTTGGACTCTTTAAGACCTGAGCGCTACTCTGTTATACATACAGTAGCGCCCATACGCTAGTCTGTCTCTATACAGTAGCGCCCACCTCTCCATATACGCTAGTTTCCCTACTGCACAATAGGGTACATTCCTGTGGCCTTCTGTTGGTTGTTTGGTTGATTTTTCTGCCTTTTTGGGTAGGTTTCTGACTTTGTTTTGGGCCTTTTTGACTGGTCTTTGAGGTCTGCAACTTTTCTTTGAGTCTCAGTACCCTTCTTTGAGTCCTTTTGGTCATCTTTAGGTCACTTGTTTGTTTTTGAAGTGTTTGGTTCACTTTTTACTCTCTTTGGAGACTAAGCTTTGTTTATTAGCAAACACATTTGCTTACTTATACCCTGATGGTGTGTTGCTGACCTACAAACTTGTATGCTTTGCATCTGCTGTTTGTGGCAGCACTTACTTGCTCTTTAGGTTTCTTATCCTTTGTTTTAGGGTTTGATCCATTTTGGAGCCTTTAGGGTGTCTTCCAAGGTATTTTGAGTTCCAACATTTCTTGATTTCATTCTCTTTTCTAGTATCAAGTGAGTTTGGAGCACTTTAACTTGCTTCATCTTTCAGTCTTTGTGTCAGTAGGGTGGTTGTTAGCTGGCTTGCCTACCGATTGCTTGGCTTAGTGGTCTTGTTAGGTTTTGGTGCTTTGGGACTTTCCTCTTGAGTTTGATTTTTTAGTTTTGAGCATCTTTCCTCTTTGTTTTCTTTCCACTTTGCTTCCAAGTGTGAGGGCTTTTTTCTTCTGAAAAAACTTGTAGGACAAGTCTTTGTCGAATCAGTGTTTATACAGCTGTGAGCTTAGGAGCCTTTTTTACCATACTTACACATTTTTGTATAAGTCTTATTTGCTTTCCATGTTTATAGTTATTTTTCGTTCATAATAACAGAAAAAGCAAAATTTGGTAGCTTAAGAATAGTGAGGCTTATATCTTTTGCAAAATAGCATAGTTTATTTTGTTCATAATTTTAAAAGAAAACAAAAAAGAAAATTTGCTTAGATTTGCTCAGTTTCAATTTGGAAAGAACATTAAATGGAAAAATAAAAAGTTTTGTTGTTGAAAGTTGTAATTTATGCACTTTGCTTTTCTGTTGCAACCACTCCACACAAACGCACTACCTTTTGAGTAAAAAATAGCCCTAAAAATATTTTAATAAAATTAAATAGAAACAATTTTCTTTTTTTAGGGATACACAACACCAACTAGGCTTGGTTAGGATCTTGGGTTTAAAACACCTTAAACCACCCAAGATCACACATTACGCAAAAATCATAGTTCGACTGTCATTTAGGTAAACCCATATATGTCAAATATTCCTGGGAAACTCTACTGAAACTAGAGCTAAGCACGAGGCCGTGGAAGATCAGGATTGTTGAGGATACCTCCCTCACATTCCTTTTGACCATAAACCAAGATCGATTTGCGTATGGGGATCCATTTGGATTTCGGGCTTAGTTACCTTGCCCACACATTTTGATTAGGCTGACGACTGTCCCCTCAGGATATTTCGCATGTATGGTAGCCTTAGTATCTGACCATAGGATCATACACAGGTGGCAGCGGAGGGTATATCTGCTGTACCTAGGAAATACGTGGGAGGAAACTCCTTGCAGGTCTTTGGGAGGGCGGTTGGGTGATTCTAGCGCTTGCACCCTTAGTCATTATATTGTGGACCTTGGGTAACTGTTCTTCATCCTTTGTTGATCTGTTCTGGGCCCTCATCATCCCAGACTCTTCTCCGGAAGGCATCTTGTTTGCTTGGTTTGCATACTTGGGATTTTTTAGTGGTGTGCTGTTTGCCCCCTAGTCTTAGTGGCCACTAGGTTTTTTCTAGCTTTATTTTATATATAATCGTGGAAGACCAAGAACTTCGTAGGTCGAGAAGGTTGCAAAACCTTCCCCCACTTAGAACAAAACCACTACCGCCAGCTAGACGACAGAGGGTAGATCCCAATGTTCCTTTGGAAACCACTGGTGAAATAGAACTTCTTGAGGAACTATTTACAACAGAAAGTCCTGAAATAGAAATTCCTGAGGAACTACAACCTGAAATAGAGTTTCCTGACGAACTACAAACTGCAACAGAAAGCCCTGAAATAGAGGTTCCCGAGGAACCACAACCAGGGACTTCAGATCAACAACATTTTAGTTCAGTTGAGATTGAAGATTTCACTTATGGTGAGTTCAGTACTCCATTTAATCCTCCTCTAACTAATATTAACAATCTTCTTTTGTTACCCGTAGGTTTCCAGCAGCCTGATTATAGTGCATACTTGTTCACACCTGGGCACTTTATGACTAATACAGGAGGCGAACAGGGAGTTCCACAGACTCCCACACTAGGTATGAATACCAATACTGTAAATCCTCCTCTTACTGTGACACCAAGTTCGGCACAGACAACCTATGTGTCCACTCCGTCCTTCAGCTTTAATGCTGGCACGATAGGCATGCCGAGTTCAACAACTATGACATCTACCTCTACACCCACTTTTGGACCTAGCAGTACAGCTAATCTAGTTCCACCTCCTGTGACTCAACCGTTATATCACATACCCAACACTTGGATTTCCACACCTAATGTAGGGCCAAATGCTTCTGCAACTGTGCCCGTCATGAGTACCGTGACTACACCGTCTACGTCAGCTACCACTGGTTTCAACAACTTTGCAGGCTATAACATGAATCAAGGTAATATACCTGCAAGAAACGTCCCTTTTTCCTTATTTTCAGGAGGAGGGGGGTAACATTTTTAACCAACAATATGGTGGGGCTAACGCCCAGCCACAGTGGACGAACCCACAGAGCACTAACCCACTTTCATATGGGTGGGGGAATTTCAATAATACTTTCGCGCAACAATAGATGGCAGGGGGAAACCCCTACCAGCAAGTGACTGGGGGAAACCCCTACCACCAGATGGAAGGGGGAAACCCCTACCAGTAGATGGTCGGGGGCAACCCCTACCAGCAGATGGTTGGGGGCAACCCCTACCAACAAATGACTGGGGGAAACCCCTACCAGCAGACGGATGGGGGTAACCCCTAACAATAGTTTACGGGTTAAACTATGGGTGGTTCCCCCTTTGCGACCCCAACTTATCAAATACCATCTTGCAGGACTCGTTTACCATTTCTGGAAACTTTAAATTTTCCAGATCTTTCCAAGTTGACAAACGATCCAGTGTATCACAACGCCACATGGCCACTAGTTCTTACCAATTTACCTTCGGACATTCCAAAGTTCGAAGGAAAAACTGGCGAGGATCTTGGTGACCATGTCACTAATTTCCATTTATGGTGTTCCTCGAACTCCTTAAACGAAGATTCCATTAGGTTGAGACTATTCTAGAGAACCTTAACCGACGCTATAGCTAAATGGTACATCGAGTTACCCGCAGCCACTTTCTTTAACTTTCGGGATCTCGCGACTGTTTTTCTGAACCACTTCCAGCTTCCTGTTCGGTATGATGCCAGAACATATCTTTTGTCTACATTTAGAAAAAATAAATCCACTCACTTATCTGATCACTTTCAGGAGTGGTGAAGACGGAAGAGGCTCATTAAAGCCAACATACCTCCAGAATTCCTTCTTGAGTGGTACTTGAAATCACTCCTTCCTTATATTTCTAAGGAAGTAACTACTTCTGGAGTATCTACAGAGGAAGAAGCCATCTTACGGACCCAACAATTAGACCTTGTTTACGCACAATCTGGGTTACTTTGTGAAATTATACCTGATGCATCGCGATCAAATACTGATCTGAGTAGACCTAATCCTGGACCACATGCTGACGGCATAGTGGGTTCAGTTGATTCTGCAACCTTCGAAGCTTTGACTAAACAGGTTCATGCCTTATCTGTTAAACAATCAACTGCAGAAGTTACTTCCGTCACAACCTCTCCTTCTACTTATAAATCTGTTAACCAGGTTCAGAACAATCAAAAGGGCCCTTGGCAACCCAATAAAAAAAAGAAGGGAAAGAAAGGAGAGGGAACCATTAGAAGCCCAAAAAAGAGAATGCCGAGGAGGGTAACAAAGAGAAGAAGAAGGTTAAGTTCCCTTGTAAACTTTGCAAGCAGGACCACCTCACTCATCAATGCCCTCTACTCGAAGAAGCCCAGAAGCTGATTCAAGAGAAGAAACCTATCGTACTGAAAGATCCATTCCCTAAAGGGAAGGGTTCAGCTTCTGGCACCTCCAATACTAGGGGCACCACACATGCTTCGGTTGATCAAAATTTTATTAACATGGTTAAATCGGATGCACTCTTACAAATGAGAGCCAGGAATTACACCCCGGATACACAGAAGAAGGATAAGGAGAATCCAGAATCCTCCACTCCACTCCACATACCTGTGGACCCACTGCCCAAGATCTTGAAAGGTGTATTGAAGTGGGCATCGCACAATCCCAACACTCGAGTTGCTTCCAACTACAATGTGGTTGAATATCTAGCCCAGACCCCTTGTGCTATGTCTACCTTAGAAGTCTTGCAAAGTTGTCCTTTACAACGAAATGCACTTCTGGCAGCTATTGGAAGTATGGAATATTCTAACATGTCTACACGATTTGATATGGCTGATATCAAATACCAGTTTCTGTACCACGTTTCCCTTCAGATAGAAGTCATCCATGGCCCAATGACCATTAGACGAGCTATCGTGGATGAGGGCGCGTCGATGTGCGTAATGTCAATTTCATGTTGGAAAGCTTTGGGTTCTCCCGAGTTAGCCCCTTCTAACACATTGCTTACTGCATTTGATGGCAGTACTTTCCACCCACATGGGGTTTTGCCATCATTTGATGTCACGTTGGCCGGTAAGATAGTTGCTGTAGAAGTAGAAGTTCTGGATGCTCCACTTGATTACAACATGTTATTAGGTAGGAGTTGGACATATGCCATGCGAGCTATTGCATCGACAGTTTTTCAAGTTGTTATGTTCCTGTTTGAAGGTAAGGTCATTACAGTCGATCAACTTTCTTTCACTTAGAGAAACAACCAGACTTCTTCGGAATTCACGATTCCCTTAGTTGATCAAACCGCCCCAGTAAGCGAGAGCTTAGGAGCAGGGCTTTACGGGTCGTTAATAGGCACTTTCGACCTTCCCTCCACTATTCTTTTTATGCGTTCTGATGTGGGCACTTCTACTGAAACATTCGTGGTTGGTTTAAGAATTGATCCGTGGATCCTTCCCACTACATCGGAACCTTCAGTGCCTTTATCCATTGCAGAAGTAGCCTACATGGAAGCACAACATGCTGCAATGGAACATATCGTGACTCCGCCAGTCTCTACTGAGTCAGATATGGACTATGCTCCGGCATGGTCACTGAATTCTACCCACTCTTTCGATTGTTTAGACACGGTTTTGTCGTTCGATGAAGCCATCTTGGAAGCCATGATGGGCCTGGACCAACCATGGGAACATATGCATCACAGGTCCTACCTACTTCCAGATCTAGACAGGATAGAGAGAGGGGAATTCTTTATGAGACCCGATGGATTTATTGATTTGTCATCTTTTCCTTCTACTTCAAGAGCTGTTTATGCTGAGGGAAATATGGCTAATATATCGAGAACAATTCCGATTAACATTTCCACCAAACCTGGAGTCGTGGAAAACATTTTTATTGGTGCAAACTGTTCTCCATAAGAGATCGCTCTGTATACTAAGCTTTTCAAAGAATTCTGCGACATTTTTTCCTGGTCATATGAGGAGATGCCAGGCATTGACCCAGCCATCGTGGAGCATGTCATCACAACATACCCTAACGCAAAAGCTATGGGACAAAAGCTCCATCCTGTGAATCCTAGAAAAGCGGCCGCCATCAAGGCGGAGGTTGAAAAGTTGCTTAAAGCCGGATTCATCTATCCGATTGACATGACGGAATGGGTTTCAAATCCTATTTTGGTTGATAAGAAGCAAGGTACCATTTGAGTCTGTATTGACTTCCGGGACTTGAACAAAGCTTTTCCGAAAGATAACTATCCTACACCGTTTATTGATCAAATCATAGATGCATGTGCGGGACATGAGATGTTCTCTTTCATGGACGGATTTTTGGGATATAATCAAATACAAATTAAACTCGAAGATCAACACAAGACAAATTTCATTTTCCCATGGGGAACCTTTGCTTACCGGAAGATTCCATTTGGCTTGAAAATGTTGGAGCTACCTTCCAGCGAGCGATGAATTTCGATTTTCATGATATCAAACACATAGTGGAACCATACTTGGATGACCTCCCAGCGCAATCTCGAAAGAGACGGGATCATCCAGCCCATCTGAGACTTGTGTTTGAAAGATGCAGACAATATAAGATTTGTTTGAATCCTAATAAGTGTGTGTTCTGCGTCGAATCGGGACGTCTACTGGGCTTCATTGTCTCCAGTCGTGGCATAATGGTCGACCCGCTAAAAGTAGGGGCGATTGTAAATCTGCCTCCTCCTCGCACTTTGCGACAACTCCAAAGTCTGCAAGGCATGTCTAATTTTTTGCGACGGTTTATTATAAACTATTCTAAGATCACCAAAGGTTTTTTGAGGCTACCCAAACAAGACTCCTACTTTGTGTGGGACGAGGCTGCTCAAGCATCCTTTGAGGCCTTGAAAAAGGCATTACTTTCAGCTCCCTTGTTGAGCCCGCTAGACTACGCAAAAGAATTTCTTTTATATCTGGTAGCGTCTCTTAATACAATTGGCATAGTATTAGTTCAGGAGGACAATACACTCCAAGATCATGTCATCTACTATATTTCTTGCGCATTGATAGCCCCTGAGGTTAAATATTCGCACATTGAGAAGTTAACACTTGCCGCGGTCTATGTGGTACAGAGGCTTTGTCACTATATACTTTTACGAACAACTACTGTGATAGAAGAAGTCAATCCCTTTCAGTATGTTCTCACTCGACTAATCATCGGTGGGAAATATAATAAATGGATTGTAATCCTATAGGAGTTCGATTTGGTCTTTCAATCGGCCAAGTTGAAGAAATCGCTAGTGTTCGCTGAGTTAATCTCAGAGTTTCCAAGTGACCTAGAGCATGTCGAGGAAGAATCATCTTTCCCGGATGAACATATCTTCCTCATTGCTTCCTCTGACCCATGGTATGGGGATATCTTAGTATATCTCCAGACCTTGAGGTGTCCTACTAATTTTTCTTGAGAAGAGCGACGCAAGCTGAAAAGCCATGCAAAGCACTATCTCATCATCTCAGATACTTTGTATCGATGTGGGGTAGATTCCATCTTACGACATTGCTTAAATCTAGAAGAAGCCGAAGCAGTATTAAATGATGCCCACAGTGGAGCTTGTGGGGGACATCTTTCCGGGTTGGAAACAACTCAGAAGATAGTACGTGCCGGATATTTTTGTCCCACGATCTTTAAAGATTGTGTGGAAGCTGTGAAACGCTGTCGTCCATGTCAGTTTTTCACCAAGAAAATGAGGGCACACCCAACTCCTCTTCATCCTGTGATTACAGCAAGTCCCTTCACAAAATGGGGGGTTGATTACATGAATTGCAATCCATTTTTGGCTGGAGGGCATCATTATATCATCGTTGCCGTCGACTACTTTACCAAGTGGGCGGAGGCAATGCCTACTGTCAAGGTAGATGGAGAAACTGCCGCTTATTTCGTGTTTAATCAGATTATTGCACGGTTCGGCATACCTAAAGAGATAGTGACTGATCACGATAGTCATTTCCAGAATAACATGATGACAGATTTGTACACAATGTTAGGGTTTCGACAAGAACATTCGTCTTCATATTATCCACAGGAGAATGGACAGGTCGAAGCAGTTAACAAAACTTTAAAGGTTATACTACAAAGAATTGTTAATGCCAGTCGAAATAACTGAAACATCATGTTGTACCCAGCTCTTTGGGCTTACAGAGCTAATGTAAAGACTGCTATTGGGTTCTCTCTTTTTCAGCTTGTGCATGGGACAGAAGCAGTCGTTCCGATTGAATGCGAGATTCCTTCATTAAAACTAACTGTTCAATTACTACCCGACACTTCAATATTGGAAGAACGTTTGTTACATTTAGAACACCTAGATGAGCAGCGTCACGGCGCTCTCACAACAAACGAGGTTCACAAAAAAAGAGTTAAAGGATAGTACGACAAGTCTGTTAGACCTAGGGTTTTCCTTGAGGGAGATCTCGTTTTACTCTGGGATCAAGACAAGGAACGTATAGGACCTGGCAAGTTTGAGTCCATGTGGCTCGGGCCCTACATAATTTCCAAAGTATTGAAGAAGGGCGCTTACGAGTTGGTAGACTACGAGGGTAATAAGTTGGCCGAGCTTAGAAATGGGCTCTACCTGAAGAAGTACTATGCTTAGGCTGTTGTGCTTTTTCTTGTAACATAGCTGTATATTTTGTAGAGCTAGTTTTTGTTTATGCTTGTTAGTTAATCTTATCATGTGTGTTTGTGTTTCGTGTACCAGATGTCGACTGAACATTTCTTAGGATTTGCTGATGGCGCCAGTTTCCAGACCCGATAGTTGGATTCAATAGCCTGGGTCATTTACTCATCCGCTGGCCAACTGGTCTCTTCAGGGGGGTTTGTTTGGGTCCCACTACTGATAATATGGCTGAATACAGTGCAGTTATAGAACTTCTCCGAGATGCTCTTCGTCATGGCATTTCACATTTGGAGGTAAGACTTGACTCACAACTAATTGTATTTCAGTTAACGGGTGTTTACCAGATTAGAGATCCGGTATTGCTACGTCAGTTTCTGTGAGTTAGACTATTGGAAAGATAGTTTGATTCTATTATATATGAACACATTCCAAGAAATTTAAATGCATTAGCTGATTCATTGGCAAACTATGTTCTAGATTTGCATTGTATCATTAACTTTCATAAACTGCATTTCACAGATAAAATTCAAACACATACACATGTAAATAACCGATACTGTATATAGCTGATACTGTATCAAAAAATATATGAGTTTTGGATCACAAGTCTACTACAAGTCATATCATAATAGTACAAAACTAGGCTCCGTGGCCTCAAAAATATACATATAATGTATCCATCTCCTATGGAAAAGGAGGGACCTCGTCATCATCTACTGCATTCCGATAACATATGACTAGCCTAGCTATCTTCCGCAGCACTCTAAGCCATGCTGGGGGCACCCCAACTACATCTTCCTACATATCAATAGGTATCTGATCCATACGACATGCAGGAACATCATGAGTCAACCGACTCACTTTTCTCTCTATGGTCCCCAACATAGCATCTGATGCAATAATATCGGCTGGCCTTACGAAGATAGTGGGATGTCCCTCGGGACGTACAGGCCCAATATATGCATATGACACTTGTTTAGTACTTCAAAATTCATTCATAAAAATCAAATACTTGAAAAATTTGAAAAAAATTAAATATTTCTCAAAATAAAACATACCAATAGCTCCCCAGGCTCCACCTAGAGGAAGCACCAGCGCTGGATCATGGCGGAAGTCTAATCCAGCATATGGAAACTGCTCGAAGGTGGGCACCTGCCTCTCCCACCACCCCCAGAAATCATCAGTATGATAACAATAGTGACTTTCCCCACCACCCTAGCAGAGGAATATGTCACCCCAACGGCCTAATCTTGGTTCACGGGGGTTAACTGGAGGTAGAGGCATCCCCAAGCTAATAGCAGGTACGCTCTCGAAGAAGAAGGTACATAGAATGCTGCCATACCCAAAGTTCTTCATACTCCCGGATTTACAACCCGTGAGTTGAGATTTCATGTTTGACAGTAAACTAGTGCACCAATCGTACACATGACCCTGTAAGCATTATACACCAATATGTATGGAATGCCTAGAAGCTAGGTGTTGTGAGGCACTACCTACCACCCGGTTAATCATACTCACAATCACCTTTAGAGGGAGGCATTCAATGGTAGAAATCAAGATTTGGCTTCCTGATTTCTCAGCTCCAGCCACACAATATGTATTCAAGTACTCTTGCACCGATGCTATACCCATATTGCGAGAAGACCCCTTCAAATTTACTGCATCTCCCCTCCTAGAGAGTCCAGTAATGAAGTAAATGTCATCAACTGTAAGCTCCAAAGTTTTCCCTCGGATGACAAATGTATTGGTATCCACATCCCAGTACTGAACAAGTCTTCGAAACAATCTATTGAGTGCCCTCATATTTATGGTTCAGTAGAAATTCAACAAACCGCATCTTCTGAGAGCATGGAGAGTGACTGGGTCTTGCATTGCCATCCTATCCATGTCCTCATGTTCCCTCTCCCTCTGAAGAAGAACCATCCTGCACAAAAAATGTCAAATTTTTAGTGATCGGCACTATTTTCTTTACTTTCAGGCATGGGCGCTACTGTACACACCATATAGTCACATATGGGCGCTACTATGTGTGAGCATAGTAGCGTACACCTCCTTGTAGGCACTACTATGATCACTGCACAGTAGCGCCCGCACAATTCACGATATGAACATTGCCTTACAACTAATTTTTGGCTCAAAAATTGAAAAATAAACCATTGAAATGCAAGATGGAAGGATTTTCACTTACTTGGTGGAAGAAGAATGCTGATTGGTTGCTCGAATCGATCACCATGGAGGATTGAAAAATCAAGGTTTGCTCCCAAATGCTTTCCCTACAAAACAAAACGAAATTTGAGTTTAATTGTGAAATTACATATATGGAATTTGATTTTAATTTTTACCCACACTTGTTAAAATGTCTATAGTTTCAAATTCTACCATAATGTCCTAATTAATCGATTAATAGAGACACATGGTGCAACGATAGTTTCACTCATTTGGTTCTCATTTTTTCACTAAAACTTTGTAGGATCAATCTTCTAAGACTAAATTTCTCACTGTTAAACCTTTTTAACTAGCGCATAGTTCAAATTTATGTATCATCCGAGAATTTTTGTCGCGATTACTAATATTGTTGTTGAAGACCTAGTTTTGGCAGATTATGAAGTCATGATCCCAGAAGCTGACCTTTAAGTCATTTTAAGCTCTTGTTTGGACTATTTAAACGTAAACAAGATTTCTGAGCAGACTTGTCCTTTTCAAGCTCGTTAAATTAATTGAAGGCTCATCCACTCAGGTATAGAATTACCCCTTTTCCGAGCCTAGGTGGATAAATTATGGAAAAGGTATACTCTAGGTATACTCCTGTATGCGCTAGAAGAGTTCTTCTTCCTTTGTTTTATACTTTTTTGGGTGAGGAGACTAACTGTATGAAAAAGTACCTTTTGGAGCCTTTCTTTAGGGTTTTCAGGCTCTCTAAATATGAAAACACCAAGTGAGCATTCACCTACTCGGGCTCAATGTGAAATCCACGAGAGGGTAAATAGAGGACTGTTTAAGTTTTTCAACTCTATAAAAAAGAAAACACCGCCGAGCACAGACCAATCTGGGCTCGATATAAAATCCACGGATAGGTGTAAAGGGGATTGTTTAAGTTTTTCAGACTCTATAAACAGGAAAACACCGGCGAGCATTAACCTGCTTGGGATCGATACTAAAATCCACGAGCAAGTATATGGAGTTATTGTTTAAGTTTTTCAAACTCCCTAAAATTGAAAACACCGGCGAGCAGGAACAGATCTCGGCTCGATATTAAAATCCAAAGATCAGTAATATAGAGTAATCTTCTATCTCTTCTTCGAACTCTATAAACAATGAAGATGGTACCGAGTCTTCCTCCCATGGGCTCGTTAAACTTTTTACATGGTTGGATCTATTGAGTTTTCATTCTTTCTTGGACTCATTAAAACAACAAGAAAGGTATTCTTTTATCTAAAAAGAATAAGGGATGAGAAATATGTGTCATATCTTCAGTGTCAAAGGCAGTTTAGTCAAATCTATCCTTGAACACAGCACCTACTTGAGTCTATCAGGTCGGTTGGGTTTAGTTTTTGACCTTAGGGTGAACTTGATCTCCGAGTTGTTTACTCCCCCAGTTGGTTATTCTTCCAACCATATGGAGGGTCTGATAATGTCTCCTACATTTTAGGCTTATCATTTTCCCCGTTATGTTAGAAACTGCCTGAGTCACTTTGTGTCGTGCTCACTGTTCAAGGATATACCTTGTTTCGACCATTCTACAAGTTTACCTTGACCTCATGTGTTGGCCATCCTAGCGTCAGTCTTGTTACATATTACTCCATATCAGCTCATACCAGTTGAGTGTTCCTCGAGTTGGATGATGGAGGATGCCTTAAGGCCTCCCTTCCAATGGACTTATTCCCATCAACATCAACTCATTTTTCTCTGGGAATGAAGTTTAGAGTTTCGGTTAGTACCTTGGAGATTGCAGCCACCAGTGGCAATTTTCCTTGCTGTTGAAAGTCGAGAATACATCAATGTCTCTTCTTCGACAGGATCCCAAAGTGTTCGACTCCAAGTCACTTATTCACACTTGTTGGATCGTACTAGGTACCTTGGGCCCCATCATCATTATCGTTGGAATCCCTCGCGTTTGTTAATGGTATACATCAATGACCGGTAATCAAATGGTACCACCCATGTTCGACTATCAACTCATTTATTCACATGGCTAGGGTTTGTACCTTGAGTTGTTTTGGATGAAGACCTTGGGATTTTTGATGACATTACCTCATTATGTTATCACTCAAGTTGAGCAAGACTAAGCCTCACTTATATTCGGCTCTCCATGAGACATAGATCCAGTTTGTTGTTATGGCTATGATCTCTCAATTCGACATGGATCCACGCTTGTATTTCAAGTGGCAATGCTATATATACATCTCCTTGTTATGTATTGGAGATCATGTTGTATCACACTACACATCTATATGATGTCAAGAATGTAATTGCTCGCTGACCTTGATCTTTGTTTCAGGTGTTCTTGTGACTTGCTTATGCGGTTCCTTGCTCCTCCTCTAGCTTTGGACTGTAATGTATTTCGGCGATCGTTTCCCTCTGACCTAACACATTAGGGGGCATCTGTTATAGGTAAAACCTGCACCTCTCCATCCGTGATCACCTTAAGCTATCGATCACACAAAAGGACAACTTGTATGGAGGAGCAGGATGACCTTAGATGACACCTTGGCTTGATTCACCTCCTTACAAGATGGAAAACCCTAAAAAACACTATTTTGAGACATGGGCACTACTCTTCCTCAACAAACTAGCGCCTTTACCCTACTCTAGTGTACAATAGTAGCATACACCTCCTCATGGGCGCTACTCCTCTTCAATAGAGTAGCGTACAACATTTAAAAATTGGTGAGCACTTGTTGTAAAACACTATAGTAGCGCCTTGGGCGCTACTCCACTGTGAAATAGTAGCGTACACCTCAAAATATGATAAAAAACAATTAATTTCATGAATGAGGATTAGTTGTAGTTGGTTTCCCAACTTACCCAACTTCCTCTACAACCACCTCTCGACCTGAACTGCCTCCCTTGTTCTATAAATACAAGGAGGAATGAAGAGAGGGGTTAGACATGAAAGTTATAGAGAGACTCTTTCATAAGAAGAAGCTTGTATTGGAGGAGGTTATGCTGGAAGATTTCCAAGCCAAAGAAGCGCAGGAGCCTAGGATCAGGTTGCATGAGCATGCTGCAAAGTCAGGTATATTGTGTATCATTCACTTGTTTTTGACAATAAAGGTTGAAGCATCTTTCTCGTCCCAAATTAAGTACTTATTGGACTATGTATTTATTTGGATTATGTTGGTTAATGTTTGATGTTTGAATCATTGTTCTATTGCATCATTGTTAGATTGGCCAAGATACCTTGAGAAAGGTCTTTGTGTTGCAGGTTTATTGAACGGGAGATTGAGTTGAGGATCGAGCGCAAGATTGGACAAGAGCTAGGATCAAACTTCGTTCAAAAGGTATGTCCTCAAGACCTATAATCTATTTCCATTCATAAACATCTCTGTAATGCAAGTAATGTGCTTACCTGTCACCCCCTTAAGTTGATAGTATCCGTTTCCTCACTATAGGGTAGTATTTCCCGCCAACATAAATGATGCTCTAACCACAACCAAGGATGGACACTAGATCCTTCCCCAATATGGTTGCCAAATTTGTAGTGTATGATTTCTCATACACAAGGGAAAAAATAACCTACCATGCAGTTGTGCAATCCCTAATAGCATATCATAAATGGAAATAGATCTATACTAAACAAAATATAAACATTCTCAAACATGCATGTAAATAAATATCAAGAAACTAGCCATCGAAATAAAGTGCAAGATGTGAAAGAATGTAATTATTATTATTACACAAATAATCCAAATGATAGAAAACATAGCTTGGTACCATATCATGTTGAAGTAATGGACCTCCACAACTAATCCAAGGGAAGATTCATTTATATCCTTGTATTCCCAATCCCTATCCTAGTGTGAGGTGAGGATTTTCCTTATGGTGAAAGTTGAAAGAAGGATGTGGTCTCTATCTCTTCTCTAATGGAAATCCAACAAAATGTTGATGCATTTAGATATATGAGAATGGATCTATGAAATCATGACATTAAGGGGTTCTTTTATAGGCACAAGGGTGTTAAAAAATGGGATCTAGATCCAATGTATATGCTCTCCATTACATTAATTGCTTAGTAAAGAGGTTAGGGTTTTAGAAGTTAGATATGTTGTTAATTTTGACCATGTCATGTATCTATCCACTTTTAGCCACTACTTCCCTCGGGGAAGTGTGAAATAATAAATGATATAGAATTTGCACTTTTTGAACCAGATTACGAGTTTTTAGGCAATATGTACAACTAGGGTCGCACATTTTGAATGAAAAGGTGCAACCCTTTAGTTATGGTCCATTTTGGGTTTGAATTTTAGTTTTTGGGCCATTTTCTCATTTCCTTAGATCATATGGATGATATGGGATGGAAAGTGGTGCTTATAATACCAATTATGATTCATAATGGTGATGAAGATGATGACAAAGTAGGTGAGAAAATTTTGGTTGTTAACACCATCCCTTGGCTTGAGGACTAGCTCAATGGCCTAAAGTGGCATAGGAAGGACCATCCTATACATCTCACAGTGGCCTTGAAACCCTTCTCGTGTGATCCTTCCTCTCTGTTTACATTTGTATCACCCTAATGCAAAGTTTTATTTCTATCTGAAAGAGATGGGAAGATGCATATATGAGTATAATGGTAAAATATACATAATGACACATAAAGCAGGGGTACAACCTAGGGAACAATAGTATCCATACCAATGTCCATACCAACGTAGCATGACACATGGTTGTTGATCTTGTATTGCTATCAACATGCCTACAATGCACCTTTCCATGTCATCCTCCTTGGCTCCACATTCTCTTCCTTATGTGTGTGTTTCTCTATATTCCTTTATATATATAGATATATAAAACTTCACTGTATACCTTTATTAACTCATAATATATGGTCAACGTATCCACACAAATAAAAAAATGTACCATGGGAAAACTTTCTATGGGGAAAAAACCCAACCATAATTTAGGACTATGCCTTTCCCTTTTCATCTCCAGTGTGAAATGCAAACAGAAAGAAAGTGGTACTCTTTATGGAGTTACCTATGACATTATGGCATGTATGGCTACTACAAGATCTCCTAATTCCTCTATTATTCTCTAATATCCACTCCCTTTGTCTTTCTAAGTTATGGAACAATACAATAATACCATAAGAATGAAACCCCTTCTTTCATAGTGGATAATTATTTAAAATGTCCTCACAACCATCTAGGGTTAGTTTTAGGGTTTTTACATGCATCAAATCCCAATTAAGGTTACAGTTTTGGAACCTATAGAATGTTTTTGAAAGTCCACACATTAATTGGTCCACATGTGTGGGTAATGAGAGTTGATGTGGAATCCACTCAATACCATTGTGATCAATAGGATAGTTCAACTTGTGGGAGGCATAAATTCCTTCTACAAACTCTAATTGGGTTGATCTTTGAACCCTTGGAAATATCTCAAAGTGTAGAACAATGTCAGGAGAATAGAAACTTTGTTCATAATTTTTTTACGACAAAAAACATAGTTTAAGCCATCAAACAGGACTCAGAAGGTTCTAGACCCCAAATTTGGAAAGTAAGACCCATTCCACAAATGGACCCTACAAGTCAATTCATCCAATCATTCCACCTAGAAAGCACCAAAATAGATGAAAAATCATATAATGATACATTTCAAATCATACCTCCCCATTTTGGGATTCTTTTGGTCCCAAAAATATTTTACTAAATGAGGTAAAGAAAATTTTCCTCTACCTTCTCCCTAGAGTACCATTTAGCCTTTCTTTGAAGTTGTCCTTTCAATCCAACCTACTACAATTCATATTGTCCTTACTAAGTTGTTCTAGATTTCTTCTACACAACTCTATCTTCTACTAACTCTTCTTGGGCCTTTGGACCTAAGTCCTTGTTGAATCAAACCCAGTCGACAGGGGTTCCCATCGCTGTCGACACCAACCCACCGCGATCTCCCTGAGCACCGGCCCATACAGGTTTTATCCCGTCCAGTAACACCTACAGAGCAGATGAGGTCTCACCCGAGGCGTTCAAGGGAGAGTGGACGAAACCATGTTGTTGGGTGTGTTATATCTCTTCACATGGTGGGTGCGTGTACACCACGAGTCCGCGCTGAGCGCAAAAATGTTTTGTGCTGTTTTTTCTTTTTTGTTGTTTCATCCCATTATATTATTTCTAATCCCGGTAAAGGGATTAGGGTTTTAGATGCTGCGAATACTATATATTGTATTGTAAATGGTTAAGAAAAACATATAATGAAAAGAGTTGTGCGACTCTAAGTTTTGCTGGTTTTTTCCCGGTTAAGGGTTTCCAGGTGAAAATCTCTGTGTTATGAGTGTGCCATTGTGTATTTTCTGTTATTGGTTAAGAATCTGTATGTGTTTTTACTGCACTGTTAAGGTTTAAAACTATCACATGTTTCCACCGAATGAAGGAGGATGTTTGAGGCACCAATTACTTAACTTATCGCGACATTCAAAGATAGATACATACATTTAGATTTAACATCATTCATATTCATAGCATTAACGCATTAGCTGTAGCAAGAAAACATAGCATCATTCATGAATCACAACATGCATTATCATAAAACATACACAGGGAATTTCATCAAATAGTTCCGTCATGTCATATTACTTCAGCAAAACCCTGATACAATATCTCCGCAAAACCATATCTCACCAATATCTGTTGATCTCAGCTACAGACTCAAAGATGCACACATCAACATCCAAGGATCTGTACTAAGATTGTTCAACACTTACAACTTATGTCTATATACAAGCTTGAATCTGCCTTTACAATGCTTGTCCACTTACTAACAACTTCCTAACCGACACTTTGGACAAATGACCCAAAATCTAACTGACGTGGTCCAATGACCCAAAAACCCACATACTGCGGTACAACTAACTCAAAAATACATAATATACGGTCCAAATGACCCAAAACCCACAAACTGTGGTACAATTGACCCAAAAATGCATAAAATAATCCTCTTTACGCCTAGCTCTCTACCTTTCGCGACCTCTTTCGACGTGTCACAGCATCAGCGATGCTGCGATTCTACCTTACCAAACCGCCTGCCAACAGGCCCCCAACACAATATTGTGGCTCGCCCTCGAGCCACGTCATCTGGACATGGTGTATTCACTGGTCTTGACTTTGAAATCCTCATACTGCTGCTCGACTATCGTCACCATTTCCTTTGCTGTCGTAGCCTCCTCATGACTGTCGATGATATCCTGGGGCAATGGGTGCTCGATAAGCTTTGCGGCCACTTATTGACGATGTTCCTGCACTACCTGGAGAAATTCGCCAACCTTTGTCATGAACTGACCGCCAACATCCTGGAACTCCTCTAGCTGCGCAGCGCGCTTCTTCTGTCGCTCATCGGCCTTGGCGACACGCTGCTGCAGGTCTTTTAAATCCGCAGACTTGGCAACTTGATCCATGGGTGGCATCACACGCATCACCGCCTTTAGTGTCTCCAACTGCCCCTCTGCTTCCTACCGAAACTTCATTAATTGTTCAACCTGTTCGTCCTGAACAATTCGGCCCCAAAACTGCATGGTGTCGGCTGTGAGCTTCGTTGCTACCGTTTCCAGCTCCTCCAGCTGCGTGGCTATCTCCTCAATAGTGCACTTGCGGTCATCCACTTCTGCTTGAGGTGTACCGGGATTGACTTGAGATTTTAACTCCTGATTCTCGTGCCGCAACTGGACAAAGACAGCCCCCATTTTCTACACACGTTGAAGCATATCCAACCCTTCAGTGGGATCCGACACATGGTGATAAGCCTCCGCAATGGCCCGGTATACCCGCACACTGTCATCCCACATATGGGCCTTCTCCGCGATGAGGTGGTCCTGTTCTTTTTTTAGTTCTTCAATCTCTCGAGCCTTCTCCACTCGTTCTTTCTTGATGTCCTCTTCTAGTTCATCCACATCCTGCCACGCTGCAGCAACCCTCCCTGTTAATTATGCAATGGCTTCTTGTGCAGCTGCCTCGTGCTCCTGCAACGGCATACACTTGCCACTAATCTCATGCATTATGTCCGTCATTTCTCGGCTAGCTACCGTCTGCACAGTTGTCAACCCTTGTGCTGGAAATGCGTTAACATTGATGGTCACCTTCTTCAACTCCTGTAGCAAGGAGTTCACAGCCTCATCGTCAGTCACAATCGCAGTCGAGGGAATCTCCACATTCCTGACTCGCGGCTCGGTGTTGATTGTGCCAACTTGCGGTGCCACTGCTTCTTTAGGTGCCTTCCTTGAAACCATATCGCACAAGGAGTCCATACGAGCAGTGAGAACATGGAAACCTTCATTTATCTTCATTGTCATATTGTGAGCCGCTGCGGTGGATGCATCAACGATTGATTTTATGAGTTGGACCAACTGTGCTTCCGTCGACATGCAATCATCTGGGCCTGTCACTGGTTCTCCAGACTCAATCTCCGCCAACCCCATGGGTTGACGCCATTCCTCTGGCCAATCGTTCACGATAGCCTCCAAATCCACTGTCATCACCTTATATGGTGTCAGCAACCACTGCCTATCGGGGTCACGGTGGGCTTGTACATAAATTGCATGAGGTCAAATTGCAAACACCATGACCGACTTAAATTGTGTGGCGGTTTCTTCGGACAATCGGGGCACCTTCATCGCAGCCGCACAGAGCATCTCCCAGTATAACCAGAACAACAATATACATTCCCTATTCTTCTCTTTTTCTCGGACAAACCACAAGTTTTGATACTGCGCGCCGCGACGCTCTTTCACGACGTCAATCTCCATACCTTGGTACGCGTTGGGCTCCTCCAGGCCACGAATGAAATCAATAGCAGAAGCCAGCTATATGTGAATGAGCCCTTACCTTCTTGAACTGCCATGGCATTCTCCGCTAACTAATTCAGTAGAAATAATGACCAGTTCATCTGCACTCCACCTGCACACTACTCGGCACACGCCACAATTCCCGAATTACACTGATTGGGTCGACCACCCCGTACCACTTTGCACGAAAGTATCTTGGTGCCGGTGAGCACTGCCTTATCATTGATGCTGCTAGTGCGATAACCACGGCCATATTTCTCCAAGGCATAGCGCGTGACCAACTGCGCGGCCATATTTTTGTTGTTATCCTTTCCTCGGAAATACTGCGACGGGTCGATCCCATCCTTGGGAAACCCGGTAATCTCTGCAATCAAGTGCACCATGACGGGAATTGCTTCTTCCATCCATAATGTACTGCCATGAAAGCAGGATAGCATTTGCTTCACACATGCATTGACCTCCGGCAGTCGTCCAAAATGTGGCATATTGATAAGGCCTAGCAGGCCTTCCTGTTTCAAACCTTGTGCCCAATCACGTGGAACCGGCTTACTGCTCAGTTGTGATGCTAGCTCATAACGGTCCGACGTGATCTCCTTATACGCCACCATATCATGGTTGTCATATTTCAGATGCGTCAGTGCTATCCCGATGTCAACAGAGCACTCCATTCCTACCGGTAAGGCGAGCATCTGCAATGGATACTTTTGATTCCTCTGCACCTTCTGGGAAGGTACCCTGGACCGAATGGGGAGGACATACCCTAGGATATCAATGACCGAGAGTCCTTCCCATGCGGTGGAATCATCAATCCGGTGGCTGGATGGCCCTGCTTCACCTTGAGCGTCCCCCACCATAATAGTGGAGGACCAAAGTTGACACTTTCTCTACGACGATTCAGAATGCTGACCTCCCCGACGCTTCTTGGAAATCACCGACGCTCCCACTGGCATGTTTTCAACTTCTGCCTCAAGATTGATGTCTCTCGCGGACTCAACTTCTTGTTGAATGGAAACCGGGATGAAGGGAGACTCTACCTCACTCCTAATCTCAACTGTTTCCAGCTCACCTGGCATACCTCACACAACGTTCTCAACTGATGGCTTCACCGACGTAATTGACAGACCCACTCAATGCTCAGCAATGGCACTCTGTAAGTTCAATGGAACCTTTCTCAACTCACAAATGTACTCACCAGGCGACAACGATACTCGGCAACACTTCACAGTCACACTTAAAAACTGAATGCTCGGTGCCTTCCAACCAGCTTCAACCCGTTCTTATAGCGTCCAACGCAATCCTCTGTAATCTGTTAGGAACCCATGTCTTTACTTTGTTAGTATATTGTTGTTGGACGCATATGCTTTGTAAGTCATCCCGTAGTATTTGTTGATCCATAGTTTGTGTTATTGTTGTTGGTGCATATGCTTTGTAAGTCGCCCATAGTTTTGTTGATCCATAGTTTGTATTGGCCCATGGTTTTGACTCATAGTATTGGCGCCTAGAATTAGCCCATGGTTTGTATTAGCCCATGGTTTGTATTGAAACATAGTATTGACCCATGGTATTAATGCCTAGACTTAGTATATAAGTGTGTGTTGAGGCCTATGAAGGCACCGTGAAGTTAATTGTATTGAGCTTGCTCAAAGGAGGTTTCCCCCTCGAAGTGGCCCGTGATCAATATAAAAGTGATTCTAAGTTCTATTATTTCTGATATCTCGTGTATTTGCATTAATTAATTATTGTTAGAACAGTAATCCACACTTAGTACCATAGTCCATAAATTTTTATTGCCCATGTGCTTAATTAAACCATAGTTTGGACTAGGTGACTATAGTTGGTCAAATACCCACTTTTGAGAGTGTTCACACCCACTTCCAAGCAAACCAGTTCACCCAGCCTCCTATTTTGTCCACATGTGCGCCCTCTCTCCTTGATTTGGGGAATTTCAGTTGACTAGGGGCGCTAGGGTGGATTTTGCCCAATTTTGGCTAGATTTGGAGCATTTAATGCTCCCTTGGTCCCCCCAAACTCCTCTACTTGCTCACCCACGCCTACCTTGGCCTCATTAATGACCCATCATGCTTCAGCCACCTTCACACCAGAATTTGTGACTGTTTGGGGTGATTGGGATTGAGTTGGACCCACCTAGGGGGGATTGAGGCCCATTTGGAATTTTTGACTTGTACACTCAGCTTGAGCTCACTAAAGCTCTCGAATTTCTCATGGATGTAATAAAAACCTATTACTAACATTTTCATATGTTAGACAGTCAGTTAATGAAAATATTCAGCTTACATTGTGTGTAAAATTATCTCCTTTTTCAAGTTTTTCCACTGTTTTTGCAAATTAATTCGATTTTGTGAGGTTCTCCATAGATCCTAGATCTTCTGTGATCAAAATAATCACATGGTATCAGAGCCATCATGGAGTTAGTGAGTTGCAAGTCAATATTGAGCATTGAACTGCATTCTAGAGAGGATTTCCAGATAAAAATTGAGTGTTTTTTGCAGGTGTTTCAGTAGTTTTCTCACCATTAACGCAACAGTCATGGAAGCAAACCAAATGTTTCTCACACCCTTAAACTTTTTCGATTGGAAGGCTAAGATGGTTATCAAGCTGATATCTAAGGGTCTCTATAGAGTAACCATGGGCACAGAAGTGGAGCCAAATTCTGCTGTGGAGAAAGCAAAGTACTACAATCGACTTGATGAAGCTTATGGATTGCTATGCCTGAGCATTTCAAGGGAACTCTTATTTCATACAGACTGTTTGACAACCCCCAACGAAGTATGGGTGAATCTAGAATCACTCTTTGGGAAAACTGATGAACTGAGAGGCCACCAGCTTGAAAACGAGCTCATTAGCTTGAGCCCAGCGCATTTTGAAACCATCCAGGAGTTCTTCACGAAGTTCAAGTCACTGGTGCTTCAACTGCAACAATGTGGAATTGTTAAGAAGGAGGAACAACTGATTCTGTCCATCCTTTCGAAGCTAGGCCCAGAATTCTCTGTATTTGTTAGCACATTTCACTCAGCCAAAATGACCCTTCGAAACTGGAAAATGCCATCACTAGATACCTTCATGGAGTGTCTCACTCAGGAGCAGGACAAACTAGTTCAGATGGGAACCATAAAATCAAAGGACCAAGCATTGGCAATGGGTGTTTCAAATGCCAACAAAGGCAAGCAGAAAGCCAAGAATTCGAAGCAGCAAGAGAAGAGGAAGTTTGACAAGACCAAGTCTGCAGATGGGGGTTCGAATCTGTCAAAGGAAAAGGACAAGAAGGGAAAGGAAAAGACCAAATGCACCTATTTTCATAGGGGATGGAATCCAGAGAGCTCATGCATGAAGAAAACCATTGATTCAATGGCGCAGCTGCTGGAGAAGAACAACATCCCAGTCCCTGAGGGCGCAAGGAAGAAAGAGAGCACCTCAAATCCTGACAATAAGGAGAAGTGTCATGCTTTGGTAGCAGGTATTTCGAATCCCTCATCCTTTATCATTGATTCAGGAGCTTCCAGACATATGGTTTCATCCAGAGAGCTCTTCTCCTCTATGCATTTGAATCGTGGCCCAACAGTTCGAATGGGAGATGATTCAGAAATCCAGACCAAGGGGATTGGTAGGATTGACATGGAGCATGGCTATTTCAGTGATGTGCTCTATGTACCTTCATTGGCTGCAAATTTGCTATCAGTTTATCAAATGACCCATACAGGAGAAGCCAAGAGAGTAACATTTACTCCAGATTTGGTAGAAATCTCAGAAATTTCTTCAAATCAAGTTGTGGCTGTAGGGTATGCTGATCATGATGAGAGAATGTACAAGTTCTCTAATTTCATTCCACACTCTAGTGACCATGCTCTTGTCTGTCATGCCAACGAGACCTCCAAGTTGTGGCATGAAAGGTTTGGCCACATGAACTACAAATATCTCCAGACATTGCACAAGGACGAGATGGTGGAAGGGCTTCCAGAAATCAGATCTTCAAATGGTACATGCATTGGGTGTGTAGTTGGAAAGCATCCTGAGCGTAGCTATGAGAAGGGAATGGCAAGGAGAGCCACTCAACCACTTGGATTGGTACATTCAGACCTCATTGGTCCTCTTCCCACTCCGTCATATGGTGGATCAAGGTATGTACTCACATTCATAGATGACTACTCTCAATTCTGCTGGGTTTACTTCCGTAAATTGAAGTCAGAAGTGTTTGAAAAATTGAAGATTTGGAAAGCCCTAGTGGAGAATCATAGTGGTCATAAGATAAATATCCTTAGGACTGATAATGGAAAGGAATATCTGAATAATAACATTCAGCATCTTTGTGAGGAATGTGGCATCCAAATGCAACATTCAATCCCCTACACACCTCAGCAAAATGGTGTGGCAGAGAGGAAAAATAGATCTCTCAAAGAGATGGCCACTTGCATGATTGAAGCTAGGGATCTAAGCCCTAAGCTATGGGCTGAAGCCATCAATTGTGCTGCTCATATTCAGAACAGATCCTTTCACAAATCAGTCAAAGAAAAAACCCCCTATGAGGCATGGTTTGGCCAAAAACCAAATGTGTCAAATTTCAGGATTTTTGGGTCTAGAGCATGGGCTCGAATTCCATCAAAAAAGAGGAAGGATTTGGAGCCACAGAGAAGAGAATGTATCATGGTTGGATATGGTGAGGACACAAAGGGCTACAAGCTCTTTGACACATCCACACTCAAAACTTTCATTGAGAGAAGTGTGCAATTCGAAGAAGAACCAATTCCAGATTTTGAGCTTGCACCAGGGGAAAGCTCTTCTCCTCCTCACCTTAATTAAATTAGTGATGATTCCACTTCTGATTTTTCTGATATTTCTGAAGATGACATGTATGAAGATGACATTGCTGTACATGAGTCACCATCAAGGCCCAAGTGGGATGAAAAAATCATACAAGCTACAGGTGAATTGGCAGGCAATCCCCAAGAGCCTAGGAAGACTAGATCTCAAACAATCAATGCTTCCTTTGCAAATGAAAGTGAAGTTGCTGATCACTGTTATATGATGATTGGATCTGATCCAACATCATATCAGGAAGCTCATCATGATCCAAGGTGGAGAGCAGCAATGCAAGAAGAATTCCAATCTCTCCAAGAGAACAAAACATGGGATTTGGTGCCTCTTCCTCCCAAGAGGAAACTTGTGCAATGTAAGTGGATTTTCCGAACCAAACCTGTTGCTGATGGTTCTGATCTGAAGTACAAGGCTAGGTTAGTGGCTAAGGGCTACTCACAAATCCATGGTGTGGATTATACAGAGACCTTTGCACCGGTTGCAAAGATGGACTCAATTAGACTAGCTCTAGACATGGCAACTAGTAAAGGTTGGGAAGTTCACCACATGGATGTCAAAAGTGCATTCTTGCATGGTGAGCTACAAGAAGAGATATATATGCAGCAACTTGAAGGATTCCAAGAGGATCCCACACTTGTATGCAGGTTGAAGAAGTCACTCTATGGGCTCAAGCAAGCCCCTAGGGCTTGGTATGCCAAAATGGATGCTTTTTTGCTCTTAATTGGTTTTTGTCGATGCAAGTCTGATCCAAATGTTTATTTGCAGCAATGTGATGATAATTTGAAGGTCATTGTACTGTATGTTGATGATATTTTAATTACAGGGAGCTGCAACAAACAAATTGGCTCAATTAAAGCTTCTTTGCACAGTGAATTTGCCATGAGCGACCTAGGATTGCTAAGACAATTTTTGGGTTTGGAAATTGAGCAATCTGAGAGAGGTATATTGCTGAGTCAACCTAAGTATGCTTCAGACCTGTTATTCAAGTTTAAAATGGCTGAATGTAAGGCAGCCAAGTGCCCATTCCTTTCAGGCATAAAACTAGGTGAATTTGAAGACTCTCCATTGGTGGATTGCACACTCTATAGGCAGCTAGTCGGAAGTTTGTTGTATCTTACACATACAAGACCTGATTTGTCTTATGCTGTAAGTGTTGTAGCAAGGTATATGCAGCAGCCACATGATATCCATTGGAAGGCTGCCAAAAGTATCCTTCAATATGTCCAAGGAACAAAGAGCTTTGGGGTACACTATGCAGCTGGTTCTTCACTTCAACTAGCTGGATTTTCTGATTCCGATTGGGCGGGAGATCCCATCGATAGAAATTCCACTTCAGGTTTTGCGTTTATGTTTGCTGAAGGTCCCATTTGATGGTCAAGTAAGAAACAACATACCATTTCTCTTTCATCAACAGAGGCCGAGTACAGGGCAGCAGTGAACGCAGCCACACAGTGTGTTTGGTTGCAAGGCATTCTTCGGGAGTTTGGTGTTGCTATTGATTCTCCAACCAATATTTGGGTGGATAATCAAAGTGCCATCAATATATCTACTGATCCAGTACAGAGGCAAAGAACAAAGCACATTGAAATCCACATGCATTACATTCGGGGCTTGGTGCATGACAGGGTGATTTCATTGCAGTATTGCCCATCCACCGAGCAAACTGCAGATATTTTCACCAAGTGCTTTACTGAGAAGACCTTCACTCACCTGAGAGATTTTCTTGGAGTGAGTGATGGATGGTGATTGCTGCAATTTAATTGCAAGTTCATCCCCATGTCCATTTTAGAGGGAAGTTTTTATCCCATGAGGTTTTACTTCTTTTCCTCGGTTCATATGGACAAATAAAATTTATGTTTGTAATGAGGTGACTTGAGCCTTTGTTGCCAAGGCCTCCCACTTATCTTTCATGAGTTGTACTAAGTTCTGGTTAATGGGGGGTGTTAGAACAGTAATCCACACTTAGTACCATAGTCCATAAATTTTTATTGCCCATGTGCTTAATTAAACCATAGTTTGGACTAGGTGACTATAGTTGGTCAAATACCCACTTTTGAGAGTGTTCACACCCACTTCCAAGCAAACCAGTTCACCCATCCTCCTGTTTTATCCACACATGCACCCTCATTAATTGCTGGAGCGCCCTCTCTCCTTGATTTGGGGAATTTCAGTTGACTAGGGGCGCTAGGGTGGATTTTGCCTAGATTTGGAGCATTTAATGCTCCCTTGGTCCCCCCAAACTCCTCTACTTGCTCACCCATGCCTAACTTGGCCTCATTAATGACCCAGCATGCTTCAGCCACCTTCACACCAGAATTCGTGACTGTTTGGGGTGATTGGGATTGAGTTGGACCCACCTAGGGGGGATTAAGGCCCATTTGGCATTTTTGACTTGTACACTCAGCTTGAGCTCACTAATGCTCTCGAATTTCTCATGGATGTAATAAAAACCTGTTACTAACATTTTCATATGTTAGACAGTCAGTTAATGAAAATATTCAGCTTACATTGTGTGTAAAATTATCTCCTTTTTCAAGTTTTTCCACTGTTTTTGCAAATTAATTCGATTTTGTGAGGTTCTCCATAGCTCCTAGATCTTCTGTGATCAAAATACTCACAATTATTGCAGGTTCTTCACATCTGGTATCAGAGCACTTTCTTGGGCTCGTTGGGTGGAATTTCTGCCAAATTTGTTTTTCGCATCTGTTGCAAGTTTGGATCTGGGGATAACCCTTATTCGCTTAACTGTGGGAATTACTTGGGCATAAGCCCTAAAAATCATTGTGATGAGTACCACAGGAACCCCAAAATAGCTGGCCCATTGAGAGGACCTGCCAGCGAAAAGGGCAACGACCCCTGCCTGATTGACTAGTTCCCACCCGTGAGGTGAACCAAGAGCTGTCGTTTGTGGCAAAGCGGTTATCAGTTTTACCTGAGCCGTGGAGTGAGGGGTACTGCCCCAATACGCAAGCCGTCAAACAGCATTGGTGGCCGAGTGAATCCCCTGAACCGATAGGAAGCCGCACATACCTGGGGTCCATATCTATTTTCAGTTGAACTGTTGCCGATCACTTCCGCTCCAGATCCATCCTTTTCAAATCTATTCTAAAATTCATTCCAGATCTAGTCGTCGTTTCAGATCCAACCATTTTCGATCATTTCCGCGCTGTTGCAGATCCATCTGTTGTGGATCCCTTCCACGCCGCTGTTGCCAATCCATTTATGATAAATAAATAAAAAAACTGTTTTTCGGCTATATCTCCCTTGTTTCAACTCTGTTTTCCCTGAAACTTCATTGACATCCCTGCAATCCCATTATGCATATTTCATTCCTGAAGACCCTATCCCAAATTCCACTTCCCAAGACCAGAAATCTCACATTTGCCTATTTTTAGGGTTTTCCATAACTCCTTCAATTTTCACCCAAACGCTATCAAATTTTGCCACCGTGTTCCTTTCCTAATTCTGCTTCTTTGTCCCTCTCTACCAAATTTTCTCATTCTTTCACCCCGCTTCTGAAATGCTCTTTTTTGCTTCCATATCCATCAGAAAGTGTCCAAAACCTAGTCAAACCCCAATTACCCATCCGAGTTTTTCCCAAATCCAAATCTTCCTTTACTAAATAAGCTTTTGTTTGTGTTTTTCTATCCATTTCCAAGGAAAAAAAAAAAACCATGGAGGAAGCACTTGCAGCCATCCAAACCAAACTCCAAGATCTGGATGAAAAATTTATCAGTCTCCATCTTCGGCATTCGGCCATGAACAACAACCGACAGCCAGAATCTTTTGTAGCCACCGGGTTCTCTTCTTCCAGTAATTTTCGCGGGCCGAAGCTTGATTTTCCTCGCTTCAATGGTACTGATCCGACTAGATGGATATACCGAGCAGAATAATATTTCAGTTTGCATAATACTTTTGATGTCCAGAAAGTTCCACTTGCATCCTTTCATTTGGAACAAGAATCCCTTCAATGGTACCGTTGGTACATCAAAGCTCATCCCGAGCCAAACTGGACAGATTTTTTCCAACTCCTTTTGCCACAATTTGGTCCTAGTGCTTTTGATGAATTCATAGGAGCACTCACTGAACTTCACCAAATTGGCATAGTGAGAGAGTACCAGACAGAATTTGAGAAACTGGCCAATCACACAAAAGGATTGTCTGATGAATTCTACAGGAGTTGTTTTATCAGTGGTCTCAAGGATGAAATCCGGTCAGAGGTCAAAATGTTCTGTCCCAACACAATCATGGAAGTCCTAGGGTTGGATAAGTTGGCAGAGGACAAGATCACATCTCAACAACGCTCCAAACCCACCTTTGTTCCCTTCAGAAATATGGGTTCCCAACGACCTCCCATCACGCCTACTCCTCAACCAATTCCTATCAAGCATTTGTCTGAAACAGAGATGCATGCACGCCGAGAAAAAGGGCTTTGTTATAATTGTGATGAGAAATTCACTCAGGGACATAGATGTGTTCAACAAAATCTCTATCTCTTGGATGTGGATTCTCCGCCTGCCTCAGAACTTGGTGAAGAAGCTACAGATACAGTAGATGATCAGGTCGACATTCAACACCCGCCTATTGACACTCCATCTCAGGACGGCCCACTCGAGATCTCTCTCCATGCTGTAACCGGCGTCACCACCCCACAAAAAATGCGGGTCAAGGGATACTTCAAGAAGCTCCCTCTTACCATACTCATTGATTCTGGTAGCACTCATAACTTCATTGACCCTCGGATTACCAAACAGGATGATTTTTTTGTCCATCCTTGCTCCAACTTTGAAGTCATGGTTGCCAATGGGGGCACCTTACCTTGCAAAGGGAAGTGTCACAATGTGCGTATTTCTATGGAAGATTATAACCTACGCTCTGACATGTTTGCCTTGTCCTTAGGCGGATGTGATGTGGTTTTGGGCGTTCAATGGTTACGCACAATTGGCCCCATCTTATGGGATTTTGCTGAACTTTGGATGCAGTTTTCAGCCAATGGGACACAACACAAAATTATGGGCTTACCACCAGGGTCTCTTTGCATCATCAGTTCACATCACCTGGAAAAGATCCTTAAGAAGAATTCACATGGTGTCATTGCTCATCTCCATTCCCTTCAGATGCACCCACCAATGGTCTCCACTACTTCCTTGGATAGATATGTAGGTGTCTTTGTTGCACCAGTGGGCTTGCCACCTTCATGAGACCTTTCCGGTAAGCATTTAGCCGCATCTACATCTCAGCAGGACATGATGGCTATTTTGCATACAGTACAGAAGTGGCAGCCATCCCTATTGGGGAATTATTTCTGCATCAAGACTGATCTCCAGAGTCTGGAAACTTTCCTAGAACAATGGGTCTCCTCCCGAGCACACCTGAAATGGGTTATCCAACTCATGGGTTATGACTATGCGACCACTTACCAGAAGGGTAAGGACAATATGGTGGAAGATGCTCCTCCTCGCACATTTGATGACCCAGTTTCTCTTATAGCTATTTCTCTGGTTGTTCCAAATTGGTTGCAATCTATTCAACGGGGCTATCTCTTCTATGAACTCCATGCTTCTTCATCAGTAGGGCACTCTGGGTTCCTCAAAACGTATGACCAGGAACAATGTAACATCTTTTGGCAGGGACTCAAAAGGACAATTCAACGGATGGTGGTTGACTATGATACTTTCCAGGTCAACAAGGGTGAAATGACCCTCCTTTCGGGAATGCTCGAACCCTTGTTTATCCCTCCATAGATTTGGACAACTATTTCTAGTGATTTCCTAGAAGCGCTCCAGTGGTATAGTACCACATCTCAAAGGACACCATATGAAGCAGTCTCTAGACAGGCACCACCAGTTCTTCTTCCATACACCTTCAACAGCTCCCCAGTTCAAACAATTGACTCAATTCTTCGAAACCGTGATCAGCTTCTTCTCATTCTATAGGACAATTTTCACATGGCAAGAATTCGACTGAAACAACAAGCCGATCAACACCATTATGAGCGCACTTTTCACATCACTGATATGGTTCTCCTTCATCTATAGCCTTCCACACAATCCTCCTTGAAACTCCAAAGGCACCAGTGGCTCGGAATGCAACCCGAGGATGTTACAGGGCATCCACTCCTTCAAATTCTGCATCAATTTCCACATCTAAAGCTTTGAGGACAAAGATTTTTCTAAGGGAGAGGGGATGTTAGGAACCCATGTCTTCACTTTGTTAGTATATTGTTGTTGGACGCATATGCTTTGTAAGTCGTCCCGTAGTATTTGTTGATCCATAGTTTGTGTTATTGTTGTTGGTGCATATGCTTTGTAAGTCGCCCATAGTTTGTATTGGCCCATGGTTTTGACTCATAGTATTGGCGCCTAGACTTAGCCCATGGTTTGTATTGACACATAGTATTGACCCATGGTATTAATGCCTAGATTTAGTATATAAGTGTGTGTTGAGGCCTATGAAGGCACCGTGAAGTTAATTGTATTGAGCTTTATCAAAGGAGGTTGCCCCCTCGAAGTGGCCCGTGATCAATATAAAAGTGATTCTAAGTTCTATTATTTCTGATATCTCGTGGATTTGCATTAATTAATTATTGCAGGTTCTTCACATAATCATCACTAAATCCTGCATTATCTCGACCGAAATTTTGTATTAATGACTCAAATCCATCGTCAATCCTGTCAGCTGATCGGTCGGATCCGCCATTAATGACCATCATTCGAACAAGTACCCTTAATTAACTATCTTCACTTTTGGCATTTATTGTTAATTTGACCCTGTTGCGACCCTACCACTTGTCACAAACCACTCCTAACTTGCGGCACAAGCCTCCCTGCTTGTGCATTATGTTCCTGTCGGTGCGCCAACCTGCCACCGATCAACCTGCATTTTTTTTTTGTTCCTGATGCGACTCAGGCATCGCGCTGTTCCAAGCCCGACTGATAGGGCTTAAACCTGCTAACATTAATCAACTTTGGGAGCATCACTCCGTCCAATTGCTGCAACTGTACCGCTCCGCCTGAAGTGATGCTACTGATGCGATACGGACCAAGCCAATGCATCTACAATTTACCTGGATGTTTCATAAAATTGCTGTCATACAACAGCACCAAGTTACCTTGTTGAAACTGCTTGTTTTTGATGTGGCGATCATGCCACGCCTTCTGACGATCCTTCTCCACCTCCTAGTGGAATCCTGTGATAAATCGATCTTCCTCCAGCTATACTAACTACGCTAGATGTTCTTCCAATGCTGCTGCAGCATCCATACCTGTTGTTGCCGCTATACGCAGACTCAGAACGATGTACTCCATTGGCATAATTGCTTCTTGTCCATACACCAACTTAAATGGTGTCTGTCCCGTCAACCTTTTACACGTGGTGCAATACGCCCACAACACTGCTGGAATTTTCAGATCCCAGTCATCGCGGTTCACATTGCACACCTTTGTCAGCGCATGCTCCAATATCTTGTTGAAAGCTTCCACCGTGCAGTTTTCCTACGGATGATATGGAGTACTCTTCTTATGCTGTATCTGCAGCTCCTCTGTCAATGCGCTGATGGTGCGATTAATAAAATGGATGCCTTTATCACTCAACAATATCTTGGGGCAGTCGAAGCGAGTGATAATGTTGTCAAACAAGAACCGCGCAGTCGTGGCTATGGAACAATCAACAATTGGTGCAGCTTCCGCCCATCTTGTCAAATAATATGTCACCGTGATGATGTATCGTGCACCAGTGCGCTTCCCTGGTGGATTGATTGGTCCCACAAAATCCACTGCCCATTTGTCAAACGGCTATAGTGTTAACTGAGGCATCAGCGGCATCTCATCCCTCCTAGATGGCTTCTCGATTCTCTGACAAACATCACAGGACCGCACATAGTCTGTCGCATCATTATGCAGCGTGGGCCACCAAAGTCCCGCACGAAGCACCTTCTTGGAAGTCGCCCGACCGTCGTAGTGCCCTCCAGCCACTCCTCCATGTGCTTCTACCAATATCTGCACTTTCTCATGTGGCAAGACACACCGACGCAATATCTCATCTGCACCCATCTTGTATAACTCTCCGGCGATTAGCTGGAAGTCTGCAGCCTTGACCACCAACTACTTCTTTTGACTCGTGGTGAACTCCTCTGGTGCAGTACCTGTCTCTAGAAACTAAATGATTTCTCCAAAATAGCCATCAGCTACTTCAACCTTAAATAGTTGCGCATCAGGCAACCCATCTTCAAGGTTAGTTGGCTCTTCTCATGTTTCAATCCGCGATAGATGATCAGGGCCAGCATTCAACCACCCTGGTTTCACAATTACTTCAAAATCGAACTCCTTAAAGAGAAGTAACTAGCAGCACATATTCCCCCCCAACACAAGCTTATTGACCAGGTATTTCAATGCAGAGTGGTCTGTGAACATCTTAAAATGGCCTCCCAGTAAGTAGTGTCGAAACTTCTGCAGTGCATATACCATCGCCAAGCCTTCCCTCTCGGTAGTGGTGTAGTTCCTTTCTGCGGATTACAACTTCTGACTGGCGAAAGAAATAGGGTGATCAAGATCCCCCTCTCTTGGTTGCGCTAGCACCACAACGAGTGAAATCGACGATGCATCAACATGGACATGGAATTCGTTACTCCAGTCCAGAAATACTAGTATCGGTGCCGAATCCATCTTAGCTTTCAGCTGCTCAAAACTATCCCGACATTCAGTGCTCCATTGAAATATGCATCTTGCTTCAGTAGCTTCTCCATAGGTGCGGTGATCGCTTCATATCCCTTAATGAACTGCGATAATACCCAGTATGCCCCAAATTTTCCCTCAACTGCTTAACGATGGTCGGCAGTGTCAAGCTCAAAATGAGCACAATCTTTGCTGGATCGACTAACAACCCTTGTTTGCACACAATGTGACCCAGTAATATCCCAAACGACGCACAAAAAATGCACTTCTTCAAATTCAGCGATATCTGGTGCTGTCGACAACGCTCCAGCATCAATCGCAGATTGGCCAGATGATCGTGGATCAAACCATAGACTGTCCAGTCGTCCATGTGCACCTGCAAAAAATTCTGAATGAAATCCCGGAACGTAGAAACAACAACCCACGAGAATATCGCAAGTGCGTTCTTCAACCCAAACGGCATCACAGTATACTAAAAATAGCCCCATTCGATCACAAAAGTCATCTTGTGGTGGTCTTCCTTTGCAATGCAGATATGATGATTGCCTGAGAACCCATCCATGAAAGAATACATCTCTTGGCCACCTACTCCTTCAAGCACTTCATCAGTAAACGGGGTCGGAAAGGGATCATGCAAGCAGGCATCATTTAACTTCCACAAATCGACACAGATGCGTACCTCACCAATCTTCTTGTCCTATACCACCATAGGAGTAATCCATTCTGACTCTTCAACTGATTCAATGATACCAACATCCAACATGCGATCAAGTTTTTCCTTGACCTTCTCCTTATGTCGCGGATTTAGCCGATAGGGTCGCTTCCTGATCGGTTTAGCATCTGGTTTCAATGGAATCTTCATCTCGCCTAAATCACCCAAAATACCTTTCATCTCAGAAAACTTCGTAGGAAAAAGGTCTTGGAACTCATGCAACAAATCAGTGACCTTCCCATCATCTCATCATCCCAATAATCTCCAACATTCGCAAACTTGGGAGTGGCCTCCGTCCCAATATTGATCTTGCGAAGCTTCAAGGGTTGACTGAACGGATCACTTGGCGCATCAGGTGGTACCACATCGCGACTTCCTTCAGACTCCAGAATATTGATATTTCGCGGATCGTCACTATCTTCAGACCCACCAGTGATATTGTAACATTCCATCATGGATTGCATCTGGCAATGCACAAGTGGATCTGCAGGATATTTCACTGGGACAACCTTCAAAACCACATCGCGGATGAGCTGCAAAGCATTGTTAATATCCTGGTTGGCATCTGTGAAGCTGAACGTATGAGTAAAGCATACCGTCAACTCCATCCAAGTGGTATTTTATCTTCGCAACTTAGCTGCAGTATACCATGAGCGCGGCATCTCATCTAAAGTATGAATAAAGGAATGGACCCATTCATCTCGTGGTCGTGATGACCACAATGTCTGACATTCTTTCAAATGACCTACAGGGTTATTCCGACCATCATACTTCCCGGTGTGGTAGACCTCGGTATCGCCGAAATGAACCGTCATCAATCTCTTGCACTGTGACCACCCATCGATTGATTTCTTGTGTGTCGCCCACCAGCGTGCTGGAGCATCCTTCAGTGCTTCCTCCAATGCCAGCAATCGCTGAGGTTCTGAAACTCATTCCTCAAATTCTGTCAGAAATTTAGACAAGCCAGGAAGCCCTTCATATACGGGTAATGTGACTGTTTCAGTCGCAACGCGACATAGTGACTGCGTGATTAACCCACACTTGCGGAGTGACACCTCATGCAAGCGGTTCTGCCAATGTTCTAATGCGTCATCAAAGTCGGAAGACACAGAACTGTCACTGCGCCATCCCAGCTCACCGTTGGCAGTCGGATGAATATAGTCTTCGGAAATGTTGAATGCATGGTCCCATCCACTGGGATCGTCATCTTTCACTGGATCAATGTATCTGCGTCCTTTAGCCGGATCCAACCGGGATATGACTCTGAGATCGCGGTTTTCAAAAGTCATCATCCGCCACTTGAAGTTGATTACCGCTCCACTATCGTTATCCCATCTGATCCCCAACAATGCGGGATACAAACTTCCTCCTTCAACTACTTCAATGACATTGAAGTCAGCATATGTCTTCATACCTTCAATGTCCACCACCAGATGTGGGACTCTTCAAATCGGTGTCACCTTAGCGTGATTAGCTAACTAGAGCTGTACAGGAGACCAGATCAATGGGGGGCTCCCCATTTTCTGCCATGCCTGCTTGGTTAAGATGTTGACATCCGAACCAAGATCCAGAATAACAGAATCAACATCATAGTTCCTGATTTGGATATTCATTCGCATCTCCTTACCTGTCTTCCGTCGCTATAAGGAGTTTACTGCGGACTCCTATCATCCCCTAGCTGGATGCTGCAACAACCCCTCAATCTCAGCAAGGTCTATGGGATCTCTCACCAACAATAAACAACTCTTGAGAAACTTCTGCAAGGTTCCGGACTGCGCTGATGGATCGGCCTCCGAAGTCGCATAAAAAATAGGGGGCATGTCATAGATAATAGCTTTACCGCGATCCTGGTCCATCACACGACATGCCTGAAAGAACTTATCACGCTCAGACTCAACATCAAATGATACCTTCTTCTTCCCGACCAATCGAATTTCCCCTCCTATTGGTGTGCCTCCCCATGTGATGACTGCGACGGCCACATCTTGTGGTCTTGGTTCCGCAGAAATTGTCATAACATTCGCACCCTGATTTTGATTTGGTGTCGGATTCCCTTGTTGGTTCACATTTTTATTAGCATTCTGAACTGGACGATGGTTCTGGTTCTGCACCGGTTGCTGCACTTGATTCTGTACTGGTTGTTGTGCCTGGTTATGCAATTGTGGAACATTCCATGCCTGCCATCATGCAATCAACTGTGGGCAGTTATCCACTGTGCAGTTGGTAACAAAGCAAAATGTACACTGCGTCTGCAATAGTGGGAAATTGTGCTGATAGTGTACCCATACTGCACAGTGATAGCACTGAACAGGTCCACGACCTCCTCGTCCTCCTCCTCGACCAAATCCTCCACCGCGTCCACCTCGAAATGCTCCATGGAATCCACCCTGGTGTTGGTACTGCGGTTGATTGTATTGCTGCTGCATCAGAGCTGGTTGCATGCCTTTCCCTTGCTGCGCATACTGTGGTTGCTGAACGTACTGTGGTTTTTGTGGAGCCATTTGCATCGGAGCATATTGCAACATAAACTGTTGTGGTTGCTGCTGCGGTACAAACTGTACCTACGGTTGAGGTAGCGGCTGGGCTACCTACGGCTGCGGTTGTGGTTGTTGTACGGTACGCTGATCGTCCTTCACATAGAATGCATCGTATGTTCTCTCATGAAGCAACCTGTATGCCCAAAAATCTTTTTCATCGTGTCCCACAAATTTACAGAAAGTGCAGTACAGATTCATCGGTTTGGTGACCATCTTCTGCATGTATGGACATTCCTCATGGTGGTTCCCAAATACCTGACAAATGCGACACCATGGCATGCCACCACCATTCAATGGGTTGGGTGCCCCTGAAACCAAGTAGTTGCGGAAATCAAGGCAATTGTCCTTAGTATGTCCTTCCCCTCGACATTGTGTACACCATACTTCTTTGCGCTGCTCCTTTCCCTTCTTCAAATCTTGCAGCTGTATGGTCAAGTTAGCCAGTTGTGTCTGTATTTGCGACATCCCAGCTGCATTTTATTCAATCGGCGACGCCTCCAACCGCATTGCAATCTCAAGAGCTTCACTGGGCGTCGTGATGTTCTGTTGCATCAGTGGTAGCCGAATGTGCGGTAGCAGTGCCACGATGAACCACTCCTTGTGTTGAATGACGCTCATATCAAAACTAACCCTCACCATCAGCGTCTTGAACCGCTGGTCAAAATCCCACACCGTCTCATTGGGATACTGCTTAATTTCTTTCAATTCTGTGATATATTGTGCTTTAGACTCTGTCTTTCTGAATTCTGCAATCAACCCATCCCTGATGTCGTCTAGTGACTTCTCTGGAGCTCCTGTAGGGACTAGAACAAACTTGATAAACCAATCTATTGCGCGACCTCGTAGAGTTGTCGCTAACTGTCCTTTCTTAGTGGCATCACCAGTGATATGTTTTACGGTCCATACTGCTTCACAAAAAAACCAATACTTCTCTAGGTTATCTGTCCCATTCCCATGGAACAACGACAACTTAGCATCATCGCCCTCCATCCTGGGCTTCCTTCCTGTAGTCGCTGAACTACTAGCAATTAAGTTTTGTTGACCTTGTGGAGTTGAAGTGGTGTTTCTCACTGGTTGAAAGATAGTGAGCAGAGGTGTGGGTACGTTGCTGCTAGGGTTTGGTCCTGCCTATATCCTGGGCGTAGCTTGTGCATCCTTGTCCGAACTGTGAGGTCGCTTCGTCCCATGTGGTCTTCCTTCACGAACTTGCGGTTCGATCACAGCAGGACCTTCTCCTATCCTCTGCCTCTTTTCCTATCGAAACCTCGCTCCTCCCCTTGTAAGACCACTCTCTTCCTCAGCTTCACTCACAGTCTCATCATGACCTGCAAACATCTACCCCTAATCATTCCATGTACCGCCCCCCCCGCTGTTGCGATACCCACGACCTCCGCCCACCAGGTTGTTTACTGATCCAGATGCATATTCAATATACCCTTCTCGCAAATAAGCATCTTAATGGACAATTGGAGCGACAACAAAAACCTTCCCTGGGGTTCATGGAAGAAATATCTTTCAACTTCACTATAGGACTTTTGCGTATCAACCCCGAATTCAGTGATATACCCTTCCAAGATTCTATCGAGCCACACTTCGATAGCCCGCAATGCTTTATTGTCAACTTCCTGCATTTCTTGGATCAACTTTGGGGTCCAGGTCGTCGGATCACCACCTTGGTGGTTCCTCTTCTGATAGGTCAACTTTTCCAACCACTCGAACAAAGGACCAGGAATTCACAGAAAAACCATTCGTGTGGACCATCGTGAATATATCTATCTTTCCTCTTCAACGAATTCCTGCAACTTCTTATCAAACCAGCTTTGTATCTCCGGTTGCGTCAGATGCCATAACATATCCTCCTTTCACTTCACACATGGTCCCGGCAATGGAACCATTTGTTGACTCAAACCCAGTCGATAGGGGTTCCCATCGCTGTCGACACCAACCCACCGCGATCTCCCTGGGCACCGACTCAGATAGGTTTTACCCCATCCAGCAACACCTGCGGAGCAGATGAGGTCTCACCCGAGGTGTTCAAGGGAGAGTGGACGGAACCATGTTTCTTCTGAATGAAGGAGGATGATTGCAGCACCAATTACTTAACTTATCGCGACATTCAAAGATAGATACATACATTCAGATTTAACATCATTCATATTCATAGCATCATTCAATAGGAACTTTCATCGCAACAAGTATAACATTAACGCATTAGCTGCAGCAAGAAAACATAGCATCATTCATGAATTGCAACATGCATTATCATAAAACATACACAGAGAATTTCACCAAATAGTTCTGTCATGTCATATTACTTCAGCAAAACCTTGATACAATATCTCCGTAATACCAAACCTCACCAATATCTCTTGATCTCAGCTATAGACTCAAAGACGCACACATCAACATCCAAGGATCCGTACTAAGATTATTCAACACTTACAACTTATGTCTATATATAGGCTTCCGCCTTTACAATGCTTGTCCACTTACTAACAAATTCCTAACCGACACTTTGGACAAATGACCCAAAATCTAACTGACGTGGTCCAATGACCCAAAAACCTGCATACTGCGGTACAACTGACTCAAAAATACATAATATATGGTCCAAATGACCCAAAACCCGTAAACTGCGGTACAATTGACCAAAAAATGCATAAAATAATCCTCTTTACGCCCAACTCTTTTCCTTCCACGACCTCTTCCGACGTGTCGTAGCATCAACGATGCTGCGATTCTACCTTACCAAACTGCCTGCCAACATTCCTCTATAGAAGGTAAGATCTATTAAGGTTCCTGGTCCAACTGGAAGGTTCAAAGAGTTTCAATTTTTCCACATTCACTAATAAGTGAATGTGCATATATGGTGGTAGACAATGTCTATAGGGATTATCCCATACCTTCTCCAACACTCCAAAAATTCCATACCATAGCGCCTTGATATTCTTACAAAAAACTTGTAGACTTCTTTCCTTAGTCAAATGCAACCAAACTATGTCTCCTATCTCGAATGTTTTCTCTGTTGGAATAATTTAACATCTAGACCTTAGTATTATTAAATTATTTTGCTTCCTAGGTGTTTAGAACTATGTTAGTTGGCTACCTAGCACCAAAGAAATTTTTATGGACAAAATTTCTCCAATTGGCTATATTTTGGGTTTTTTTCAAAAAATAAATTTGTTATTTGGTCATTTTTAATCTCTAATATTGCCTATATTTACATAAATATTATTTTTTATCATCATATTCACCGAATTTTACAATTTTCAGTAGTAAATTGTATGTTTCATATTTAATATTCGCATGCATATGTATATATAAGTTTTTTTCAACAAAAAATAATCGCCTAGAATACTAAACTTAAGTATACTGTTAGAATCCTTAAAAAATACCCTGCCTAGCACATTATTTTCCCACCTTGGTCAATTTTATTCACTATAGCGCCCTCATGTGCTTTATTTCCAGCTTTTTCTATGCTTTTATGAGCTAGAGCACTATTCTTCTTTATTCCCTACTTTTATCCAGCTTTTGTGAGCTAAGGCGTCTTTCTTCCTGCTTTTCACATGGATTAGGATGAGCTAGTGCGCTAGGATGACTTGGGAAACCTTCTTGCTTTATTTCCTCAACATCTTCCTTCATTTTCTCCTCAAAATCCACCCACTACTTGTTTTATGGTCACTCGTTGTTAACCTAGGACCACTTAGCCAATTCATGACCAATAGCTATGAGTTGGAGTGTGATACTTGCCATATAGGGGGATTTTGGTATATTCTAAGCCTGCCACATGTGAACTACTCAAGTTTCCTCCAAGGATTTCAAATTCTCTCTATGATATGTATTATATATTATATTCATATTATTGAATAAGATAGAGTGGAATTTTACACCAGTTGAGTTCTCTCTCTTATGTTTCTACTTCCATATTTCTTCTTATTATTTCTGCAAATCTCCGTGTAAATTCTTAGTGAGTACTACCTTGTTTCTAGATCCCGGATTGTTGAATTCTATTATGGTATTGAACCTATTTATAATTTCTACATGGTATCATAGCTCAAGGAGCTTATATTGAGCATAACTACTTGCAATAATGAACCAAAAGCAGTGGAGTTACCATAGAAATCCTGGGGCAATTGACTTAAATCCATTGGTTTACCATTAGATTATACCCAGTTGTGATGCACTCTTAACTGTTCCTACTGACTAAAGTGGAGCTCATAGCTTAGATAGATCTAGATAGTCCTCTAGTATAATATTTTCTAGAAATTTTGATTTGCAAGTATTGAATAACGGTTGCAAAAATCTCAACACAAGTTCTAATGGTGAAAGTCTCCTTGAAGTGACTCCTTCTCTTGTTGCAGTAGAAGTTTATGAGAACTTTTATTTTTCATCTTCATATGCAGCTGATCCAAGAGAATACATTCGAACCTCTATTGTTGAAGAATAACTCTTCGTCATTCTCTCATCAACATTCTCCTCTTATATTTCAGAAACTGAGGATCCTATGTCAGTTATTGGTGTGCAAGATAATAATATAATGGTTATTTGGGAGTCCAGTATGTAGTGTGAAGTTGTTAGTTGTGCTCTCACTTCCACTGTTGTAACGCACCCAGAGTCGCATTAGAATTATAAAGACTCAATAGTTTTTTTAATATAAAACATATATGCATAATATCCATATGCATATTACTTATATGCATTCTTATGACAAGTGCATATTAAAATGCATACTAGATATAAGTAAACGACGAAAGCTTAAATTATTTCATAAGACCCATGAAATCTTATATCAAATGCATAAAAACTAAAATCATATTAGTGGAAGCATAATTATATCCATGTGTAGCACATTTCACACATATAAAATTTACACCATAATTAGTACCAATAATATATCTTCTATTAATATACATTAATAAACTAAGGTTTGGAAGGAAACACTTCCAATCCTTCCTTATAAATACTTTCCCAAAAATTGTGCATCAAACCTTTGGTTGAGAACTCTACAGTAAAAAAATTTGCATTAAGATCTATGCAGGCGCAGTAAGAACTATCTGTGCTAACCTAATGACTGCGCACTATGATTCACCAAAAATGAAATAAATGCAATTATAGCTATATGCATAGCTATTCTTCAAGTTATGTAATTCCCATAATTTTGATTTTAACAATAACCCAAAATATTCTTTTATACTTACTACACAGTAAACATTTTATTGAAACTGGGCATAAAAACTATATAGTAGAAACTATGCATTAAAATATTACCTTTCATGGAATTTGCACAAGGAATCACATAATGGAACAAAGGAATTATAGTCAATTCCATAGATAATCATCCAATTAATGTAATTATCATATCCTTATGTCAAGGAAATTTCTTTTTCTAACCTATTCATTTTAACTTACTGTGCAATAAAAACAATATTAGAAACTACGCAATAAGGAAATAAGAATTGTGCAATAATAACTAAAGATCTGCGTAGTAATCTTTCATGAAAAACGCGCAATAATGTTCACATAAAAGGGACAAGGGAAATTATAGTTATATACATAGCAATAATCTATTCATGTACTTTTCATATTACTATAACAAGGAAAACAATATTCCAACATATTAAATACACAATAATTAAGTAAGGTAACAACATATTAAATACACAATAATTAAGTAGGGTAACAGTTACCAATCTATCCAAAATATGGAATGCAATATTCCAACATATTTACTAAATTTACTATACAGTAAGAATTATGTCATAGGAACTGCACACTATGGTTCTCATAAATTATTTATGATAATAAGTGCTAATATTTTTAATGCACGAATGCAATAACTAATTCTTTACCAATCCAACCCATGGTATTTTGCTTGATTCACCATGTGGTTTTTAAAACAATAATACCATTCATGCAAGGATTAATGAATAAGGCTAAATCTAAGCTTTTACATAGACATTATTTCTACTTTGTATAAGCCAATTCAGCCTGTGATTTTGAAATACAAAATACCATCCATTGCAAATTCTACATGTGATTTTCAAAACCACCATACCATCCAATGCAATCCATAATAAACAAGCCTTAGCATATCGTAATTGTTTATATTTAAACTGTCAAGCATAATGGGTCAAAGCCATCTTCAACATAAATATTTAAACTTCTTTAAATAATTATTTCAAAACAATTTCGTTTATCTCATTATAAATTATTTTCTCCCATTTATATGAATAATAAGAGTTAAAACTCTTCAACGTAACTTAACACACATTTCATTTGAACTGAGCAGTAATCAAGTAATAATTGTCTACATAACTATTTTCTTCCAATTGAAAATATTTACTATGCACAATAATATCTGTCTAAATAACTATGTCCTTCTAATTACCTAGAAAACGAGAATTTTAAACCCTTTGAAATAATTTGAATAAGCATTTTATTTACAAACTTGGAAATTAGTGATTTCTAAGAATTTCCCGGACTTTGACATAATTAAAGAAAGGGTATTCATAAAAATTTAGTTTCATTTGAACAATTTATGCATTATTATTCAACATAGCGTAGAATTAAACTTGTACTCATTCCATAAATGGAATTCAACCAAAATTAAACTTGCACTCATTCCATAAACAAGAGTTCAACCAAACAACACCTATTCTCATTCTTTATATCTGATTACATAAATTAAAACAAGAATACCATGGAAATTATTTTACTATTCATTAAATAAACAACATTGAGAAATTAAAACATAATTTCCAAGAATTAAAACTTATCTGGAAAATACTTGAATTGGGAAACTGGCTCTGTGTGAGGCACGCTCCACCTAACCATAGGTATTTCTATTCATTCATCTCTCAATAGAACACCACCCCCGAACTTAGACTCATGCATTCACCAGACAGACATCTCACCAGTCCCATAATTTCTCAGGATTAAACTCTTGGCAATCAGGCAATTGGCTTAAATCCAATTCCATGCCAAATAGTGCATTTCACTTCCTTGATTTCCTTTTGACTGCACAACAGTGAAAACACATCACTGTCATATGTGCTTGGAATTCCATCAATTCAGTTTCCTACACCATTTGCCACTTCATTGGTATAACCAAATACAAATTGGTATGACCGCACAACAGTGAAAACATATCACTATCATCCGTGCTCAAAATTCCACCAAGACAGTTAGCTACACCATTAGCCACTTCACTAGAACATTACAGTGACAATTTGGACAAAGTTTCAGTAGCAAAACTCCAACAAGTGGTTTAGATACTCAGGAATTCGTATCAAATTCCCTTGTCAGACAATCATTCTCCTCCCATGTTTGCTTAGACATCCCACATGCACATATTCTTCTTTCGGGATGAAGGAATATTCATAATAATCCCATTTCCATTTGCATGCATTATTTTTATGCATGTCAAGATGAAACCACATGGGTTTCCAAGAGACCCATGTTTCCCTCTTTATTATTATTATTTTTATTTAAAAAAAACAAATAAGCTCTCCCCTAATCCCACTTAAACCCATTTAAATCATAATCATGATTTAAAGCAAGTTTTAAATTAATTAAAGGGATTAAGACTTAATTAAGACTTAGGATAAAATTTAGGGACTTAAAGGTTTAATGGGGTCATATCATGGTTTCCTACCTAAGACATTCTAACCCCCTTACTGTCTCTGGTGAATACACGAGTCCCCAATCTCTTCAGCGTACTGCCTCATCACAGTCAGTTATGGATTTTAATATTAATAATTACAAAATATACAATTATTCTGCCATACATGCAAGTGCATATCAATATTTACATCATACATATGATCATGTCAGGGGTCTCAACTAGGGATATTACAACTGTCTAGGTTCATGCCTATTCCTATGTGGTTTCTAGCACATTTCCTTAAGAAGTTGGAGACACCCCTTTATTCTCCTATCATTCTCAGAATGTGAGGATGATAAGCTTGTTGTGACAGATCATTCACACCCTGATCCTTCTCTAGAAGCTGAAGAGGAATTCTATTCCTCTCTTTCACATGAGGATTTTGGTTCAACATTTGGTGTGTTATTAGATGTTTTGAAGGATAGATCAAAGTTTGGAGATTATGCATTCGCTCTCTTTGGTCTCTTACTTCCTATCCACTGCTACATGATGGCAAGCTAATTTCCTCTTGAATATGGAGACTCTCAAGTCTCATTTGGACCTAATCTCAGGAAGTTCAAGTCTGGTGAGCACTTACTTTCGCTCTACTATCAGTGGATCTCAGTTGTTCTACATGGATACATTGTCTATCATGCAGTTGTTTATGTTCATGATTCAATTGAGCACACTCCACTTCTTCCCAAGAAGAAGATTCCTCCAGACATGCTCACCAAGTTCACACCTGCTTGGAGTTTGGAGAGCCTTATTATGGTGTATTTCATGTCCATTTTTGAGGGGGGGGTTTCTTCCCAAGTGGTTTTCTCTCTTTCCTCAGTTTACATGGACATAATAAATTGTAAAGGGTGACCATAAGCCTTTGTTTCTTGGGCCCTAATTTTGATATTTCACTCACATAAGTCAGGATTAAGGGGGATGTTGGAATAATTAACCATCTAGACCTTAGTATTATGCAATTATTTTGCTTCCTAGGTGTTTAGAACTATGTTAGTTGGTTACCTAGCACATTATTTTCCCACCTTGGTCAATTTTATCCACTATAGCACCTCATGTGCTTTAGTTCCATATTTGTCTATGCTTTTATGAGCTAGAGCACTATTCTGCTTTATTCCTACTTTTATCCAACTTTTGTGAGCTAAGACAAATTTATTCATGCTTTTAACATGGATTAGGATGAGCTAGTGCGCCAGGATGACTTGGGAAACCTTGTTGGTTTATTTCCTCAACATATTCCTTCCTTTTCTCCTCAAAATCCACCCAGTACTTGTTTTTTGGTCACTCATTGTCAACCTAGGACCACTTAGCCAATTCGTGACCAATATCTATGAGTTGGAGTGTGATACTTTCCATATAGGGGGGATTTTTTTCTATTCTAAGATTGCAACATGTGAGCTACTCAAGTTTCCTCCAAGGATTTTGAACTCTCTCTATGATATGTATTATATATTGTATTCATATTATTGAATAAGATAGATTGGAAGTTTACACCAATTGAGTTCTCTCTCTTATATTTTGATTCAATAGTTCTTATTATTTCTGCAAATCTCTATGTAAATTCGTAGTGAGGGATACCTTGTTTCTAGATCATGGCTTGTTGAATTCTAGTATGGTCTTGAACCTATTTAGAATTTTGACATTCTCAAGACTATATTGGTCATGTTAGGACTTTTTTTTTTTTTGTTACTTCTTTAATGTCTCTTGTGCTTGCAAATGGATTTTCCTGATCTTATCAATGAATTTTTCAAATATTTATTTTTGATGCTTCACCTGTGGTGTCTTCCCTCACTCCCCATTGTTGTCCATATACAACCTCTAGAGGTGAAGATGGTAGATATTCAAAACAAGTTTCAAAAGGGAGCTTGCTTACCAATGGAAGTGTCGATTTCTCTACTATAAGAGTGTTGGATGTATATCAAATTCTCATCTAAAATATTTGGATGCTTCTAATTATAACCTCTCAAAATATAAACCAATTCCATGTTCACCACTTCTGTCTTCCCATCTGTTTGTGGATGGAAATATATAGACCTATTCAACTTATTGTCCATACTCTCCCAAAGTGTAGTCCAAAAGGAGCTAAGAAATATGGTATCTCTATCTTAGATGATGCTTCGTGGTATCCCAAATTGCACCCAAAAATTTCAAAAAACAAGTTCATTACTCCTTGTCCTTTGATGGTCTTTGTACAATTCATGAGAATGCACATCTTACTAAACCTACCAATTACCACAAATAGATATCCATGTCCCTTCCTAGTTCTTGGTAGACCACCCACAAAATCCATGGAGATTATCTCCCATGGTCTAGTACATACATGTAATGGATTGTATAGACCTTGCTTATTGTTTTTTGGTTTTCTTTTATAACAGAGTAAGCATCCTCTAATCAATATAGCTACTTCTTTTGCATTCTATACCAACAAACATACCTTTGTAAGTTGGAAACTATCTTCCCAAAACCAAAATTCCCCACAACTTTGGAGGTGCGAGCCTCTACAATAATTTGAAATCTCTCACCTTTAGGAACATATAGATTTTCCGGTTTGTAGAGTAACCCATCCTAGATATTATAGTCATCCTTGTTGTCACCTTCTTATACATGAAATTGGCCTTGTAGATGCTAAAATACCTCCTAAATTCCTCATGTTCTATGTGTTCCTCCCTAGTTTCATCATGGGTGAGAGGCTCCATATGCATAAGAGTACCCAAATGTTTTATCTTGGTTATAAGTGGCCTTGAGAGCATGTCTTGTAGCTTTCTTGTACTCCCCTTCTTACATTTGATGATTAGATGAAATTGTTGTAAAAATCCCATCCACTTGTAGTGTTGAGTTTGGTGTAGCTTACTCTGGGCCTACAAATACTAAAGTGGTCGGTGATCAAAGTGAATGATGGTCTCATTCCCCATTAGATATTCCTCCCATTCCTTAACAATTTGAACCAACGCATATAGTTACTTGTCATATGTAGGGTATTTCAGGACTCCTCCATGAAACATTATAGAATGATAACATATTAGCCTTCCTCCTTGCATCAAAAATACTCCCATAGAATATCCACTTGCATATGTTTCCAGTTTAAAAGGCTTATGCAAGTTTGGCAATGTGAGAACCTTGTTTGAGCTCTTAAAATGATTTCTGCTAATTGTTTTCACACTAGAAACTCTTGTTGTTGGTTGTTATGACATGGAGAGGTGTAGCCACAACTGAAAAGGAAGCTATAAACTTACAAAGGTAATGTTCCTCCCCTAAAAATATCCTAACTTCAGTGACATTTGTAGGAGTTGGACACTTGGTGATTTCCTCCATCTTTGTAGGATCAATATTAAGTTTTCCTCCACCAATCACATACTCTGAATACACCAAAGATTGTTGAGAAAATTCACATTTCGTAAGGTTTTCCAAGAGTTGATGTTTGTTTAGGGTATCCAAAACCTAATTGAGATGTGAAATATGTTCTTCCCGAGAGCACAATATACTTGTATATCATCAAAATACACTATTACACATGAATCTATAAAAGTATTCAATACATCATTCATCAAACACATAAATGTGGCTAGTGCATTATATAACTCGAAAGTCATTACTAACCATTCATAAAGACATTTACTAGTCTTGAAGGTCATCTTCTAGGTGTATTCCTCCTTCACTTAGACCTGGTGGTATCCCGATTTGAGATCCAACTTGGTGAATTACCTAACATGTTGCCACTAATCTAGCAAATCATTGATCCTAGGCAGAGAGTATCGATTCCTGAGGGTGAACTTATTTAGAGATATGTAATCAATACACATTCTCCAAGACCCATCGTTCTTGGGTATTATGATAATAGGTGACCCACTAGGTGAGGTAACTGTTCATATTACTCCTTTCTCCATGAGTTGCTACTAGTGCCTCTTCACTTCTTATGCTTCCAAAATGAATTGTTTGTATAGTTCGATGTTTGGAAATGGAGAATCATGAAATAGTTGTATCCCGTGTTCCACTTACCTCTTAATAGGTATCCCTTTATGATCCTATAAAACTTCTTTGTATGTATGCAAAATATTCTCAAACTAGTGTTTATGCTCTCTAGTGCATCCCTCTAGAGGTTCCTTTACTTTCAGCAATTCACCTTCTTGTTGATTATGTCTCAACAAAATCAATACAAACTTTCTACTTAAACTAATCAACTTCTTCACTTGGTTGGAAGTTACTAGAGAGATCTTCAATTTACCTTTGTGTGCATTGATGATGAAATATTTCCCATCCTTAATCACGTGGTATTGGTTTTATCTCCTCATGAAGATTTCGTTTCTCATATACACATAGGGGAATCCAAACTCTAAACCACATACATCAAGTGGTACTACATATACCTACACTTCGTCAATATAATATGCACTTTTAGCAATTTAATGTTGCACTATTTTGTGACCCTAAGTTTTGAATCCTTATTTACCCGTCCAAATGGGTAGGGCTAGGATGATCATAAAATTTCCATCCAAGATTACTTACTTGGTCTTTTGCTATGATATTGGCATGTGAACTGAAATCAAATAGAGCATCCACCTTGGTATTTTTTACCTAAATCTTGATGTGGAATATTTTTGCGATCTCCTTCACTTCCTTGTGATGGAGGCTACTCATGAAATTCAACTCCTTTTTCATTGTAGTGTAGATAATTTTCTCATATACATCTAAGCTACTCTCTACTTGGTTTCATAAATCCATGGAAACCATATTCTTCTACTTGGCATCATTCTTGTGATGCTTTGGATTTAGGTATGGATGTAGCTTCCAAATATTGTACTTATGTGCCATGGTTGTAGTCTTATTATCTTTTCCTGTCTACTTCTTCTTCCTATCCTTGGATATATCTAGGTGTTCTTTCTGCTTGTAACTACCTAGATGCCAATTCATCTTGTCCATATTCTATGGATATTTTTCTTGCAATCATGCCTCTTCAGTAGTTTTAGGTATGAAGAGAATCACTTGCCTCCCTAAATGACCGTGGAGATCACCCAAATACTTTAGAAGTAAATACAAGTTCTTGGGAGATATACCTAAAACAATGACCATTTTTCTAAACTCAATGGTGTATTCTTGTGCACTTTTCCCTTGTCTTTGTTATAATTAATGCCAATGGATCCATTGTTCCTCTTCATAACCAATAGGGTAAAAATAGGGCTTGATGAGGGTTTTAAATTCCTCCCACTTAGTTCTTGTGGGTTTACCCTCTAGCATATGTGTCTCCTTGGGTATTTTCCGCCAAGTTAGGGCATGGACCTACAACTTCAATGGGGAAAATGATATATTTTTCTCCTTTACTATATTTTGGACACTAAAATAAAATTCTAACTATTGCAACAACTTATTCAACTCAATAGCAATGATCTCACCTTGATAGGGCTTAATGTCCACTTTTTCTTCCACTTTAAAAAGATTGGGAAGAACTGTTGTTGCTAGAACTTGGTTTATCTTTGCGTGGCACCCTTTTTAGCCCATTTTATGGGCCTTCAATGTCTCATAATTTTCCATCTGATCACGCCTTTGAGTTAGATCCACAAAAATATCTAAAAGGTCCAAACTTTCTCTCCATAGCTTCCATGAAGATTGAAATTTTGCAAGAGCTCTCGATGACTTGTATTTCCAACTGTGTAAATCACTCTTCTGATTCATCCCTCGGTTCTCCACTACACCCATCTATCATGGCTAGGGTTTGAAGAATTTTTTCACCAATTCTTGGATCTTGTAATTTCCCACAAAAACCCCAAAGAAAAATTCTCTAATACCAATATGATCCATAAATTGTCATGGATATTCCAATGGAACAATTCACTAGAACATAACTTACAACCTTGTACAAAATCTTAGTTATGTAGTGTTTATTGAAGATTTAAGATTCATTATGTTAACTTAATTCCATAGAATGCTAAAATAAAGTAAAACTGAAAGTAAAATAGCTAGAGAAAAATAACAAATTCACACAAATAACCATAGTAAAACCCACTATGGGGATTAAACCCAACCATAAGTTAGGACTAAGCCTTAGTCTTTTCTTCTCCAATATGCAATGCAAATACAAAGAAAGTGGTACTATCTATGGAGTTACCTATGACACTATGGCTTGTATGGATACTGCAAGATCTCCTACTTCCTCTGTTATGATCTAATATACACTCCCTTGCTTTTTATCAACTATGGAATAATACAATAATATCGTAGGAATGGAACCACTTCTTTTCCTAGTGGCCTATTATTTAACGATGCCTTGATAGCCTGTTATGCAACAAATTCCCCAAAATAGCATAAATAGATAAGAAAGAGTAATCAATTCCTTAATAATTAATAAAATAGATGAATAGTAAGCCTATTCAAGGGACAACCTCCTTATACAATGTATTAAGTACACAATACAAGAGAATACAAGATGAGATTATTCAAATGAAAAGCTCTCCTTGATATATATAAAAGACAAAGAGGTACAATTACCACTAATGGATTCAAGAAAACATCAATAATATAACAATACTAATATAAAGTGCCTAATTTAGGGCTTAACATGCCCCTCCCGTTCATACAAGTGTGTCCTCAACACTTGGTTAGTTGTGGATGCTTCTATACGAAGGACTCATCTTCCATGTCGAATCTTCTACTAGTAATTTCTTCCACTTGATGAGGTACTCAGTAATAGCCCAATTTTGCAGTTGTTTGGTCCTTATTTCGGTGATTTTTTTAGGTTCCAATGTGACTTTCCTTCTTCATAAATATACGACAAGATAGTTTGAATTGGGATCTTGTCTCATATTAACTTCTTTAAGCAAGAAACATGGAAAACTGGGTGTACCCTTCAAGATGAAGGGAGCTCCAATTTGTAAGCGATACTACCAATATTTTTCAAAACTTTATAAGGACCATATTACTTGGTTACTAATTTATTGTCCTTAAGTTGCTTGAGGGACATCTGTTTGTAAGGTTGTATCCTAAAAAATACCCAATCACCTTCTTTAAAACTCCTTTCACTGCAATGTTGATATGCTTGTTGTTTCATCTTGTTTTTTTATATAACCAGGTTGTCCTTCAGTATATGTATAACTTCTTGCTAGTGCTTGAGGTGATCTTCCACAACTTGAACTTTATATTTTACTTTCAAGGAAGATGTGATAGATGGAGGTTGGTACCCATAAATTTCCATAAATGGGGACATTTTTTTATGACGTATGGAAGGAAGTATTGTACCCCCATTCTTCCAAAGATAACCATTTCACCCATTGTTTTTGTTTATCAGATGCAATGTAGTGAAGATAGCCTTCAAAACATTTGTTTGTTCACTATCTCAGTTTTACCATTGGATTAAAGATGATAAGATGAACTGTGAGTCAACTAGGTACCCAAACAAGAAAAAAATTCAATCCAAAAATTTCCAGTCAAAATTGGAACTCTATCACTTACAATAATCTTTGGGTTTCCATGTAGCTTTTGAACTATTTCCATGAATGCTACAGCTATTGGACTTGCATTAAAAGGGTGAGAGAGTGCACAAAAGTGTGCATACTTGGTGATTCTATCAACAACCACCATAATAAAATTCTTCACTTCTGACTTGGGTAGACCTATGATAAAATCCACTGATACTTCCTCCAAACACTGACAAGGTATGTCTAATGGTTGTAAAAGACATGGGGTCTTAACTATTTCAATCTTATTTTGTTGGAAAACCAAACATTTTTCCATGAACATTTGAACATTAGATTTAAGACCTTCCCAAAAAAAATCTTTCTTGACCCTATGGTATGTTTTTAGGAATCTTGAGTGCCCTCTTATAGGAGAGGTGTGTAATTCCTAAAGGAACTTTTTTTGAGTTGGGAGTTCTTACATATATATAAGCAATCCTTATACCATAGTGAATAATTTATCCACGCAAAAGTATTTGATATATTGGGATCCTTTTATAGATTTTGAATGAGCATCCACACCGATAGGTCATTCTTCCACTCATCCCTTGCTTCTACTATCCAATCGTGTTGTATAATATAAATAGCACAAAGTAATGCCTCAACATCTTCATCTTTTCTTAAGAGTGCATCTTCCACCATATTTTGTTTCCCTTTTCTATAGATGATTTCAAAGTCATATCCCAACATCTTGGTTACCCATTTTTGTTGCTATTCTAAAGATAGTCTTTGTTCCAAGAAGTATTTAAGACTATCATGATCTGTTTTGATCTTGAAGTGCCTACCTATTAGGTAAGGACGTGATTTCTTAAGTGCATGTAGTATTGCCATTAATTCCTTCTCATAAATGGGTTTGTGTAAGTTCTTTCCCCTGATTGGTCGACTTTCAAAATCCAGGGGCCTTCCTTCTTGCATTAATACAACACCAATGCCATTTCCTAAGGCTCACATTCCACAATAAAGGTTTTTGTGAAGTCTGGAATGGTCAAGGAAAGGGATTTGCACATTGCCTCTTTAAGTTGTTCAAAATATTGAGTTGCATGTGGAGTCCAAGAGAATTAATCCTTCTTCAATAATGTTGTTAGAGGTGTTTCTATTCTTCCATAGTTCTAAACAAACTTGTGATAGTACCCTATCAAACCTAAGAATCCTCTAAGATTCGTCAAGGTTTAGGGAATCGTCTAGTCCATCACCGCTTTAATTTTATTAGGGTATAGATTGACAAATTCACGAGAAACAATATGACCCAAATACTCTGTCCCTTTACACCAAAGAAACATTTGGAAGATTTTGCATATAGTTGTTTCTCCTTTCGTAGTTGTAGCACCATGTTAACATGTTGAACATGTTCTTCCCAAGACTTGCTATAGATTAGTATATCATCAAACAATACTCACACAAATTTTCTAAGGAAGGGCTTGAAAATGGAATTCATCAAACCTTCAAATGTGGAAGGTGATTTTGTAAGACCAAAAGGCATGACCAAAAATTCATAATGACCTTCATGAGTTCTGAATGTTGTTTTTGGGATGTCTTCTTCCTCCAGGCTAATATGATGATACCATGAATGAAGACATAATTTTGTGAAGTAAATTGTCTAATGTAGTTCATCTAACAATTCATTAATGATAGGAATGGGAAACTTATCTTTAATGGTGAGCTTTTTGAGCTCTCTATAATCTAAAAAAATATGCCATGATCCCTCCTTCTTGTGTACCATTACCATTGGTCATGCAGAGTAAGAACTTTGGCTATGCTAATTATAACAGCCTCTAACATTTCTTCAACCATATGTTCAATTTTTCTCTTCTGTCCATAGGGGTATTTGTAAGGTCTGATGTTAGGCAGAACACTTCTTGGAATCAAGTGAATAACATGATCACAATCTTGAGTAGATGGAGGACCTTTTGGAAATTATCTTCAAATACCTTGGAATGCTTATCAATGACCCTTTGGAGATATACGGGAATAGGAGCTTATGAATGACCCTTTGGTTTGAACCTCTAGTGAGCATATTTCTGCAATTACACCCTGATGTCCCTTTTTCAACATTTTTTTCATTCCATTAGAGCTTATAACCTTGCTTGGTTTCCCTGTGATACCCCTTAACTCAAATTATTTTCCTTCCCAGGAAAATTTCATGTCAAGTTCTTGAAAATTAAAATCCATTGTTCCCAATGATTGTAACCACTGAACCCCTAAAAAAACATCAACACCATCCATTATGATAGAAATATTTTCACTATTCAATACATATTCCCCCATAGTAATATTGATATTATGGCATTTCCCTGACCAATTGATAGTTCCTCCATCTACAATCATTACTTCAAACTATAGTGCTAGATATATAAAGCAATCGTGAACTTTGTCTAATTTACAGTGAATGAAATTATTAGTACTACTAGAATCAATTAACATTTTTACCTTTTTCTTTTTTATATATCCTTCGATCTTGAGAGCTTGAGTGTTAATTCTAGCTCATGTCTGTGAGAGTTTTAAAGATGTTATCATTCTGAGGCATGTATGGGCATGTCTGTGAGAGTTTGAAAGATATTATCTTTCTAAGGCATGTATGGGCATGTATGTTATCCTTTTGTAAAGGCATGTATATGTTATGCATTAAGGACGATGCATTGTTTAAGGGGGAGCGGAATGTAATACCCCATGTGTTAAGTCCCAGACATATGTAATTTGTAATTGTATATTATTGTGGCACTAAGTGCCGAGACAAGGGTCTTTAAGGACCGAGAAACATTATTATTATTGTAAATAATTAATTAATAAATATAAATGGCACACCAGAGACCACAAAAGAGTATGGGAGGCATAAATCCACAATGTGAGGGGGAATGGAGACATTTCTAGCAATTTAGAACTTGTTTGGTTGAGCTTGATCCATATTCATGCCTTGGTGGATTTATAAGTTGATGATCACCCAAAAATTGTATAATGGACCCAAATTTTTATTATTTTAGCTATGTTGGTACTATTGAGCCTAATTCATGATTTAGTGGACCTCCCTTAGTGAATGCACCCTCCTTGGTGCTTGGGTGGATTCCACATGTTGATTGAGCCCCTTTGGTGGTTTTGTAACTCCTTTTTGGAGGTTACATTTGGTTTTGTAACACCCACATGCACAAGTGCACCCTCACTGGCTATTTTTAGCCTTAGTTTATGTAACTCCTTGTGTAACCCCTCTTTTGTTATTTTGGGAAGATGATTTGGCTTGTGTAACTCTTCACCTCACTATTTTGAATTCCTCTACATGGATGAAGTGTCCACACATGAATTTGATTTGGGTGGAGTGAATTGGAGCCACTCTACTTGAAATTCAAATTGCTAGGGTTGTATTCGAGTTAGTCTCTTGTGGTTGATTTAAACCCCCCTTGAGTTGACTCAAGTTGGATTACCTTGGTTTGATTTGACCCCCTTGGGTTCGAATTTCCTTCTTTGATATATAAGTCCATCGTTGATCTCCTTGGTTAAGGTTGTTGATTATTGTTGGTTGTTCTTGGTTGTTCATGACATTGATGTTGAGAGCTTAGGAAGCCATGTATGCTCTTCTATGTGAATAAACCTTGTGCTTGAAGCACTGTGATCTTGTATGGTGTTTTTGGAAATCCTAGATAGCTATGTTATAGTTCCTCTATGTACACTACTTGTCTATATCCTGGACCTGCACATAAATCCTAATGGTGAATGGCGATGTCCTGAGGAACCTGGGGGGTGAAGGGATTACCATTGCACCTGGTAGTGGGGTGGAGGAGAAAGTGGGTGGTGAGGAATTGGGTTGTGTCTTATCAAACTGATTCTTGAGCTATCCTTGAGTGCAACCTTTTTTTGGATATGTGGCCCCAGCTCGGGGGTGTCCTGTCAAAGTGAGATCTGGCTTGGAAATGCCTTTGGCTAGGTGGTACGTGATCTGGTTGATTCCAGTTGCACATTAATAAATAAGTGGTTTATTATTTTATATAAATTCATATGTTTATATGATGTTTCCATTGTTTCCATAGATGAATTGTTTGTTGTTGAAAATCTTGGTAGAGATATCAATGGTTGGATGCAAATCCGATGGTTTAATTGCTTGAAAGATGGTGTATTCTCCTTAATATTTAGATCTGATATTGATGGCCGCTTGAAATATGATTATACATGTGTTATTTTCTGTAGCTTACTCTGCAACTGTTCCCTCCATGGATTTTCATATCTAATATATGATTTTACAAATGAAAATAATGAGTTTTGACTACTAGGAAATGGGTTTTTTTTGCTTGAAAACTAGATTGAATGGATGATTTTTCTGTAGAGTTTATTATCTGAATTTGTATGGATATGTATGAACTTGCTAGTGCTCCCTTGGTGTCTGTAGAGTGCCCCATATAGATGGTATGCTTTGTATTTGGGACTACTGATTAGTTTTGCAAGGATTTGGATGCTTGTTGAATGATCTGGTAGTGATTTTGATAGCAATTAGTAAATCTGATCTTTTGTATGAAATAATGGTTGTATATGGTAGCTCTATACCTATAATTTTGTATTATTGAATCGATGTAGGTTTCATATTCAGATCTTATCTGATGAGCAATGCAAAACTATTAAGAAAGGTGTCTTAAATTGAAATTATGGATGTGTAGTAATTGCATAATTTTACGACGAAAAGTTCTGGTTGTAATTGTTTGCAAAGAATTACGTAAATCTGATCATATAGTATTATTGGGATGATTATGGTCACCCTTAATGTTTTAATAATGCTAAGGTCTAATTTTAATAAGCTTGTAAATCTGGTTGAATTTTCATGCTTGCATGGTCTTGCATCTACATGAGCTTTTGGGGAGTTTTATAATTGTTTTTAAGGTGCCACAATTTATTTTAATGGTTGAATGTTGTTTTAAATTGGATTGATGGTATGTTAGCCTAACCTTTGGTTGACCCTATTCCATTGTACAATACCTTTATTCAGCCTTCCTTTGGGTTTACATGTTCCCGTGACCTTGGTTTGGGGGTCGGGTACACTACAAGTGTTATCAGAGCTTAGGTTCCAACTCTGTGGTTGTTGGGCATATTATGGATTTATAACTCTGTTAATATGAATTTGGAGATTATAAAATATGCATAGTGAAAGAAATTTAACCCCCTTTATGTTAATGAAGAATTAGAAGCCTCAACTAGTGCCTTATTTCAGAGATTAGTTTGAATGTGTTTTTATTTATTTATTTTTATTTGTTTTAATTTCAAAGGTTAAGAGATTATGGATCTGTTAGTATATGTAATATATTAGCATAGATTATTATATATGTTGTAAGATATGATACATAAAGGGTGTATAAAGTAAATAATGATGTGTAGTGTATATATATTAATGTATGTGAATGGTAAGGTGCATGTATTGGTAATGTTATATATAGTTATGTGTGTGTGTGTGTGCCCGTGCGTGTGGATATGTTGGTGCTTGAGAAAGAAGGGGTTGTAGTGGCACCTATAGGCCTCCCAAAGTTATTTGGGGAATTCAGAATTTATATATATGTTGAAAGATGTCAACTAGGCTACAGAGAACTTGTATGTATTTTTGCTTGAGAATGACAGTGTTTTTGATAAAGTTTGGAAGGATAGATTTTCATATTATAAGATCTTATGAAGCTTGATTAGAACTTAGAAATGTTATATGATGATATTTGGTTGAGTCACCAACATCCATGGAAAGTCTGGGAAAATTCTATGAACAGACCCCCTTTTTACCTGGGAATTAGTGCTCAATTTTGAAGAAACTCATTTGATAAAGGAAAAGTTGTTTTGATTGATTGGGGAATGTGCATACATGTTGTTGGTGGTATCTATATTGCAAGAAAAATTTCTTCTCATTTGGAGGATTTCCTTTGAAAATATTGAAGTTGAAGCTTTCGGTCCAAAATTATAGTGTATCAATGGTTTTTCCAGCCAAGTTTTCAAATGATTCCTAAACGCAATCCAGAAATCTAAGTGAGATGAAACCAGTTCCTAACAGTTCAGTATGAAGTGGTGCTCAGTATGGAGGACCTGTAGTGACCAGAATCAACTTCTGTCCCTATTCAATTTGCTTGAATTGTACTTTCAGTATGCAGTTAATGACTATTTCTAAAGATCTTTATGCATTGGATCTCAGATGAAAAGTGGTATGAATGAAGAAGGAACATATTAGTTATATTAGTTAATGAATGAACATGTAGTGTGGTTATTGAATGGAAGTATTGAAGCCTAATCAGAGCAGTGAACAACAAGACTCAGTAAGTACAGAGAAAATGAAGCTACAAAGATCATAAGTGGAATTGGAAATTGCACATAATCCATACAACCTAAAGAAGAGTTGTTGGGAAAAGTCTCGAACCCTTAAGTTTGGAAGGTTCAACAAGATGTGTGTGTGTGTGTGTGTGTGTGTGTGATGTAGTATGGTATTACCATGTGTATTAGAAGGGTATAATATATATTGAATCGTATACTGTGTATATTGGGGTCTATTGGTAGTAGAGTATATACATATATCATGTGATAATAATTATATATAATGCTGTGATAAATAGTAGTATATGTAGTATGCATGTATATGGTTTTATAATTGGATGTATGTTTGATGTGCTTGTGTGATGTTATTGAGAAATTATTCGATGCTTATCATATGTGATGTAGATGTGATTGTCATTGATTAATGTATGGTATTCTGATTGATGTATTTTGATTAATGTATTTTGATTGATGTATTCTAATTGATGTATTCTGATTGTTGTGTGTATGATTGATGATCATATGGTTAATATGTGCATGGATGATGTGTGAATGGATGATGTTGTATGTCCAGTTGATGCATGTATGGTTGTCATTGTGATCGATATATGATTGATGTTTTATGGTTGAATGGATGGATGTGTTATGTCTGGTGTATTATGGTGGATATCGATTGTTCAAGGTGGGGTATATGGATGTATGTTAATATATGTGATGTATATAGATAGTTATGATATATGTATATATAGTATAATGACAGTTGCATATGTTCTGTGAATAGTGATAAATGTATGTTTGTTGAAAGGTTATCCGTGTGTTATTTTCTTATACCTTTGTTGGAAAGTATCTTGGTGATAGTTCATGCATATTTGTTGGAAAATGTCTTATCTGTAAAAGTATTTTAATGCATTTCTTTTACCCTTCATGCATTTCATGTATCTTAGAGTATGTGTACAATGTATGATTGAATTGAATATAATGTGTTTTGGTTAGATGCATTTCAAGTGTTTTGATTTCATGTACCTTTGATGTACTTCATGTGGATAATTATAATTTAATTCATGTATATTGTATTTTGAAGATGTATTTTATGTATCTTGTTGAACTCTGTGTGTGTGTGTTTGATGCTAACCATGTGATTGTTGCAATGTGAACAAAGTATCTTTGTAGAAGAATATATTTATATCATGTATCACATATTTTTATACATGATGTTAATCATATGTGTGAATGAAATATGATTTTAGGGTGGATGTATCTTTGTTGGGGATTGAAGGCCTTGTAATGAGGTTTGAATGCCTTGTAATGAGGTTTGAAGACCATGTAATGGGGATTGAAGACTAACCCTTGCTTCCTTGAGTCCACTCTACTAGTCTCGGTTCTCCCATAGGAAGTGGGACAGATAGGAAAGTAGGTGGTAGTGGGAAGTATTGTGGTTAGAAATATGTTATCTTTCTGAGGCATGTATGGGCATGCCTGTGAGAGTTTGAAAGATGTTATCTTTATGAGGCATGCATGGGCATGCATGTTATCCTTTTGTAAAGGCATGCATGTGTTATGTATCAAGGATGATGCATTGTTTAAGGGGGAGGGGAATGCAATACCCCATGTGTTAATCCCCAAACATATGTAATTTGTAATTGTTTATTATTGTGGCACTAGGTGCCAGGACAAGGGCCTCTAAGGACTGAAAGACATTATTATTATTGTAAATAATTAATTAATAAAAATAACTGGAACACTGGAGACCATAAAAGAGTATTGGAGGTATAGATACACAATGTGAGGGGGAATGGGTACATTCCTAGAACTTTAGAACTTGTTTGGTTGAGCTTGGTATGTATTCATGCCTTGTATGAATTAATGGTTGTATATGGTATCTCTATACCTATAATTTTGTGTCATTGAATGGACGTAGACATTAGATTAATATATGTAATACCCCATTTTGACCCTTAGGATATATTAGCTTTTGATGTAAATATTGTATGCATGTGATGTATGTTTTCCTAGCGTGAAGCTAAAGGCCAAGGCCCCGCTAGTGGATGCTTGAATTTTATTTAAAATGCAAGTATTATATATTTTGTTACCCATGTGCTATTTAGCCATGGAACATTGTAAATTGATGTAAATAAACATCATGCAATAAAATACCAAAACTGGCTATGGAAGCAACTAATGAGAAGGGGCCATGTGTATCCACTAGGGAGTGGTGAGGGGGTTGTGGGATTGAGCCTTATGCTACCAAATGTCATTTTGAGAACCCATCTGACTTTCTTTGCTGACATTTAATTAAGTTGTAAGGGAGTTGTTGAGAAATCAGTCCATGGCTTCAATGGAGCATGGGCAGCCCAGAAATTCATATGGCAGGTATGGGCTCTATTTTTCTTGTACCACAAGTCACTCTACCTCATGGGGGATGGGTTCTTCCTCATTCCCATTCCGTTGTTGAAGATCCCAGCATCAGTTTCCATCCATTATGCAGACCCAGCAGTGAGGAAAACAAAAAATCGCAACTTTGCAAGAACCCACGTTTTGAAGTGCCATAAACACCCAGAATTGGTATTTGATAGTAAAATCCAATGGGGGATCCATAGATATGAACCTTGGGGCGAAATTGAGAGTATTAGATACCCCGAAATCCATTGGAAAACCCAGTTTTATAGCCCAAAAACCCAGTGACGGGATTGAGTTATTTGTTGATAGAATTATGAGAAATCCAAGTGTGAATGTTTGAACAAAGGATTGGATTGCTTGAATTTAGCCTGAGATGTCTATAGCTATGTGGTTGAGCTCACTGGCTTAGCACCCTCCTCCTCTGCTTATTGCATGCTTGATAAACCCAACTGTGTGTTGGCTTAGCATGACTGTTGAGTGAAACCATGGCTGTGAGTGAGCCCATCTAGTTCCTCCTTAGTGGATACACAACCCAACTCGAGGGTGGTCTCTCAGCTGAAAGAATATAGGTTGGACAGAGACCTATGGTTGGGTGGAACGTTGCTCTCACATAGCCAGTTGTTGGACAGTTTCATCTTAAAGATAAGTATTCTTTGTGGTTTAAATTGTGATCATTTTGTGTTCTGCTCTAGATGTTTAATTATTCATGTTAATTGAATGATATGGTTATCTTAATCTAGTTGGCATGAAGCCTGTGCATAGCATGGGAATGCGAGTGATTATTGTATTATTGTTTCATTATTCTTCCTGGAAGAAATAGGCTAATGTATTCCTTTCTGCGTGTGTGTTATTATGGTTATTCCATTGTGTTTATATTGAGTATGATTCTGCACTACATTTCAAGATAAGTATTCATGTGGTTTGAGTTATTTTAATCCTGCACTCTGCAATGATTTAATTAATGACCATTGTTTATATGTTGAATGCATGATGAAATGGTGTGTGGATAGTGTGTAATTCTGCTGTGTTTATCAAGAATGATTTGCACGCATAAGTTTTTAATTGCTTTGAATTTTCTTACTAATGACTGGGGCTGAGATTGTCAAATAAGCTCGATATGTTTGGTCATGTTCCCTCCCTTGCAACAGATCGACGGGAGGAGACGTGACAGAGTGGTACCAGAGCCCATGTTGCAGCACTGGGGCTGCTTGGGCCAAACTCTGAGTTTGCAGGCGGATAGCAGAATGTTCTAACGTGGTATTGGTGAAGTTTGGGCGTCATTTTGATATGGAAAAATCTCAAGATCAGACTTCTCAGAAGTAGCAGAGGATCACACCATTGCATAGATCTCTCCAAGAGATTTCCAACGGTACAAGACTTTCCTTATTTGGTTCAGGGACGAGGGAAATATGAGCCCCGCAAGCGCACAGGTTGCGCAGGAGTTGCACAGGTTGCGCAGGAGTTGCACAGGTTGCGCATTTGTTGCACAGGTGCACAGTTGTTGCACAGGTTGCACATAGGTTGTGCATGAGTTGCACAGGTTGCGCAGGTGGCGCACAGGTTGTGCACAGGTTGCGCAGGAGTTGCACAGGTTGCGCACAGGTTGCGCATGAGTTGCACAGGTTATGCACAGGTTACACACAGGTTGCACAGGTGGTGCACAGATTGTGCAGGTGGCGTACTGGTTGTGCACAGGTTGTGCTTGTGGCGCACAGGTTGTACACAGGTTGTGCACAGGTTGCGCACCGGTTGCGCACAGGTTGTGCAGGTGGCGCATAGGTTGCGTAGATGGCGCACAGGTTGTGAACAGATTACGTACAGGTTGCGCAGGTGGCGCACAGGTTCTGGCCAGATTACGTACAGGTTGCGCAGGTGGCACACAGGTTGTGCACAGGTGGCGCATAGGTTGTGCACAGGTGCGCACAGGTTGCGCAGGAGTTACACAGGTTGCGCAGGAGTTGCACATGTTGCGCAGGTGGTGCACAGGTTACGCACAGGTTGCGCAGGTGGCGCACAAGTTATGCACATGTTGCGCACAATTTTGGCAGGTTGTGCAGGTGGCGCACAGGTTGCGCATAAGTTGCACAGGTTGCAAAGGGAGTTAAAAAGGAAAAGTAGTCAAAACCAGAAATTCATAAAAGAGATCCGCAAGTTGTTGAGTATTCCTTTTTATATGGACTAACTTCGTCCGATAGAAAATTTCTCCTGAATCTTCCTAGATTTACTTCTACAGGTGGCTGAAGTTGGCAATTCGGGATATTTTGCAACTGTGTAAAAGTGCAGAATTTTTGGTAAAAATTGTCATTTTTTAATTAATGTAACTTCCACACCCGAAGTCAGAATGGAGCATGTGGATAGGCATTGGAAAGCTTATCCAGTAGAGAACAATGTTTCATCACCAAAATTCGAATGAGGGTGTCATACACCATAGATTTGCAAAGAAGAAAAGTGTCAGTGACTGTTTTAACAAATTGTTGTCGATATGGGCAATTTCTAGAATTGCATGCCTAGAAGTAGCAGAGACCATGAAATCGAACCAGATATGATGCGGAAGAGGAAGATCATGCAAAGATGAGGGATTGAAAAGGGAGAATTCCTTGACCCCTATCTTGCTAACTGTATTTATATTTTATAAGCTATATGTACATAAAATTATGGCATGGGAATTCTGAAAATGCAAGAGATTAGATGAGTGGCATGAATATGCATTGGTTGGCATATTAATAAACATTGCACAGTGCGTGAGAATATTTTTGTGCACACATATGATATTACATATTAGTAAAAGTAGTGAGGTTATACATATGCAATGAACCACTAATGGTAAATATTGTGGTTGATAATCACTATTGGTGTTGGTTTTGGTTGTAGGACCAAAGACAACAGAAGCATGGCTAAAGATGTTGATGATGTTGTTGCAAGATGCCAACAACCTTATGAAGAAAAGGTTAGGGCAGCAAATCCATGATCAAGAGGTTGGTGGAATAATTATGTAATCCTCTGCAAGAGACCAATGGATCAGGTAACATCAAAGGTGTAAATGGAAGCCATGCAGGTAATGGTTTACTTATGATAATTGCATAAGTGTTGAAAGAGGATTGGGTAAGAATCCCTTGAACCATATTTAATAATCATAAAATGGTATGCATTTAGAGTTGAAATGCATTCATGTGAATACCATACTACCATAGTGTGGTGGAGCACGGAGTGGCGAAGGAAAGAGGCCTCATACCATGTGACTGTTTAGAAAGTTAGATTGCATTCATATAAAATATATCGTGCCATGTGTATGTTGGTTATGAGCTTAATAATTAAAGCAAGTGAGGACTGGTGGTCCTGATTATGGTAATGCATGCTATATGAGGTGGTCATGTTTCGGCCATAATATGTTTGAATGCATAATATTCATGAACCAATCTAAGGTGTCATTGAGTGAATATGCATTAAGAAATTTTATAAATCTTGTGGTAATGCCTTGAATGAATGCACTTGAAAATCTTGTGTAAACATTGTAGATGTGCATGCATGTGTGTGTATGCACATGTTGTGATGCATTGTGCGAATGCACGGTTGTGATGTGTATGATTCATTGCAATTAGATAATAGATGAAATGATGAATTGTAGAAAATTATGAGATCATTTCATGAGCTGCTATGAATGCAAAATAGTAAGTGCATAAAGAGGGCATTCATGATCGATGGGATATCGGAATACTCTGTGGAAGGGCAGAGTTGTATAAATCATAGGATTGAGAAATGATGAGTATCTAAAAGTTTCATTTAAATTGCATGAATGATGTGACTGTACCTTGCAATTTTAGTATGATAATGATGCACGTGAAGTAAATGAGTTTTGGTGATATTGATATGTTAACAGCTCTAAGTGTTTGAATTATGGAATGTTATAATTCTGAAAATGCTTCAGTGACTGTTGCAGCAATGAAATATTATATGCATGGAGACTTACAAGTGTTTGGCTGGTTGAAGTTTCTAATTACATGTAGATTGTTCAAGGCATGGCAATGAGGGTAAGACCATGATGAAGGCTGGAATCTACCATGTGAAAGAGCCAAACCTCATGAGAAGGATCTCATGGCTTTGAAATAGTTTATGTGCAGAACAGATTGTCAATTCAGATTTGTAAATCTCGGAATTGGAATTTTTCTAATAAATGACTAATGACTATTTGGCTTATATAAAATGTGTCAAGATGACACGCTGTAAGTGGATGCTCATGTATGGCAGCGGGCGTAAGACCATGATGGGAAGAGTGGTGTCACTTACAGGAGCCAAACAATATGAGGCTGACCTTATGGTTGAAACAAATCAATTTCTGTAGGAGATAGAACTGTAAATTCATATTGAATTTAATTATTAGTGCCATTGATTGGTTATGAAACAATCAGGTTTGAATTTTAATGCTAAATGTTGCTGACTGTTTGGATATTTAATAAGTGTGCCAGGAAGACACATTGCAGTAAGACCAAGAGAGAGGGCCTGCAGAAGCCAAACTTAATGGGAAGGGATTCCATGATTTGGAAAAGGGTTTCGGGTGAAACGCCATTAGACATTATTAATGTCTCATCCGCACTACATGATTGGTGAACAACATGAGTGAGATGGTGAATACTATGTCAGGATTACATATGAGGGTTGTGGAATATAAAAGGAGTTGGGATGGAAAATCGAGGGACTGTCAACTCAGAGAAGGAGCCCCCATTCCTCATTAGTGAAGAGAAATTACATCTGCAAAATGGATAAGTGTTCTGTAAACCCAGACTGATATATATATATATATATATATATGTATATGTATATGTATATGTATGTATATGTATATGTATATGGGCATCTCTAATTGTTAGAATTACTAGGCAGAGCATATTCCATTTGTTTATATTATTCAGACTGCTTGAAGTATGATTAGGACCTACATAGTTCACATCAGTGAGGAGTGCACACCTTTCTGGTGCTGAGTTATGTTAGGGATGCCAATATTGACTACACCCTAAGGGAATGGATGCATTCCTGGTGTTTCAATGTTGGATAGTGAATGTTATGAAATATGTTTACAGTTTTAGAGCAGCAATACTAATGAGCTTGCTTATCCATCTTATGTTGTCATCTTATACATATGCAAATTGGTGCTGCACATTAAAGGAAAATTTGAAGAAAAGGGTACTCAAGAGGACTGTATGAGAAGTGGTAACCTTTGTGTAGTGTGAGTGGGTATCATGGGGCCATGATAGCCTGCAATTAAGAAAGTCACCTAAAGAGTTCCTAAAGGGAACTGTTGGTTTGCACGAGAGAAGGAGTGCCATCCTTGTGTGGGTGAAGAATTGGTATGTGCATGAAGGGTTGTGACACGTGTGAAAGGCTGATGCAAGCCTTAGGTAGAGTAGTAGAGCCTTGACCTATAATGGTCGGTGACGCAATTTCCTTTCATTGGATGATGACCCAGACGGATGTGCTGGCTCGGCAATGGAGAGGGCCAACCAGGTATGGGACTGGCACCACCAAATGCTTGGTAAATCCAGTCGTCATGAAGGTGTACTGGTAGGGCATTAATTATTTGATGTTGTGGGGCAGCCTGCACGCTGGCCAAATATCCCAGTCTGCAAGAGGATCCCAAGGCTGGTAAAGTAAAAGCAGGACCCTGTGGACCAAAGAGGAAATGTCCAATACAGATAAGTATTCATTTTCATTTAATTCTTGTTTGGAATAATGAATATTTCAGGTATAAGTCTTCTAATAGCTAAGTTAATACATGACTGTTTCTTTTTAGAAACCTTGGTCATTGTAGGAAAGCAAGGACCCTAAAAGAACTATAAATGCTTGGTAAATCCAGAGAGTAACTGGTTGGGCACTACAAATGCTTGGTAAACCCAGTCGGCGTGAAGGTGTATTGGCTGGGCACTAATTACTTGAATGTTATGGGGCAGCCAGCGTGCTGGAAAAACATTCCTCAAATAATTGATAATACCAAGTCGGAGTACTGGCTTAGCATATTGCTAGATAGGATGTCTGATAAAACCAGTCGCCGTACTGACATAGCATTACCTATACGAATGGTTGAGGAGTAGCCTGCGCGCTAGCCCAACATTCATTATTATATCCATAGGAAATCCAAGGCTTGTAAAGCAAAGAAGGATCTTGTGGAATAAAGTGAAGACATCCAATGCAGATAAGTATTTGGTTATCTTGCAACTTCTTGCTTATTTAATATGGATATACATGTGTACATGATTTGGTCATGATTTCCTAAACTCTTGTTTAGAGATAAAACCTACGAAAATAAACTAAACATGTGAATTGATTCGATGTTTGAGTGTAGGTATTGCTAGAAGCAAGGACAATGAAAGCATCTTAAGGATGCATGTGGACATGTGACTGTCCTAAAAAGCTCAGCTTGCATAGAAATGAATGATGGTGCTAGTGGACTTGTGGGGTCCTAGCACCCAAGGGTGTTATGGATCGCCATGTGGAAAAGTTCCATGGTTGAGAGATCCAAGGTAGACCATAAACACTAAGTGTCATAGCCAAGAAGGGCAGGTCAAGCATTCACATTGAAGTGAAAGAGACTAGGAGCATGAAAACCACAGTGGTGGTGTGGGTTCCAGGAATGGAACAAGACGAAGATGAGAAAACTCTTAGTGCTCTCTCTTTCCTTTTTATTGATGCATTTATAAAAACAGAAAATTGTTGAATGCATGTATGGCTGAAAGTAGAGTGTGTTTATTTGCTTGAAATAAATTGTGAATCCTGAAGTAGTTAATTCCCTATGAAAGAATGGACATGAATGAGCTCATGTGCCTGTTGGGCAAGCATGAAAAGTATGAAAGTCTCATGGATAAAGCATGGAATACACATGTCAATTGGGAACTAATTGACTGATTTTAATGTTTATATTATGCTTGGCCTAACATCAATTATAATGATGATTTTCACAGGTGGGAAAGTGAAACTGATTTGTGGCAGCTATTGCAAAGCAAGTGTTGCTTGTAAGTAAAGTGAGAACCAGCTGTGCACAAAGACCATGGCAGCAGACCATAGGCTATTGGAATTGGCTGAAAGTCTTCTTCAAACAATTTCCAAGACCCAAGAAAACCTTGGAGAAATGCTCAAGATACAGAAGAAGCAGAATGAGATGAACCACAAGGTTTTGCAGGACTCTAGTTGTCTGCAAAGGGAGGTAAAAAGCATTCTGGAAGCAATCAGCATTAGAGGAGACATTGGGTCAATGAAGAGGCATTCATCCAATCAGTCCAATAAGAAACGTTCCAGGTGGGAAGACTCAAAGGAGATTGAGCAGGTAAAGATGAAGCAGCTAGTGAAATGTTGTAAATGTGGAGGACATCATTGCCTCCGCAACTTCCCAACAAGGGAACATCAAGAGGGTAACAGCCATAAATTTTTCAAACTTGTGGATGAGCTGAAAGGTCAGAACCAGCAGGAGCAGATTGTGGAAGCCAAGGGACTTGTTCCTGAAAGTTCAAAGTAAAGGATAGAATGCAAGGCATATCTGCAAAATTTTTGAAAATTTTGGACGTGTAAATTGTATATGCATTCCTAAGTATTGGAACACCGAGGACGGTATTATTCTAAGGGGGAGGGGATTGTAATACCCCATTTTGACCCTTAGGATATATTAGCTTTTAATGTAAATATTGTATGCATGTGATGTATGTTTTCCTAGCGTGGAGCTCAAGGCCAAGGCCCTGCTAGTGGATGCTTGAATTTTATTTAAAAGGAAAGTATTAGATATTATGCTACCCATGTGCTATTTAGACATGGAACATTGTAAATTGATGGAAATAAATATCATGCAATAAAATACCAAAAATGGCTATGGAAGCAACTAATGAGAAGGGGCCATGTGTATCCACTAGGGAGTGGTGAGGGGGTTGTGGGATTGAACCTTATGCTGCCAAATGTCATTGTGAGAACCCATTTGACTTTCTTTGCTGAAATTTAATTAAGTTGTAAGGGAGTTGTTGAGAAATCAGTCCATGGATTCAATGGAGCATGGGCAGCCCAGAAATTCGTATGGTAGGTATGGGCTCTATTTTTCTTGTACCACAGGTCACTCTATCGCGTGGGGGATGGGTTCTTCCTCATTCCCATTCCATTGTTGAAGATCCCAGCATCAGTTTCCATCCATTATGCAGACCCAACAGTGAGGAAAACAAAAAATCGCAACTTTGCAAGAACCCACGTTTTGAAGTGCCATAAACGCCCAAAATTGGTATTTGATAGTAAAATCCAATGGGGGATCCATAGATATGAAACTTGGGGTGAAATTAAGAATAATAGATACCCCAAAATCCATTGGAAAACCCAATTTTTATAGCCCAGAAACCCAGTGACGGGATTGAGTTATTTGTTGACAGAATTGTGAGAAATCCAAGTGTGAATGTTTGAACAGAGGATTGGATTGCTTGAATTTAGCTTGAGATGTCTATAGCTCTGTGGTTGAGCTCACTGGCTTATCACCCTCCTCCTTGTTACACCCAAAATCTACTCATCATCAGATTCAGTGTATACACCCTTGAAGATCCTTGGGCTAAGTAATCATCCTGGGAGGATTTGCACTCAGTTGTGCAATCTTTTGAGAGGTTGTCGCAGGTTGCACACCAGCAACATGCGACGTCACAGCTTGCTCCACTGTAGGGTGCGACAAGGTCATTTAATGGGAAAAAATAGCTTATTCGAGATTCTTCTCGAAACTTGCTCATTTAGGGGCTTATGCCTGACCTCTAGGGGAGCTGGTACTCGACCCCTAACTCTTTGGGAGGATCCCCTATTTCTCTCCTAACATTTCTCAACCTATCCTATCCATACCCTATCCACTTAGTCCTATATAAGTGAAGCTCACTCCCATCCTAAAGGGAGGAAGACTATGGTATCTACATGCTGGTGAAATCTCTCTTAGAACACCTCCATTCACCTATTGGAGAACTCATACTTCCTTGGAAGGATATGGCAATTGGCTTGGTCGGAGAAGGGCTACTGCGTTAAGTCTTGGTTGTAGTTCTATATCTCTATCATGTACTCCTCTATTTGCAGTAATACAAATGATTTCCACCAATATTGTTCATGTGTGCAATGATATTGTGTAGTTTACATGCTTAACTGTTTACTTAGATCGCTTATTGTATAGATGTCTTTTACTAGTTTCTCTTGTTTCTTTGTCTTGACAGGTCTTGCAGCTTGGATCTGACGACCGTGGGACGTGGATCAACATTCAGAAGAAAGGATTGAGTAGTAAAAATGGAAGACATCTAGTACTTGGTCCTTAAGTAGATCTAGGAAATGCACTTGTAGTCTATTCTGTTTGTTCTAGACTCACATTGAGCTAGGGAGATCCTGCTTGCATCCGCTCGAGTGGATTATCCGATAACAAATCTGGAAACCATACTGGGGAGTAGAGTTTGTCTTGTTTAGTGGTCATTAATCTGAGAGTCATTTTCAGTTGATTACTTGACACAGGCCTTTTTTATCATTTTTTTCCATTTACTTCTTAGGATTGATTTCACTGTCAGATCTTCACGTTGAAGATTCTGATCTTCTTCCTCTGAGTTTATACAACTCATTTTCAAGCCTGTTTATGGTTCATTGTTGAGAGATCTGATTCATTTTTTAATCTAGACCTCGCCTGTCGCACCTGGGCAGTGGAAACAGAGCGGCACTGTGTCATTATGAGTCTCTGTTCTTTACCTGGTGGATACTCGTTGCACCCTTGGCATTGGTGAACTGCGACATTGTCGCACTTCCCGTGTGAACAACCTGCGATGTCGCACTGTGTACAAGGACAGAGTGCGCCGATCTGTCAAAAGTTGGCATACTGGCATCCCTTCCCTCATTTGACAGTTTGAACCTTGGTCTGATGTATGAACTCCCTCTGCGCTGCAAGATCCAGCCAGAGACCCCATTTATGATTTGTGTGTTGAGAGTTTGGTTTCATTTGGATTGACTTTGGGTTCCGTCTTGGACAAGTTTGAGACAGGTAGTGGTGGATACTCTAGTCTCCTCCACATTCATTCGCTCACTCTTGCATTCCCTTCCTTCCATCCCTGATCTGATCATTGCATTGGATCAACCTCCAGACATCATTTACATTTGTTTTGAGCTTTGCTTGCTTAGTTTGCTTGTTGCTGCTTGATTTTGAGTCAAGTGTGTTTTTTAGCTTGGTTGAATGCTTGTCTTTTCTTGAGTTTTCTGAGTATTGAGTGCTGCAAGTAGTTTTTTTCTTTTCAGTCATTTAGATCTAAAAGCAGAGTTGTTATCAAATTATTGCTTTGATGCATCCATTGAAAGATTAAAAGTGTTTCTTCCCATTGTTTCTCAAAAAATTATTGAAGAAAGATTGTTGTGCATTGGAAAATTCTCGTTTATGTTTTGGAAAAGTTGAATAAATGTATGATCTATTGTGTTTTTCTTGAATTATGAATCGCTCATCTTCTTGAAAGGCTCAAAGCACGCTTCGATTTTTGCAAAATTGATTCCATGCTAAGGAAAGATAGATGCATTTTTAATTCTTGTTGCTTTTAGATCATTGAAAGTGAAATTGAAAAACTTGCATATTTCATTTCAGAATCCTCTCTTTTCATCATTTAGTGTCATTTTGATTTGAAAAGAAAAAGTTGTTTTGATTTGGTTTAGTAGTGTTGTGTACTTTTATGTTTCGTCGAAAAGGAAAAGAATACTTTCATTGTCAAATTTGTTTGAATTGGGAATTGTGTTGCATTGAGTTTGTTTTGGCAATACCATTGGAAAAAAGCTTTCTCCTTCCCATAGCTAGAATTCATTGAAAGAAAAGAACATTTCGTGCATGTAGTCAGGGCTTGCATTATGCTTCCGATTATGTACTCACCTCATGCATTCACCTAACCGTCCAAGATAAAATTAATGGTAGAACTAGGTAAAATTTTTAGCAACTTGTGTGTAAGTTAGAGACATGTTCCGGCGTCGTTAAGTGTGGCAGCTGTCGTTATATTCCAGCACTGTATCTCGGGGGTATTGTAGTCTTCCACGTACATCGGTATATCGAGCTCCTTCACGTACCCACCAAGTGCCATAATCCATACTTGACATATATTGAAGGGTGTATCACGTACTCGACACGTATATCGGAAGGTCTCTTGCCGAACGGTTGTGCATTAGACAACACCACTACGGATTTGAACTCCCACGTACCTTGCGTATATCGAGAGACACCACTAGGATTCCTAAAACTAACTGAGTTAACCATTTAGCCGTCTTGGCAAAGCAATACACCGAGAACAGCACTCGGGGAGATTAGCACGCATGTACTGTCAAGGTAATCGGGTATGCAGGCAAGGGTACAATCCCAATCCTCCTTGTCACGTCATATTGTTGGACCCTGCAGTATATTGCGGTTTGGGATGCATTGATAATCCCGTGAGGTTCTAGACTTTTGAATCCACTCTGTCACATAAGTTTGCTTGTTGCCTTAGTTTGAGTAGATTTTTTCTGGACTGCTTTTCTTTTAGCATACCCTTAGGAGAAACGATGTTTCATCCATCCTGGCTGATCATCCTGACACTCTGGTGGATTTTCCCTGGAGAAGGTCCCATAGGATCTTAAACTTATCACCCGAATATCCCCTTATTCCGGAGGTTATTTCGAGGGTAAGAATGGATTAGCGTAACGCGGTCATAGTTATTGAAGTGGAAAACCCCACTTTGAATGTTGGAGGACTTTTGTTTCCACAAACTCATCTAGATTCACCTGCCTCTCATCCCCCGCAGGATGAAGGAGCACAAACCCTTGCTTCATAAGGACTTTCTCCTGTCATCCTGGGAAAACCTGGATCATTGGAATGGATAAACTGACCCCAGGATGACCCTACAGCAACTATTGGTCCTTCAGCAGCTTATTGGACATCTTCTACAGACCACCCAGTGGCTCATTTTTCCATCTCATCCCCACCTAACTGGACTACTCCAGAGTTCTCTAGGCCTTACTATAGGCCTGAATCCGCCAAAATTTTCGGCCCCATCCATGAATGTTTGGAATAGTTACGTATTAAAGGTGATGAGCTTCGAAGACAAAGTCTCGAGCAACACTCTGAAGAGTTTCGAAATTGCCATTTCCAAATAAGATTTGACGACGGAGACATCCTAGTTCATCCGATATCTTTCGGATCACCTGAAGCACCCCACCACGTGACGACAAATAAGACTGGTCAACCCTCGCAAGATTCTAGTCTTGCACCTCAAGTGAACCAACCGGTGGAAGGACAACAGTCCAACGCACCTGTCACTACCACGGTTACTTTACCAGTTCCTCCCCCACCTCAGAATTCGAGGGGAGGGTATTCCATTCCTCTGAATTATCTTATTGGTAATGTTATTACTACGGTAGCTATTCAACAACCTACGTTGGTTCAACCTTTGAATAGTGGTCAACCTGTTGTGGCTGGGGGGAAACCCTTGTTTCCTAACCAGAACGTAGGCAGTGGAATCCCCAACGGACCTTCCGTTGGACCTTCCCAACCCGCTAGAACGTCCACCATGGGATTATCTCATGTCGGGGGGCCGTCAAATGTAACTCAACCCTCATGGATTCAAGCGTATCCAGGTTCTGTTAAACTTGTGCCGGGCCAACCTAATCCGAGAAACGCACCATACGGGATACCTTATCCCGGGAATCCATACACTCTATGGGGGCAACAACCTGTGTTGCAACACGGACCCCAACCGATTATCCATCAAGTACCACCACCCCCGATCGGTCCTCCCCCACCTCCTACTAGATGCGGTAGGCCCCCACCTAACATTGGTGGAGGCCCACCTTATTTTTCCTACAATATCCCTCACCCCTTCGGCGGTGGCGGGAATGGTCCACCACCCCCTCCCGGCAGAGGCGGCGGGGGACCACCCTATCATGGTGGAGGAGGACATTTCCCTTCGGGTGGTGGAGGTGGTCCACCACCCCCTCCAGGCGGAGGCGGTGGAGAACCTAATTACTATAGTGGTGGCAGTGGTGGTGGAGACCCTCATCCTTCCGGTGGCGGAGGTGGTGGGGGCCCCCATCCTTCTGGTAGCGGAAGTGGTCCACCACCCCTCCAGGCGGAGGCGGTGGTGGGCCACCTTATTATAGTTATGGACCCCCACCACCTCTCGGAGGTGGAGGCGGACCCCCACCTTATTGGAATGGACCACCTTATGGTGGCGGACCTCCTTACGGTCCGGGGGGCACACCCTCCTACAGTCAGTTTCATCCTGATACACTTTACGGTCAGTCTAGTCCTTACACGCCCTATCTATATTATCAATACACGCAGCCTAATCCACAGCTTCCCTTCCTGGCTACTTTGGACTTGCCTGACCTATCCCGTTTAACCAACGATCCTATTTACCATGGATCTAACTGGCCACCGATTCCGGTGAAACTTCCGTCTGATATCCCCAAGTTTGACAGCGAGCCGGGTGAAGACCCTAAAAACCATGTGATGACATACCACTTGTGGTGTTCATCTAATTCCTTAATGGATGATTTAATTTGTCTTAGATTGTTTCAAAGGACTCTCACCGGTTCGGCTGCCAAGTGGTACATTGAGTTTCCACCACACTCTTTTCCTGATTTTGGTTCTCTTGCCATGAACTTTTTGACACATTTCCAGCTGCCCATACGGTATGAGACTGGTACCGAGCTTTTAACCTCACTCCGTCAGAATAATGCCACTCACATTTTGGATCATATCCACGAGTGGCGAAGGAGACGACGTCTCATTAAAGCTCCCATTCCAGATCAACTCCTAGTAGACTGGTTCACAAAATCCCTCATCCCTACCATAGCAAGAGACGTTGCTATGCGAGGTGCTGTCACCGAAGAACAAGCCATCGCGAGTGCCCATGTGCTAGACCTAGTCTACACTCAATCCGACACTTTGTTTGATATTCTGCCTGATGCACCCCGTGACGTTAATGACCCTGTGAAACCACATAAGGGACTCCAAACTGATGGAATCATTGGTTCCCTTAACACCCAGCCTACTGCTAGCACTGTTGGATCATCCAACCCGACTCCGGCTAGCCACAGCACCACCAAGTCCACCACTACTATTGTAACTGAAGAGGTGAATTCTGTCCAATCAGCTTCATCTTAGAATTCTGGTAGCAAGACGAAGAACAAGGGGAAACCCAAAAAGTCTTCCGCCTAGCAGGAACAAAAGAGCACTCCTAACGATACCAAGCAGAAACGGAAACTAAAGTATCCATCTTTACTGTGTGGAGATGACCATTTCTCCAAAGAGTGTCCCCATAGAGATGAAGTACAAAATTTTATTAGGGGTAAACCAACTCCCACAGTCCTCAACGATCCGTTTCCCACTCAGAACCAATAGATGACTGCTCAAATCCCCCCATCCCAGGGGGAACCATCGAATACCGCGCATGTTCTCATGCTGCGTAACGAGATGATCAATTTGAATACTTTCTCTCAATATTACAACTGGTCCCTTCGAAGGAATCCACTGGAAGTAATTCTGAAAAAGATTCCGACTCCTTAACTGATGTCACTGTACCGTCAACTTCTCTCACTATTGAGAAGCCCTCCTTAGACTCGATATTGCGACCGCCCAAGAGTACGATTTGAAAAGATGTTTTCAATCCTAATGCTCGAGCGGCACAAAATTACAATATCATAGAGGACTTGGCAGAAGCTCCTTGCGCCATGTCTACCCTGGATTTTTTGCAAAATTGTCCTAATCAATGCAAAAATCTCCTTGCAGCCATCGGTGCAGTCAAACTGGATTCCTCGAATACCATCATGTTCCGACTTTACAACTTTAAGTCGAGGCTCTCACACCAGCTCGCATTCCAAGTTTCTGCGAACATTGCTGGGAAGATTGTCCATCGTACCCTTTTAGATGAAGGCGCCTCCACTACTGTCATGTCGATCGCCTGTTGGAGAGCCATTGTCTCCTTTTAATTGAATCGTTCTCCTACCACGTTGAAAGCATTCGACAGGCGTGGCTTTCAACCTCATGGGCTCTTACAATCTCTTGCAGTTAAGTTGGGTGGAAAGACTGTAACCATTAACGTGGAAGTGGTCTCGGCCCCGTTAGATTATAATCTCTTGCTTGGTTGCAATTGGTTTTACACCATGCAGGCGGTAGCCTCTTCAGTCTTTCGCATAGTACAATTCCCCCACCAAGGACGAATTGTTACTATCGACCAATTAGATTTTTGTACACTAGACACCACTACTCATCCTGGTGACCATGTTCCTTCCATTGGACAGATGTCAAAACAGTATGAGAGTGTAGGGGTTGGCCTTTTGAAATATTCATCTCTCATGGGCGTTTTTCCAGCCGCGGACCCCCCTAATCATATTTCTATGGTGAACATGATCTCCATAGAGACTTTATCTCACTCTACTGATGCTTGGCTTGTACCAGATGAAGCCACAACACACCTGCTTGGAGATATAATGCCTCTTTCACCCACTGAATGTATTTACGAGGCTATCGAATCAGCATCAGAGGACCATTTAACCATGGCCTCTACATCTTGTTCTCTACGACGGACGTCATCTCTACCCGATCTCTTACTTCAAACTTTTCATTCAGATGAGTCCATCATGGAAGTTATGAATGTTGACGACAGTCCGTGGGATGATCTCCACCATAGATCATCTTTTCTTCCTCATTTGGAGTACATAGAGGAAAACATCCATACCCTATTTTCACTAGATATCTACCCATCCCCTCATTCCCCCATTCTTACATGTCTTGCGAACACAGAGGGAAACTTGGCCAACATTGATCCAAACACCCCGGTAGACATCTCGGTGAAACCTGGTATAGTGGAACACATTCTCATAGGCCAGAAGTGTTCCCCTGAAGAAATCGCTGTTAACACGGCCTTATTCAAGCAATTTCGAGACATATTTGCTTGGTCCTATGAGGAGATTCCTGGGATAGACCCCGCAATTGTTTCTTACGAAATAAAAACCTATCCTGACATCAAACCTGTACGCCAAAAGTTACGACCGGTACACCCCCGGAAGATTGCGGAAATTAAGGAAGAAATTGAAAATCTCTTAAAGGCTAGTTTTATTTATCCTATCCCATTGACGGATTGGGTCTCAAACGTCGTTCCTGTGAACAAAAAGCAGGGCACCATTTGCTTCTGTGTTGATTATCGGGACCTTAATCGGGCTTGTCCAAAAGACAACTACCCGACCCCTTTCATCGACCAGATCATCGACAACTGTGTCGGAAGTATCATCTTCTCATTCATGGATGGCTTCTCTGGTTACAACCAAATTGAGATCAACCCAGCCGACCAACATAAGACGGCTTTCATCTGCCCATGGGGAACATTTGCATACCACAAACTCCCATTTGGCCTTAAAAATGTTGGTGCCACATTTTAGCGGGCTATGTCGTATGCCTTCCATGATATTAAGGCCTTTGTGGAACCTTACTTGGACGATCTCGCTTCTCATTCAAAGCAGCGCGAGTTCCACATTGATTATCTGACGGCCATTTTCTGTTGATGTATATGTAACTTCACAATGTATTTCATATATATATTTATTGTACCCTTATAAGAGATGTGTTATTCCTCTATAAGGAAGTGTCGTCATTTGTATTGACAAGTGTCGCAAGTGGATTAACTTGCTGATGGGTTATTAGACTACCTAATGTGGGTGTCGGCCCGAAATATATGTAACTGGGGTTATTAGGATGAGTTAGACAAGTTGGCCCCATAAGTATTTAGGTAGGTCAGGAAAAGTATAAATAGAGAGTCGGGATTCTCTATTTTGATCATCTCAGAACTCACTCGAAAAGTGGTGCACATTAGAGGAGGAGGATCAGCTGCATAGTAGGAGACTATCTATTGTATTTGGTTGTACTTTGGTTGAGCCATTGCTCTATCTATCTCTGAGGAAGTTGTGGGGTTTTTCACCTTAGGGTTTTCCCCACGGAAACTCTGTGTGTCCATTGTCTCATGCTTTTGATTCTTGTGATGCTTGGCATGCTTGATATGATTGTTCTGCATTGATATACTATACATGTTATTCTCTCAGTAAAGATCCTATAGCATATTGAATTAATGCTCAAAATCTAACATGGTATCAGAGCTAACCTGAGAAGAAGACACTGTGCAGTTGCGGAAGCTAGGGCTTCTTGTTTTTGGGTTTATCTCCATAGATTTTGGAAAAGCAATATGATGGATTGAATATCCTCAACAAGGTGAATCTATCTGTCCAATTAGAATTCAATTCTGAGCACTTTTAGTTTTGGCCCTAAAAATTAGGGTTTCCTCAAAAATAGGAATTTCTAAAATCTAAAGACACAGTTGGAAGCTCATTGAAAAATCAAAAGTTTAGAGCTTTGGTTCAAAATTTATGGTTGGATATATCTCTGGGAAACTCAAACCCTAATCCGGCACCAAATCCAATTTTCAGCAAACAAGTGGTAAGACCTAAATCTTTTCTATTTCCATTTGAAGTACTCTTTAAAGATGTCTCACCACACCAAGCTTGAGGATAAGCTTGAAGGAGCTGATAACTTCCGAGCATGGAAGTATAGGATTGAGTTAATCCTTGAAGAAAATGAGTTGGATACTTATATAAGTGAAGAGGTCCCTATCCCAGAGGGAGAAGAGGCTAAGGCTCTTCACAAGAGGAATTTGGTTAAGGAAAAGAGGATCATTGTTGATTCTATTCAAGATCATCTCATTCCCCATGTGTCATCCCTAAAGACACCAAAAGAGATGTTTGATTCCTTAACCAAATTATTTGAAGGCAAGAACATAAATCGGAAGATGGCCCTGAGGAATAAATTGAAGAATATCAAGATCCAGAATGCAGATACCATGTAGTCATATTTCTCAAGGGTATCCCAGATAAAAGAACAACTTGAAGCTGTGGGTGAAGTTGTAGAAAATGGAGAAGTGGTGATGACCACTCTTAATGGCCTCCCTAGGTCATGGGATTCCTTCATCTAAGGAATTTGTGCTAGAAAGAAACTCATCTCTTTTGTTAGACTGTGGGAGGAATGCTCACAGGAAGAAGATCGAATTGTAGCCAGAGAAGAGAAGATGGGGAGTGAGGACCAAGCACTCACAGCTCACTCCAAAATGCATGGTGACAAGAAATCTCACCATCATGGCAAGAAAGGAAAATATCAGAATCAAAGAAGTAGTCCCAGACATCGAAGGGACATGACCCATGTCCGTTGCTATACATGTGATGATAAGGGACACTATGCCAGCGATTGTCCTAAGAATAAGAAAGAGGGTTCTCACAAGAAGAAGAAATTCAAAAGAAGACATCATGCTCATGTTGCAGAGGATGATGAACCTCCCAAGAAGAGGGCTAGAGAAGATAGTGAAGATTCTTCAAGTGATGAAGAATATGTTTTGATTTCTGCTCTCACTGGAACCATTACTCATGGAAGTAATGATTGGCTCATAGATAGTGGGGCTTCTAAACATATGACAGGATTCAAAGAATCCTTTTTGAATCTATCAGAACATGATTCACCCCACAAGGTGAAGCTTGGAGATGACTACCAGTATCCCATAAAAGGGAGTGGTGAAGCCTCCTATAAACTAGACTCTGGAAAGTCTATGAAGATGAAAGATGTACTCTTTGTTCCAGGTCTCAAGAAGAATCTACTCTCAATATCTGCATTGGATGCAAAAGGCATGAGGGTTGCATTAATAGATGGCCAAGTTCTAATGTGGCCTAAGGGTAAGACTATAGATGATGCAGTTGTGATTGGAGAGCAAGAGGGAGGATTGTACAAATTGAAGGGCCATCCAGAACAAGCCATGGTCCATGATTCAGTAGAGCCAAGTGAACTTTGGCACAGAAGGCTTGCACACATGCATTACAGAGCATTACCAATTGCAAGCAAAACTGTAGAAGGTCTTTCTGAAATCCATACAAATCATGAAGGCATTTGCAAAGGTTGTGCAAAGGGAAATAATACAAAGAAGACATTTCCAAGCAGTGAAAGCAAGGCAAAAGGAATCTTGGAGATTATCCACTCTGATGTATGCGGTCCCATGTCATCCAGTTCTCTAAGTGGGTATGTATACTATGTCTCCTTTATTGATGATTTCTCTAGGAATACTTGGATCTACTTCTTGAAGAACAAAGATGAAGTGTTTAACAATTTCAAGGAATTCAAAGCCTTGATAGAAAACCAAACTGAATTGAAGATCAAGATCTTCAAATCTGACAATGGCGGAGAATTTACTTCTGGAGACTTCAAGAAGTTATGCAGTGATTCAGGGATTAAGAGGGAGTTGACCACTCCTTACAATCCACAGCCGAATGGGGTTGCCGAAAGGAAGAATAGAACAATCATGGAAGTAGCAAGGGAAATGCTTCATGACCAAGACTTACCTATGCACTTATGGGTTGAAGTAGCAAGGATAGCTGTATATGTGCAGAATAGAACACCCCATAAGATACTTGACAACAAAACACCAGAAGAAGTGTTTACTGGTAAGAAACCAGAAGTGAGCCATCTCAGAATATTTGGCTATCCAGTATACACTCACATCCCAAAAGAGAAAAGGTCAAAGTTGGATCCTTCAGGAAAGAAGGGTGTATTTGTGGGTTATAGTGAAAGCTCGAAGGCTTACAGAATCTACTTCCCTGGATTCAAGAAGATTGACATCAGCAGAGATGTAACATTTGATGAAAGTTCAGCTTACCACAAATCAAGAAATACACCTGTTGAAGACAATGAAGAACCCAGAATATCCAGAACTCAAGACACCACAATGAATGAAGCAATTCCTGAAGAAGATCGAGAAATGGAAGATCCACAAGAACCTGTGGATCCACCTCATGAGAAGAATCCTCACAAGAGGAAACCAACATGGGCTAGAGAGCTCATCCAAGATGCAGGGAGATTTGGCATTCCAGAAGGAGAACACGTAGAAAGGAAAATGACAAGATCACATACTAGTTATGTTGCCTTACTCTGTGACATCATGGATAAAGAACCTTCCAGTTATGAAGAAGCTGCAGAAAAGAAAGAATGGAAGGATGCTATGATCGAAGAATACCAATCTATTATGAAGAATGATGTTTGGGATGTGGTCCTAAGACCAGATGGGAAGTCTGTGGTAACTTCCAAATGGATCTATAAGGTCAAGCATGCTGCAGATGGTAGCATCGAGAAATACAAAGCTAGGTTTGTAGCTCGTGGCTTCTCCCAGAAAGAAGGAATTGATTATGAAGAGACTTTCGCTCCTGTGGCCAGATACACTTCCATTAGATCACTACTTGCTCTGGCTGCAGTGATGAAATGGAAGGTACACCAGATGGATGTCAAGACAACCTTCCTGAATGGTGTAGTTGAAGAGGAAGTGTATATGGAGCAGCCACTTGGGTTTGAGACACATGATAGAGGAACACATGTGTGCAAACTGAAGAAAGCCCTGTATGGTTTGAAACAGGCACCCAGGACCTGGTATGGCAGAATAGATGGCTTCCTATCCAGTTTGGGCTTTACCAAGAGTAAAGCGGATTCCAAACTTTACTACAAGGTTGAGGAAGGAAATCCAGTGATACTACTATTGTATGTGGATGACCTGTTTCTGACAGGTGAGGATAGACTGATTGTCGACACGAAGAGGAAGCTAGATGCCGAGTTCAAGATGAAGGACTTGGGTACGATGCACTACTTTCTTGGTATGGAGGTGTGGAAAAGTGCAGATGGAATCTTCCTTGGACAAGGGAAGTATGCAGTAAAGATCCTAAAGAGTTTTGGGATGATGGACTGCAAGGCCATGGCCACACCTATGGCATCAAACCTGAAGCTTTTGTGTGATGCTTCTTCTGAGCCAGTTGATGCTACGATGTATCGTCAGATGATTGGGTCCTTGATGTACCTGACGAATACAAGGCCAGACATTTGCTTTGTGGTGAACACCTTGAGCCAGTACTTGACAGATCGGAGACATGTTCACCTTATAACTGCAAAGCATGTTCTGAGGTACCTGAAGGGTACAGTGGATTATGGGCTCAAGTATGAGGCGAATCAAAAGTTTAACCTGGAGGGTTATGTTGATTCAGATTGGGCAAGTAGTGCCATTGATTGGAAGAGCACTTCGGGGTGCTGCTTCAGTATGGGATCAGGTGTGATCTCTTGGTTTAGCAGGAAGCAGTCCTGTGTGGCACTGAGTACAGCTGAAGCAGAGTATGTCGTAGCTTGTTCAACTAGTTGTGAGGCAGTGTGGCTTAGGAAGCTACTGTTTGATTTGTTTTATCTCGAGTTGAGTGCTACCTGTATATATTGCGACAACCACAGTTGTGTGAAGTTGTCAGAGAACCCAGTGTTCCATGACAGGTCGAAGTACATTGAGATCAAGTTCCACTATATCAAGGATATGGTGCAGAGAAGAGTTGTGAAGCTCCTGTATGTTGCGACAGACGAGCATATAGCCGATGTGTTGACCAAGCCGCTTGCCAGAGTGAATTTTGAATACTTCAAAGGGAGACTTGGTGTACTTCAGATCGAGATGCCTTCCAGAGGGAAGTGATGAGTCCGGAGACACAAATGCACACTGGGCCATTCTTGCATGGTGGTAGGTTGGTCCTCCCATTTCAAGATGTAAGGGTCAAGCCATTCTTACATGGTAGTAGGTTGGTCCTCCCATGGTAAGATGTAAGGGTTGATCCATTCTCACATAGTGGTAGGTTAGTCCTCCTATGATGAGATGTAAGGGCTGGGCCATTCTCACATGGTGGTAGGTTGGTCCTCCCATGGTGAGATATAAGTGCTGGAGCCTTTTCGACATGATAGTAGGTTGGTCCTCTCATGGTCGTTGATGTAAGTGATGGGCCTTTCCGACATGGTGGTAGGTTGGTCCTCCCATGGTCGTTGATGTAAGTGTTGTGCCATTCCGACATGGTGGTAGGTTGGTCCTCCCATTGTCGTTGATGTAAGTGCTGTGAGCCTTTCCCAGATGGTAGTAGGTTGGTCCTCCCATGCTGGTGAGTGTAAGTGCTGTGTGTGTGCATCTGTGTTGTGCTCTGTGGACTACGTGGTGATCTGAAGACATTGATATGACAGTTTGGTACATAGGTTTTGCAGAGGCATATAATCAGTCTTGAGATGCTCTTGCAGGTTTTGCCGAGGCAGTGTAATCAGTCCTGAGAGATCTTGTAGGTTTTGCAGAGGCAGTGTAATCAGTCCTGAGGTGTACCTACTTGATGGCTTGCTCGCAGTGATTATGATGATCAGGTTGATCATGTGATGATATACATCAGTTGAATGTATAGTGAGTATCAGGTACTATGTGGTTGTGGACAGGTTGTGTAATGGCATGTAAAAGATCCTGGGAGATTCGAGAGGTTGAGCTGTGTGCTCGTAGAAGGCCTGGGGTGCTCTTGCGAGGTTTTGCAGACGCATGTGATGAGTCCTGAGGATTCCATAGTATGACCAGTGATGATGAAGACCTACAGGTGGTGGTCCTACATCTAGTATGAAAAAGGAATGGCTCTGTAGAACTTCCTATGATGAGTAGATTCAAAGATTGGACGAGATAGCAGCAGCTGTGACGATGATAATTCGATGATGATGCATCGATGACGATGATCCAGAGAAGAAGACTTGTGCCCAATGATCTGTGTAGAGAAATACCTTCCTAGTTAAGAGGGAGTGTTGATGTATATGTAACTTCGGAATGTATTTCATATATATATTTATTGTACCCTTATAAGAGATGTGTTATTCCTCTATAAGGAAGTGTCGTCATTTGTATTGACAAGTGTCGCAAGTGGATTAACTTGCGGATGGGTTATTAGACTACCTAATGTGGGTGTCAGCCCGAAATATATGTAACTGGGGTTATTAGGATGAGTTAGACAAGTCGGCCCCATAAGTATTTAGGCAGGTCGGGACAAGTATAAATAGAGAGTCGGGATTTTCTATTTGGATCATCTCAGAACTCACTCTTCTCTCACTCGGAAAGTGGTGCACATTGGAGGAGGAGGATCAGCTGCATAGTAGGAGACTATCTATTGTATTTGGTTGTACTTTGGTTGAGCCATTGCTCTATCTATCTCTAAGGAAGTTGTGGGGTTTTTCACCTTAGGGTTTTCCCCATGGAAACTCTGTGTGTCCATTGTCTCATTCTTTTGATTCTTGTGATGCTTGGCATGCTTGATATGATTGTTATGCATTGATATACTGTACATGTTATTTTCTCAGTAAAGATCCTATAGCATATTGAATTAATGCTCAAAATATAACATTTTCCTCAGATGCAGATGGTACAATATCCGTCTGAATCCTCACAAGTGTATCTTTTGCGTTGAGTCTAGATGCCTCTTAGGATTTATCTTTTCGAAGGATGGGATCCGCATTGATCCCTTAAAGGTGGAGGCCATCATCAACCTTCCACCCCCGACTGATGTGACGGAACTTCAAAGTATCCAAGGGAAGGCGACTTATTTAAGACGTTTTGTTTGAAATTTCACGGAGAAGACTCAGGGGTATATGAGACTGCTCAAGAAGGACGTCGTGTTCATTTGGGACGACCAAGCTCAAAAATCCTTCAACAGTATCAAACATGTCATCACGCATGCCCCCGTGCTCCAACCGCCTAATTATTATCGAGATTACATCTTATATCTCGCCCCTTCTGCTACCACTATCGCCATGGTTTTGGTACAGGAGGATCAAAACGCCCAGGCACATGTAATATACTATGCAAGTAAGGGTCTGGCCGACGCTGAAACTAGATATTCACATGTCGAAAAACTCGCATTCGCGGCGGTCATCGCCGTCCAGAAGTTCGGGCACTACATATTGCTTTGCACCACCACTATCATCACCGACTCGAACCCCATGTACCATGTACTAACACGTCAGGTTCTTGGGGGCAAGTATTCACGCTGGATTGTGATACTGCAAGAATTTGATCTTCTTTTCGAGAAAGCTAAGTCTAAGAAGTCTTTGGTGTTTTCCGAGCTCATTTGCGACCTTCCCCGTCCTGATGCAGAAGTTGAGCACAATGACTCCTTTCCAGATGAATCATTGTTTCTCATCAGTACGACTGATTCGTGGTATGGAGATATCTTGTTGTATCTTCAAACCCAACGCTTCAACCCTCATCTCTCTCGTGACGACCGTCGTAAGATACGTCACCATGCAAAGTATTATTTAATCATCAATGATACTTTGTATCGCCATGGCATTGATTCAATTCTTCGACGTTGTCTCACTCACGAGGCTGAACACGTTCTGAATGACTATCATGCTAGGGCAAGTGGCGGTCACCCCTCTGGGATGGCTACAGCCCAGAAGATTTTGCATGCAGGATATTTATGGCCTACTATCTTCAAAGATTGTATTGAGGCCGTAAAAAAATGTCCTCCTTTCCAACACTTCCATACGAAGAAGTTCGTTCATCCTGCCCCGTTACATCCGGTTATTGCCGTTGGCCCATTCGCAAAATGGGGAATTGACTTTATGCACTGTAAGCCTACCTCGGCCAAGGGGCATAGTTACATTATTGTAGCAGTGGACTACTTCACAAAGTGGGCCGAAGCTATGCCTACATACCAGAAGGACGAAAAAACCGCTGCACTCTTCATGTTCAATCATGTAATAGCATGGTTCGGAGTTCCTCAGGAAATTGTTACTGATCATGGTTCTCACTTTCAGAACCATATGGTTGATGAATTGAGCGACAGGTTTGGTTTTCACCATGAAAATTAAACACCCTACTACCTACAATCCAATGGACAGGTCGAGGCCATTAACAAGGTCTTGAAAACTATGGTCCAAAGGATGGTAGGGACACATAAGTCCAATTGGCACAACATGCTCTTTTCAGCATTATGGGCCTACCGAACTTCCGTCAAAACCGCCACAGGCTTCACTCCTTTCCAATTGGTATATGGATTGGAGGTTGTCCTATCGATAGAGTGCAAAATTTCGTCTCTACAACTCGCTGTCGAACTTCTTCTTAACACTACTGTCGAGGAAGAACGTCTCTTGCACTTAGAAAAACTTGACGAGTCTCGCCGAGATGCCGCTCCTGCTAATGAAGCGCACAAGAAACGCATCAAAGCCCAATATGATAATTCAGTTGAACCTCGTATCTTTAACGAGGGTGACCTGGTTCTCACTCATGACCAGCGGCACGACAAACTAGGAGCAGGGAAGTTCGTGTCCATGTGGCATGGACCTTACTTTATAAAATGTGTGTTGGAGAAAGGTACTTACGAGCTTGAAGACTATGACGGAATCTCTTTGGGTGAAACCTGCAATGGGATTTACCTGAAGAGATACTATGCTTGATCTCTCATGCATAGACTTGCTTGTATATACTGTACATGGCGTGTTTTTGTGTTTTTGTGTGGTGTGACGTATTTCTTTTTCGAGTGTCTTTCGATCTTGTTTCTGCTTCTTATACCATGTTCTGTCTGCGTGTGCAGATGGAAACGTGCTATGGATTCGCGGACGGCGCCAGCTGGCATACCCGTAACCTTGCTTCGGCAGCCTGGGTACTATATTCTCCAATAGGTGAGCTCATTAGCTCAGGAGGAAGTTGCCTAGGGTTTGTGACCAACAATGCCGCAAAGTATCAAGCAGTAATCGGAACCCTAGCTAACGTCATTTCCTTGGGTATGAACCACATTGTCATCCACATGGATTCTCAATTAGTGGTTTCCCATCTGAACCGGGTTTACGCCATCCGTGATCCCACCTTACTCCCTCTCTTCAGACGAGTACGTCTCCTGGAAAGGTCATTTGAATCCGTTCAATACCTGCACATTCCACGAGAGTTAAACACAGTTGATGACTCGATGGCCAACTTCATTTTGGATTGGTACATCACACACACATAATATTCATAATATGTAAAAGCATTCACGACATGTAAATACAATGTAGAAAAGCAAAACATGTAAACAAGATCACATCAATAATCATTTTAAAAACACATAATGTATAAATCGCCGATAATGTCTATATATATATATATCACTCAAAAGTAGTGCTGGTACAAAATCTGAAGCACGATGGCTTTCAGTGAGTCTCTACAAAAATCTGAAGCATCATAGCTTTCAGTATTACAAAAGCTTAGGCCTCTAAGCTCTCAATACATGTATAGAAGTGTCATTAGGCCTAACGCCTGACCCATACACCACCCCTAGCACGGACGGCATGCTATCGCTAGGTGAGGATGTTAGGATATTCCTATACTGGATCCTAGTCCTCCTAGCATTTCTGTCATTTTCATTTTCAGTCATGCATGCAAAATTAGGGTTTGCATGCATCCTAGTCATCAGTTCCAACACCTAGCCCTAAGCAAACTAGCCCCCGGAGCTTCTTTCAGATCAGTTTCAGCTCTCCTAGAGCTTAGTGCACCCTCCTTTCACCTACTGCATGAGAAGGGAACCTTTCTTCACCTACCAGTCCAGTTTAGTTCAGTTGTCTTCAGTTCCTTCCTTGATTTAAGGATTAGCTGACTCCTAATTGACCTTACTACTCCGATGGACCTCCAGTATGACTAGACAGCCTGTTCTGACTCCAGTTAGCTCTATCTGCACCCTCCATTGAGCCTCCTTCACTACATTAGTGCTTCCACGTGCCAGTTACACCAACCACACTCAGTTTGACTCCTGATTGACCATTACTTGTGCATTGATGACTTCACTGATGAGAAGGTGGACTCCTAGTTATGCATTGATGACTCTCCACTGATTATGGATCTGTGCATGAAGGCCAATTCAAATTCCACCTAGTGAATTCGAATCCTCATACTCAACATTGTATATTTACCAGTTTATTATTCTGTTTAATGTAACATGTGTAATTATTCTTCCTCAATCAGAGTTTCTTTGGATCTAAGTTCTATTGCTTGTCTCTTCTTCTATTATTCCTAAATTCTTTCATTGTGAGGTTTACATCATCTCTTTGGATCTTATGTGGGAAATTTCATAGAGGAAGCAGTCTATAGTCTGAGCCACCTTGCGTAGTAAGGCGTTGAAGCGCACAGACGCTCCAACCCCAAATCTCTGCATGGGCCTCGGTAAGTCATGAATAGCTAGCTCCGGTACCTCCATGGTCAATTGGGATAGGTTCCTGTACACCTCCTCCATCTCCTTGATGGTAGCATGAGCACCTACAGGAACGACTGCCTCCCCGCCTCTGTCTCTCCTCACCAGAAGGGAGAGACCCACCGGCCGTATGGGGCCCACATCTGCACACACATATTACGTACTTGTCAACACTGCATCAAAAAAATGATATAATATACAAAACTAAAAATACAAGGGTTTTGTTCTCACCTATGTCACCCCATGCTACACCCTCTAGTAGCACCAAGTCGGGATCCTCTCGAAAGTCCGTACCGTTGTATGGAAAGTCCTCGACCATGAGTAACTAGCCCTCTATCCAGCTGAAAAACTCAGGACCAAAGATAATGATGGGCCCGCCACCATGACGGGTCATGACCTCAGCCCATCTGAGCATATGGGGATCCCTGGGCTCCCTGTCATCAAGTACCAACTACGGACGTAGAAGAGGAATCCGCTCTAAGAGGAATGATACTATGATCGATCCATACCCAAACTGCTTGAGCTCCCCTCGCCGACACTTGGTCAGCTAAGCTCGGATGTTTGCGAGGAGACCCTCGCACCAATTGAAAATCATGGGGGACATACAGTCCTCCGCATACAGCATCTGAGTCCGAGTAGCCATGTGTGGGTCTTGGCTACCCGCCACCCTAGTAATGGTAAGAAATATGGTCCGTAGTGGACGACTCACCACATCCCTGATGAGAATCTTCCCACTGGAAGGCCGAGAAGTAGCGACACAATGCTGTGACACCATGTCCTCAACTGTACGGTCACTGGCCCGTGTTCCAGTAAGATGTACAGCGTCCCCTCTTCGAGAGAAACCAATAAGAAAGTAGATATCCTCAATGTCTATTGTAATGGCCCCTCCCATCATACCAGCATGATAGAGAGAACGTGATGCTAAAATTGAGCATCTAGCCCCATGAACTTTTAAATAAGCATTCACATAATATAAAAAGACATATGGAAATGTATAATTATAAGAAAACACAGCGGAAGTAATTTCAATAACACATCCATCATACATTCACGATATTCATCAAATAAATAATTGCAAAGTTAACAAAAGAGAGTACTTATCTTATAACAAAGTAGCCCCGAGCAACTGGCTATGCAACTGCAACGTTCCACCCAACCATAGGCCAGTTGTGATTATCAATATCTCAACACACTACCACCCCCGAGCTAGGCATGATCTCTACAAGGAATCAGAGAAAAACAGACTCACACATAGCCCAAAGATACACCAAATCAGCCAAGCCAATCTACAGTTGGGTTTACTAGGCTGTTAGGAAATGGAAGGAAGAATTGCTAAGCTAGTGGGATCATCCATAGAGATATGGGCACCCTCTGCAAGATCTATCTAGCTTGGTCCCCACAATACCTACACACTTGGCACAAGGAGGTATTCCCTTCACTAATACACAGTCCCTCAGGCCATACCTTCCATTCTAGTGTTCTTCAAGGTGTGCATAGAGGAGCAACCAGCCCTTTGATCTTCTTGAGAGGTTATCCCCCTCACTAGGTTTATCAAGCCAATTCAGGTCCACTTCCACTCCTAATTTCTTGCTCACAGTTCAAACCAATGCAGGGATGCACCCAACAACAAAAATACAAGTGTTGAAAAATGTGGGCAACCAAAACGAACTGGTAGATGGGAAATAAACCCTGGGAGAGCCATTCGTTTTCAGAAAACGTTTATATGCATTCCAGGGGCTGAAACGACCTCTATAAACCCCCAAAATGTGACTCCCTTTCTCCCAGCTACTGTGCAACACAAAAACGAGCTCCCAACTATGGAAAATGCAGGAAATTGGTGAAAAACGTGATGAAGGAAAGACCCAGTAGTTCAGACTGTGTGAGAGAGGAAAGACTATGGGTTCAGAATGGCTTTAGGCAACATTTCGTGGGTGTTTTCTTGCCCCAGAAGAAAAAGTACGTTTTTCTAGGTTGATGGCTTGCCCATGCACGAAATTGGCTGCCATACCTCTTCATTCCCAAGGCATTAACTGCCTCAACCAATTTCTGGAAGAATTAAATGATTGGGTGCATAACCCAAAATGGGAAGTTGGTGGTTTATGGGTTTTCTCATTGACACATGGATTAACACCATTGGCTCAAGGGTTTGAATAATTTCCCCCCCTATTCCTTGTAGAATCATGCCCCCATCTCTTTGTTGCATTGCATAGCTAGTTGTGGGTTTTTCATTAAAATTTGTATTTACATGATGTCTTAATTTACATTGTGCCTATCTAGCACAAGAACCATAGGCATCTATTTTTTTTAATTTCCGATACATAAAACGCTAAATCAATGGTGGGGCCTTGGCCTTGAGCTCCTCACCATGATTAGATAACAATATTTACATCATTTACGATTTAATGAAAAAGGGGGTCAAAATGGGGACATTACATCTATCGTGAGGATATGCTCACCAACCACAAAGTATTGTTGGGCCGCATCCCAACTCTGGAGCATGTGTGTCAGCAGTGGGATCTGGGACCTCATCCCCTGGATCTCAAAGAACTTCAGTAACCCGAAGTTTCTCAAAGCATCCACGCATTGTGGATCATTCACATATTTTTCATCTTCTAGCTCATGTTCTCTCTCTCACCACTCCAATACCATATTGGCTAGCTGGTAACCTGCCAAGAAGGACATTTAAACTCTGTTAGGTCCTGCTTCAAACCTTAGAAGACCAATTTTTGGATTCTTTTTGATGTATGGATTGTATTTCTCCGCGGTCGCACTGTACGTTTAATTACAGTACGATGACATCGCACCTCTCGCATTCGAGGCTTGTGACGACTCGGTCTCGTTGCAGGTCCCGAAAGGGCAACCTGCGACGAGCCAAGGGCACATGAAGCCCTCCATAACACCATCAAAAACCCCAAAAATGGACCTAAAAGCAAAAACTAAACCACTGGAAAGTTGCTAGATGAAGTTTAGGCCTACTTGATCCGGACGGTTGGTGAAATGGTGGATCATAGTTCCCGAAATCGGCAATGGAAGTTTTGGCTCCAAATTGGCAAATTGAAACAATGTTTTCTATTTTTAGCCCATATTTCTATTTATAAATAGAATGGAATATTCCTTTTCAAATATTTTGATGCTTTTGGGCCATTTACTATAGTTTCGACCATTTCTCATTATATTTGGGGCTATTTGACACTCTCTAGTGTACAGGAGTCGTAAAGTGGTCTTTTGTGCCGTTTCTCACATCACCAACGGTAACTACAGGTATGAACACCCCTTTGAATGTTTTGTCGTTATTATTTTTGGTTAGTCGTTATTATTGCGTGATGATGAGTTTACTCTTCATTTGTTCTCGTACTCACGGAACTATGAGAACAAGTACCGAGTTATGATTTATCGCTTTTCCAGGCTCATTAAACTTCCATGGAAAAGGACACCCCCGGGAGTCTACCGTTAAGCTATTTTCAGGTTCTCGAAAAACAAAAAGATTTCCAAGAGAACTTGTCGCATTCACGCTTGTTAAAGTATTTGAATGGTCGTCTTCCTGGTGATAGTTTACCCCTTTTTCGGACCAGGAGGCACTAATTACGAAAAAGGAATACTCCAGCCAATCATGACTGGAAGAGTCCTCTCCCGTGTTGTTTTACCCTTTTCGGGCGATGAGGCTAACTTTAGGAAAACGTACCATTGGAGTCTTCTTTAGTTCTTTTCAGACTCTCTAAACATGAAATGATGACTGAGTTTACCTTCTATGGACTCGTTAAAATTTTCACATTGAAGGGCCCATCACGGGACGAACCCCTCCTATCCTAGGTTCAGAAAATATTTGGGATTGGACTCATCTATGAGATGAGCTATACCGAGCATATGGTTACCCTCATCAAGCTCGTAAAAAAAACATGAGGCACTCATCATTCATGATGGGGAAAAATGAAAGTGTTTGTGTTACATACCTCAGTGGCAGTATATAGTCGTTCTTGAACATGGCACTCATCTGCATTCGCATACAGTACTTGGGTCATTTGTTTGTCTATGAGTCCCCGCTTACTTTCTAAGTCTTGTTACTCCTCTAAGTCATTCGGAGAAATCTTACATCATCAGTTGCATTAGAAATTTGTGTCTTTCTCATTGTGTCAATAATGCCAAGTCATGCCATGCCCATGTTCAAGAACATGTCTATCATTTGTAATCTGCAGTCAAGTATACTCGTCATCACTGAGTCAGTCTTGCATGTTACTGTACCATCTGATCCACTCTACACATATTTGTCTTGTTTCGTGTCGATTGATGGGGGATTCATCATGGCCCTCCTTCGACGGATTCATCCTTGTCGACTTCAACTCATCATCCGAGGATCGAATCTAGAAACCAACCAAGTACGTTGGCCCTACATGCCTCAATGGCAGGTTACCTTGCTTTCATCATGAGTTTACATCATTGACTCTTGATTGAAATATTTCATCTTGCATTCGACTTCAAATCATTTATTCACGCTTGATGATATGTACTGTGATACCTTGGGAATCATTGACATCAATGGTGATCTCCTCGCACTTGTTAAAGGTTTACATCAATGGCCGGTAATCAAGTGGTTTCTACCATGTTCGACGTCAAGACATTTGTAATCACATGGATAGATTCGTATCATTGCGGGTTCAGCTTGAAGACCCTGGGGAGTCATGTTTTACCCAGGTTACGATGGTGTTTGTATTTGAGTCATATTACATGGATCCACTTTTGTATTGGTCGTGGCTGTGTTATCATCTCATCATGGATATACGCTTGTGTCTAGTAGCCATGATTGTGTTCAGTCGGTTACCATGGATCTGCAATGTATTGGTCGGCAGCCATGTTGTACTTCATATAAGATTGTCAGTTCAGAGTCAGTTGTACTGCAGCAGTGTCCTTCATCCGACGAGTCTATTGCCATTACTTCTATCAAAGCACTTCACTTGTCTATCTTCGACAGCTTCATGCTTTGGGGGGCATTCTGTTACACCAAAAATCTACTCATCATCAGATTCAGTGTATACACCCCTGAAGATACCTGGGCTAAGTAATCATCCTGGGAGGATTTGCACTCAGTTCTGCAATATTTTGAGAGGTCGTCACAGGTTGCACACCAGCAACATGCGACGTCGCAGCTTTCTCCACTACAGGGTGCGACGAGGTCAGTTAATGGGAAAAAATAGCTTATTCGAGATTCTTCTTGAAACTTGCTCATGTAGGGGCTTATCCCCGACCTCTAGGGGAGCTGGTACTCGACCCCTAACTCTTTGGGAGGATCCCCTATCTCTCTCCTACCATTTCTAAACCTATCCTATCCATACCCTATCCACTTAGTCCTATATAAGTGAAGCTCACTCCCATCCTAAAGGGAGGAAGACTATGGTATCTACATGCTGGTGAAATCTCTCTTAGAACACCTCCATTCACCTATTGGAGAACTCATACTTCCTTGGAAGGATATGGCAATTGGCTTGGTCAGAGAAGGGCTACTACATTAAGTCTTGGTTGTAGTTCTATATCTCTATCATGTACTCCTCTATTTGCAGTAATACAAATGTTTTCCACCAATATTGTTCATGTGTGCAATGATATTGAGTAGTTTACCTGCTTAACTATTTACTTAGATCGCTTATTGTATAGATGTGTTTTATTGGTTTCTCTTGTTTCTTTGTCTTGACAGGTCTTGCAGCTTGGATCTGATGACCGTGGGACATGGATCAACATTCGGGAGAAAGGATTGCATAGTAAAAAGGTAAGACATCTAGTAGTTGGTCCTTAAGTAGATCTAGGAAATGCACTTGTAGTCTATTCTATTTGTTCTAGACTCACATTGAGCTAGGGAGATCCTGCTCGCGTCCGCTCGAGTGGATTGTCCGATAACACTCCTCTGCTTATTGCATGCTTGATAAACTCAATTGTGTGTTGGATTAGCATGATTGTTGAGTGAAACCATGGCTGTGAGTGAGCCCATCTAGTTCCTCCTTAGTGGATACACAACCCAACTCGGGGGTGGTCTATCAGCTGAAAGAATACAGGCTAGACATAGACCTATGGTTGGGTGGAACGTTTCTCTCTCACATAGCCAGTTGTTGGACAATATCATCTTAAAGATAAGTATTCTCTGTGGTTTAAATTGTGATCATTTTGTGTTATGTTCGGCATGTTTAATTATTCATGTTAATTGAATGATATGGTTATCTTAAGCTAGTTGGCATGAATCCTGTGCATAGCATGGGGATGCGAGTGATTATTGTATGATTGTTTCATTATTCTGCCTGGAAGAAATAGGCTGATGTATTCCTTTCTGCATGTGTGTTATTATGGTTATTCCATTGTGTTTATATTGAGTATGATTCTGCACTACATTTCAAGATAAGTATTCATGTGGTTTGAGTTATGTTAATCCTGCGCTCTGCAATGATTTAATTAATGACCGTTGTTTATATGTTGAATGCATGATGAAATGGTGTGTGGATAGTGTGTAATTTCGTTGTGTTTATCAAGAATGATCTGCACGCATAAGTTTTTAATTGCTTTGAATTTTCTTACTAATGACTGGGGCTGAGATTGTCAAATAAGCCCAGTATGTTTGGTCATGTTCCCTCCCTTACAACGGATCGACGGGAGGGGACGTGACAATATATGATCCAATGAGAAATGAAAAACTATTAATGAATGTGTCTTAAATTGGAATTGCATATGTGTAGTAATTGCATAGTTTTACGACAAAAAGTTCTGGTTGTAATTGTTTGCAAAGAATTCCGTAAATCTGATCATATAGTATTATTGGGATGATTATGGTCACCTTTAATGTTTTAATAATAATAAGGTCCAATTTTAATAATCTTGTAAATCTGGTTTCATTTTCATGCTTACACGGTCTTGCATCTGCATGAGCTTTGGGGGACTTTTATAATTGTTTTCAAGGTGTAGCAATTTATTTTAATGGTTGAATGTTGTTTTAAATTGGCTTGATGGTATGTTATCATAACCTTTGATTGACCCTATTCCGGTTTACAATACCTTCATCCGGCCTTCCTTTGGGTTTACATGTTCCCATGACCTTAGTTTCAGGGTTGGGTACACTACAATGTTTTAGCTCTTAATGCTTCCACAATGGTGTCTTTCCTCAATACCCCTTGTTTTCCATATACAACATATAGAAGTGAAGGTGAAAGATATCTAAATCAAATTTCCAAAGGGGACTTACGAATGGAAGAGTGTAATGCCTTGCTATAAGAGTGCTATATTTATATCAAATTCTCATCCCAGGTCACTCTTTGGATGCTTCTGATTATAACCCCTCAAAATATGAACCAATTTCATGTTCGCCACTTTTGTTTGTCCATCTATGTTTGGATGGAAAGTTGTATACCTCTTCAACTTAGTTTCCATCTTGTCCCAAATTGTAGTCCACAAGGAATTGATAAATATGGTATCTCTATCTGAGATGATGCTCCTTGGTATCCCAAAGTGCACCCAAAATTTTTCAAATAAAAAGTTTTTTGTTGCTTTTCCTTTTATGGTCTTTGTGCAATCCATGAGAATGTGCATATTGCTCAACCTGTCTACTACCACAAAGGGATAGTCATTTCAATTCCTAGTGCTTGGAATACCACCCACAAAATCCATGGAGATGCTCTCCCATGGTCTAGTAGGTACATGAAAGTGAGGGTATAGACTTTTCTTCCTATTACTGGTATTTCTTGTAAAACAAAGTATGCATCCTCTAATAAACGAAGCTACATCTTCTTGCATTCTAGTCCAACAAACATACCTTTGTAATTTTGCAAGTATCTTCCCAACACCAAAATGCCCTGTAACTTTGGAGGTGTGAGCCTCTTTCATAAGTTTCAATATCTCACCTTTAAAAACATAGATAATTTCCAACTCAATAGAGTAAGCCATCATGGAGATGATATTCAACCATGTTTTCACCTTCTTCTACAAGGAATTGGCCTTGTATTTGTTGAACTACCTCCTTCAAGTCCTCATATTTTGTGTATTCATCCTTGTATGCATAATGGGTGTAAGGCTTCATATGCATAAGAGTACCCAAAATTGTTATATTGGTTGTAGGTGGCCTTGATATCATGTCTTCTAGATTGTTTGTATTGCCCTTTTTATATTTAATGATTATATGTAATTCTTGTAAAAATCCCATCCACTTGTAGTGTCAGGTTTGTTGTTCTTACTCTGGGCCCTTAAATATTGCAGTGATTGGTGATCAATGTGAATGATGGTTATATTTCCATCAAATAGTGCTTCAATTTCTTAACAACTTAAATCAAGGCATAGAGTGCCTTATCAAATATAGGGTAGTTCAATACTTCGCCATGGAACATTTTAGAATGATAGCATGATGGCCTTCCTCCTTGCATAAAAAATGCTCACTTAGCATAACCACTTGCATATGTCTACAATTCGAAAGGATTTTGCAAGTTTGGCAAAGCGAGAACTGGTGCCTGAGTGATATTTCCTTTAATATCTTCAAAGGATTTTTGTTGATTCTTTTCCCACTATAAACGCTTTCTATTGACTATTATGGCATGGAGAGGTGCGGTCATAACTTAAAAATAAGTTATAAAATTTTGAAGGAATTTTTTCCCCCAAAAATATCTCCTAAATTCAATGACATTTGTAGGAGTTAACCACTTCATGGTGGCCTCCATATTTTTAGTATCAATCTTAAGTTATCCTCCACCAATCACATACCACAAATACAACAGAGACTGTTAAGAAAATTCACATTTCATAAGGTTTTCTAGTGTTTGATGTTTTTTCAAGGTCTCTAACGTATGCTAGAGATGTGAAATATGTTCTTCCCAGGTATAACTATAAAACAATATATCATCTAAATATATTATTAAAAATTCATTTATAAAAGGATACAATACATCATTCATAAAATGCATAAATGTACTTGTTGCATTACACAAACCAAAAGACATTACTAACCATTCATATAGAACCTACCTAGTCTTGAATGCATTCTTCCAATTGTCTTCTTCCTTCTCTTGTACTTGGTGGCATCCCAATTTGAGATAAAATTGGCGAAGTACCTAGCATGCCACAACTAATCTAGCAAATGATCGATCCTAGGTAGAGTGTATCAATTCTTGAGGGTGATCTTATTTAAATATATGTTTTCAAGACACATTCTCTAAGTCGTATCCTTCTTTGCTACTATGATAATAGGTGACCCACAATGGGAGGTGCTTGGTCAAATTACTCCTTGGTCCAGTGGTTGCTGCAATTGCTTCTTCAATTCTTCTATTTCTAGAATGAACTACTTACACAATCCAATGTTTGGAAATAGAGAATCATGCCATAGTTGTATCATGTGCTCCACTTCTCTCTTAGTTGGTAGCCCTTTAGGATCCTCGAACACGTCTCTATAAGCCTGTTAACACCCAAAAAGTGCTCACTAGCTCATTTCCTTATTCACATGACCCATTTGTCCACTTTTTCACCATTTGAGCCTCTAAATCCATCAAAAGGTCACCAAAAGACCTTAATACACCCCTTTTTCCACTCAAAATGAATATTTTTCCTCAAAAAGCATAAAAAACTCTCAAAAAGGGTCCAGAATTCCCAAAAATATTAAAAAGGGAATAAAAATATTCAAAATATTCAAAAAATGAAAAAGGAGGGAAAATGTACCTAAACCATGTTGGTCAATACCATTGGTTTCCTCAAAACCATAATGGTATTCCCCAACACCAAAAACTATAATAAGGTGGTAGGGGCTCCTCATTTTCCATCCATCCATCATCCTATCCTCATGCTGTCAAAATCTCTCATGAGCTTTTGACCATTGTAGCTATCTTGGAGAAGAGACCTTTGGAGCTTGGAGCTACTCACCTTGGAAGTTGCTCTACACAAATCCTCACCATTTGAGGTATCTTAATACAATACTCATTCTTTTTATTTCTTGTTCTTGAATCGTTTTCAGAAAATTTTATTTGTTATATGCACATGCTAGTTTAGTTTAGATTCAGATTTATAATTGTTGTTTTTGCTTTCAATATTTGAAACTGCTATCACTTGTTGATAGGTGCCCATAGCACTCAAGCTTGGTTGCAAAACCAAGCCAACAGTTTTTGGCGACTCCGCTGGCTTCGAATTCTTAGATCTCAGTTTTTTGCTTTAGATCTTAGTTTTTGTTAGTCTTAATTATTTTAATTCATAGATCTGCCATCCTAGACAGCAGATCCATTGCTGTTCTAGATCTTGGCCCTTTTTATTTCCATTAACAGCCTAAAATTTCTATTTTTGGGTTCCTTTTTCGGCGTCCGTTTTCAGCTTTCGCCTCGTGGTTTTTTGCCCGACAGTCGAACGGCTCATCGCGACCTCGCGGCCTTTTTCTGCGCTGTGCGCCATGGCTTCACGGCCTTTTTCCACACTGCACATCACGGCTTCGCGGCATTTTTCCATGCTACACATCGCGACTGTGCGCTCGAAACCCGCGATGCGCATCGCGACTTTTAGCCCAAAACCCGCAATGTAATTTTCTGGTAGCGCGGCTCAACTTTCAAACGACCATATCTCCCTCTCCCGAACTCCGTTTGAAACGATTGTTTTTTTCAAATTGGGTGTTTTCGATCAAGGAATCCAAATATCCTATTAGATTTAAGAATTTTTTCATAGAAAGTTATCTAATATTTTATTTTGGTGTTATTTATCACTTCAGTTCACCCATTTTGGCCCATATTTTCCAGCATTAATTTTTCTGCATTTTTACAGCCATACTAAATCTTTTTTCTATTTATATATGCTCCCTTAAAAGTCTTTTTAAAAATTTTCAGTAATTGAAAGAAATATATTCTGCATTTTATTTAGATCAAGATTTTACTGTTTATTTGCTCGATACTTTGCCCAAGCAACTTTTAAGAGATCCATTTATTTCTTGAAATATTTATGTTATTCGCTTCCCTTTAAATTATTTCAAAGATCCATTATTTTTGAATAGTTTTTTCAAGCATTTACATTTTAAAAATGCCTTTGTTTTTTGCAAAACTGGAAGCGTCTTTTCTTTCATTTGTAAAATCGTCCAAGCGAGACAAATCAATTTCAGTTTAAATACCACACTTGCACCCACTCTGCCACATAATTTAAACTGAGCCTTAAAATTTACCTTAAACTCAACAAAAATTTAACCCCACTTGGGGAGCACTTAAAAGAATTTTGTAGTTAGGTAGAATTGAGGGGATAGGTGTTCCAATAACACCCCTCAATTATTACATTTGAGACATAGTGGTTGTCCTCTACGGTACCAAAATCCCTTATAATTTTGACACGGTTATCAACCAATTTATCGGGAAGGCCTCTCCCTTAGGAGGGTTGAAGTAGCCATACTGGTTCCGGAAGTATGAGTGGATACCTTTCGAAGTTCTCGGTGTATGCCCTCTTGGTGTACAGCGGCGATAGAACCAAACTGCAGATTCACCCAACCGAACGTGTCATGAACGGGGTATCCTAGTTGCCACTCTTTAGGATTGTCTACCCAGTGTCCCTCCCGGTAGGGGGATATCTAGCCGTTGATTCAACACTCTATATTGTCTGACTTGGATTTCATCACCTTGCAGAGGATATCGTTTGTTGACTCACAATACTTCTAGTTAGGTGTTTGCATGATATATTACCCACCTTTGGTCTAGTAACACCTCTTTTTTCTAGAAACTGTTTGACTTTTGGTATTCTGACCAATTTTGTTGTATCCCTCCACTTATTATAGCACAACTACTATAATAAGTGCTTTCTGAGGTTGATTTTTGGCCTAAGAGCCTTTATTTTTTCACTCCCCTTTTGCACTCATTGTTGCATTAGGGTTTCAAGTTTTTTACAGCACCACCTTACACTGAAATTAAAAATATATATATATATATATATATATATATATATATATATATATATATATATATATTTCTCACCATTGAGAATTTAAGACGATCTCGTCGTCTTCAGGGTGAACCCCCTCAGTTCAGTCCACTTGGCTCTACACGTCACCGACGTAGAGCCTTATCCCTTGACTCGACACGTCATTGGCCAAACATATAGTCATCCGATTCTGACACGCCTCACTTCACATCTGATTCTGAGGCTGAATCCGAAAACCCTACTAAATTATCACCAACCAACCTCATGGCTGGACCACAATACGACCCACTTTTTACCAGTACTATTGGAGATACATCCACAAACCATTCTACTACTGTGCCATCCATGGTAACAACAACCCCTCTAGGCATGCCTAATATGGGGGACACTCCACCTTTAGGTATGCCCAACACAGGGCCACCACCTGTTATGGGTATGCCCAACATAGGGGTCACACCCCCTCTCATTACCACAACCCAGATCCCATGAATTATTGGCACTATTCCTAACCCCTCTGCAACCCATGTTGCACTTGGGAGCGCTTTCCTTTCCCACACCACATCGGTTGGAGCACACATACCTTCTATACCTAACATACTCGTAGGGGCCACTGGACCACTACATAATGCTACCATTAACAGTTATGTCCCAGCCACTACATCACACCCCTCGGCCAGTCTACCATTTCTGGCAAGTTTGAATTTGCCAGACTTGGCAAGACTAACTAATGATCCTATTAGACATGACCCCACTTGGCCCCCCATTCCCACAAAGCTTCCCTCGGACATCCCGAAGTTTGAAGGAAAACCTGGGGAAGATCCCCAAAACCACATAATGTCATTTCACCTATGGTGTTCATCTAACTCCATAGTGGATGACTCCATTAGACTAAGACTGTTGCAACGAACGTTCACTGGCTCTGCAGCCAAGTGGTACATTGAACAACCACATGGGACCCACCATACATTTGCGTCCCTCGCCTCCACTTTCCTTCAGTTTTTTCAACTACATGTACGCTATGATGCAGTAGTTGAAATACTGTTGTCTTGTAGACAAAACACAGCTACCCACATCACCGACCATATCCATGAGTGGCGTAAGCGCCGTAGCCTCTGCAAGATAAAACTGAACGACCGTATATTTTTGGATTGGTTTCTCAAATCACTCCTACCCCTCATAGCCAAGGATGTAGCTTCTGAATGACCCCAGTCGGAAGAAGAAGCCATTCTAAAATCCCAACAGTTTGATCTGATCTACGCCCAGTGTGGCTACCTGTATACCATTTTACCTGACGCTCCCCACGGTGATTCCTCCCAGACTGACGTGCCGGGGGCATCCCCCTCTGCCGATGGAATCATTGGACAAGTTGCATCCCACAACCAACCATTTTCCATTATGCACAATAATAACGACCCCGATCTTTCGCGGACCACATCTCACTCTGGAGCTACAACTTCGTATGCTCCCATGGCCCCCCCCCACCACACTCATGGACCCCCATGTCCACCACAGTGTTATGGTCATGCACCTTCATCCTATCCACCTCTGGTTGCACCCCCTACGTATTACCATCAGCAGGCCACACATGCTCCTGTTCACTCACAAGCCCCAATGGCTTACTTCCCACCATAGGTAGTCCTTGCTGCACCACAACCTCCAATCGCTCAGACTTATCCTCCAAACCACAACAACGCTACCCCCGCCAACCAAAACCCTGATCGACCACCGAAACAGGGTAAGAACCCCAATTTACAAACAAACCACCCATGTTCCATATGCGGGGTATACGGCCATTATACACACACTTGCCCCCATTTGGGGCTAGCACGCCAACTGTGGTCTGATGACGCCCAACGCCAAGGGCACGCGGCACAACCAGCGCCACCTCCTCAACCACAACGCATGGTGCTACAGAATCCTTTGCCCACACAAGGAGTGGTGAACACTCGTCTGTTGGATCCTCCTCAAGGAACCATAGCACCACAACAGCAAATCACATATGTTGCACACACAAACCAACCAATGGATTCAAATACTCATCATCTCCTTATGATGTCATCGTCCGACATGAATCTCCAAATGCATCGAAACCCATACGCTCCCATTGCACCTACAAATGTTCTCCCTATGATTGAACAACCAGTTCAGAATGCACCTACATCGTTCGTCTCCACAGTAAGACCCAGATTATACTCGGAATCACCTATGACTTCCACATTCCAATCCATCCAACCCCCTTTGAAGATAACCGAGATATCTAATTTGTGCACCCTCTCGTATAACACACAGGTACCAAACCAACAACCCCCTTTACTCCTGCAACCACCCTCAGTGCCAACTCACGTAGGAGCCACACCAATTCATACTATCCCATTTTTATTTCCCCCTTCAGGCGCCATCAGCACACCAGTCATGGCTACACTTAATCTCCCAGGATTAACATTAGGACTACCTGTGTGGTACCTACCTACCCCAACCTCTCCTCCGACACCGAATGCCATTCTACAACCGGTGCAACCCATCAATACTTCTAACCGTCCACCCCCTGGTGTAGCAAACATCCAGAATCGACCACCTCCAACAATTGCCACCGCATCAACATCCAATTATACTCCCCCACCACTTCGAAACACTGGGGGCAGAGGTCCACAAACCTACACCACTGGACCCACAACTCACACCCCCCCAGCGACTCCCAAGTTGGCAAAGAATCCCCCAACAAACCGCATACCCCCCAAGTGCTCTTTGTGCAACGACATAGGCCATGCCACCCATCAATGTCCACAGTTACCAGCACTTCAAGAACACATGAATATGTTGGATGACGACACCAATGTTCCAGTAGTCAAACTAGAACTCCCCCCTCAACCTCGTGATAAATCATTGCGCACAAACCATCCTTGTGCAATATGCGACATTTATGGCCATTATTCACATCACTGTCCCGATCACCCAGATTATAGAGCAGCACTGTACGAGTTGAATAACGTCGACCTAGAGATATCCCCTCTTCTCATTGAGGAAATTCATCCCCCACCATCTTCCTCCTTGGAAGAAATTAACACCATTTACACGATTTCCACTGGATACCCCTCTGTCCGGTCGGCCCCTTCCATTAATCCCTTTGACACACAAGTTCAACCCTTTCAAATCGACGAGGAAACCACATGTCCACAATATGGGGGCAGGCCCAAAACCTTGCCTACTCATCATCATCGTGATTCTCGTCGTAGATACTAGGGGCATCCACCCCACAAAGGGAATCCCCCATCATCATATCATCACTTCAGTATGCCACCACAACCCACAGCCTCATGGTATAACACCCCGCCAGCAGTTTCTCAATGCCCTATTGATCTCTCTCTGAGACAACATCTGCACCACATTGACACCTCTGAGTTAGGGGGAATAATAGATTACCTCGACCCCGGGATAGGGGGCATGATCAATCATTTTGAACCTTCCCCATCATCTCTATCTCAACACCTCAATGAGCCCATCGTTCAAACCAACACATATGTGATCCACAATCACAAACCCCATGCACATAGCATAGGGGCAGGTCATTAACCCTGTTGACTTCTTCACATGCGTGATCTCAACCATTTTTGAGGTCACATATCACTTGTATATTCGATTTGATTTGATACACCTAGTATTCTCCCCCCGCGGGTCATCATTTCTCCCCACCACTGCATCCTTGGCTTGGTGGGCTCACCTTTATTTGTAGCCATTTCTTAACCTAGTTATTTGCTTTGACCATTCCGAAGTCCTTATGACCTCCATTTTTCACACCATTTGCACCGCCGGATTCATATTTCCGCGCTCGTGATGACGCTTGAGATCATTTCTCGCTCTCACGCCCAGATTTTTCGGGCATGTTTTTCCCATGCCCCCTCATTGCCTCAGTTTGCGTGCCACATCGATCGTTCTCCTTTTTCTACGAGTCTTACATCACCGGATTCAATTTTCCGCGCTCGTGATGACGCTTGAGATCATTTCTCGCTCTCACCTCCATATTTTTCGGGCATTTTTCCCATGCCCCCTCGTCACCTCGGTTTACGTGCCACATTGGTTGTTCTCCATTTTTTATGACTCTTATATCGTCGGATTCAGTTTTCCACGCTTGTGATGACGCTTAAGATCATTTCTCGCTCTCACCATTTGAGGTATCTTAATACAATACTCATTCTTTTTATTTCTTGTTCTTGAATCGTTTTCAGAAAATTTTATTTGTTATATGCACATGCTAGTTTAGTTTAGATTCAGATTTATAATTGTTGTTTTTGCTTTCAATATTTGAAACTGCTATCACTTGTTGATAGGTGCCCATAGCACTCAAGCTTGGTTGCAAAACCAAGCCAACAAAGCCTATAAAATATTCTCCAACTGTTGTTTCTTCCATCTAGTACATATCTTTAAAGATGCCTTTACTTTTACCAACTCACCTTCTTGTTGATTATGTCTTAAGAAAAGCAATACAAACATTCTACTTGACTTGATCGACTTATTTTCTTGGTTGTCACTTACGAGAGAGATATTCGATTTACCTTTGTGCATATTTATGATGAAATATCTCCCATCCTTGACCAAGCAGTATTTGTTTTATTTCCTCATGAAGATTGCATCCCTCATATACATGTAAGGGATTTCAAACACTACACCAAAAACTTCAATTGGTACTACATCTACCTCCATTTCATCAATATAATCTGCACTTATAGCAAATTTGATCCTACACTTTTTTGTGAGCCTAAGTTCTATATAATTATTTTTAATGCCCTAACCATCATTTATTATTAGTATATTAGTTATGGTTAGGTCAGCTTAGTATTAGGTTACATAATGATCACTTCATTTCCTATTTATAATAAAGGAGATTCATTTGTATAAGCATCTCATCTTGTCTTGTGTATTTGGAACATTGTATAAGGAGTTTCTCCCTCTAATAATATTCTTATTTATCTCTTTTATTCATTCTTAAATCACTAGATTACTATCTCCTTATTTTATGCTCTTTGTGTGAATTTGGTGCAAAACATTTGGTTTCATAGCTTGGACCCTTCCAAAACGAGTCACATTGAAATTTTCTCTCACTATATATATTTTGGGAATTTCATACAATGGAATTTGGAGGAGCCTTAGAGGACATAGAAAACTATCCGTGGTATGAATTTCAGGTCTTGATTTATTACAGATTCAGATTTATACCCTATGGAAGTTAAGGTTTTTTACTAGTCCAAAAACTAGTCTCAAACATGTGTTCTGGGTAAAACTATTATATTTGAATCTTGAGATATGTAAATTTAATGAGACTTGTTGCAACAAAAATAATATGGACCATGGGAATTGTGGTACAATTTTCATAATTTGAGAAAGAAAATTGGACACATGGAAGGTCATACAAGTTCACTCTCTTGAAAGGGACAAAAGACAACTAGGTTTGAAAAAATGACCATAACTCTCTCTTGGCACATCAAAATTGGGCCAAACATGTGGCATTGAAAAGAATAAATACCATGCTACTACAAGACAAAATTTCGGAATCAAAGGGACTGAAATTTAAGCGATAATTTAGGAGCAAGATAGGCCACCAAGAAAGCTTACAAATTGGGTTTCATAAGGTATGTTAACTTGAAACTTGCATAACTTTTGATTGGAATATTTGTTTTGTGTGATTCAAAAGGGTGATATATAGGAAGTAGAGATAACTATAGGTAAACATTAGTTTGGTATCACATGGCAAGAGATTTTTCAAAAAATAATACACCAATTAAACCCCAGATAACTCAAGCATGACTCATGAAGAAAATGAAGAGATGTCTAACCAGCTATCCAAATTGGAGGGAAAATGGTGTTGGCTGCTTTCTTGGGCAGACCCAGGTTTTAATGAAGCGCAGCAACAAAACCCCTTGGCGCACTGGCCCTCTCGGCAACGAGCTGCGCAGCAGCTCGAGGTCTCACCCGAAGTGGCTATGGGGGGGTTAAGGAATCAGGTTTCCTTAACCTGGGTGACGCGGAGATTGCTCTTCCTCTTCCGGTTCCTCAGATATCGGCGGTCGGACTTTCCCGCAGGCCGCTCGGCGCAACTGCGCGGATTCCTTCCTCGGCAGGCCCACTGTGCAGTTTCTCCTCTCTAGCGCAGAAGGCAACTATTCCTTGCGTCGACGCGTTAAGTACTTCCTTGCCCTGCGCATCCAGCGCAATGACGCATTCCTCGCTCGCTGCAGCGACAGCGCTTTACTACTTCTTCGGTACTTAACACTTATAGCTATCAAGGGACCTTTCCAACTCACTTAAATAGTCGCAAAGATAATACAAGAGTCTTGCATATACAGGTAATGAACTTTAAACAGTTAATCATTCATGCAAACATTATAACAAGAAGACATATGTGAAGCTCATCTCCTCGAGGAAAACCACGTCCACGGGAGTTTATATTAACCAGAAAACCATAGAATTATACAATACGCTGCGCACACAGCTGCAGCCTTAGATCTTTACAGGAAACTCCACGCACACAGCTGGGATCCCTTCTCTCAATCTAGTCTCTTCTCTCAGAGATTACAAAGGCACAGACATCTACTCAGACTGTCTGGCAACTCAGGGATTAGCTCCTCGGCTATCCGATTCTACTCTAGTTCTACACACTCGGTAGAAAACATAACAAAGGATAATCAACACATGATCTATCCTCGAGACTGTCTATCTAACAGTCTAACCATCTAACTATCCCAAAAGTATCTAACCTCTTCTTCTTTATCATGTATACATATATATAGGTGGCCATGACGGTCGCACCTTTACAAAACTGTGGGCCTTTCCCAACAGTGATTCCCAAAAACCCTAACCACGCACATGGCTAGGTGTACTGTAGGCGCCGCTTGCAGTCACGTCACCGCTTCCTGCAGGCTCCTTGACTTCCGGCGTGGATTGTGGGTATGGGCGATTGTCCTTCGCCTTCAATGCTCTGGTCCGTTGCTCCTCCTTGATCCGAGCAACCATAACTTCTGTACTTAGCCCTTAAATGAGGGTAGCTGAGCCCTCTACTCCATCGCCTTATTTATTACGGTAGCTGAGCCACCTTCATTCTTCGATGACGTGCGCCCAAGCTCCGCGATTTCCGGTCCGTGATCTTCGCTGAGCTTGTCCATCTGGCACCGTACTGCGCACCGTCTCCTTCTTGCCCAAAACTTAGTGCTTGTCCCAAAATTAGCACTTTCCTTTCATACTTGTGCTTTTTCCCCAAAATTCGCAGCTTTACCGCAGCTACGACCTAGGCTCTAACAGGCCCCTAACACTCACTTGTGGCTCGCCCTCGAGCCACTCGCACTAGCGTGTGGTCGCTTGATTTGCGCATCTGCTTTTGCTTGAGTCTCCGCGAATGTTTTCTTCCACTTCGCAATAGCGGAGTCCAATTCCTCAACACACTCGTCCGCTGTTTGCACCGTTTCTGCGGTGGCTTCTTCTTGCGTTATGGTCTCAATCACTTCTTGAGATTCAGCAATCTCTTTGATTTTTACCTCGATCTGAGCAACGATTTCAGCATACTCATCCATGAATGGCTGAATGCTGTTAGTGAGCTTCTCATCTTCAGTTCTGAGCTTGTGCAGTTGCTGCTGCATTTTGCGCACTTCACCCATTTTCTTCATTTTTGGTAAGCCTATTAAGGGCTTAGCTTCTTCAGTCAGAACGGCTAGGGACTGTTCTGCGGCTTGCACCTGTTCTGACAGACCAACTTTAAAGGGGAGCTTCACAAGCTCCGTCCAAGCTTCCATAGCTTGGTTCATCAGATTCTCGGCTTCCTGTATTCTATCTTTCATCTGTGTGGAAGCTCTGCTCAACGCTTCAAATTGTACCTGCGCATCATCCGTAAACTGCGCGGCAACTCGAGCTTCTAGCTGAGCGATCTGGGTTCTATGGTCCTCGGCCATAGCAACTATTTCTTGCTCCAGGGTTTTCACCCTTCCTCCGATAATTTGAACTTTTGCAACCAGAGGGAGGTCTGGTTGAATCTCGCAAGTCGGCAACTCCTGGGCAATCTCATTCACTGCATTTCTGATGCCGATGTCTTGCGCCTCATAAAGTGCAAGTTTCTCAGATACATTCTTATGGATTGCCTTCATCTCTAACTCCTGCGATTGCAGTCATTGATTTTCCTGGAATGTAGAGAGCTCTCTAGCTCTCAGCTCAACAGAAACTTTCTCATGCACGAGCTGTAGAGTCTCTATAGGAATTAATGACAAATTGATTTCAACGGGCCCAACGGCGCTTACCTGTAGTGCAGCTAGCGGATCTGGAAGTGTCATGCTGGTAGGCGGAATATGCACGACAGTATGCCTTTCTATGAGTTCTTCAACTCGCTCGGTACTTGGAATTTCTTGTGGCGTCTGCGAAGTAGATGCTGGCGCATGGGTCTGCGCAATCCTTCCTGCGAGACCTTTTATTTCCACAAACTGTAGGTCTAGGGCACTTCTGATGTGAGCGTGCATGTTCCTCATCTCACGAAATTGCTCTTTCAGATACTGGTCGATCCCCGAGGGAATAGCCTCAGCGGGATGCGACACTTTTTGCTTCTTGGCGGCCGGTTCTGTGGAGCCTTCGTCACTTCTTTGTTCCTGGGCTTCCTTGCCCTTATCCTTCTCTTTCGCAGCGGTGGTTGGCAGCGCAGATGCGAGATCGGCGGCCTCCCTCCACTCATCTGACCAAGACTTGATGGTTTCTTCCACATCCTCGGTGGTCATTCTGTAAAGTCCTAGCGCCCATTCATCTGGAATGCCGCAAGGGCGGAGGTAAAGTTGATGTATGTCGGCTGTAAAAGCCAACTTCCCGTCATATAATGTGGCTGTCTCCTCGCTCAGCCTTGGCATTTCTTGAATGGTGTCTCAGAGGAGATAGTAGTATTCGCAAAAGACAGCGCGATTCATCTTGCGCTTCGCGGGATTAGGGGAATCCCAGAGCTTGATGTAGCGCATGCCGGCAACCTCTCCTGCGCGGCGCGGAAGGAACTGAGTATTCGGGGGCTCCTTCCACCCAACGAGAGCGCATAAAATTAGAAGCCAAGAAAAATGGAATGATTGGGCTGCATTGTCCTGCACATTCAGGCAATCAGCCAAGAAAGAATTCAGCAGGAAGAGAGACCAGTTGTACTGCTCTCCCTCCGCAGCTGCGATGGCGAGCTCCACGACAGCTCCAGTAACTTCCTTCGGTCGGCACTTTGTGAGAAGTATGCCTGCAAGCAGACTTCCTGTAAATCGAAGTGCCTCATCTTCTACTGTAGTGAGGTCGTAAGCCCGACCTCCTCTTGTCAAGTTATACTTCTGCACCAGCCGTGCAGCCAATCTTCTGTCGTTGTCCTTTCCCACAAAATGAATATTGGGATCCTTACCAGCCTTAGATAGACCAGTAATGCGGTGAATTAAATCAACATTTAGATCAATTGGCCTCCCGAGCCAAAGGTAACCTCCATGAACGCAGGATAGCAGTGTTTTAACGACTGCGTTCACTTCATTGCTACGCCCAAAGTGCGGTAGCTTCAACAAATTCAGGAGTCCAGGGCGCTCAAGATTTGCTGCAAATCCCTTCGGGATAAACTCGTCAACCTTTCTGGTGGGATTATGCACTATATTCAGATATCGGTCTAGCTGGAACTGAGGATATGTCTTATAGTCTCCGAGGTTGAAATCAGAGAACTTGACCAGCGGAATGTTTTCCAATAGTTGCCCTTCTACCCGCACACTAGCCGGTAGTGGTGGTAACGGAATGGGATACTTTGCATTCTTCGGGATCTATACTTCTGGCGCATCATCTGGACGCGGCGGAATATAGTTCGCCATGGTCGCCAACGGCTCTGGAACAGGTTCTTCTGGCTGCGATGGCGACGCTCTTGTAGCCGGAGACTGTTTGGGATCCTGATAACCAGGATGTACATAAGTCGAAGCCGTGACTGGAGTAGTCATGCCGAAATCTAAGCCTCGGCGCAGGAATTGACGAACAACTTCTTCAGTTGACAGGTTCTCCGTCGTGAATCGATGTAGGGAACAAAAACTTTAGACAGCAAGTGGCGGACCTGCATAGGATATAGATGCTGAAAACAAGGGAAAATACTCTGCACAACTCGGCTCTGAAAACAATAACTTAGATTCATAAACAAGATAGCAACTCGAGGCAAGTAACCCAAAAATTATAGAAGTGTGAGGTATTTATAGCCTGAGGTGATAGTAAATGCGACCAAGTGGGGTTACGTAGCTGTAGGCGGCTATACATGAGTTGACAACACGCTATCCTCCTCGCCTCAGTGGTGCATTTATTGTGATTGACGGGCTCTGACAGCTTTTTCGGGAGAAGCTAATGCTTTCGGCGCCTGAGTTAAATGCAAATCTATCGGAGATCAAGCCGAATCCGTCAGAGCGGCTAGACTTAAATAACGGACTTATCCTTCATTTATTCAGACGCGGCTACATAACTGCTGTAATTCAAAATTTTCGGCGGGTCATTTCAACTTAGGAAACTGTGCCTCTAGGGGTCCACAAGGAGAACTCTTCAAGCGGTGAATTAACAAAGGGAGCTCCGCAAGAGCGATAGTTCAATAGTCCGGGGAGAAGCTTCACAAGAGCGCAACTATGTTCGCTCCAACCAAAATTTAGACATGCGCGGATGTTTCTAGGAACTGCACAGGAAGCCGGAGACTGAGTGTCTCGCAACTTCCGTGTAGACTGAATGCGGTGCCTCTTTCAACTACACTGGGCATCTGCATCTCTTTTAGCAATATATTAGGTCGACGGAGCGGGGTGGCCGTCGCGATAAAGCTTGAGCCGACTCCCGTTGATCATTGTGGGTAGTAATTCTCCATCCAGCTTTGCAAGCTGAACTGCACCTCCTTCTGTTATTTTTATCACCTGAAAAGGGCCTAACCAATGTACACGAAACTTTCCCGGAAACTTGATGAATTTACTATCATAAAGGAGTACCAAGTCTCCTTCTTCAAAGTGTTTATGCTTAATGTGCCTGTCATGCCAAGCTTTCTGTCTTGCCTTCTGTACCTGTTGATGGAATCCAGCCAAAAGTCGGTCTTCTTCTAAGGCAAGCAGTTGCGAAAGTCTTTCATTCATAGTATCAGGATCTGTCATTTCTGTGATTTGCGCAATTCTAAGACTGGGAATAATGTATTCCATGGGCATAACTGCTTCTTGTCCATACACCAAACTGAAAGGTGTGTGACCTGTTAGTTTCTTGCAAGTGGTTCTGTAAGCCCATAATACAGCTGTGACTCTAAGGTCCCAATCGTCTCTTTGTTGATTACAGATCTTCGTCAGGGCATTCTCAAGGATCTTATTGAATGCTTCCACCGTACCATTAGCTTGAGGATGGTAGGGTGTACTCTTATGGTGATTAATTTGAAATTCTTCAGTAAGGGCCTCTATAGTCTCATTGAGGAAATGTGTACCCTGATCACTCATGAGGATCACTGGGCATCCAAATCTAGTGATAATATTCTCAAAAATGAACTGTGCGGTCGTAGCAGCGTCGCAGTTCTTAACTGGCTTCTCCTCAGCCCATCTGGTGAGGTATTCAGTAGCTGTAATGATATATCTTGCGCCAGTTCTTTTTCCTGGTGGGTTAATAGGTCCTACAAAGTCAATGGCCCATTTATCAAAAGCACGCAGTGTGATCTGGGGTCTTAGCGGCATTTCATCTCTTCTTGAGGGTTTTCCTGTTCGCTGGCACACATCGCAACATTTACAGAATTCCTTAGTATCCTTGTGCAATGTCGGCCACCAAAGACCTGCGGCTAATATCTTTTGCGCAATCGGCTTCCCTGCGGAATGGCCTCCTGCGGTACCTGAATGCGCTTCTGCGATGATAGAGTTCTTTTCATGTGGTAAGATACATCTGTGCAAAACTTCGTTAGGGCCCAACTTATAAAGCTGGCCTGCTATCAAAGTGAATTCTGCGGCTCTGACAACAAGTTGCTTCTTCTGCTGGATTGTAAACTCAGCCGGTGCTTGCCCGGTAGTGAGAAACTCAAGAATATCAGAATAATATTCGTCTGCTGCTTGAATAGAAAACAACTGTGCGTCAGGTAGATTGTCCTCCAGACTTGTAGGTTCCTCTCCTGACTCTATCCTGGATAGATGGTCAGGCCCTGCATTCAATCTGCCTGGCTTTACAATAACCTCGAAATCATATTCTTGAAAGAGCAGTAGCCATCTGCAAATTCTTCCTCCTAACACTGGTTTATTGACCAAATATTTCAAAGCAGAATGGTCAGTATACATTTTAAAATGAGCGCCTAACAGGTAGTGTCTGAATTTCTGTAGGGCATACACCATAGCTAATCCTTCCCTTTCTGTAGTGGTGTAGTTCTTTTCAGCTGTAGATAGCTTTCTGCTGGAGTAAGCAATCGGGTGGTCAATACTTCCTTCTCCGGACTGTGTAAGCACAACCCCCAATGCTATGGAAGAAGCATCAACATGAACATGAAAAGGTTTTCTCCAGTCCGGGAAAACTAGAATAGGCGCTGTGATCATCTTTTCTTTAAGTGTGTCCAAGCTCTGTTGGCATTCCTCTGTCCATTGGAACTTCGAATCCTTTTTCAGCAATCTTTCCATAGGCGCTGTGATCTTTGCATAACCTTTGATGAATTTTCTGTAGTATCCTGTATGTCCCAATGTAGTGCGCAATTGCTTAACTGAGTTGGGTGCACGTAAATTAGCAATGATGGCAACCTTCGCAGGATCCATCAGGAGTCCTTGTCTGCATACAATATGTCCCAACAAAATACCAAAGGGCGCACAGAATATACATTTTTTCTGGTTAAGGGAAATCTGATGCTGTCTACATTTTTCTAACATCATGCGCAGATTTGCAATATGGTTCTTTAATAGGCCAAATACAGTCGAGTCGTCAAAATAGACTTCTAAGAACTTGTGAATGAATTCTTTAAAAACAGCAACAACAACTCTAGAGAAGATAGCAGGTGCGTTTTTAAGACCAAAGGGCATTACCGTATACTGGAATGAGCCCCATTCAGTTGCAAAAGTAGTCTTGTGGCGGTCGTCCGGATGGATTCTGATCTGATGATATCCCAAGAAACCATCAGTGAAAGAGTAAGCCTCTTGTCCTCCAACATTATCAAGTACTTCATCTGTGAAAGGAGTGGGAAATGGATCGTGCGCTGATGCATCATTGAGTTTGCGCAAGTCGACACAGATTCTTATTTCACCTTTCGTTTTCTTTTCTTGGACCACCATAGGACTAATCCACTCGCTTTCCTCTACTAGCTCAATAATACCTGCTGCGAGCATCTTATCAATTTCTTCTTTGAATTTTTCTTTATAGCGCGGGTTCAACCTGTATGGGCGCTGCTTCACTGGCTTGGCGTCTGCTTTCAGGGGTATGCGCATCACTCCTAAGTCTCCTAGGATGCCTTTCATTTCTGTGAACTTGGTAGGAAAGATATCCTGGTAGTCATGTAATAATTATGAAACATGTGCAACAGTTTCATCATCCCAATAATCTCCTATAGAAGCAAACTTTGGTTCAGCTTCTGTACCAATGTTAATCTTCTTGAGCTTGATGTGTTCTGTGATGGCAGGAATATCAAGCCTAGGACCTTTAATATTGCGCGTCCCTTCTGATTCTGGGATATTGATGTTGCGAGGATCGTCCTCCTCCTCTTCAGTGGTGAAGTTATAACATTCCAGGGCATGTTCTATCTGGACAGCCCAATCTGGTTGGGAATATTCTGATAATGGGCATTCTTCAAATATCTTCTTTTTAATACACTGCAAAGCTTGATCAATACTCGGATGTTCTGACTCAAAACTGAAGGTAAGTTGAAATCTTTCTATCATAAGAGGCCAAGTGAGAGTGCCTCTGCGCAATTCTGTGTCAGTATACCAATTTCTTGGAACTGTATCCAATGTGTGGATGAATAGGTGAACCCATTCATCTTCCGGAATATCTGACCATTGCTGAATGCATGCTTCAATGTGTGACCTGGGGTCACTCTGTCCCTCGTATTTGCGCGACACTTCTGCTGTAGTGTCCTGGAATCTGCGCAGTATCAATCTGCGACAGTCTTGCCATGTGTGAATATTCTCCTTATGCGCAGCCCACCATCTTGCGGGTGTAGCGCGCAATGCTAGATCTAATGCCTGTATGCGCTGTTGTTCTGGAAGCTTTTGTTCATAGTCATGTATGAATTTAGTTGCTTCAGTTAGACCATCAAAAATTGGAGTGCTAGTTAATTCTGTGCCAATCCATCGAATGGATTTAGTCATCATAGCGCAACGCCTTGCAGAAACCTCATGTAAACGATTCTGCCAGTTTTCCAATCCTGCATCTGAGTCTGATGTGCACGAGCTATCGCATCGCCAGCTGATATGGCCATCTACTGTGGGGTTGACATAATCACTGTGGTTAGTGGTCATTTGGTACAAACTTTCCATGTGGCGTGCTTCCTCTTCCGCGCGAATGGGTTCTATATACCTTGGTCCTTGAATAGGATCAAGTGGTGCGATGACCCTAATCTGGTCATCCTCAAAGGTCATCTGTCTTTTCTTCAAGTTAATGACAGCCAAATTATCAAATGCCCAGTCTATTCCTAAAAGTGCTGGGTATGGTCTACTATCATCCATGATTTTGATTACTTCAAAATCTGCAAAGCTTCTTACTCCTTCAATATCAATAGGTACATTGGGTAATCTTCCCAATGGAGAGACTCGTTGCTGATTCACGAGTCTTAGCTGGATAGGGGATCTTGTAAGCTGAGGGCTTCCCATCTGTTCCCATGTCTGCATAGTGAGGACATTAGCTTCTGAACCCAAATCTAACATGACTTCGTCCATTTAAAATGCTCCAATCTGCGCTGTAAGCCTCATCTCTTTTCCAGTTCTAATGTGACTCCTAATCTGGTGAACAACACACTGCGGTGTGTTCGTCGAAGCAGACTGTTGGCATTGATCCAACAGGTGTTGGAGTTCTAGAGTTGCCTTTTCATTGCGCAACAATTTTAAACATTGTCGCAGGAACGCATGAACACTGCCTAGTGCATGCTCGTCGTCAGGCCTTCCAGCTGTAGTGGCCCGTTCTTGTACCAGGTTGTCTTGTCTTAGCACTTGCGGTCTACTATTGTTCTGCGGAATTGCGGCAGAACTTGAAGCTCTCGGATCTGAGAAATACTCTTGATCTTGCTTAAATGCTTCTTTTTGCTTCTGCAGGTTAAGTGGGGCTGGTTTAATATTAGCGCGGCGCACCCAGTGCATCGCTTGCTTTCCCATTCCCATCTCTTGCGCACCAGTGGTTGCTCCACTGCGTGTCACTATATTAACTGTAGGGTCTGGTTCTCTTTTTTCTGCTCCAATCAACTGAATATTCTGATTGACCTGTGGGGTCTTTGCTTGCATCTTAGCCTGTAACTGAGGGCATTCTTCAATGATATGGTCAGAAGATTTACAATACCTGCAAAGGGTTGTAGGATTTTGGCAATCCCTGGCAAAATGACCTTGTGCTCCGCAATTATAACAAGTGATCTGTCCTCTTCCGCGACCAAAATTTGTTGTACGTCCGCGTCCCCTGTAATTTCCTGCTCGGGCGTCCCGAGTTTGGTCATAAGGTGGACCTGCTGTGGGTCCTTGTGTCTCTGCTTGTACCCTATAAACATCATGCTTTCTTTCTATCATAAGATCATATGCTCTACAATTGTTCTCATAATGACCTACTGATTTGCAGAAATTACAATATAGGTTCTTTGGAGTTTGTACATATTTCTGAAGTAAGTGACATTCTTGTGGTCTATGACCTCTAGTTCTACAGATTTCACACCAAGGCCCCTGTGCCTGTGGTAAAGGGTTAGGTGCTCCAGTTGCAATATAGTCTATGAAAACAGGGCAATGGTCCTTTGAATGACCTTGGGCTTTACATTTTGTACACCAAATTTCTTCCTTAATCTCCTTGCCTTTCTTAATATCATGCACTTGCAAGGTTAAGTTTGCTAATTGGTTCTGCAACTGCGCAACATCGTTGCTTGTTCCCGCAATGGGCGAAGCTTCTAGTTTCATAGCCATCTCTAGAGCTTGTTCCTGAGTATTGAGATTCTGTTGCATAAGAGGAAGTCTAATATGTGGGAGCAGCGCAGCAATGAACCATTCTTTATGCTGCTGTGGTGCAAACTCGAAGCTTACTTGATCTATCAAAGCTTTGAACTTCTGGTCAAAGTCCCATACTGATTCTGTAGGTAACTGTTTGATGTCTTTGAGCTCTGTTATACACTGTGATTCTGATTTAGGTTTCTTAAATTCCCTAATCATAGCATTTCTTACATCAGCAAGCGTTCTATTCTGTGCTGCTGAGTATTTCATGAACCAAGTTAAGGCTCTTTCTCTTAGTGTGGTTGCTAACTGAACCAGTTTAACAGCATCATCATTAATTTGCTTAATTGTCCAAATGGCTTCACATAAGAACCAGTGTTGCTCAGGGTCTTCTATCCCTGTTCCTCTAAAAGTTGGTAACTTCATGTCATCACCCATCCTTCTTGTGCTAGGTTGAGGTGAGGGTGTTGTAGCAGTGCTTCTGGGCTGGTTAAATAAAGGTGGTACAGAGGTACTAGAAGTACCGTGTGGGATACTAGAAGGTGTTACTGCGGGGTTATACTGAGCTTTGTCTGGCTTTTGCGGTGTAAAAGGGTAATGAGGGATATCAGCACTCCCTTGTCTTTCTATATGGCTTGGTCCAGGGACTTGGCTATCATCTGGGCTCGACTCAAAAGAATGTTGGTCAAGGCCTACTTTATACCGTTTTCCACTACGAGTGCAACCAATAAGTTCAGGATCACTATCAGAATCTACGGACATTACTTGTCTATGATATTCATCAGAAGCAATACATAGCTTTCCTTTTTCATACAGAAGCATTTTAATCCATAAGTTCAGAGAATTTAAGAACTTACCTCTGTGTACTTGGAAGAAATTCCTCTCAGCTTCACTGAAACTCTTTCTTATGTCTACTGCAAACTCGGTGATGAAACCTTTCAGTAGACTATTCAACCAAAAGTCTACTGCGCGGGACACAGGATTGTCTATCCGCTTCACAATACTGACTAGCTCAGGCGTCCAAGCGACTGGTCGATCAATATGCACAGTAGGTCTAGAATCTGCTAACTTGGCTATCCAAGCGTGTAACTCCAGTGCGAATGTAACAAAGAAAATTTCATGAAGGTCAGTATAAATATACTTCTGTAACCAGTCTTCTGTTTGGAGCGTAGAACTTCTATTTTCTTGTTCAGCGAACTCTTTAGCCTTTAAATCAAACCAGTCTCCAATTTCTTTAGCTATAGGATTCCAGTAACACATTTGTTAACTGAGCAAGTCTCAGTGTAACAGAACCTTTTGCTGGCTTTAGCAACGATCTCAGATGTGGAAATAGTAAATTTCACAGCAGCAAGTCGCAAGACAACGGAACCATTTGTTCTCCTCGATCTCGCGCGTCGGCTAAATAACAAGTCTCACAACAACAAGTCGCAAGGCAACGGAACCATTTGTTGGCTTAACAACAAGGTTCAAAGCAAAGGAAGTGACATGATCAAAAAGTCATAAGGCAACGGAACCATTTGTTGGCTCCTTTCTTTCTCTGGGTTGCGCGTCAATCTCGCACATCACTGGAATAAGAAGTCTCGCTCACGCGGCAACGGAACCATTTGTTGGCTCCTTTCTTTCTCTGGGTTGCGCGTCAATCTCGCACATCACTGGAATAAGAAGTCTCGCTCACGTGGCAACGGAACCATTTGTTGGCTCCTTTCTTTCTCTGGGTTGCGCGTCAATCTCGCACATCACTGGAATAAGAAGTCTCGCTCACGCGGCAACGGAACCATTTGTTGGCTGCTTTCTTGGGAAGACCCGGGTTTTAATGAAGCGCAACAACAAAACCCCTTGGCGCACTGGCCCTCTCGGCAATGAGCTGCGCAGCAGCTCGAGGTCTCACCCGAAGTGGCTATGGGGGGGTTAAGGAATCAGGTTTCCTTAACCTGGGTGACGCGGAGATTGCTCTTCCTCTTCCGGTTCCTCAGATATCGGCGGTCGGACTTTCCCGCAGGCCGCTCGGCGCAACTGCACGGATTCCTTCCTCGGCAGGCCCACTGCGCAGTTTCTCCTCTCTAGCGCAGAAGGCAACTATTCCTTGCGTCGACGCGTTAAGTACTTCCTTGCCCTGCGCATCCAGCGCAGTGACGCATTCCTCGCTCGCTGCAGCGACAGCGCTTTACTACTTCTTCGGTACTTAACACTTATAGCTATCAAGGGACCTTTCCAACTCACTTAAACAGTCGCAAAGATAATACAAGAGTCTTGCATATACAGGTAATGAACTTTAAACAGTTAATCATTCATGCAAACATTATAACAAGAAAACATATGTGAAGCTCATCTCCTCGAGGAAAACCACGTCCACGGGAGTTTATATTAACCAGAAAACCATAGAATTATACAATACGCTGCGCACACAGCTGCAGCCTTAGATCTTTACAGGAAACTCCACGCACACAGCTGGGAGCCCTTCTCTCAATCTAGTCTCTTCTCTCAGAGATTACAAAGGCACAGACATCTACTCAGACTGTCTGGCAACTCAGGGATTAGCTCCTCGGCTATCCGATTCTACTCTAGTTCTACACACTCGGTAGAAAACATAACAAAGGATAATCAACACATGATCTATCCTCGAGACTGTCTATCTAACAGTCTAACCATCTAACTATCCCAAAAGTATCTAACCTCTTCTTCTTTATCATGTATACATATATATAGGTGGCCATGACGGTCGCACCTTTACAAAACTGTGGGCCTTTCCCAACAGTGATTCCCAAAAACCCTAACCACGCACATGGCTAGGTGTACTGTAGGCGCCGCTTGCAGTCACGTCGCCGCTTCCTGCAGGCTCCTTGACTTCCGGCGCGGATTGTGGGTATGGGCGATTGTCCTTCGCCTTCAATGCTCTGGTCCGTTGCTCCTCCTTGATCCGAGCAACCATAACTTCTGTACTTAGCCCTTAAATGAGGGTAGCTGAGCCCTCTACTCCATCGCCTTATTTATTATGGTAGCTGAGCCACCTTCATTCTTCGATGACGTGCGCCCGAGCTCCGCGATTTCCGGTCCGTGATCTTCGCTGAGCTTGTCCATCTGGCACTGTACTGCGCACCGTCTCCTTCTTGCCCAAAACTTAGTGCTTGTCCCAAAATTAGCACTTTCCTTTCATACTTGTGCTTTTTCCCCAAAATTCGCAGCTTTACCGCAGCTACGACCTAGGCTCCAACAAATGGGTATAGCAAGTGAATTGAAAAATATGGCTATGGATCTAAAAAAGATGGCCAATAAAGATGATCTTGAAAATATGGCTAGTAAGGAGGATCTCGGAAAAATGAAGAGGGATATTCTAAATGAGATCATACACTATTCTAATTCATCTCCTCGTGAAGAGAATACAAAGAACAATATGGACTTGTCCTAGTCATAAACTGAGAAAATTGGAAAAAAAAATGGAGAATAAGAGGTTTGATTCCCTGACAATTGATAATCCACATCATCATGGGTTCAATTCAGGACCAAGGGACTACTTCATTCCCAAGGTTGAATTAAGAAAATTTGATGGAACATATGTGTTTACATTGAGTGAAGAAAATAGAGAAATTATTTTAGTTTCATAATATTATGGATGATAAGTAAAGGGTTTCCTTAGCTACATTGTATTTTGATATAAAACCCTATCAATGGTAACAATTGGTAGTTAAAAGGAATCCTACTTCTTATCATTATACTTGGAATCTATTTACAAGAGACACAGAAGCTGAATATGGTAAAGTTTGGGAACAATATTACTTTAGTTGGTTGACAAAAATCAAGCACTTAGGTGATGTGGAAGATTATAATTAAGATTTTCAAGTATTGTCCACAAGGGCAGACAACATAATAATTGACTAGTATGTGTTATAAGCTTACATGGGTGGGTTGAAATAAGACATTAAACATGAGATTTGCTTAAAACGGTCCAATTTTTTATTGAAATCTATGCATTATTATCTTTATATTCAAGCCACAAATAAGGCTACACAAAATTATACAATTGGAACATATGCAGGAAGTAGAGACAAAATTTTTCCTCATAGGGAAACACCAATCTACTTGAATATCACATAAAGAAATGGATGAAAGAACAACACAAGGACTATGTTTTGGTTGTCATAGAAATCAAAACAACATAATTGTCAAGAAATAAGATTGTTCACTTTGGAGAATAATGAGGAGGAGAAAATAGATGCATCAGCATAGATGGGTGAGGAAAAAACTTCTGAACCAACAAAAGCAAGGAAAATATGTAGAAATTATGCACGACATAGATCCAAATAGATGCAAAGTATCATTTCATGCCTTGGCAGGTGCATCAACACCTCAAACCCTCAATATTTCAGGTTACATTATGAAGCAAAGGTTCATAGTACTAATCAATTAAAGTAGTACACATAATTTCATTGATAAAAAGTTACCAGAGCACCTCAATTGTTTTGTTTATCCAATGACAATTTTTTCAAGTATTGGTTTCCAATGCGGGGAGTATTGATTGTGGAGGAAAATGCCATAACATTAAACTTAGTATGGCAGAATATAATCTATCAAGCCCCATGTATGTTATTCCCACTAGAGGTGTATATGTTGTTCTATGGATTCAATAGTTGAGAACTTAAAATCTCCACCTTCTTAGATCACCTTCTCTCATAGAATGGAAAAGCTCCTAAAAAAAGGGTTGTGGTCGCATTATTGCTAGAATTTACTGTATGGAAGTGAAGTATGAAGATGGAAATATTCTAGATGACTTAAAATGTACCTTGGAAAAGCACCATAGAGTATTCCAAGATATTTCTAAAGGAATACCTCCATCTAGATATCATGAACATCAAACTGAACTCATTCCCAGAAGTACTCCTCCTAATAAAAGGTCTTATAGCTATCCACATCAACAAAAATTGGAGATTGAGAAAATGGTACAAGACATGTTGGATGAAGGTATTATTCAACCAAGCAGGATTTCCTTTTCAACACTAGTATTGATGGCCATAAGAAAATATAATGCTTGGAGAATGTTCCATGATTATAGAGATCTGAACAAAATCACCATCATGGATAAATTTCTCATTACAAATATTGATGAGCTATTAGATGATATTCATGGATTGGATTACTTCACAAAGTTAGATATACAATTAGTATACCATCAAATCAAATTAAGAGAAGAAGAAATTTCCAAAACAATTTTTAGAACACATGAAGGGCACTATGAGTTCTTGGTGATGCCTTTTGGATTAACTAATGATCCTACTTTTTAAATCCTTATGAACAAAAAATTTCAACCTTATCTATGAAAGTGTGTGTTGGTTTTCTTTGATGATATACTTATCTATATAAAATCATTGGAATAACACATTAAACATGTGTATCAAGTCTTACAAATTCTTCGAAACAATCAATTGTATGTAAAAATATCCAAACGTGCTTTTTGGAAACAAGAACCAGAGTACTTAGGTCATATTGTTTCAAGAGAAAGGGTTAAGGTGGATCCTCAAAGGATTGGAGCCATCACAAAATGGCATATTCCTAAGAACATCAAGAGTCTTAGAGGATTTTTGGGTATTACAAGGTATTGCAAAAAATTTGTGAAGAATTATGCCTGCATTGTAGGTCCACTCACATCTTTCTTGAAGGAAAATTCATTTGTATGGATGGAAGAAGCTATCTTATCATTCTCACTCCTAAAATATGTCATGTCTTCTACACCAGTATTAGCAACATATGATTTTAGTAAAACATACATAGTTGAATGTGATGCATCAAGACAAGGAATTGGAGTAGTAATTACCATAAGAAGGGAGGCCATTGGCTTTTGAAAGTAAACAATTAAATGAAAAAAACATGGTGAAATATACATACAAAATAGAAATGGAAGCAATTTTGCATGTTGTAAAAAAATGGCAACAATATCTCATTGAGAGACACTTTAAAGTCAAGATAAACTATGACAACCTAAATTATTTCTGGGAACAATGAGGGTCATCATAAGAGAAACAAGAATGTGTAGCAAAAATACAAGGGTTTGTTTTCGAAATAATCTACAAAAATGGAAGGAAAATGTGGTAGCATATTCCCTTTCCATAATAGAATAATCCTCCCACTTATATTCCATGAAATATACCATTCCCATGTGATTGAAAGAAGCTCTCCATGAATGTAAATAAAATAATAGTACTAGAAATAAAATAGAGTTTCTAAAAGGAGGGAAGATCTCTATGGAACATTGGTAATGGAAGAGATATATACTTTGGTACAAGGGTATAATATTTGTATGCCCTCAATCAAAGTTGAAAGAATAAATATTAAGGGAGTATCATAACTCTCTGATGGTAGGACATTCAGGACATTCAAGCTTCCTTAAAATTTATCAAAGGATCAAAAAATATTTTTTTGGGGAAGGAACGAAGAAAGACATTCAAACATTTGTAAGAGAACTTCAAGTGTATCAAAGAAATAAAGATGAGATAGTAAATCCTCCAAGATTACTTAAACCTTTACACATACCTAATAAAATATGGGAGGAGATACCAATTCTTATCGGACAATATACTCGAATGGACGTGAGCATGATATCCCTAGTCCAAAGTGGATCTAGAACAAATAAACTACAGAATACAATACTCTACCCTAGATCAATCAAAGATCAAGGCTAATATATGTCTTACCTGCAGATCTGTAGATCGTTCTCCTCTTTGTATCTCCAAGCTCCACGGTTGTCAGACCCAAGCTGCAAAACCTGTCAAAGCATGTAGAAACAAAGCAAGTAGTAACAATACATCTAAACACTAGATGATCTAAGCAAACAGTTAAGGAAGTAAGCTCTAAATGCTATCAACATGAACACATTTATGGAAAGAGATTATATTACTGTAAATAAAGTGGGAAATACAAAGAAGATTTATGATTACAACACAGGCCTTAACGTTGCAATCCTCCTCCAACAAGCCAAGCCAATGCCTCTAAAGGAAATGTATGCCTCCTAAGAGATGGATAGGGATCTTCTAGGTTAATTCCACTAGCATGTAAGTGTTATAGAATTCCCCCCCTTGGAATGGAGAAGAGATTCATATTTATAGGACCAAGAGGATAGAGTAGGTTGCGAAATGGTGGGAGAGGACTAAGGGATCCTCCCTAGGGGTTAGGGAATCGTAGGCCAGCTCACCTCCAAGTTAGGGATAGATATCCACCTCATCCACCTTCGAGAATTCGCTCGAAGGTCCCCTTTATCCACTTTAACTAACCCCGACTCATGCTGCATAAAGGCAACTTGTGCCTAAGAGGGAAAGTGCAGGTTGCACAAGGGAAACTTGAGCCACCGGCGCAGTCTATAAGATGACAGTCTGTGCCTAACCTAGTTGGGTGATTTCTGCTAGAGGGAAACCTGCGTTGGACCAACTAGAACTTGTGGACAAAGGTCAGCAACTTGCTCTAGTTGACTCTCTTGATCAGGTAAACCTCATGGATTATGGAACTGAGTTAACATGAGACTCATGATGACGATATTTAGGTGTAACAAAATTCCCCCCAAAGCATGAAGCTGATAGAACAAGACGGCTGAAATGCTTTGAAAGAAGGATGGCGAGGACTTGTTGGATGGAGGATGATGTTGCAGTACAATTGACTCTGAGATCTCAGTCTCACATGACTCACAACATGGATGCCAACCAATACAATGAAGATCCATGGTAGTAAAGACTGACTAAACAAAATCATGGCTACTAGACACAAGCGTAGATCCATGATGAAATGATGACACAACCACGACCAATACAAAGTGGATCCGTGTAATATGACTCAAAAAATCTCCATCGCAACCTGGGTAAGACATGATTTTCCCGAGGGTCTTCAAGTCGAACCCGCAATGATACGAATCTATCCATGTGATTACAATGTCTTGGAGTCAAACATTGTAGAAACCACTTGATTACCAGTCATTGATGTATACCATTAACAAGCACGAAGGAGATCACCATTGATGTCAATGATTCCCAAGGTATCATAGTACATACCATCAAGTGCGAATGAATGAGTTGAGGTCGAACACTCGACGTGATCTCTCGATCAAGAGTCAATGATGTAAACTCATGTCGAAAGTGAGGTAACCTGTCATTGAGGCATGCAGGCCCAAGGTTCTTGACTGGTTTCTAGATTCTATCCCTGGATGATGTGTTGAAGTCGACAAGGATGAATCCGTCGAAGGAGGGCCATAATGAATCCCCAATCATCGAAATGAAACTCGATAACAGATGTTTAGAGTAGGTCGGACGGTCGAGTAATATGCAAGACTAACTCAGGGTAGACCAACATGGTAGAAGGTGTACTGACTGCAGATGATGAGTAATGAACATCTCTTGAACATGGGCATGGCATGACTTGGCAGTATTGACACGACGCAAATGGTACCAATTCCTAATGCAACTGATAATGGAAGCATTCTTTGGATGACCCAAAGGAGTGATACGACTCATGAAATTAGTAGGACTCAAAGACAGATAGATTACCCAAGTACTGAATGCGAATGCAAATGAGTGCCATGTTCAAGAGTGACTACGTACTGCCGTAAATTATAGTGTAATAAAAAATCTTTCCTTTTTCCCCATCATGATTGATGAGTGCCTCACTTGTTTTTAATGAGCTTGATGAGGGTAAACAAATGCTCGGTATATCTCATCCCATGGATGAACCCAATCCTAAACATTTTACGAACCTACGATAGGAGGGGTTCGTCCCATGACGGGCCTTTCAATGTTGAATTTTAACGAGTCCATAGAAGGTAAACTCGACGTCATTTCATGTTTAGAGAGTCTGAAAAGAACTAAAGAAGACTCCGAAGGTCCTTTTTCGTAAAGTTAGCCTCTTCGCCCGGAAAAGGGTAAAACAATGCGAGAGAGGACTCTTCCAGTCATGATTGGCTGGAGTATTCATTTTTTGTAAATAGTGCCTCCTGGTCCGAAAAAGGGGTAAACTATCACCAGAAAGACAACCGTTCGAATACTTTTACAAGCGTGAACGCATCAAGTTTGCTTGCCAATATTTTCGTATTTCGAGAGCCTGAAAAGAGCTTAAAGAAAGACTCTGAAGGGTTGCTTTTTCATGGAAGTTTAATGAGCCTGAAAAAGTGATAAACTGTAGCTCGGTGACTTATTCTCATCGTTTTACGAGCACGAGAAAGAACAAAGAGTTAGCTTGACGTCACTAATAATTGAATTTGATGAGCAAAATAATGACATAAAAATGCTCGACGAGTTGTTCATACCTGATAATACGTGCGAGATGAACACAATTGTGAAAAAAAAGTATTAATAAGGTACTTAACTTCACCTGCAAGCTTCGAAACTAGGTCAAAATGATTAACTAAGTAGAGACAATCCCAACTATAACAAAATAACCCACTATGGAATAAATTAAAAAAGGAATATGCTCTTTTTGTTATAAAAAGGGGTAAATAGTAAAAATGAATTACTATTTTTTTTTACCAAGTTGGAGAGGTGAAAAATACTGTTTGGAGTCGTTTTTCCTTTGCCGATTCCGGGAGCTCTGATCAACCATTTCGAGTGCCGTCAGCAACAAGTAACCTTAAACTCAACCATTTAACTTTTCAGTGGATTACATTTTTGTTTTTCTTTCATTTTGTTGAGTTTTGGTCTTGTTATGTGGGGTGATTTGCGCTCACGGGCCAGCGCAATCTCCCCTTTCGAGAACTAAGTCGGGCATGCGCCGACGCAAAACCCGAAAGGATGTTTTGCATCGACGGCGCCCTATCTGGAAGGACAGTTTGCGCTGACGCAAAGCCATATAAAAAACTCAAAATTAAACCAAAGAAAAATATTTTTAATGGGTGAAGAAGGTTCTAATGGTGTTTATTTTGGCTTTTGAGTAGGGTTGCACCAACCAAAATGGTCCTCGAGTGGCAAGAACACGAGCACGAGCTCAGCGATGCTCAAGCGGAAAATGATCCCCAATGCTTAACCACATTGAGGAATTGTGATTTTCTCAAGTACTTCTGAGTGCCGGGCATGAGGTCCCAAGTACCATTGCTGTCACATATGATCCAATGCTGGGACTCGGTACAACAACACTTTCAGATTGGTGTGCACACTTTGAGTATAGATGTTCAGTACATCTACTTTCTGACAGGGTTGTCCCGATGAGGAAACCTTATGTCTCTATATGGATCACGAGGGGGAAATCGTACTGTGGAGGACATGATTGAACAATGGTGCACTCCAGGTACTCAAATGACTGGTGGAAAGATTCCCATCAAAGAAGTCCGAGACCGAGCTCTCTGTACTGTGCTCTTTACCATCGTGAGGGTGGCCGGTAGTCGATCTGCTCATATGGAGAGAAAATTGCAGATGATGTACGCTGAGGAGTTTATGGATCCTACTGTATTCAATTGGTGTGAGGGGCTCCTCACTAGTCTACAGGATCAGCTGACCAAATGCTAGCGTGGGGCGCTGAAGCAATTTGGTTACGGTTTAGTGGTGATATCGTTCATGCTGGAGCGGGTGCCGCACTTACTCCTGCAGGTAGATATTGAGGATCGAGATGCTCGAGATCCTCATGTAACTAGGTGGTCTGAGGCAATGGCCCGACATGGTGGCGGGGGTCCTATTATTAGCTTCGGTACAGGTTTCTTCACATGGTTGAGGGGACAACTCCTCATGGTGGAGGACTACCCATATGATGGGATGGACTTCAGAGGGGACCCTAATCTGGTTCTTCCTGAGGGAGTGCAGTGGGGTGATATCAGTAAGAACAACAACTACTTGTGTTTTTCATTTTATGTATTTATGATTTTTTTGGAGTAGTGCTGATGGTTTTCAAATGTTTCATGCAGATGTGGGTTCGTCGCAACCGGTCGGATCTCTCCTATCGCGCGGAGAGGGGCGGTGCTGGAGATGGGCCCCACGGCCCGAGATGCCATCAAGTAGATGGATGAGGTCGAGGAGAACCTCCGCAGGATGAAACTGGATATCTCGAAGCCAGGTGTCCATGACCTACCCTGTCGCTACTAGCAGCTTACAGTCGGGGTATCTTTGTGTTTCGGCACATTGCTCCGGAAAGTGGCGAGGGCTGTGATATGCTATCATGAGCATCCTAGAGACTAGGCTCATGTTTTATATGTATAAACTGAAAGCCATGAGCTTCATATTTTGTATCGGAGATATTCACTGAAATCTTTCTTGCTTCAGATTTTGTATCAGCACTACTATTTTTGTACTTTGTACCCATTTTATATATACAGACACTATTGGCATCTTTTATACATATTGTGTTCTATGGATGAATGAGGGATATTATATATGTGTTTGTTCTTTATGTATTATGTACATGTCATGTCATTTTTATGATTTATGATTATGATTATTTTATGTATGTGCAATGTACCAATCCAAGATGAATTGGCCATGGAGTCTGCAACTGTGTTCATGTCTCTTGAAATGTGCAGGTACTGAACAGATTCAAAGGACCTCTCTAAGAGACGTACTCATCGGAAAATACGGAGTAGCGTGGGATTGTGGATGGTGTAGACTCGGTTGAGATGGGAGACCACTAATTGTGAGTCGAGGTGGACAACAATGTGGTCCATACCTAGGGAAAGAGTGTCATTTAAGACTCCAATCACCGGGTGATACTCAACAACGTTGTTGGTTTCATACCCTAGACAACTCCCTCCCAAACTAATGAGCTCACCAGTAGGGGAATAAAGTACCCAAGATGCTGAGGTGATACTGCGGGTATGCCGGCTGGCACCGTCTGCGAATCCAAAGTAAGTTGTCATTTGCACATGTAGGAAGGACATAACATAAGCGTACAAAACCAAGATCCTAAAACACTTAAAGCAAAGCATCACACCACAAAAAAAACACACATCATGTACAGTATATACAAGGTACTTATGCATGAAAAACTCAGGCATAGTATCTCTTCAGGTAGAGACCATTGCGAGGCTCTCCCAAAGATATTCCATCATAATCCTCGAGCTCATAAGCTCCCTTCTCCAAGACACATTTTACAAAATATGGGCCATGCCACATGGACTCTAACTTTCCTGCCCTCAGCTTATTGTGTTTCTGGTCATATGTGAGGACGAGATCCACCTCGTTAAAGATACAAGGTTGGACTGACTTATCGTACTAGGCCTTAATGTGTTTCTTGTGTGTTTCATTGGCAAGAGTGACGTTGCGGCAGGTTTTGTCAAGTTTATCCAACTAAAGGAAGCGTTCTTCCTCGGTCGTGGTGTGTGGGAGAATTTCAACTACGATTTTTAGTGACGGAATCTCGCACTCTATCAGTAAAACTGCCTCCAATCCATAAACTAGTTGGAAGGGTGTGAATCCAGTGGCAGTCTTAATGGAGGTCCTATATTCCCAAAGGGAAGAAAAGAGCATGTTGTGCCATTTTGATTTGTGGGTACCCACGCATTGAATCATGGTTTTCAAAAACTTTTTGATGGTCTCTACTTGTCCATTGGACTATGGGTAATATGGGGTTGATTTCTCATGAAGAAAACCCAATTTGGAGCTTATTTCATCTACTATCTTGTTTTGAAAGTGGGATCCATGATCGGTAATGATGGCTTGTGGAACTCTGAACCGTGCAATGACATGGTTAAACATGAAGAGTGCAACGGTTTTTCCATCCTTGTTGTATGTAGGCATAGCCTCAGCCCATTTAGTGAAGTAATCAACGGCTACTATGACATAACCATGCCCCCCGGCCGAGGTAGGCTTACAGTGCATGAAATCTATGACCCATTTAGCAAAGGGGTTGACGGCAATAATCGGATGGAGAGGGGATGGATGGGAGTACTTTTTAAATTCAAAGTGATGGCATGGTGGAAACTTCTTAATGGCCTCAATACAATCTTTGAAGATCGAATGCCAGTAGTATCCTGAGCGTAGTATTTTATGGGCCGTAGCCATCCTAGAAAGATGACCGCCACAAGCCCCAGAGTGACAGTCATTCAGTACGTGTTCAGCCTCCTCATGATTTAAACAACGTCGAAGTATGGAGTCGACGCCACGTCGATACAAGGTATCACCGATTATCAGGTAATACTTGGCATGGTGGCGGATACGACGACGGTCGTCACAAGATAATTGGGGGTTGAAACGTTGGGTTTGAAGATATAAGGTAATATATCCATACCATGGTTCGTACATGCTGATGAGAAACACCAACTCGTCTGGAAGGGAGTCGATGGGCTCAGTTCTCGTATCAACATGGGGAAGATAAAAAATGAGCTCTGCAAACACCAAATATTTCTTTGACTTGGCCTTATAGAAGAGGAGATCAAATTCCAGAAGTATCACAATCCAGCGTGAATACTTTCCCTCAAGCACCTGACATGTAAGAACGTGGTACATGGGGTTCGACTCGGCGATAACAGTGGTGGTGCGGAGTAAGATATAGTGACGGAACTTTTGGACGGCAATGATTTCCACGAGAGTGAGTTTCTCGACATGTGAGTAACGGGTTTTAGAGTCGATAAGACCCTTACTGAGGTAATAGATCACATGTTCCTGGGTATTTTTGTCTTATTGGACCAAGACCATGGCGATCGTGGAGGCAGAAGTAGAAAGATAAAGGATGTAATCCTTATAGTAATTGGGCGGTTGGAGCACAGGGGCGTGAGTGATGGCAGACTTTAAGTTGTTAAAGGATTGTTGGGCTTGGTCATCCTAGATGAAAGGGACATCCTTTCTTCTTCAACAATCGCATGTAGCCCTGTGTCTTTTGAGCGAAATTACAGACAAAACACTGTAGGTAAGTTGCCTTCCCTTGCAAGCTTTGTAGTTCTGTAATGTCAGTAGGAGGTGGGAGAGCAAAAATGGCTTCCACCTTTAAGGGATCAATGTGGATCCCATCCTTTGAAATGATAAAACCTAGGAGGCCTCCTGATTATACACAGAAAATACACTTGTGAGGATTGAGACAGATGTTATACCATCTGCATTTGAGCAATACTATCGTCAGATGATCTATGTGGAACTCACGATGTTGCGAATGAGCAGGGAGATTGTCAAGATAGGGTTCCACAAAGTCCTTCACATCATGAAAAGCATACGACATGGCCCATTGGAATGTGGCACCATCATTTTTAAGACCAAAGGGGAGTTTACAATAGGAAAATGTACCCCAGGGATAGATGAAAGTAGTCTTGTGTTGGTCGGCTGGGTGGATCTCGATTTGGTTATAACCGGAAAAGCCATCCATAAACGAGAAGATGGCACTTCCGGCGCAATTGTCGATGATTTGATTGATGAAGGGAGTCGGGTAATTGTCCTTAGGAAAAGCCTTGTTCAGATCCCTATAATCGCCACAAATGAAAATAGTACCCTACTTCTTGGCCACGGGGACGACATTGGAGACACATTCTGTTAAAGGAATAGGATAGATAAAGCTGACCTTCAAGAGATTTTCAATCTCAACTTTAATTGCCATAGTTTTTCGAGGGTGTACTGGTCGTAGTTTTTGGTAGACAGGCTTAGCTTTGGGATAAGTCTTGATCTCATGTGAAACAATAGCAGGATCGATCCCGGGCATTTCCTCATAGGTCCATGCGAAGACGTTGCGAAATTGTTTAAATAAGGCCGTGAATGTGGTGAGCTCTTCAGGAGAGTAGGTTTGGCCAATGCGGATGTGTTCCATGAAGCCGGGTGTAACCGAGATGTCAATCGGAATGGTGGGCGTGATGTTCTCCATGTTTCCTTCTGTAACTGTATTGCAAGTGAGGATCCGTGACTATGGGAAAGGATAAACATCCGGTGTAAAAATGGTGGTGATGGTGTTCTCCACAGAGTCTAGTGAGGGTAGGAAAGACGATCGATGGTGAAGGTCTTCCCATGGAGGTTCATTTGTGCTCATAATATCCATAATGGACTCATCAAAATGAAAAGTCCAGAGCAGAGGGTCTGGTAGAGATGACGTCCACTGTAGAGAACAAGGTGTAGAGGCCACAGCCAAGTGGTCCTCAGGTGCTGACTGGATAGCCTCATAAGTAGCTTCAACTAGTGAGAGAGGAATAGTATCTCCAATCAACTGCATGGTGGCCTCATCAGGAACGAGACATTGATCGGTGGAGTTGGAAGAAGATGGAATCATGGAGGATATCATGTTCACCGAGGAAACATGGTTAGGGGGATCCGGGGTTGGAAAGATGCCCATAAGAGATGAATATTTTATGAGGCCAACACCCACGCTCTCATATAACTGCGAATATTTCCCTAACAAAGGGACATTATCGTCGGGATGAGTAGTGGTGTCCGGTGTGCAGAAGTCCAACTGGTCGATAGTGACAATTCGGCCCTGATGGGGGGATTGCATAATGCGGAAGACCGATGACACGACCACATTCATGACGTAAAACCAGTTATGACCAAGCAAGAGATTATAATCCAACGGGGCTGCGACTACTTCCACATTAATGGTTACAGTCTTACCCCCCAACTGTACTGCTAAGGCTTGTCGTAGCCCATGGGGTTGAAATCCACGACCGTCAAATGCTTTCAGGGTAGTAGGAGAACGTTTTAACTCAGGAGAACCAATGGCTATCCAACAAGATAACGACATGACCGAGGTAGAGGCACCTTCATCTAGTACAATACAATGGATTGTCTTCCCAACCAATTTCGTGGAAATTTGGAAATCAAGTTGGTGGGAAAGCCTCAGTTTAAAGTACTCAAATCTGAACATGATTGTATTCGAGGAATCTGGATCTACCGCACCAATGGAAATGAGGAGAGTCTTACATTGGTTGGGACAATTTTTCAATACCTCTAGCATCGACATGGCACAAGGAGCTTATGCCAAGTCCTCTACGATGTTGTAGTTCTAAGCTGCCCGAGCTTTAGGATTGAAAACTGCTTTTCGAATCGTGCTCTTAGGCAGACGCAACACTAACTCTAATGAAGGATTCTCAATGGTGAGAGAAGATGGTGGCATGGTAACATCCGGAATAGAGGTGGAATCTTTTTCAGTATTACTTCCAACGGGTTCCTTCGAAGGGATTGAGTGGTAGGATCGTGATCGTGTATTCAAGTTAACTGGCTCACTACGCATCATGAGAACATACATGGTGGATGATATTTCTACTTGAGAAGGAGAAGGTTGAGTAATCATTTGTTGATTCTAGGTGGGGAAGGTATCATTGAGAACTGCGGGTGTTGGGTTTCCCTTAAGAAAATTTTACACTTCGTCTCTGTGGGGACATTCTTTGGAGAAATGGTCACCACCACACAGTAAACAAGGATACTTAAGCTTTCGCTTTTGTTTCGTGTCTTCAGGAGTGTTCTTGTGATCCTATTGGTTAGAATATTTCTTGGGTTTACCTTTGTTTTTCTTCTTACCATCGGATTTATGAGGCAAAGATGATTGAACAAAATTCACCTCCTCGATGGGAGCAGGAGTGGGTGATTTGGTGGTGCTACTGCCAGCCTAAGGGAAGGGTGGAGAGGAACCATGGTGGTTCGATGATCCACTGGTTTGAGTAGGAGGTTGGGAGTGTACCGAACCAATAATGCCATCGGCATGAGATCCCTGGGGTGGTTTTGCAGGAACGTAGGTGGGGCAGGGGGCGTCAAGAACAATGTCATATAAAGTGTCGGATTGGGCATAGACAAGGTCGAGGTAGTGGGCACGATCAATAGCCTATTCCTCGGTGATGGCCCCACCCATGGCTACATCTCTAGCTACAGTCGGTAAAAGAGATTTGGTAAATCAGTCAGCTAGTAGTTGATCTGGAATGGGAGCTTTAATAAGACGCCATCTCCTTCGCCACTCATGGATATGATTAGATATATCAGTCGCAGTATTATGGCAGAGAGAGGTCAATAAGTCCATACCAGTTTCGTATCAAATGGGTAGCTGGAAATGGGATAAGAATGACATAGCTAGAGAACAAAAATCAGGAAATGAGTGTGGTGGCAATTCAATATACCACTTGGAAGTTGGGCTAGTGAGAGTCCTTTGGAATAACCTTAGACGGATTGAGTCGTCCATCAAGGAATTGGATGAACACCACAGATGGCATGTCATCACGTGATTCTTCGGGTCTTCGCCGACCTTGCCATCAAATTTGGGGATATTTGAGGGTAACTTGATTGGAATGGGTGGCCAATTATAACTGTGTAGGATGGGATCATTGGTCATACGGGACAGGTCGGGTAGGTCCAAAGTAGAAAAAAATGGAAGCTGTTGGTTTGGCTGTGGATACTGATAGTATTGATAAGGCATATATGGACCAGTAGGACCTTACATCAACTAATTGTAAGGTGTCCCTGAAGGGAATTGGCCATAAGGGGGTCCTCCACAAGAAGGTGGGGGTCTTCCGCCACCGCAGGAATAAGGTGGTCCTCCACCGCCTCCGTCGGAATAGGGTGGTACTCCACCAGAAGGAGGGGCTCCTCCACCACCAGAAGGGGGTGGTCCGTTGCCTCCAAAATAAGAAGGGACTCCACCCGAAGGCGGGGGTCCGCCACCACCGGAAGGGGGTTGGCCTCCGCCTCCACCACCAAAGTGGGGTGGGCCTTCGCTAACTGAATGAGGTGGGCCTCTGCCGGAAGGTGGAGGTCCACCCCCTCCGGAATGGTGTGGGGTCCCTCTACTCCCAAAGGGAGGTGGAGGTCGACCAAATGGGGGTGGAGGTTGTGGGACTTGAGGGAAGATTGGTGGGGGTCCACTTGGTATGACATTATGATGTCCCCATAGAGTATGGATTTCCGGGATAAGGTATCTCCTAGAGTGCGTTTCCGGGATTGAATTGTCCCGAAACAGGGTTAACATGACCTGGATATGCGTGACTCCATGGTGGTTGAGTTAAGTTGCATGGTCCCCCAGCAGGAGATAATCCCATGATGGATCCCATAGCAGGCAAGGAGTTTCCAACGGAATGACCGATTGGAAGTCCTCCACTCGTATTATGGCTAGAGAACAAGGGTTCCCCCCCAGTAAGAATTTTTTGACCACTTATAGATGGTTGACTCATAATGGGTTGTTGATTACTTACTATTGGAGGAACACTACTCGTGATAAAATTAGGGGGTAAAGAGTATTCTCCCCGCGATTTTTGGGGTGGGGGAGGGGTGGGTAATGTTCCAGTAGTAGTATTAGGGGTGTTGGATTATTGTCCTTCAACATATTGAGTCATTTGAGGTATATAACTGGTCTCCTGATTAAGAGGGGTATGTGCAGGAAATGAAGGTTGACTAGGTTCATAAGTGGTCATATTATGGATGGGTGTGTCCAATGAAGCAAAATATAATGAACGAATTGGGGTATGTTGAAATATGGGCACTTCCGAAGTCATAGAATCTCGTCTCCGTGAGAGACTCTGGCGTTGAAGCTCTTCACCACGTTGGTGTAACTGATCCATGAGTTCATAGACTAGAGCCAAGAGCTGAGCATGAGGATCCCAACGAAGATGGAAAGGTTCAACCTCTGGATGTAATTCCAAGTGGGCCCATTGTTTTCCAAGAGAGGTGTCCCAAAAGGATGTAGATGGACCAAATGCTGCGGATACAGGGTCATCCTTGGTGGATTTAACCAATCTATGGCCCCAGGTTCTCCTTCCAACGAACAGTGGAAGGATGTGTCTCGCGAAGTAGATGGTTCCATGGCCTCAGACCTTGGAGGATGTGAACTTGGAGGAAATAAATTCGCTCCTGGCTCCATGGTGGAGTGTTCTTCTTCAGGTGACATGACAGTAACTTGTGGATCCATGTCCGCACTCGAAATTACCTCCTGATTAAGGGGATATTCGGGTGACAAGTTTAAAATTCTACGGGACCTTCTCAAAGGTTGTTCATCCAGGATAACTGAACCATAATTTCTCCTAAGTGTCTTCTATACAAAAGAAAAAGCAATCCAGAAAAATATACACAAAATAAGGCCGCAAGCAAACTTATGTGATATGTGTGGATTAAAAAGTATGGAACCTCGTAGGATTGTCAAGGCTTCGAAACTCGTGATATACCCTAGGGTCCAACAGTTATACTTAGCCCAATTTTTCAGAGCATTGACCAAGGAGGATTAGGACTGTACCCCAGACCGTATAACCCGACTACCTAGAAGCACACGCGTAGTAGCTCCCCGAGTGTTGTTCTTGGTGTATTGCTCTACCAAGACGGCCAAATGGTTAGCTCGGTTGGTTTCAGGAATCCTAGGAGTGTCTCCCGATATACTCAAGGTACGTGGGAGCTCAAATCCGTATTGGTGTTGTTTAATGCACAACCGTATGACAAGAGCCTTCCGATATACTACTGAGTACGTGAAATTCCTTTCAATATACCCTAAGGTACGTGAAAGAGCCTTCGATATACCAGTTGGTACATGGAAGAACTACAGTTCCCCTGGGATGCAGTGCAGGAAAATAATGACAGCTGCCACGTTTTATGATGTCGGAACACGTCACTAACTTAGCACACAAGTTACTAGTAAATTTTAACCTAGTTCTACTGGTAAATTTTATCTGGATGGTTAGGTGAATGCATGAGGTGAGGACAGAAATGTAAACATAATGCAATCCTAACTACATGAAAAATGCACTCTTTCTTTTGATGAAATCTATGTAAGGGAAGGAGAAATTCTTTTTCCAATGACCTCTATAAGACAAAAAATCCCAAAAGTTCAAAACCTACCAAAAATTATTAAAGAACTCTTTTTCGTTTTCCAACAAAACATAAAAATGCATAAAACACCAAATCAAAAATCTTTTCTTTTTGTCTTTTCCAACTAGAATAAACTAAGTATGATGAAAAAGGAGAATTTCTATCTAGTATGCACTAACTCTCAATTTTTGCAAGAATGAACTAAAAAGCATAAAAGATCAAAAGTGCACAGAATACTTCAAGCTTGGAACCACTTTGTAAAAGCTAGAATTCACTTGATTTTTCAAAAAGATGAATGAATCACAATTCAAAAAATACAATGAAATGATTTCCTTTTCAAAGATTGTCAAATAATGAATTCCAATGTATGAAACCAATCCTACAACAACTTCCAAATGACTTTGAAAACATAAAAATGAGACGCTTTTGATTTTCCCAATGTGTATATCAAAACAAATCTAATAACGATATGCTTTCGAGATGTAAATAGAAGAAAACAAGAGACTAATCGTAGCACTCTAGTAACTCAAAAATTCTCAAAGAAAATGGCAAGCACTCAAATGAGACCAAAAACACTCAAGTCACTCAAAATCAATCAAATGCAAGCAAAACAAGATAGCTAAGAGTGAGAAGGGTTTGGAGTCAGATCTAGCATGCTAAATAGATCTGATAGGGTGATCAGGGAATGCAATATTGAGTGGAAGACTGTGGGGGATTGAAATTTCTTGCCACCACCGGATCTCTCACTTGACCAAATGGAACCCAAAAATCAACACAAGCAAACCAAACACAAACAATGTTGAATAAAGAGGCCTCTGACTGGAAAGTACATCACAGAGAAGTCTTTGGACCACACCACAAAATCAAAATTTGGAGAGTCGATAAACCAAGAACCAAGCTTGAAAGACCAGTGCAGTCTGTGGTTAGGCACAGAGCGCCCGACGCGGACTGTATATAGGTGTAAAGCGCCGGCGGCGCAAACTGTCAGATCGGCCAAAGCGTCGATGGCGCAAGATGCTTAAAGGAAGATTGCGCTTGGGATGGAAATGTGCACTAGATTCACTACCCAGGTGCATTAGGCGAATAACCCAATGCAAAAAATGAGAAATCTCCAAACAATGAATAAGTAAATGGCTTGATGCTTACCCAACAAGATCATGGAAGGTCAACAGACTCTTCAAGAAGAAAATATGATGGTGAAAAAGAGGTTCAGGAGGCAAATAAATGGCTCATAAATAAATCAATGAACAACACATTCAAATTGAAATCAAAACAAAGTAAATCCCCAGTACGGTCGCCAGATTTGTTATCGGACAATCTACTCAAGCGGACGCGAGCATAATCTCCCTAGTCCAAAGTGGATCTAGAACAAATAAACTACATAATACAATACTCTACCCTAGATCAATCAAAGATCAAGGATAATAGATGTCTTATTTGCGGATATGTAGATCGTTCTCCTCTTTGTAGGTCCAAGCTCCACGGTTGTCAGACCCAAGCTGCAAAACCTGTCAAAGCATGTAGAAAAAAATCAAGCAATAACAATACATCTAAACACTAACTGATCTAAGCAAACAGTTAAGGAAGTAAGCTCTAAATGATATCAACATGAACACATTTATGGAAAGAGATTATATTACTGTAAATAAAGTGGGAAATACAAAGAAGAGTGACGATTACAACCCAGGCCTTAACACTGCAATCCTCCTCCAACAAGCCAAGGCAATGCCTCCAAAGGAAATGTATGCCCTCCAAGAGATGGATAGGGATATTCTAGGTTAATTCCACCAGCATGTAAGTGATATAGACTTCCCCCACTTGGAATGGAGAAGAGCTTCATATTTATAGGACCAAGAGGAAAGAGTAGGTTGAGAAATGGTGGGAGAGGACTAAGGGATCCTCCCTGTGGGTTAGGGAACAGTAGGCCAACTCACCTACAACTTAGGGATAGAGATGCACCTCATCCACCTTTGAGAATTCGCTCAAAGGTCCCCTTTATCTAGTTTAACTAACCCCGACACATGATGCATAAAGGCAACTTGCGCCTGAGAGGGAAAGCACAGGCTACACAAGGGCAACCTGAGCCACCGACGCAGTCTGTAAGATGAAATTCTGCGCCTAACCTAGTTGGGAGCTTTCTTCTAGAGGGAAACCTGCGCCGTCCCAACTAGAACTTGTGGACAAAGGTCAACAACTTGCTCCAGTTGACTCTCTTGATTAGGGAAACCTCAGGGATTATGGCACTGAGTTAACATGAGACTCATGATGACTAGATTTAGGTGTAACACCAATGAACCGCATTATGGGTTTAGCAAATTTACAAGGTAAGGATGCCATATTTGTGGTTGTGGATAGACTCACAAAATATGCACATTTTCGTGGAATTCAAAGTACATATACTACAATCCAAGTGGCTGAAGTGTTCATGAAGGAAATTCAAACTTCATGGATTCCCTAAAGTAATTATCAGTGACAGAGATCCAACATTCATAGGAAATTTTGGAAAGAAATATGGAATATAATTGGAACAATGTTGGCTATGAGTTCAACATATCAACCACAAATATATCGACAAACATAAATTGTTAACAAATGTTTAGAGGATTATCTCCATTGTTTTTCTTCAAATAAGCAATCTCAATCGGTCAAGTGCATTCCTTTAATAGAATGGTGGTATAATACCACCTATCACACATTTACAAAGATGTCTCCATTTGAATATCTTTATGGTTATCCATCTCCTAGTATCACAGATTTTCTATAGGAACATTCCAAAGTACAACCAATGGATGCAAATATGAAAAAGACTAAATAAACTTTCCAAATCCTTAAAGAAAACCTTCAAATGGCACAAAATAGGATGAAGCAAAAAGTAACAAAGAAGTAAAAGACAATTTGGGGAGGGTGACTGGGTATATTTGAGGCTACAACCTTATAAGTAATCTACTCTCAAACAAAAGAAGAATACAAAATTAGCTCCAGAATTTTATGGACCCTACAAGATTATTTGCAATATTGGTGAAGTGGACTATGAGCTATATTTTCCTTCCTCCTGCATTCATAAGGTTTTTCATGTATATTGCTTGAAAAAGGTTTAGTGACATACTATGCCAGTGCAAACATAACTACCAGAATTAGATGAAGAATGGAAGTTGATTTTGGAACTAGAAAGAGTCATTGATAGATCCAATGGATCCCAATGGTCCTCTTAATACCCGATAGGGTAATATTGGGACTTGATGAGGGTTTTAATGTCCTCCCACTTAGTTACTAGAGGATCACGCTCCAGCCTAATTATATCCATATGGATTTCCCACCAAATTAGGACATGCCCCTCCAACTTCAGTTGAGAAAATGATATATTTTGCACTTCTACTATATTATAGACACTATAATAAACTTCTAACTATTGCAATCACTGATTCAACTTAATATCATCGATCTCACCTTGATAGGTTCTGATGTCCACTTTTGCTTTCAATTTAAATAGAGATTGGGAAGAATTGTTGTTGTTGGAACTTGGTTTCTCTTTCTCTAGCACCTTGTTTGTCTCTTGTATCTAGGTCTCCAATGTCCCTCAATTTCCCGTATGAGCTCTCCTTCAAGTTAGATCCGTCAAACCCCTCAAAAGGTACACATTTTCTCTCCAAATACACCACAATTATTAACATATTGTGAGATATCTTGGTGGATTGTATTTCCAATTTTGTAAATAGATCTTCTTATTCATCCACCGACTCTCCACTGTACTCATTTACCATGGCTAGGGTTTGAAGACTTTTTTTTCCAACTCGTGGATCCTTCAATTTCCCACAAATTCCCCAAAGAAAGTTTCTCTGATAGAAATATGACCTATAAATTGTCATGGATAGTCCACTTGAATAGTTCTTCACAACAAATCTTACAACTTTCTACAAACTCTTAGTTATGTAGTGTTTACTACAGATTTAAGATTCATTATGTTAGCTTAATTCCAGAGAATGCTAAAAAAAATTGAAAAATGAAAAGAAAATAGCTATAGAAAAATAACACATCCACACAAATGACACAATATATACCTCGGGAATCCCACTATGGGGAAAAAACATATCCAATAATGAGTATTATTCATTTTTCTTTCTTCTCCATTATGTAATTCAAAGAAAATGGTACCATCTATGGGATTACCTATGGCTTTGTGGCTTGCATGGATACTACAAAATATCTCACTTCCTATGTTATGCTCTAATATCCACTCCCTTTCTAATGTTCACCTATGGAACAATACAATAATACCATAGGAATGGATCCCCTTCTTCTCCTAGAGGCCCAATATTTCACAATGTCTTAGTATCCATCTAGGGTTAGTTTTAGGGTTTTTGCATGCCTCAATTTTTTATTAGGGTTAAGGTTTTGCTACCTATTGAATGATCTTGAGAATCCGCATGTGACTAGCTCCACATGTGTGGGTAATGAGAGATGACATGGAATCCACTCAATACCATTGTGGTCAACAACATAGGTCAACTTGCTAGAGGCATAAATTCCTCATATGAATTCTGATTGAGGCGATCTATGTGTCATTTTAAATATTTTGAAGTGTAGAACAATGTTGAGAGAGTAGGGAATTTGTTCATACAATTTTGACCCCAATAAACATAATTTAATCCCTAAAACAAGCCTCATAAGGTTTTGGACCCCAAATTTGCAAAGTAATATTTGCCCCTGAAATGGGTCCTGCAAATGAATTCAACCAATCTTTCCACCCTAAAAGCACCAAAATAGATGGAAAATCCTATATTGATCCATTTCAAATCATAACTCCCCATTTTCGGAGGATTTGGGTCCCCAAAATATTTTACTAAATGAGATGAGGAAATCTTTCCTCTAGATTCTTCATAAAGTACCATTTAGCCTTGCTTGGAAGTTGTCCTTTCAACCCAACTCGCCAAAGTTCATACTATCCTCATCTAATTGTTCTATATTTATTCTATTAAATGATATATTTTGCCAACTTTTCTTGAGCCTCTGGCACAAAGTCCTTTACATAAGTATGACCTACTCAGGTTCTTTTTCCAACATGGAAGGTTCGAATAATTTCAAATTTTCCACATTCACTACTGAGTAAATGCACATCTATGGGGTAGACTAAGTTTGTAGGAATTATCTCCTACCTTCTGTAACACTTAAAAAGTACTATACCATAGTGCCTTGATCTTCATACTCTACGAACTTTAGTTCTTTCCTTATTCAAGTGAAAACAAACTCTATCTCCCACCTCAAATGTTTTCTCAACCTTGCGTTGGTCATGTATGGCCTTGTACTTTTTCCGTGACTTCTTCAATGTATCTTGTACTTGAAAATGGATTTATCATCTCGTAATGCTTCACCTATGGTGTGCTCCCTCACTCCCCCTCGCTGTCCATATTTTAGGCTGAAAATGTGAAGTTGGGTAATGTTTTTTTGAGAATTGAGGAGAAAAGAAAAATAGTGCATGCAGATAAACACGTGGAAAAAGTCAATTTCAAACTCTAGGCATAGAGTTTAAAAAACTAGGCCGAGAGTTTGTGAGAGTTTAAACTCTAGGTCGAGAGTTTGAACCAATCACATCATTGTATTTGAAAAAAACTCTCAGCCGAGATTTTGGAAGATATTTTCTCAAACAAGAGTTCACAGTCAACAAAACCCACGGAAATCTCATGCATCTTTCTGAAACCTGCAAATTCAGCAAGTCCAAACCCCTACAAATTTTAAATATTATTTATCGAACTTGGTATCAATGGATTCATCTCTAAATCTAGTTTCCAATGATATAAGAATTGTTTCATTTCATTTTGAATTTCTATTTATTAACAATTTTTTTCTAAACCTTATCCCTTAAGAATTTTATTGTTCTAAAATTCACCTAAAATGAAAATTCAATATCATAACAAAGACAACACCAAAAAAATTGAAATTTTCACAAAAATATTCCTTGCCCTGTTCTCTTCAAAAGGATACTTTTAGTTTTTCAATAAGAGTCACACTAAAAATAAAATTGAAGCTCACCAACATGTGTCGATAAGGCACCATTTTCTGAACATATGCTATTTCGATAAATAATAAAAAATAGTTCTCAAGTCTAAAAAACCTCAAAATATAGTCCATGCACAAGTGCAGTGTGTGTAGATTATGAGCATACATTGTTTTCCCTAAAATTAATAACTATCTCTAAAACAAACTAGTGCTCACGCATGTCACTCATTATCCATACCTAAAATTTTCAAGAATATGTCATTGGTGAGCACCAAATTTGTCCCACGATATGTCCTTAAAAAAATACAAGTACGAAGCTAGTTCAATTCTGTAAAACATTTGTGTTTACTTCAAGATGAAATTCCTAAGGGAGATATGGGTTTAAAGGGGTTGAAGTTGAAAAACATAAAGTTTTGTAGTTTTGTTTGTAAAAAAACAAGCAAAAGTGTTACCTAACTTTATGTTTTCACCCAAATTTTTAACATATATAGGTAAAGGTGGTAGATATCCAAAAAAAAAAAATCAAAATGGGAGTTACCAATGGAAGTGTGGACTACTCTGTTATATGAGTGTTGAATGTATATCAAATTCTTATCCTTGGATGCTTCTGATTATAACCCCATGTTTGCACGGAAAGTTCAAAGACCATGGTTCTACTCAATGGCCAACAAAGTATTGATGTAGTATAGATGCACCAACATTTTCATTCTTCCCCAAGGAGAATAAAGTCTCACCCGAAGCATTACTAGAACCAATTTAAAATGAGGGAAGTACTAATGAAGAGGAAAGGGAGGGATCTCATGGTTTATTTTAACCAATCACAAAGTTGCGCACTAGAAAGAGAAACTGGACCAACATCCTTTATTAGTCATTCATTGCAAATAGAAAGTAGATAAAGGAATATTCCTCACATGAACATATCAAACTTGAAAGTTTGAAGGGTGTTATCAGTCAGATTGGCACTTCTTCATACGTGACCACACTGCATTGTCGGTCAAACAAAAGGACCTTATGGATGGAAGAGCCTCATTGACTATAGATGTTTTGGATCAAAATATTACAATTCCTTCTTCGGCCTAGATATTTTGTGAAGCATTTTTGATCCATAACTGCGGTTCTTATATCGGTCAACTCGCAGATCACCTGCTGGGGTTTACACTGACAACCCACGGTCATCACCTAAAAAGTTGCACCCACTAGTTGCTTGACACTAAACCCGCGAGTTACTCCCCTGTTTTCAAGAGATATACCCGTGGGTACCTCCAAAATCACAAAAAAAATATTAAAATATTGATTAGGGATTAGTTATGGAAGTTATCCTAAATACCATAACTTCCCCAACCATTTACCTTTCGAGCCTATCCTCTCAGCCTTGTTATAAATACAAGGAGAGGGCCTTGAGAAAGGGGAGAACCATTTTTTATAAGGAAATGCTGGGGAAATATCCATTGAAGGAAGAGGAGCAAGGATCCTGGGGTCAAGTTTCAACAGTGCAGGTTACAAATCAGGTATAGCCAATTTCCATTGATGATTATAATACAAGAAGTTTTATTTCCCATAAAATAGCTTGTCTACTTTGTGAATCTAGTTGATTGAATCTATCATATCTCTTTTATATATGAGTTTCATGCTAGTTTATTCATGTTTTTTGTAGTCAAAATATTTGAGGAAGGTCTCTTATTATTGTAGGTTTATCATATGGTATAATGGATCGGAGGAATAAAGCTTAAAGTTTGGATCAAACTTCTTATGTCTAGGTATGTTCTTTGGCTTTAAACCCTAAATTTTCTTGATTAAAGAAACTCTTTATGATGTACTTGTTTGTCATCTAGATTATGTACCTTAATAACAATATGTTGATAATTTCCTTGAACTTCCCAATCATAGGTTGATTGATCGAACAACAAAACTAGCGACTCCACTTTGAGTTCTTTCTATTGCTATGGGAGTCCTGGGGTAGTTTTTCTTCAATTTAATTAGTCCTTTAGTTCTTTGGGAGAGTTTACAGGGTGTTTAGACCCCTGTTTGAGACTTAGACTTGGTCTTTATTGAGATTTTATTTCTTTCTTTTATTTTTATTGAAGAGACCCGCGAGTTGTAGTAAGTTACAGTCGCGGATTTTTCCCCTTACCTGCTAGTTGCTTGTATAAGAACCCACGAGTCACCCGCGTGATGTTGTACTCACAATCGCGGTTTTTCATGTAGGAATTGATTTCCTCCTAGGGTTTAAGATTTGAGTCTTTGCTTTGTTTGTGGAAGAGTTTCTCTGCTTAGTTTTGGACTATTTGGACCTGTTTGCAGGTTTTGATTGAGTCTTTTTCTCTTTTATGAGAATTTTCTACTTGGTTTTCATTTGCTTGTGAAGGGTGCCTAGGTATTTCAAGTCCAAATTTGTTTGGTGGACGCTTGGATTATTTCCTTATGACCACTAGTTTGTGGAAGAGCAGTTTGATGTCTTGATTGAATCTGTGCTTTCTTCTTTATGTCAATTGATTGCATACGGTGTCTCTATACCAAAGTTAGTTACTTCTTACTTGATTGAAGAAACTTCTTGGATTTGTTATTTTCAGACTCTTTTGAGGGTAGATTTCTAAGTTTTATAGGTTTAGTTACAATCATCTTATACTTGCAATCATCTTATACTTGCATTATTGATTTTTATTTTCTTGTTCATATTTAGTTGTTATTTCTTTCATTTAAAAGAAAAACCAAAAGAACAAGTACTTTTGTTTTAAGCAAGAGCATTGTTTTTCAAAGTAGATTTTAGTTGCATACGCTAATTCTTTGAAAATGTAAAAAACATTTCAAATTAATTTTAGGTTTACTTTGCAATTTTTTTTATTTTGAAAGATAAGCGAAAAGAAAAATAGTGAAAGGAACTTGCATTTTATGTATAAACTTTACTTTTTAGTTGTAACCATCTTACACACACTCACTCCTTTTGAGTAAACAATAGCCCTAAAAAGAACATTAAAAGTTAAAATTAAATAGCAACGTTTCATTCTAGGGAACATACACCAACTAGCTTAGGCTAGGGTTTTGGACTAGGTTCTTTTAACTATCCAAAACCATTTAAACTCAAATCGTAGTATACTATCAATAGGTAAATCCACCTTTGTGGAAGGTGCGCCGGGAAGCTCCACTCAAACCAAAGTTAATCACGAGGTTGTGTGAGGCTGAATAGTTGGGGATACCCCTCCACTTTTCAATCGAACATCTACCAAGATCAATACACGTACGGGGATCCACTAGTACCTTTGGTGCTTTGGATTTCGAGCTTAGTTACCTTGCCCATGCGTGTTGGTTCGACCTACAACTGTCCCCCCAAAATCTTTCTACATTGTTGGTAGCCTTAGTATCTTGACCATTTAGGGATCTACACAGGCGGTAGTGAAAGAATATTTTCACTTCACCTAGGACATATTTGGGCAGAAATCCTATGCAGCTCTTTGGGAAGGTGGTTGGGTGATTCCAGCACTTGGCCCCATCGTGACTTTACCGTGGACCCCAGATAAATGTTCTTCATTACTTCACTGGTCTATTCTGGGCCCTAATCATACCAGACTTTCCTTTGGGAGATCATATGTTTGACTGGTCTGGATTACTATACGAAATTTTGTAGCGGTGTGCTATGTGTTTACTGTTGTTATAGTTGGCCCTAGGTTTATAACATAGAATATTTTTGTTCTAACTGTGGAGGACCAACCTCCTCGTAGGTCAAGAAGGTTGAGAAACCTTCCTCCACTCACTATGGAGCTTCCACTGCAACCTCAGCGTTGCATAACATATTCAAGTGGTTCTTTTGAACCAACTAGAACAACTGAACCTCCTAGAGAACCTCAACTCATTTACCAAACTTCATCGGTCCCACAGACCATCGAGGTTGAATATTTTCCAACATAAGACTTTGCAAGACATTTCAACCCTCCTTTAACTGGACCAGACGACCCATTGTTAGAAAGAGTTGTTTCTTTAGATTTACCTGAGTTAAGTGCATATAGATTTACATCTGAACTTAGCATGGAAAATATAGGAGATGGATTGGGAGTTCCACACACTCCCACATCAATCCTCATGTCGGGAGGTTTTTCTCCCCCACACATAAACACTCTAATACCTAGTTCGTTGTCGATACCTTCTTCTTCGAACACTTCTTTGAGTTTCAATGTTGGATCCTTAGGATCGTCTAGCACTCAGATTGATTTGACATCTACCCCTTTTGGATCAACTATTGCTTCATCCAATGTCCCTTTTTTAGGGATACCTATGGTATCATTTACTTCTTCCCTGTTCATCCAACAGTTCCAGGTTAACCCTAGTTTAGCTCCTTTTACTCAAGGATTCCCTTGGCATGGAGGGAACATTTCTCCTTCAACACCGTTTATGGGCTTGATTCCTATCCCTTCTATTGCATAAATTCCAAGTTATAATCCTGTCATGTCCCAAATTTGGAATTGAGTCACAATGGCCTAATCACATTAGCAATATTCATTAGAGTTTGTAAAATTGATGTTAAGGGTCAAATAATTGCCAAGGAGGAAAATTACTAGTTTCCTAGGTTTGGGGTGGAAGCTTTGGGATTTGGAATAAGGGGGATAATAAATGATGTTTGAACATTAGAATGGAATAAATATTTAATAAAGGAGCTAAATAAATATATACAAGTGAAAATCAAAGTGGCATTTCATGATGAAGACACATGGAGGAAGTGGGACCCACATATGGCTAGATTTCCCCACTACATTTGGCATCATTCTCTCACCAATTCGAATTCAAGGTGAATGGTAACATACTTGGGGAAGTCCAAAAGGTATTATTCATGGCATAACTCATCCAAGGTCGAAATATAGAGGAAGATTAACTCCCATGGAAGAGGAAGAGGCAATTTGGAGCTAGTGAGACACTTGGGCTAGATTCCCTAGCTCTATGACAACAATGATGAAGATGCTATGACACCTATGACACAAATCAGACCTGAAGGCTGACATATGACATATATGACATGTCAGGGCTAAAAATAGACTCCAAGAGGGTGCTCAAGGGTGTTAGGGCAGCTAAGATGCTTCCACATGTGATTTGGTGGAAGTGGGAGACTAGGAATTGTTGTACAAGTGGCGTTCTTTGGAATCTCTTCCCAACTTGAGTTGGCATGAGTCTCTTGGAAGGAATGCGACCCATGGAGGCCATTATAACTTTATAAATGTCAATAACAAAGAATGAAACCAGCTTTTGATCATTTGTAGAATTTGCAATTGCATTTGTGAAGAGGGAGAGCTAGTGGATGACTAGTTTCTTGCCTTAGCCAATTTCGAGGGTGAAAGATTCCCATCCAAGTTGGTAATTGGAAAGGCCATTCAGACCTTTCATTTGGAGCTTTAATGGAGTCTTTATTTGCAGGTGTAAGCTACAGGGCAGCTCATGGTTTCTTCTATTGCAGCTCACTCCTTCAACCATTTCCGGTTTTGATGGCATATTCTTGATCCTTGAGGGAGGGCGTTTTTGGTGAGCTATTGTACTCTTTGGGGAAGCTTTTAATGCCCCATTTCTTTTGTAATATGAAGTAAATACTCTGTTCTTCATCTCCAAAAAGTTTCAGGTCGAAATTCCAAGTAGAAATGTATAAATCTCATTTTTAATGGAAGAACAATGCCATTTCCCCACTACCTTGTTGTGAACCAATGTGTTGATGATGATTTCGAATGAATGGATGATTCTCTGATGAATTTGTGATTAATGGACTTCCATGGATGTATTTTACAAGTTTCATGTACTGTACTTGAGCATTTGAAGTATTTTTACTTAGTTTAATTGCACTGGGAGAAGAAATAGTGCCATTTCCCCAAGGGTCGAATTGGTGATTTTTGCAGTTGAATGGGAGAGGGTTGGAACAGATATAATAATCAATTAATGGTGCACATGAGACCTTAATAACATCCTTAATACATTTCCTACCTCTTTTCATAAATTTGAGTGGTTTTGGAGGCATTTGGGAAGCCATTTTCAATACTTACCCCAGGGGGATTTGAACCCCAAATTACTAGTAAAATTGCATACTTGGTCCAGAATCTTAAGAGAGTTTGCAGAGGTATTTTGGTGGCCATATATCATCCCTGAACATAATATTCAAGTCTTAATATCATTCATACACCTTCCTTGAAGATTTGAATGCATTTGGAGTCAATTCGAGACATAGAGACCAATACTAGTCAAAGGCAAATTACTAGTAAAGTTACCTACATTGACCAGAATTGAAAGAGTATTTGAAGAAGTGTTTTAAAGGTACAAAGGCATCCCTAAAACACATATTTATGTTCTAATATCATTCATATACCTTCTCAGAAGATTTGGGATCATTTGGGGCAAATTTGGGACCTAGAGATCGAAACTAGTCAAAGGTCGAACCAAGGAAAAAAGTGGAAAATTGCAATTTTAATAAAATTCCTAACAAGGGACATTACAGTGGTATCAGAGCATGATCTTGGCACCTGATGTGGTATAATATTCATGAGAACAATAATTCAGGTACCACCATTAGATATTGAAACCAAAAGTGCTTTTGTTGAAGAGGAAAAAAAAAAGTAGGAGAAGAAGAGAAATTTTTTGAGGAAACTATGACTAGGGATGAAAAGGGAGCCTCATATGATGGTGAGGAGCATATAAAAATTATGAAAACAATATTTGAAGATATGACCAAGCAACTTAAGGAAGGATTCGAATTGTTTTCTATCGAACTTGTGGAAAAAATTATTGATTTTAAGGAAACCAAGGGGCAAAATGCATTAGCTTGCTTGAAGGAGCAAAAGGAAGAGACATCAAAAGATCATGAAGAAGATTCTATTGAAAATATGGAATATCATTTCGAGACACCTTCTAGCTTATACATGAACCAAAGAGCATCTACTGATGGATGCTTAAACTATGAAGGAGTACCTACTGATGGGTGCTCACACCTCTATGTTGGTGACATAGAGATCACTTTGGAAAGTATTGCTGCAAGCCCAAGTTCCATTAAGCATGATAATAAATACCTTGTAGCAGTTGAAGAAGAACCAAGATCAACTTCCCCATCACCACTTGAGCTTCATGAAGTTGGTCCAAGCAAAATTGAAGAAGATGAGGAGTTTCATTTGCAAGAGCCTCATTTTCTTGAAGGGTCCTTAAAGATGAATGAAAATAAGATCCAAGAGTCCCTCATAATTCTCCATGACACTCAAGCATTGGTGTCAAATTCTTGTTGGAGAGCTACTTCATTGGAAGAAACATCCTTCCTTGAAGACATGGAGAAGATTCAAAGAGCAATGTGCCACATCAAAGGTAATTTCATGTCTTTGCTTTTTGATAGAAACCATTTGTTTGAGCTTAATGAATTGTTACATGATGCATACTTGAAGAATAATGAGGATATTCATAAGCTCACAATTCAAAATGAGCAACTTCTTGAAAAGTTGCAAGATACTTGTTTTTCCTCCTATGTTTCAGATTGTCAAATGGTAGATTGTTTGGAGGATTCTCATGACATGGTGGATCATGAGAAATGTGGGAATTTGAATGTGCTTAATGTGTTTGAAGATGAACTTGAAGAGATCCAAACACTTGATGTGGTGGAAGAGGAACTTGAATTGTCTCTTGATGAAGCTTATGCAATTTCTAAAGAAGAGCATGATTCCTCTACATGGGAACCAATCTATGACAAAGGTTTCCCACTTTTAAAGGAGTTGTATGATACTACCCACATGGATCCTTCCCATGATGAAACTTCTGCACTTTTTGATCATTTGGGTGATTTGGTTCATTCTCCTACATCCTACAATTCCATGTTTTGCAACATTAGTCTCAATGAAGTATGGGTGAAAGGGTTCTTTTTGATGGTGCCACATGAGGAGTATGGAACTCCTAGATTTAACTTTTATGATGACATGGTTGGAGCACATTCTTATTCACATTTGCAGCAGCATAAATTGTCACTTTATGATGATTCACATCTACATGGATGCACCTATGATATGGATTTGAGTCACTTGAATACTCATGGTTTTTCTTGCTCAACACTGGGTTCATTTGATGTTAGAGGAACTTCATCCAACACTTGGATGAATAGATTTATGATGGGAGAACATTTTTGTTGGCAGCCACATACTTTGTTATATATTTATGATTCTCACATTCATGAATGTATGGGTGAGACTTCTTTGAGTCATTTGAAGTCTCCTTGTTTTTTCTGCTCATTATTTGGTTCAGATTCTAGTGGAGATTCTTCATTCACTTCTTGGATGAAAGAATACATGGCTGAATATTTTGATGCATATCACATCCTTTTGGAGCAGCATTATAGGACATGGGATCCTCACCTATGTCATTGGGGCAGATTTGATTGGTCACTTGAAGCTTGTATGCACTTGGAAAATGGTGGTCTACTTGCTTGGAGGTATAAGCACTTTCATGACTCTTTGATGAAGCATATCCTTGATGTACATTTTCATTATGTTGTTATGTACTTTGATGATATATATTTGGTACTCATGATGTTTGGAAGAATGCATACAAGAAAATGGGATCCAGGAATCCTCTTATCTAATGGTGTAGGTTGGAGAGCACTCTTAATTGTTGGGGTGCAATACAAGCAATGGGACCCTGGAATAATTTTTATCTCATTGGTTTCAATTTTTTGGGGGAAGCAAGCAGTATGGGAGATGGATTCCCCACTTAATAAAGTGATTTTTATCAGAGTAGTGCAGCAGCAAGCATGGTGGTTCCTCTCTAAAATCTTCATGGAAACTCAAAGACTCAAGGTTTGGCAATTCAATGGCACTTCAAAGAATTATATAGAAAGCAGGTTCTTCAACACCCATGTTTGAAATTGCTTGAGGACAAGCAATATTGGGAAGGGAGGATTTGTCATGTCCCAAATTTGGAATTGAGTCACAATGGCCTAATCACATTAGCAATATTCATTAGAGTTTGTAAAATTGATGTTAAGGGTCAAATAATTGCCAAGGAGGAAAATTACTAGTTTCCTAGGTTTGGGGTGGAAGCTTTGGGATTTGGAATAAGGGGGATAATAAATGATGTTTGAACATTAGAATGGAATAAATATTTAATAAAGGAGCTAAATAAATATATACAAGTGAAAATCAAAGTGGCATTTCATGATGAAGACACATGGAGGAAGTGGGACCCACATATGGCTAGATTTCCCCACTACATTTGGCATCATTCTCTCACCAATTCGAATTCAAGGTGAATGGTAACATACTTGGGGAAGTCCAAAAGGTATTATTCATGGCATAACTCATCCAAGGTCGAAATATAGAGGAAGATTAACTCCCATGGAAGAGGAAGAGGCAATTTGGAGCTAGTGAGACACTTGGGCTAGATTCCCTAGCTCTATGACAACAATGATGAAGATGCTATGACACCTATGACACAAATCAGACCTGAAGGCTGACATATGACATATATGACATTTCAGGGCTAAAAATAGACTCCAAGAGGGTGCTCAAGGGTGTTAGGGCAGCTAAGATGCTTCCACATGTGATTTGGTGGAAGTGGGAGACTAGGAATTGTTGTACAAGTGGCGTTCTTTGGAATCTCTTCCCAACTTGAGTTGGCATGAGTCTCTTGGAAGGAATGCGACCCATGGAGGCCATTAGAACTTTATAAATGTCAATAACAAAGAATGAAACCAGCTTTTGATCATTTGTAGAATTTGCAATTGCATTTGTGAAGAGGGAGAGCTAGTGGATGACTAGTTTCTTGCCTTAGCCAATTTCGAGGGTGAAAGATTCCCATCCAAGTTGGTAATTGGAAAGGCCATTCAGACCTTTCATTTGGAGCTTTAATGGAGTCTTTATTTGCAGGTGTAAGCTACAGGGCAGCTCATGGTTTCTTCTATTGCAGCTCACTCCTTCAACCATTTCCGGTTTTGATGGCATATTCTTGATCCTTGAGGGAGGGCGTTTTTGGTGAGCTATTGTACTCTTTGGGGAAGCTTTTAATGCCCCATTTCTTTTGTAATATGAAGTAAATACTCTGTTCTTCATCTCCAAAAAGTTTCAGGTCGAAATTCCAAGTAGAAATGTATAAATCTCATTTTTAATGGAAGAACAATGCCATTTCCCCACTACCTTGTTGTGAACCAATGTGTTGATGATGATTTCGAATGAATGGATGATTCTCTGATGAATTTGTGATTAATGGACTTCCATGGATGTATTTTACAAGTTTCATGTACTGTACTTGAGCATTTGAAGTATTTTTACTTAGTTTAATTGCACTGGGAGAAGAAATAGTGCCATTTCCCCAAGGGTCGAATTGGTGATTTTTGCAGTTGAATGGGAGAGGGTTGGAACAGATATAATAATCAATTAATGGTGCACATGAGACCTTAATAACATCCTTAATACATTTCCTACCTCTTTTCATAAATTTGAGTGGTTTTGGAGGCATTTGGGAAGCCATTTTCAATACTTACCCCAGGGGGATTTGAACCCCAAATTACTAGTAAAATTGCATACTTGGTCCAGAATCTTAAGAGAGTTTGCAGAGGTATTTTGGTGGCCATATATCATCCCTGAACATAATATTCAAGTCTTAATATCATTCATACACCTTCCTTGAAGATTTGAATGCATTTGGAGTCAATTCGAGACATAGAGACCAATACTAGTCAAAGGCAAATTACTAGTAAAGTTACCTACATTGACCAGAATTGAAAGAGTATTTGAAGAAGTGTTTTAAAGGTACAAAGGCATCCCTAAAACACATATTTATGTTCTAATATCATTCATATACCTTCTCAGAAGATTTGGGATCATTTGGGGCAAATTTGGGACCTAGAGATCGAAACTAGTCAAAGGTCGAACCAAGGAAAAAAGTGGAAAATTGCAATTTTAATAAAATTCCTAACAAGGGACATTACAAATCCCTTTACAGGCTTTAATGTACATTCCTCAAATGTTCGGAATTCTAATATGCCTATAGGGAGTACTCCCTTCTCACTTTTTGGTGGAGGAGGCAGTAATACTTATACTCATACTCCATTCAGAAGTACTTACACTTAGCCGTAATGGACTGGGACACAAGGGATAAATATACTGGCTTATGGTTGGATCAATTTCCAAAACTCATTTTCATCGCAACCGAGAGCTGGGGGAAACCCCAACCAACCTTATGGGGGTCATGGTTCGGGTGGTTCTCCTTATCAAATTCCCCAAACTCACATACCATTGGCAAGGCCTCACTTACCTTTTATGGCAACTTTGAATTTTCCATATCTTTCAAAGTTAATGAATGACCCAGTGCGGCATAATCCTGCTTGGCCTCCGGTCCCAACCAAAATCCCTTCAGACATTCTAAAGTTTGAAGGAAAAACTGTTGAAGAACTAGGGGACACGGTCACAACATTTCATCTGTGGTGCTCCTCTAAATTGTTGAATGATGACTCGATTCGATTGAGTGTCTTTCAACGAACCTTCACTAGTGTTGCAGCCAAATGGTATATCGAGTTATCAGTTGCAACTTATAACAAATTTATGATTTAGCGACATTTTTTCTGAACCATTTCCAACTTCTCATCCAGTATGATTCCAACATGGACCTTCTATCTACTTTTAGACAGAATAAATCCACTCATATATCTGATCACATTCAAGAGTGGAGAAGACAGAAGTGGCTCATTAAAGTCGAGATCCCCCCAGAGTTTTTATTGGAGTGTTTTTTTTAATCACTGTTACCCTACATCTCCAAATATGTATCAACTTCTGGGGTTACTTCTGAAGAGGAAGTAATTTTAAGGAACCAACAAGTTGAATTGATTTATGCACAATCTGGGATCCTTTATGAGATCATACCTGATGCACCTAGGTCAAATATTGATCTTGGTAAACCTAAACCTAGACCACATGCAGATGGCATCATGGGTTCAATAGATCCATATGCTTTAGAAGCTTTGACTAAGCAAGTTTGTTCACTTTCAATAAAGCCTTCTGCCGTGGAAGCAACTACGGTTGCATCCTCCCCTTTGCAAACGGAAAATTGTACAAAATGTGCAGTCAAATCAAAAGGGTCCTCGGCAACCCAATAATAAGAAAAGGGGAAAGAAATGGAAAGGGAACCAACATAATCCCAAGACCACTGAACATGTCGAGGAGGGAAAATGAGAAAAGAAGAAGGTGAAGTTTCCTTGCAAACTTTGTAAAGAAGATCACCTAAATCATCAATGTCCTCTGATTGATGAAGCCCGGAAGTTGTTAAATCAAAAGAAACCAGTCGTCCTGAAGGATCCTTTTCCCAAAGGACAAAGCTCAGATTCTGGAAGCTCTAATACTGGGGGCACTCATCGTGCCACACAGGCTGATCAATCCTATATAAATATGGTTAACTCACATGCTTTACTGCAAACGACAGCCAGTAATTATACCCCGAATTTTCTGCAGAAAGACAAAGAAATCCCTGAGTCATTTGTTCCTCTTCATATAAAGAGACCTGCAGATCCTATGTTGAAGATACCGAAAGGTGTCTATAAATGGGAAACGCACAACCCCAATGCACGGGCTACTCCAAACTACTCAGTTGTAGAGGACCTAGCCCAAACGTCGTGTGCTATGTCCGCTCTAGAAGTTTTGCAAAGCTTCCCATCGTAACGAAATGCACTTTTAGTGGCAATAGGAAGTTTGGATTTGTCAAGTATGTTGGCTAGATTTGATATGTCAAATATCAAACCCCAGTTTCCGTATCACGTGGCTTTCCAAATCGAAGTAGTCCATGGTTCAAAAACCATTGGACGAACAATAGTGGATGAAGGAGCATTAACATGCGTAATGTCTATCTCTTATTGGCAAGCCTTAGGATCTCCATATTTAGCCCCTTTGGTTACATTACTTACCGCTTTTGATGGGATATCCTTCCACCCGCATGGAATCTTACCCTCGTTTGAGATCCAGATAGCAGGAAAAGTAGTGTCAATAGAGGTGGAAGTTGTAGATGCTTCTCTCGATTACAATTTGTTGTTGGGAATAAGTTGGGTGTATGCAATGCAAGCCATTCCTTCGTCTGTTTTTCAGCTACTTATGTTCCCCCATGAAGGATAGATCATCATGATTGACCAACTCTCCTTTGCCCGGAAAACAACACAACTCCTTCGGGTTTGAATATCCCATGGATTGATCAAGCCTGTCCACCTAGTGAGATCTTAGGAGTAGGTATGTACTAATCATTGATGGGCACCTTTGATTTACTTGCTCCCGTGAATTATATTGGTTCAACGAGTAACACTAATATGTCATCTAAGGAGGTCTTCACAGTTGTTCAAACAACTGATCCTTGGATTCTTCCTACTCAATAGGAATCAATTGTGCCCCTATCCATCGCAAAAGTGACTTACCAAGCATCACAAAACCCTGCGATAGATTATATCTCAACTCCTTTAGTCTCCATGGAGTCAAATATCGATTATGCACCTGCAAGGGCAATAGACTCTACCCATTCCTTCACTTTTTTAGACATTGTTTTCCCATCAGATGAAGCTATTCTGGAAGCTATGGTGGGTCTGGATCATCCTTGGGAACATATGCATCACAGATCCTATTTCCTTCTAGATCTGAACAAAATCGAGAATGGAGAGTTCTAAGTGAGACCCGGTGGAAATGTTGACTTGGCCAATAAACCTTTAACGAAACAAGGGATTTTCACGGAAGGCAATATGGCCAAAATTTCAACAACTATCCCGATCAATATTTCCACCAAACTGGATGTCGTGGAAATATTTTCATTGGCTCAAATTACTCTCCACAAGAGATAAGTTTGTACACCAACTTATTTAAATAATTTCGTGATGTTTTCGCCTGGTCATATGAGGAGATATCTTCCAGGAATCGACCCTTCCATCGTCGAACACGTCATCAAGACATATCCCAATGTGAAACCAACTCGACAAAATCTTCGTCCAGTTAACCCTAGAAAAGTTGTAGCCATCAAGGCTGAGGTTGAAAAGCTCCTCAAAGCCGACTTCATTTATCCTATTGACATGACAAAATGGGTATCTAATCCAGTCCCGGTTGATAAAAAGAAAGGTACCATATGCGTGTGCACAGATTTCAGGGACCTTAATAAATCTTGTCCAAAAGACAACTATCCCACGCCATTTATCGACCAAATCATAGATGCGTGTGTGGGCCATGAAATATTTTCTTTCATGGATGGATTTTCGGGGTATAACCAAATTCAAATCAAACCCGAAGACCAGCATAAGATAGCTTTCATATGTCCCTAGGGTACCTTTGCATATAGGAAAATGACGTTCGGATTAAAGAATGTTGGAGCTACTTTCCAGCAAGCTATGAATTTTTTTTTTCATGACATCAAACACGTGGTTGAACCTTACCTAGATGATCTACCTACACGATCTCGAAATAGAAGAGATCATCCTGCACACTTGTGGCTCGTGTTTGAACGATGCAGATACTACAAGATTCGGTTGAACCCCAATAGATGTGTATTCTGCGTCGAGTCTGGATGACTATTAGGTTTCATTGTGTCAAATAGATGGATCACGGTCGATCCGTTGAAAGTAGATTCCATTGTCAAATTTCCTCATCCTCGCACTATTAGTAAACTTCAAATTTTACAAGGCATGTCCAATTTTCTTAAACATTTTATCATTAACTATGCAAATATTACTAAAGGTTTCATGCGACTTCTTAAACAAGATACCCAATTTTTCTAGGACGAGGCTGCACAAAACTCTTTTGACGCTTTGAAAAAAGCACTATTGTCAACCCCCATTGTTGAGCCCACCGATTATACTCAATATTTTCTTCTATATTTGGATGCATTTGATTCCACAGTTGGCATAGTCTTGGTTCAGGAGGATGACAAAATCCAAGAGCATGTCATTTTACCTCTCTCGTGCGCTCGTAACACCTGAACTAAAGTAATCACACGTTGATAAATTGGCACTAACTATTGTGTATGCCATTCAGAGGCTATGTCACCATATTTTACTGTGAACTACCACAGTGATTGCGAATGTCAATACTTTCCAATACATTTTAACCCGATGCATTATCGAGGATAAATTCAACAATTGGATTGTCGTTTTGCAAGAATTTGATCTTACCTTTCAATCCGCTAAGTCAAAGAAGTCTTTGATTTTCACAGAACTGATGTCTGAATTTCCTAGTGATGTAACGCTCGATGAAGAAGATCCTTCATTCGTTGATGAACATATCTTCCTCATTGCATCCTCTGATCCGTGGTATGGAGACATTTTAATATATCTCCAGACTTTGAAGTGTCCATCGGCTTTCTCTAAAGAGGAACGACGAAAACACAAGCATCATGCCAACAAATACCTCATTATTTCTGATACGCTATATAGACGGGGGGTAGATTCGATATTACGTCATTGTTTGACTCTGGATGAAGCCGAGTCAGTATTGAATGATGCCCACAGTGGATCCTGTGGGGGTCATCTTTCTGGTTTGGAAACAACCCAGAAAATACTTCGTGCTAGGTATTTTTGGCCCACCATCTTCAAAGATTGTGTGGAATCCGTGAAACGTTGTCACCCGTTTCAGCTATTCACAAAGAAAGTGTGAGCACACCCAGCTCCCCTTCACCCCATTATCACAGCAGGTCCCTTCACCAAGTGGTGAGTTGATTATATGACTTGCAACCCAATCTCTACTGGGGGCATTAGTACATTATCGTTGTCACCGACTACTTTACGAAGTGGGCTGAAGCAATGCTGACTGTGAAAGTGGATGGTGAAACTGCAGCCTATTTCGTATTCAATCAAGTCATTACTAGGTTCGGCATACCTAAAGAGATCGTCACCAATCATGGTAGACATTTCCAGAACTACATGATGATAGAGTTGAGAACTATGCTATGTTTTCGACAAGAACACTCATCTCCTTTCTATTCGCAAGCCAATGGTCAAGTTGAAGTGGTCAACAAAAATCTAAAAACTATTATTCAACGCACCATCAATTTCGGTAGGTCAAACTGGCACATCATGTTGTATCCGGCTCTTTGGGCATATCATTCTAATATCAATAATTCTACTAGTTTCTCACCATTCCAACTTGTTCACGGTTTGGAGACAATCACGCCTATTGAATGCGAGATTCCATCATTAAAGTTAGCTGTCCAACTACTACCCAAGACTTCTGCTTTAGAAGAGAGATTGCTTCATTTAGAACATTTGGATGAACAACGCGGAGATGCACTCATTGTGAATGAATCTCATAACAAATGAGTCAAACATCAATACAACAAGTCTGTAAAACCTAGGGTATTCTCCGAAGGAGACCTTGTTTTGGTTTACGATCAAGATAAGGATCCCCTGGGGGCAGGAAATTTCAAGTCTATGTGGCTCGATCCCTATATTGTTTCTATAGTCTTGAAGAATTAATCATATGAATTGATGGATTATGATGGAGTTAAGCTGCCCGAGCCCAAAAATGGGCTCTACTTGAAAAATTATTACGCCTAGGCATACATGCTTTTTCTTGTATTATAGTTGTACATTTTTTGTAGAGTTAGTCCTTTTGGCTTTGCTTATGTGTATTCTGGATTATGTTTCAAATGGAAACCGAGTGGTTTGTAGGATTCACCGATGGCGCTAGTCGTCACACTCATAACTTGGCTTCAACTTGTTGGGTAATCTATTCACCCACAGGACAACTTGTTTCCTCAGGAGGTGCTTGTTTGGGCCCTACGATGAACAATATAGCTGAGTATAGCGTGGTTATTGAGCTAATCCGAGATTCTATTCACCACGACATTTCATGTTTTGAGGTAAGACTCGATTCCTAGTTAGTTGTACTTCAGTTAATGGGTGAGTATCGGGTTAGAGATCCTTCTTTGTTACGTCAGTTTTTTAGGGTTAGGTTACTTGAGAGACATTTTGATTACATTTCATATCAACATATTTCAAGAAATCACAATATGCATACAAAAATTATGTACTTGATTGGAATTTGTATGGCATACACGATAAGATAAAGCATTTACACACATTAAGAAAACATGTATATAAACCGGTAATGTATATATATAGGTCCAAAAAATATATGAGTCTGAGTCAATCTCTATCAAATATAACAATATACAAAGTGGGAATAACATCCTCAAAATAAGTGTCAGTCTCTCTAACGAGAGGCAGGAGTGTTGGGATATTCCTATACTCCATCCTAGTCCTACCAACATTATCCATTTTTTCATTTTCAGTCATGCATGCATTTTGCATGCAGTCATGATTTTGCATGCATGCATGCAATTGCATGCATCCCAGTCATCAGTCCCAGCACCTAGCCCTCAGTTAGCTAGCCCCGAGAGCTTCTCACTGATCAGTTTCAGCCCCACTAGTGCTTAGTGCGCCCTGCATGCAGTTGCATGCAACTCATGCGCCCTCTCTCACCTACCATTCAGTTGTACTTCAGTTCTTTCCTTGATTTAAGGCTAGACTGACTCTCAACTAACTGTATCACTCTGATGGACCTCCAGTGAGACTACACTACCCATTTTGACTCCAGTTAGCTCCTCATGCACCCTCCACTGAGCCTCCTTCATTCAGTTAGTGCCTCCATGTGCCAGTTACACCTCCACACTCAGTTAGACTCGGTTTGACATCTAGTTGACAGTTACTTGTGCATTGATGACTCCAATGATGATGATGAGGACTCCTAGTTGTGCTCTGACGACACTCTATTGATATGATGATCACTCTATGAGAGGCTAATTCGAATTGCCACCTTGGAATTCGAATCCTCTCCACCATTGTACTATTTATTGTTCATATTTGTAATTAATGAATTAGTGTGTGTGAAGTTATTTTTCTTCTATCCGAGTTCTACTGTATTATTATTTTGTTGCTCATTTACACTACATTGACCACTCTTCTTCTATCTTCCTACTTAATCATAATCTTTCTTGTGAGGTATACATCAGCTCTTAGATCTGCTGTGAGTATTTTCACAAGGAGACTTAGCCTTCTCTACTAAGGCCTCCCTATAACAGATCACTAGCCTGGATAATTTTCTAAGTAACCGGATCCATGCAGGGGGCACACCCACCACATGTTCCTGCATATCTATGGGAATCCGCTCAATACGATATGTAGGAATGTCATGGGTCAACTTGCCCATATTTCCCTCAATACTCTGCAACATGGAATCAGTACCACCTGGCTTTGTCGGTCGCACATATATCCAGGGATTCCCAGCAAGTCTTACTGGACCCACATATACATAAAAAATATGTTGTTAGCACTCAAACTCACTAAAAAACACATGTATATGTTAAGTACAAAAATATTAAAAATTAAATAACTTCAAAATAAATTTTGGTACCTATATCTCCCCAGGATGCTCCTGGAGGAAACATGAGCTCGGGATCACCCTGAAAGTCCATGCTGTCATACGAAAACTGTTCGAATGCTGGAACCTGGTGGCTCCACCATCCAAGATAATCCTCGTCAGTATAAGAAGCACTAGTCTCACCTCCTTCCTGGCATACGAAAATATCACCCCATCGGGTCATCATAAGCTCATGGGGGTTGAGTGCTGGAAGAGCCATTCCTAGACTTGGGGAAGGGACTCTCTCTCAAAGAAGGTACAAAGTATGCTTATGTATCCAAAGTTCTTCTTCTTCCCCATCTTTCACTCTGTAAGTTGGTGTTTAATATTCACCAACAAACCAGAACACCAATCAAATATGGCATTGTGTAGACAGTCCACGCCATTATGCATATAGCTTCGAGAATCTAGATGTTGAGCTGCACTGCCACCGATCTTGTTTATGGAACTCATGATCACTTTCAACAGAAATATGGCTACTTGTCCAATCGGAACTTGGCTGTTGCTCTTTTCAGTCCCTGCTATACAGTAGGTATTGATATAATTTTGCACCGATAAGGCTCCAACACCTCTGAATGTGCCTGTGAGGTTTACCACCTCTCCTCGACGGGATAGTCCAGTAATGAAGTAGATATCATCCACTGTGATATCTATCATCTCCCCTTGGAGATTGAACATCCCCTGATCAGGATCCCAATATTGCACAAGAATTTGGAGTAAGTGGGATTGTGCCTTCATGTTTGATGTGCAGAAAAACTTGAGGAGTCCACACCGTCTTAAGGAATTTAATGTCAAAGGGTCCCCCGTGGATATTCTATCCATGGCTTCATGCTCTCTTTCCCTCCAAGTGAGCACCATCTTGCATTGCATTCATCAATTTTTGTATTAGTTTGAAGTTTTTCATTTTTGGTTTGCGCCACCCGCGGGTTTTCTTTTCACACAGGGGCGGGTACCCGTAATTTGAGTTCATTCCAACTCGGGGCTATTCTGCATACCCATGAATTTCAAGAAGGCCTACCCGTGGTTACGCATACCTAAAATTTTAAACTCAAATAAAAGCTTCAAAAACCATTTAAAAACTTTTAAAAAGTATTAAACATGCAAAGCAGAGAGAGATTTGTTACCTCCAAGCAACGGATTTTGAAATGGTCCTACGGATCGATTGTAAACAACATATGAAGTCGTAGGTTTTTTCCTCTTCTCCAATGGTAAAAATGGTAAATGTAGGTTTTTACTATTTATAAAAATCTTTTTTATTTTTACCCCATTTTTTATAGTTTCAAATCTCTTTTTTGTTATTTTTCTTAGTCCTAATAACTAATTCAGTTGTTTTGACTAGGTAAAAGTACAAGAAGGTTCTTTCTCACTACTATGTCCATACCAGTGTTCTATAAAAGGTTTGAGTTCCTATGACATGTCGTTTAGATCACTGCATTGCATCTATACCTTGTCATTTTATGCATTAGGATTTCCTTTTTCACCATGGACTGCGATTTTAACCCTCATTTTTACCTTCCATTATTGTTGTTCTTCCATGGCTAGGAATTTCCTTAAACATGGGTCACCCTCGATAGGAAACTATGTCATACTAGTGCCCATGCCATCATTTGCCACTTTGGGGACTTGGTCACTCATCATGCATCATTTTTCCACTCATATCAAGTTCCCCATCCCTATGGAGTTTCTTCATGCTCTTGTTAGACTCCTTAAAATTGACAAGATTGTTGAATATACTTGTCTTATTCAGACTCGTTAAAGGACTTGAATAGACATCCACTTAGATATAAGTTTACCCCTTTTCTAGATCTTAGTGGATTATTTATGAAAAAGGTATACTTTATTTCTTTCTACTAGAAGAGTCCTCTCTCGTACACTTTTACACTTTTTTTGGCGAGGAGGCTAACTTTACGAAAAATTACATTATGGAGTTCTTGTTTAAGTTTTTCAGACTCCTTAAATATGAAAACACCAGCGAGCACATACCAACTCGAGATCGATACTAAAATCCACAAGTAGGTGTATGGAGTTCTTGTCTAAGTTTTTCAGACTCCTTAAACATGAAAACACAGGCGAGCACGAATAGATCTGGGCTCAATACTAAAATCCACGTATCAGTAACCTATTGAGTACTAGTCTATATCTTTTTCAAACTCGTTAAAACATAAAGAAGGTCTTGATTTTCCCTCCCATAGACTCGTTAAATTACACATGGTCGGACCTGTATCAAGCATTCTTCTTTCTCTTCTTCGAGCTTGTTCAAAATGAAGAAGGTCTTTCGATTTTACTTTCTTGGACTTGTTAAAATTTAACAAGAAAGACATTATCGAGCTTCCTTTTCAATATTTTCATGCTCGTTAAACAAGGAAAATACATTTAAAAAGAGAAGGGAAGGAAAATATCCATCATTATTTCATCATATGGCAACAATTTGAATCCATCCTTGAACACAACACTTCTATTGAGTCAATGGGTCTTAGTTTTGTCTTTGGATTTAACTTGATTCCAGAGTTGTGTACTCCTCCGATTGGTTACTCTTCCGATCATATGGAGAGTTTGTTATGTCTCCTACATGGAAAACTTACATCATGTTTCCTGTCTATTCAAAGTTGCCTAAGTCACTTTTCTATAGTGCTCAATGTTCAAAGATTACCCTTGTGTCTGCCATTCTACAATTCATCTTGACTCCTCATGTCGAACATCCCCTATCTCAATCTTGTTTCAATTCAATCTATCAGTTTTCCTCATGTGAGATGATGAATGATACCTTAATGCCTTCCTTCTCACGAGTCTCTTCCGATCGACATCAACACATTTTTATCTAGGAAGTAGACTTAGAATTTCCCGGTTAATACCTTGAGATTTGCAGTCATTAGTGGCAGATCCTCTCGCTGTTGAGTTATGGGAATACATCAATGTCCCTTACTCGACAGATTCTTCAAGTGTTAGACTTCAAGACCTCTTATTCACACTTGCAAGAATGTACTCGGTACCTTGGACCTCATTTTCATTATTGGTGGGTGTCCTCGTGTTTGTTAATGGTTCTCATCATTGACCGGTAATCAAACGAAATCCCCCATGTTCAACTTCAACTCCGTTATTCACATGGTTTAGGGTTTGTACTATTTCTCGACGGTTGGTTTGAAGACCTTGTTCCTATGATACAACTCCTTTGTTATTTCCCAAGCTGTGCAAGACCGAGCCTTACTTATATCGTCTCCTCATGAGATATAGATCCAGTTTGTTGTTATGGCTACGATCTCCTTTTGACATGGATCCACGCTTGTATTACAGTGGCCATGCTATATACATATTTTCTGTTATGTATTGGATATCATGTTCTATCATTCTGAACATCTCCTGATATCAAGATTGTAATTGCTTGTTGACCTTGTTTTGTTTCAAGTATTGTTTGAGACTTTGTTCATGTGGCTTCCATGCTCCTCCACTTCTTGGTTTGTAATGCATTTCGGCCATCATTACATTCTGACCTCATGCATTAGGGGGCATTTGTTATTAGTCAGATTGGCACTTCTCCGTCTGTGACCATGTAGGACCCTTCCTTTAGGGTCCCCTTGAACTGAACCTGAAACTTTAAAAACTTCATACAAACAAATTAGCCATTATAGTTATTGGAAAAATAAAATAAAAATTGTGAATAACTTAACAAAAATAAGCAAACCTTAACCTGTCAACCCGATCCAGCTGGTCCATTGTTGTCTGCGTCTTCCGTAGGATCCCTCCAGCAAAGCTCGTTTAACCATAGGCGAAGCAACCGTTAGCTTCGCCACCCAACCATAGGCTCATGCTTTCAGTCGCATGGCCTCCCCGAGCTTTGGGTCGTAGAGCTCACACAAGTATTTCAGAAATTCAGCTTGGGCTTCCCTTCCCACCAGGATTTCTAAGCCAAACCCTTAGATAGCAGCAAGTCTTTGAGGCATTCGAAAATTACGACAATCGTCCAAATTATGGGCCCCTTACCCATTCCTTAAGCCTTCCTTATAAAGGAAAATCTCGTGCGACACGTGTCGCTTCATGCATAATTAAATATTTTTAATTAACTATTTAATTAAAACACTCACCCATCCAAGTGTCAGTTTCTCTGGGAAGTGCACCTACACCCCTAAGTTTGCTCTAGTTTGTCCCCCAGATATTTTAATCAACTCCTAGCTTTTAGTTGACTAGGTGTCTAATCTATTTTGCTCTTAAATAATAATTTCTATTATTTTAAATGCTCAACAAAATAACTATTCATGTGCAAATGTCTAAGCTATTGTTATGCATTTGCTAAGTAATAATCTAGAGTTATTCTCTTAAGTTTTTATGCAATTTAATTTAACAATCAAACTCACTAGGATCACGGTGCCGCGTCGTTGGGCTCTTGGTTCCTTAATTTTTTTATCCCCTGACATGGCACCACTCCGTCGGGTCCAATCATCCATGGTTTCCATTCCTTGGCATGGTACCACCTCGTTGGGTCCTTGCGTCCATTCTTTCCGTTCTTGACAGGGTACCGCATCGTTGGGCCCTTCTGCCACCATCTTTCCGTTTTGACTTGTGGGAACTCTTGTAGGGATTTTAGGAATCGTTACCATCCATCCTCCGTCTACATGCTATCTAGGGACTAATGGCGCTGAGGAGTGAGTCCGTTCTCACTGCGCGCCCCTCAACTCGTACGTGACCAGCTCCGTCGTGGCCCACCTCGTACGCCCTCACGCATTCCTCTTGAGCAAGCGGATCAATTCTTATCTGCTCATGCGTGGTATTCTTGTCGGAAGTCGACATCGTCGTCGCTTCCCCTGTGTGTGATTTACCCGTACTCTACGACCCTCCATGTTCCTTTGTGTGTCCGTTGGTGAACCGTCTCACTTGTTTCTACACACACTTCTCACCACAATTTATTAGTAGCACTGTTCTCAACAATCATCATCTAGTTTCTAACTCTAGCATTTGTTAAACATTTATGATTTATTCAAACTGCTCATTCATCTTATCAAATAAACATTTCGTCGCCAAATACATAATCACCATATAGCTAGTCGTTAAGCATTATCTATCAACATAATTTTCCATAGTCATAGCTAATCGTTTAACATATGCAATTATTCATTTACCTCAACAGTTCAGATACACATACTCAAAAAAATAAGGTCAAAAGGTTATTTAATTAATGTTTCAATCAGCCGGGTCACTCAGCAGGTGCCCTCAATGTCTACACAAGTCTAGGGGCACTACATACACCCCTACTTAATTAGAACTTCGTCCCGAAGTTCAGAATAAAAAAATGGAAAGCTACGACGCATCTCAGTTGCGTCCTCCCAAGTCGCAGAGCTAGGACTGTAATTGTCCTACTACACTTTGACTTGATCAATCAGGGCTAATCATTAATCAAGATGTAATCAATCAATTATCCCTCTCCACACATAGAATTTAATTCCTTAATTCATTTATCAATTATTGTCGTCATTTACATCTTCAGGTTGTCCTCAATCATTTAAGGCATAAGAAGGCTCAAGAGACCATTATATCGAAGTTGTTCAGTCGGGTCACTCGAAAGGTTCCCTTAAGGTCCACAGTCATTCTAGGGGCATTACAATCTCATATTTGACAATATAACTAAATCATACCTTCATAGTGTAGCAATTCGCACAGCAGTCCTCTATTGGCTCATTAATTGCAACCGAATTTGAAATCGTCCATCACAATTTCCTTTCATTCGGAAAAATTATAAATATATCATTTATGTGAATCCGTTAAGTACTAACACAAATTTTCCACATAAGGAATAAAATCTTCAATCCCAAATTCTTCCTTTTCTATGGTTATACATAACTATCATATATTTTAAACACTATCTAAATTTCAAAGTAAGAATTAACCCTTCTGAATTATGTTCTTCAATACATACCTTATCCATCCCTAAACTAATCTTACATGCAACCTTTCTCTATTCATAATCCAAAATATAATTAAATACTAGAGTGGCTTTTACTTAGTATAGCTAACAGAATTTTTATTTTTTTTATATAAACAATGTTATGTAAGGTTTTTTTTCCTTCCTAACTTAAGTACAACTATGATTATATAATTCAATGTAAGTTTAATTTCTCTCTTTTCACAATCCAAGCATGATTACAAACTAGTAGTGCATACCTGCGAAGCCATCGACTTGATTTCAGAGAATAAACATTTACCACCAATCGATAAAATTCTTGATGAAAAACCCCTCATCGAAGTATATGAACCCTGACTACCATTCAAACTTACATACTAGCAAATATATAGGAGAATAATTCTAACCTGTTGGAGGAGTTGGAAGTGTCCTTGGCATAGGAGGAGAAGTAAAAATCACTCGTTCAAGATTCATACATCCTTTTCGTCATTGAAATTTATTACACATAGTACATCAAGTGCTTCATCACTTAACATCTATCTCAACGATACACTATAAATGATTTCATTCCATTTACATAAAGTACACAATTCTTTAGATCCCATAATTATTTCATGGTCATTTCCCATTCTTCTAGCATAGTAGTACAATGTTTACAATCGGTCATTCAAATGAAAAGAAATATTATAAAGGAATTCTCTCTAAAACTCTGGTGTAGCCTATATAACTCCTTCATTCCTAACTAGATAAATCCTATCAAGAGTACATCTTTAAGGAGTTTTAGTAGGACTTAAAAATATAGCATGCTAGTTCTTGTACACAAAACGAATGGTACTACTTTCATAATCCTATTAAGGAAAGATACATCCCTCTGTTCCCTTTTCTTAATGTGTATAAAATAGGTGTATTTAATAACATGTCTCCTTCATTTGCAAATAATATAAATAACTATTCCAAGGGTGAATGTCTAAAATTTCGAACAAACATCATCATAATTTAATTCCTAACTAGCCTTATCCTTTTAGAAAAGGTGGTACAAAAATTACCCATACCCCTTTACCCTATTCTCCATAAGAAGTAAACATAAATCTTCTTGTTCCACAAGAGAAGAGTTCAATAATCTTTTGTATATAAAATCTCTTAAATATAAACTTTACTTCTTATCCCACAAACATGGATACTTAAACAACCAACTTAGTTTATAATGCATTCTTTTACTTCAACAATGACAAATATGCATATCCTCATTCTAAACCAAGAGCACTATATATATTTCTTTTAAGGTTATACAATCCAATAATAAACTTACCTAAAGAAGATGCTTGGCTTAAATTAAGCACAATACTTCAATTTATAAATGGTTTCATTCTTTTCCCAAGGTCAATGCATAGGTTCGTTCAATATTTATATATTTATATATAATCAATAATTTATATACACTCTACCTAAGAGTATAATCATTCTATTTTAATTAACGCATCACATATCTAAATTCATTTCTTTCCAAAAGGACTTTATAAATTTCATTATCCTCGTATATCTTTGTATCCCTTCGGCCTCGATTTTTTTTTTTTCACAAATTGAAGTTATCAAAAGGTATGTAAAGACACCATCAAGCTAATTATAATGACTAAGAGAGATTAAATTCCCATTTACTTAATTTAGAGTAAGCACATGTTGAGTTATGTCCTTCCCATTTAGATTTAGTGAAGCATATTAATATAAATTTTCTATGATGTAATCGATTTTGAACATTATAATAACTTAGTACTTCATTCATCAAGTATATATATCTATAAATGTTGTTCTAAATAATATTACACAATGATAAACAACATCAAACTTCATTTCTTAATTGTACGATTTGGATACCATTTGATTTGATTGACGAATCATTCAATTTATAACTATAGCTCTAAGAAAATATAAATACCCAAAATTTGCAAATGTTATAATTCATTCCTCCGTCATGTTTTTATGATACCACCTAACTTAATGGATGAGCCGCAATATATATATATATATACATATATATATATATACTATAGTTCAAAATAAAATTTGCACAAGAATACACAAATATTAATTTTAAAAATATTCATAGTAGTTTTGAGATTATACTTAAATTAAATGGCCGATCAATCATTCGCATAATTATTTCAATTCAGGATTAACACCTACGTTTTCGTCCACCAGGATTTCTACTATCCAACATCGAAAGCACTATAGGAGCTAGCTACAGGACTTCAAAATAAATAAATAAATCTCAATCAAATCGGAACATGTTTCTTAAGGAGAAGGCATAAATAATTTATCATCTAAAACATATTATACTTAACATGTGTTAATTCGAACTCTATTACTCTCGTAACCCTTAACCTACACATGTATCTAATTTATAACAGAGCATAACTTAAATAAGATTTTAAATGACATCCGTAAAGAACTAACACTCTTTCAAGTAAATCACGCCTCCATAATCTTAGCTGTAGAATACTTTTGACATGAAGATCAGTCTATACAACTCGGCGTTCAGGAAGAAGATCTCTTTGCCCTCACTACTCAACTTATAATTTCGCCACACCATTGGATCTTCGACAGAGGTATACAGAGAGATTAGAGTTCAAAATTACATTTCGAGATTGGAAATTGGAAGGGGCAGAGTCTCAGTTAAATTTTTGAGGTAAACACAGAAGACTTAAGATCACGGTTTCCATTCATATAATAGAATTTCTAGAAGCTTCATTAATTGTTCAACAAGATTCTACAGAGATCCCGATTTGAAACGTTGTCAAATTTTGAAACAATAAGCACCGAGATATAGATTCGAATGCCATCAGTTTTCAACGCCGAGATCCAGATTTGATACGCCATTAATAGGATACACAGAGATAAAAGTGCAGGTTCACGATTCACATTTACAAATTAGGAAACACCATTCAATCGTGAAAAGAATACATAGGAATTTTAATGGATCTGCACAGATTTTGAAGAGAAAATACAATCGTTTTAGGAACTCGGAGGCGTCGATGAGAATTGGATTCATATGGACTTTAAAGAGAAGTTTCACAGTCGATTTATGAAATCTGGAAAACGCCATTCGAAAATAGATACACATGGTTTCTTAGAGTCAAATGCAAGTCGTTTGATGAATTCTGGAGGTGCCAAAGAAGTGAATATACGCAGAGCTTCAAGGGTCAATCACAATCTTAAAAGATTAAAATGTAGTTTATAGCATGATTTCTGGAAACGCCCTTTCAATTCGACAAATGAAACACAGAAAAAAAAAAAAAAGTCCAAGAATTTGGAACTGTAAACACGCAGAGATTTCAAAGGAGGAATTGCCATTTGAAATGAAATTCTAAAAATGTTACCCTGTAAAGATAAAAATCGGCTTGCAGAGATTTCGTGACATTGCAATGATCCATTTACAAAACTATAAAAACGTCCAACGATGATCAATAGCAACACCGAGATAATAATTAGAGTCAATTACAATTAGTTCGATGAAATAAATTCTCGAAACGTTGCTAAATATAAATACAGGATTGAATATCAAATCGGATTGTTGGTGAAATATCTGATTTCACGGAAAACACCCATGCCACCTCGTAAATACCCTTGTTATCTAAGTGGACTAGAGACAGAAAATCATGAGACAAGTTTTTTTTTTTTTTCAGTGGGTGCTTATATGTATGTAAATAGGGCGCACTGATTACTCCAACCTTGAAATTACTATTCGTTATACAAGGATTACTATTAGTTTACTACAGAAAATAGGTACTTAAGTCGCATCCTTTGTTTTCTATTACGGTGGTACTATATATTTATCAATATATAGGTGATGTTAACGTAATCATGCCATGCGTTACCATCAACCCATGATAGATTAAGTAGGTAGGTTGATCTCAAGTATCTACATTACTGTCTGTTATCAGAATAGTTTGGTAACTTTTGATTGACACTCAGTAAAACACGTTCATCCTTAAATATATATCACCGACCAGTTAAGAGAATTGGCACGATAATTAGGTGACAGGAACTTCAACTATAAGGGATGGTTCGCATGACCTCATGCTATCGAGAGAATGGTAATCAATGGTATAAATGAAAATTAAGATGGTCACAGAAGGGATCCTTTCGAAAATCGAGGATAAGATATAAGACTTGGAGTTAACAACTTGTTAAAGTAATAATCATGAGTCCCATCTGGAGTGAACTGGTGGTAAGGATCACACCGTCTGTCTTTCATGGCCCGATTGAGGTCTAGATCAGATTTGAAGAATTAATGCGATTTAACACAGAGTATATCATCTGGATCGAGAGGATAAACCTAGAGTTTAACTAATTCGATAAATTGAGATCTCATCCAGATACCGCATGAATTAATGTGGAGTAAAACACTGAGATAATGTCGGATAGACAGTAAGAGAAATTAAGTTGACCCGTGATCCTTCACGGAGTATACAGTGATGGAGTCGACCGCCAAAATGGAGTCTCTATGGATTTACAGGTTTAACACACTCTCAAAAAAAGATTTTCTCCAACATAAGTGGGCATATCCATACTCAAATATAATACCACAACCTCTACTCAGGCAGTAAACAAGTCGAAGTATACAATGTTTACTGTTGTATCAATTGGCACTCTCATACAATATAGCGATCCCTTAAACATGTGTTAAGAGATATTCACTTTCGATAACAAATTGAGATAAAGACAGATTCAACCAAAATATATAGGTCTTCAGATCTTAAGATATAGCGAATACAAAGACAACCAAAGGAATAAGATATAAACCCAGTTTACCCCACAAATCTTACTTAAAATCTACACAAGATTTATTTTAATCAAAGGTTACACACTGAGACACAAGGTAACAACGAACTTCACCCATTCGGTTTGCTAGATCGCTCATGCTAATCCCACCGAAAGGTTTACCCATTGGTACAGAGATCTCGGTCACTCCATACCGTGAATGCGGTGGAAGCATTCAACCTCGCCATCCCGTAGATAATGTACAGAGTGTACATAAGAGCCGACACGAACTATAGAAACTTCTAATCGCCAGGGTCGTATGGGTTCAGCGAGGAAGAAGGATAGCATAATACATATGCAACACCGATATCCTAGATCCTAGTGGTGAGAATCTCAAGTGTTTGAGTTTCACTGGATCTGTTCAAATCGACCGGATTGCATATCTATGCACATGGTTGTTACAGCAAAGAGTTTGGGATCAGTTCCTAGCAAGCCCAAAATGCATTTCGAAATCTAAAGAACGTAAAATTTATCGATATTAGACTCTCCAAAAAAATTTCGGGATAAATAAAGGCAAATTCAACCAAAACAAAATCTTTCACAAGAAAATTCAACTGCTAATTTAGAATCGCAGTTCATAGATTCTTCTCATGAAGTTATATATAAAAAAAAATAGAGTTAACAGATCAATAATCCGACCTAGAATTTCAACTTTAAGTTTAAGATTGCAGGTTATAAAACCTTCCCATAAGTTATAGAATTTGCAGGAAATCGATCTTACACTGAGAATTAGTCCCATGTGTGTAAAAAAAAATCACGGATCCTAGATCCTTCCAAGAAGTGATAGAACACGTTTAGTAGCACATTCATAAGCTTGGATCCTTGGATCCTTTCCAGAGATGATAAAATAGAATCCTTCACAGGATTTCAATAGAATGAAATAAATTGCAGATCGTAATTACATTCAAGAACTGTAATTAGAACAGATCTGATAGAACATTAATCTTTACATGAAATCGATCTCATGAATTACAATCACAGATTATGAATACTAAAAGGAATAACATTTAGAGTGAATGTTACCTGTCGAATCGCTGCTCAATCCGTTGATGAAGTTCTTGGTAAAGCTGCCATCGATCCACTCCGTATTTTGCACAGTCTACCGAATACCCCTAATTAATATGAGTCCGGTGCCCTTCAGGCTCGACCGGCTCTGATACCAAATGTAGGACCCTTCCTTTAGGGTCCCCTTGAACTGAACCTGAAACTTTAAAAACTTCATACAAACAAATTAGCCATTATAGTTATTGGAAAAATAAAATAAAAATTGTGAATAACTTAACAAAAATAAGCAAACCTTAACCTGTCAACCCGATCCAGCTGGTCCATTGTTGTCTGCGTCTTCCGTAGGATCCCTCCAGCAAAGCTCGTTTAACCATAGGCGAAGCAACCGTTAGCTTCGCCACCCAACCATAGGCTCATGCTTTCAGTCGCATGGCCTCCCCGAGCTTTGGGTCGTAGAGCTCACACAAGTATTTCAGAAATTCAGCTTGGGCTTCCCTTCCCACCAGGATTTCTAAGCCAAACCCTTAGATAGCAGCAAGTCTTTGAGGCATTCGAAAATTACGACAATCGTCCAAATTATGGGCCCCTTACCCATTCCTTAAGCCTTCCTTATAAAGGAAAATCTCGTGCGACACGTGTCGCTTCATGCATAATTAAATATTTTTAATTAACTATTTAATTAAAACACTCACCCATCCAAGTGTCAGTTTCTCTGGGAAGTGCACCTACACCCCTAAGTTTGCTCTAGTTTGTCCCCCAGATATTTTAATCAACTCCTAGCTTTTAGTTGACTAGGTGTCTAATCTATTTTGCTCTTAAATAATAATTTCTATTATTTTAAATGCTCAACAAAATAACTATTCATGTGCAAATGTCTAAGCTATTGTTATGCATTTGCTAAGTAATAATCTAGAGTTATTCTCTTAAGTTTTTATGCAATTTAATTTAACAATCAAACTCACTAGGATCACGGTGCCGCGTCGTTGGGCTCTTGGTTCCTTAATTTTTTTATCCCCTGACATGGCACCACTCCGTCGGGTCCAATCATCCATGGTTTCCATTCCTTGGCATGGTACCACCTCGTTGGGTCCTTGCGTCCATTCTTTCCGTTCTTGACAGGGTACCGCATCGTTGGGCCCTTCTGCCACCATCTTTCCGTTTTGACTTGTGGGAACTCTTGTAGGGATTTTAGGAATCGTTACCATCCATCCTCCGTCTACATGCTATCTAGGGACTAATGGCGCTGAGGAGTGAGTCCGTTCTCACTGCGCGCCCCTCAACTCGTACGTGACCAGCTCCGTCGTGGCCCACCTCGTACGCCCTCACGCATTCCTCTTGAGCAAGCGGATCAATTCTTATCTGCTCATGCGTGGTATTCTTGTCGGAAGTCGACATCGTCGTCGCTTCCCCTGTGTGTGATTTACCCGTACTCTACGACCCTCCATGTTCCTTTGTGTGTCCGTTGGTGAACCGTCTCACTTGTTTCTACACACACTTCTCACCACAATTTATTAGTAGCACTGTTCTCAACAATCATCATCTAGTTTCTAACTCTAGCATTTGTTAAACATTTATGATTTATTCAAACTGCTCATTCATCTTATCAAATAAACATTTCGTCGCCAAATACATAATCACCATATAGCTAGTCGTTAAGCATTATCTATCAACATAATTTTCCATAGTCATAGCTAATCGTTTAACATATGCAATTATTCATTTACCTCAACAGTTCAGATACACATACTCAAAAAAATAAGGTCAAAAGGTTATTTAATTAATGTTTCAATCAGCCGGGTCACTCAGCAGGTGCCCTCAATGTCTACACAAGTCTAGGGGCACTACAGACCACACTGCATTATTGGTCACACAAAAGGACCTTATGGATGGAAGAGCCTTATTGACTATAGATGCTTTGGATCTAAATATTACTCTTCCTTCTTCATCCTAGCTATTTTGTGAAGTATTTTTTAGCCATAACCACGACTCTTATATCGGTCAACTCGCAGGTCACCCACTGGGGTTTACATTGATAGCCCGCGGTCATTACCTAAAAATTTGCACCCGCTAGTTGCTTCACACTAAACCCGCGAGTTACTCGCTTGTTGTCAAGAGATATACATGTGGGTACCTCCAAAATCATGAAAAAAAATTAAAATATTGATTAGGGATTAGTTATGGCAGTTATCCTAACTACCATAACTTCCCCAACCATTTACCTTTCAATCCTATCCTCTCATCCTTGCTATGAATACAAGGAGAGGGCCTTGAGAAAGGGGAGAACCATTTTTTATAAGGAAATGCTGGGGAAATATACATTGAAGGAAGAGGAGCAAGGATCCCAGAGTCAAGTTTCAACAGTGTAGGTTACAGATCAGGTATAGCTAGTTTCCATTGATTATTATAATACAAGAAGTTTTCTTTCCAATAAATAGCTTGTCTACTTTGTGAATCTAGTTGATTGAACCTATCATATCTCTTTTATATATGAGTTTCATGCTAGTTTATTCATGTTTTCTGTAGTCAAAATCTTTGAGGAAGGTCTCTTCTGTATTGCAGGTTTATCATCTGGGATTGTGGATCAGAGAAATAAAGCTTAAATCTTGGATCAAACTTTGTATGTCCATGTATGTTCTTTGGCTTTAAACCCTAACTTTTCCTGATTAAAGAAACTCTTTATGTTGTACTTGTTTGTCATCTAGATTCTGTACCTTAATAACAATATGTTGATGATCTCTTTAAACTTCCAAATCATAGGTTTATTTACCGAACAACAAAGGGGTACCAACACTTTCTCATTTATCATTAATAAAAGCATAGTACATTCCAGAGGTTACAATCTGGAAACATCTTTGTCTCACAACCATCCCATTGGCTCTTAGATCCCACCCATTACATCAAGGAACTTGTCCCATATTGTTCTCATAATTAGTGGTTACAAGACTTTACCCTTACACCCAACCAACTGTAACACAAAATACTTTCCTTGGCTCTTCTTCCCTTTTTATTCATCTTATGTGGTTGATTTTGACTACGTCAAGGTAGTTTCCAGCTCTGAATTATTTTTGTGGGTGCATTAATTGTCCATATTATCCTCCTCTGTGTCCTCTTTTCGCAATCCTTTCCACATTGATTGTCTTCCTATATTCTATGAACAGGTCTTCAGAATGAAGGGGCCAACACCCCTCAAAAGATGAACTAATGTATTGTTCACCACTTCTATTTTCCCATCAGACTACCTGTGGATGGAAATTTGTAGGCCTCTTCAAATCAATGTACATATTCTTTGAAAGTGTAGTCCAAAAGGAAATGATAAATCTAGTATCTCTATCTAAGATGATGCTTCTTGGTATCCCAAAGTGCACCTAGACCTTTTCAAAGAACAAGTTTTATACTCCTTGTCCTTTGATAGTCTTTGTACAAGCCATAAAAATGCACATATTACTAAACCTGTCAACTACCACAAATAGATAATCATGTCCCTTCCCGGTTATTGGAAAACCACCCACAAAATCCATGAAGGTGCTCTCCCATTGTGTAGTATGTATAGCTAAAGGATGGTATAGATCTTGCTTCCTATTCACTAGTATTTCTTGTACAATAGAGTATGCATCCTCTAGTAAACCAAGCTACATTTTATTGCATTCTAGGCCAATAAAGATACGTTTGTAAGTTGGAAATTGTCTTCCCAACACCAAAAATCCCCACAAATTTGGAGGTGTGATCCTCTTTGATAATTTGCAATCTCTCACTTTAAAAAAAAATAGAGCTTGTTCATATTGTAAAGTAAACTCTCCTATAAATGATAATTAGCCTTGATGTCACCTTCTTACATGAAATTGGCATTGTATTTGTTGAAACACCTCCTTGAAGTCCTCATCTTCTTTGTATTCCTCCTTGTATGCATCATGGGTGAAAGGATCCATATGCCTAAGAGTACCCATAAGTGTGGTCTTGGTTGTAGGTGGCCTTGAGAGCATGTATGCCAACTTGTTTGTACTACACTTCTTATATTTGATGATTAGATGGAATTGTTGTAAAAATCTCATTCACTTGTAGTGCCTGGTTTATTGTAGCTTACTATGGGCCTGCAAATACTGCAGTGGCTAGTTATTAGTGTAAATGATGATCTCCTTTCCCGTCAGATAGTGCTTCCATTTCTTAACTACTTGAACCAACGCATATAGTTCATTGTCATATATAGGGTAGTTCAAGACTCTGCAATGGAAAATTTTAGAATGATAGCATATTGACCTCCCTCCTTGCATCAAAACCTCTTATGTAGCATATCCACTTGCATTTGTCTCCAATTCAAAAGGATTATACAAGTTTCACAATGTGAGAACTAGTGCTTGAATGATATTTCATTTGAGTTCTTGAAAGGATTTTTATTGATTCTTTCCCCAGTGGATTTTATGGCATCGAGAGGTGCAACCATAATTGAAAAGGAAGCTATAAAATTCTATATGTATTGTTCCCCCCCCCAAACAACTCCTAACTTCAATGACATTTGTAAGAGTTTGATACTTGGTGATGGAATCCATATTTATAGGATCAATGTTAAGTTCTCCTCCACCGATCACATACCCCAAATAGACCAGAGATTGCTAAGAATATTCACATTTCGTAGGGTTTGCCAATATTTGTTGGTTGTTCATGCTCTCTAACACCTACTTGAGATGTGAAATATGCTCTTCCCAAGTAACACTATAAACTAGTATATCATGTACATACACTATTAGAAATGAATCTATAAAAGGATGGAATACATCATTCATCAAATGCATCAATGTAGCTAGTGTATTACACAAACCAAAAGGCATTACTAACCATTCATATAGACATTACTTATTCTTGAAGGTGTTCTTCCAGGTATCTTCTTCCTTCACTTGTACCTAGTGGTATGCTGATTTGAGATCCAACTTGGTGAAATACTTGGCATGCTACAACTAATCTACAAAATCAATGATATTGAGCAGTGGGTATCGATTATTGAAGTTGATATTATTCATAGCTTTGTATTCAATACACATCATCCAAGTCCCTTACTTCTTGGGTATTATGATAATAGGTGACCCACAATGTGAGGTGCTTGGTTGGATTACTCCCTGCTCCGGAATTTGTTGCAACTGCTTCTTCACTTATTCTTCTTCCAGAATGGAATGTCTATATAGTTCAATGTTTGGTAATGGAGAATCAAGAAATAGTTGTATCTCATGCTCCATTTCCCTCGTAGTAAGTATCCCTTTAGGCTCCGAAAACACTTCTTTGTATGCCTACACAATATTCTTCATCTAGTGTTTGTTCGCTCTAGTAAATCCCTCCGGAGATGCCTTTACTTTTATGGATTCACCTTCTTGTTGATTATGTCTTAAGAAAAGAAATACAAACTTTCTACTTGAACTGATCAACTTCTTCGCTTGGTTTGCACTTACTAGAGATATCTTTTATTTACCTTTGTGTGAATTGTTATTGAAATATTTCCCATCCTTCATCATGTCATATTAGTTTTATCTCCTCATGAAGATTGCATCCCTCATATACATGTAGGGGCTCCCAAACACTTAGTATACCACACATATCAAGTTACTACATCTACCTCCACTTCATTAATATAATATGCACTTAAAGCAAATTTAATCTCATGTTTTTTTGTGATCCTAAGTTTTTCATCTTATTTACCCATACCAATGGGTAGGGGATAGGATGATCATGAAATTCCAATCCAATCTTACTTACCATCGATTTTTCTATGAGATTGGTCTGTGAACCATAATCAAATAGAGCATCCACCTTGGTATTTAGACCTGAATCTTGATGTGGAAGAGTTCCATCATTTCTTTCTCTTCCTTGGGATGGAGGTTCCTAAGGTTCACCTCCTTCTACATTGTAGTGCAAACAATCTTCTCATCTACATTTGAGCTACTCTCTTCCTGGTTTCTTGAATCCATGGATAAGATGTTCTTCTTCTTGGAATCCTTCTTGTAGTTCTTTGTGCTCAACTCTTGATGTAGCTTCTAGCTCTTGTCTTCAGTGTGACCATCAATGTTACAATGATTGCTGTGTTTTTTTGGATCCTTTCACTAATGTGTCGTGGTTGTAGTATTCTTATATGTTCCTTTCCCCTTCTTCTTCCCATCCTTGGAAGTATCTACGTGTTCTTTCTTCTTGGAACTACCTGGCTATCCTTTCTTCATGGTCATATTCTCTAGATATCGTGCTTACACATTGACCTCGTCAATAGTTATGGGCTTGAAGAGTATCACTTGCCACCTTAAATGACTGTGGAGACCACCCATATACTTGAGAAGTATATCTGGGTTCTTGGGAGATATACCTAATATAATGACCCTTTTTCTAAGCTCAATGATGTACCACTTTTCCCTTTCCTTTGTCGGAAGTAATGCCAATGGATCCATTAGTCCTCTTCATACCCAGTAGGGTAAAACTGGGACTTGATGAGGGTTTTAAAGTTCCCCCACTTACTTACTGGGGTATCAACCTCTAGCTTAAGTGTCTCCGTATGGATTTCCCACCAAGTTAGAACATGGCCCTCCAACTTCAATCGAGCAAATGATATATTTTTCTCCTGTGTTATATCATTGACACTAAAATAAACTTCTAGTTGGTGTAACCACTAATTCAATTTAATAACATTAATCTCACCTCGATAGGGATTGATGTCCACTTTTGCTTCCACTTTAAATAGAGATTGGGAAGAATTCTTGTTGTTGGAACTTGGTTTCTCTTTCTCTGACAATTTTTTAGCTCATTTTCTAGGTCTTCAACATCCCCTGATTTCCCATGTGAGCCTGCCACTGAGTTAGATCCATAAAATTCCTTGAAAGGTCCAAACTTGCTCTCGAGATATTCCATGAGGATTGACATATTACAAGAGATTTCAATGACTTGTATTTCCAGTTTCGTAAATTTCTATTCCAATCCATGCCTTGGTTCTCCAATGTTCTCATCCACCATGGCTAGGGTTTGAAGACTATTTTTTGCCAACTCATGGATCCCACAATTGTCAACAAAAACCTTACATAAAATTTCTTTAATGCCAATATGATCTCTAAACTTCCGTGGATATTCCATTGGAACAGATCATCACAACAAATCTTACAACTTTCTATAGCGTCTTATATATGTAGTGTTTAATAAAGATTTGAGATTCATTGTGTTGGCTTAATTCCATAGAATGCTAAAACACATTGAAATTGAAAGGAAAATAGCTAGAGAAAAATAACACATCCACACAAATAACACAAGATATACCCTAGGAAAACCCACTATGGGGAAAAATTCTAGCCAGAAGTGAGGACTATGACTTCCTTGTTTCTTCTCCAATATGTAATGCAAATACAAAAAAAGTGGTACTCTATATGATCTATGTCACTGTGGCCCAATATTTAACAATGCCTTAATAGCCATCTAGAGTTAGTTTTTGGGTTTTTGGATGCCACAACTCCCTATTAGGGTTAGGGTTTTGGACCTATAGAATGTTCTTGAAATCCCACAAATGACTAGCTCAACATGTGTGGGTAATGAGAGGTGACGTAGAATCCACTCGATACCATGGTGGTTAACAAGATAGGTCAACTTGTAGGAGGCATAACTTCCTCATACAAACTTTGGTTGAGGGATTGTTGTGTCATTGGAAAGCTCTTGGACTGTAGAATAATGTTGAGAGGGTGGTAATTTTGTTCATAAAATTTTGACCCCAAAAAACATAGTTTACACCCTCAAATAGGCCTAGGAAGGTTTTGGACCCCAAATTTGCAAAGTAAGATTTCCCCCTGAAATGGGCCCTACAAGCCATTTCATCCAATCTTTCCACCCAAAAAGTACCAAAATATATGACAAATCATATATTGATCTATTTTGGATCACATTTTGATGAATCCCTTAGCTATGGGGAAGTTTGAGATGTTGAGGGAGAGACTTGTTGTGGTGGAGAACGCATTTCTCGCATAAATGGAGTGTTAGCTTTGCTTTTTATTGTGTATGTGTTCTACTATAATCAAGGCCCAACATTAACAAGCAAATTTGCACCAACAAATTCGCACTGGGGTTAGGGTCTATGCATCAATGGTTGATGTGAGCTTCAAGGTGAAGTTATGAGATGCAACAACAATAGTTATAGGTAGAGGTTGCAAGCATGTTGAAAATATATATGCATTAGCCTTAAATGACTACAAAGTTGGCCTTTATTTTATTAAAAATTAATTTCCTTAATTAGAATTGCTTTTTTAGTTTAGGAAAGAGCTCATTGAAAAATTGTTTTTTCCAATTTTATTTAGGGCACAATTACTAAGTTTATAAAAAGCACACGAGCTGGAGGAGGTTCTAGGTTTAGATGGGTGCTAGTTCCTATGTAGAGTTCTCATGCATGCATGTGAACACTTTTCTAGGTAACCTATTGTTGGGATTTCCATTGTCTATTTTTTGTAATTTTATAGCCTTTGGTTGATCTATAAAAGAAAGAGAGGGCATGGTTGTTATTTACTAAGTTTTGAGCTATTGCATCGTGTATTCTTCTTTTAGTTAATAGAAGAAAGAGGTGATTAAGAGTTCAATTTTTGTACTAGATGTTTGTAATTTCAAAGTGTCTATGTATGCATATTTATTGTTTATACTTCATTGTCTTGAGAGGAGCTCATTTTCAATTTCTTAGCTATTACTCTTTCAATTTCCTAGCTATTACGGTTTCAATTTATGAGTTCAACGCTAATTACCATGTACTAAACTTTTAAAATTTAATTGATGGCATAATGACCTAAGTTTCAAGACATCTCTCCAAACTTTGATCCCTAGTTTTGAGACAAGCTAAGGAAAATCTAAGTAAATCTTACATGACTTTCTCTTGAATGCTTGGAATTATTTGTATGCTTGGAGGAACCCTTTTGGAGCTATCCCACTTATTTCTTTTCTTGATTGAGATATTGCTTCCCTCTAATTAGCACATTGAGAGGGACCCTTTTTGGAGTTGTTCCAATTATTTCTTTTCTTGAGTGAGAAATTACTTCCCTCTAAATGGCCCAAAAGCTCTAATCTCGATGGAGTTTCATTGAGTGCCGTCCATGTTCTTATTTTCTCTTCATGACTTGAATCCAATCTGATTGTTGAGATTTCATTCTACATTAAACTCTCTATTGTTATAGTTGTTCTTCCCCATAAGGAACAATAGGAGGGGGATCTACCTTACGCTACCCCACAATAGTAACTCCTTCCTTCTTATTATGATATTTTTCTCTTTTGTTTTCTTCTCTTGTAAAATAATATACAACTTCTACCCATGTTGTGGTTCTCGTGGTACTCTTCTACACCCTTGCACTAAGTAGGCCTACATTTCTGCTCCTTATCTAAAAGGCTATAGAGCTTTTTTAAATTCACTTCTTGTCTTGACATGAAGTCGCCATACAACCATCCTCAAAGCATGTTTTGCATCTAAAAGGCTACTTGCTCATAATCCATTTTTTGCTTTGAGAACTTCTCCATACCACGCTTGCTCATAATCAATCAGAGGGCATGTAGGGAAGCCTCACCCACGTAGGGATTGAAGTTAACACTTCAGTGGAGGGTAGAAGAAAGGGGACTGCCGCATCAATTAAAACATTGAGGCAGAATGAAGATGAAACTGCATTTTCAACACCCAATCTGAGGCGGAATGGAAGATCATCCCCCGTTACCGTCCAATGGTTTTGTAGGAAATGGATCAGTGGATCTCCATGGACGTTCTGTTAGCAGAGCTCACACTGGACGATGGAAAGCATCACTTCTTATCATTGGTATGAATTCAATTTTCTCTTACAAATTCAATTCTCTAAATAGTGTAACATCTTTTGTGTTTGGTGAACATATTTCTTCATCATTTTCTTCACAGGAGTCGAGATAGCAGAGAGGTTGGCCTATACAGGCATACGTTCAAACTTGGTGACTTACCTCACAGATGTTCTGCATGAGAGTACTGTTACTGCTGCAAAGAATGTGAATGTCTGGTCAGGAGTGGCGTCCATGCTTCCTTTGCTTGGTGCTTTTGTTGCAGATTCATATTTAGGTCGTTTTTGGACTATTTCTGCCTCATCTGTAATCTATTTGCTGGTTAGTATTTTTTTTTTCTCATTTGCTTTCAGAAACACACCTTAAGGGATTCCACTGCAACGAGTGGGCTTCCTTGAGCTTAGGTTCCAGGTTTGAGAGGCAACTATTCCACGAAAACCATTTCGGATTTACACCGAAACTTATCCCTTTGAAACTCATGCCATACGCTAGGGCAGACCACGGACAGAATGGAACCTTAATTGACATCACATTGTTGGCAGGGGATCTTACCTGACCCAATGGTTTCATGCAATTTTTCTGCTTTACTCTCTTGTATGGAACCGGAATAACAAAAGCTATATGAAATGGATTGTTACAGGGATTAATTTTGGTCACTTTATGTGCCTCTTTGAGAAGTCTGAAGCACGTTGGGATTTTCTTCTTCTCGATCTACTTGGTTGGCTTAGGGCAGGGAGGCTTCAAACCCTGTTTACAAGCATTTGGTGCCGATCAGTTTGATGAGGACGACCCAGAAGAGAACAAGTATAAAAGTTCATTCTTTAATTGGTGGTATTTTGGTATTTGCATTGGTACTCTTACAGGATTCGCCGGACTCACATATATTCAGGACGATATTGGATGGGGTCTGGGATTTGGCATTCCTGCTGTGACTATGGCAATAGCATTGTTTGTCTTCTTGTGTGGGGCACGATTTTACCGGCATAAAGTGCCTGGTGGTAGTCCTCTCACTCGAATTATCCATGTCTTTGTTGCAACATTTCATAAGTGGAACGTTTCTACTTCTTATCAAGAAGAAAATAACGAAGCTTGCATTGAAGAAAGAGAAGTTTCGAATTTCGGGTCAAGAAGGCAGCATTTGCCTAGTGATCAGTTTAGGTAATTCCTCTCTGGTCCTGTTTATTCCACATTAGTTATATTACATTATTAGCACAAACCTAAGGGAAATGATTGGCACTAAAATTGTTTTACATTTCTAAAAGTGGCCAATGCCATGATTGCAATTTAGTGGAGTCACGGTATTTTTTGCCATGTGACATGGAAAACATTGAAGCTCTTGGTAGACTGTAGTTGAAACAATCTTCTTGTAGGAAGGGGGTGCACTCACAATCTAGTTTTAAGGATATAATATAGGATATCACAGTTTCCTCGCCACAGGTAATGTGCAGTGTGTCCTTTAAGTCATATATTTATTTTATTTCAGTCTTGTCATTATTTTTTCTTGTTGGGTGTGCTCTGTTATGGTCAGTGTTAGTTGAACTAAGATATTTGGATGGATATTCTCATTGTTGTTTTCCAGGTTTCTTAACAAAGCAACAGTTGAAGACGAATTAGACCATGCATGCAAAAAAACCCATAATTGGCGACTGTGCACAGTCCAAGAGGTTGAAGAGGTGAAAGCTGTTCTTGGGCTGTCGCCAATTTGGATGGCATGTTTGATGTATGGGGTTGTCTTTGCACAATCTTCAACTTTTTTCACGAAACAGGGCAGCACAATGGATAGAAAGATTGGAACACATTTTGAGATCCCTGCTGCAAGCTTACAGTGTTTTACAAGCCTATCTATTCTTCTATTGGTGCCTCTCTATGACCTCATCTTTGTTCCAATTGCAAGGCACTTGACAGGGAATGAACGGGGTTTAACTTTGCTACAAAGGATAGGTACTGGCATGTTTTTCTCCATTATATCAATGATTGTTGCAGCCTTAACAGAGATTAGAAGAATTAAGGTAGCAAAGGATAATGGACTGATAGATATGCCCAATGCAACAATTCCCTTAAGCATTTTTCTGCTGCTTCCACAATATGTGCTGTTTGGCATAGCTGATGTATTTACAATGGTAGGAATGCAAGAGTTCTTTTATGATCAGATGCCAGACACTATGAAAAGCTTGGGTATTGCTGTGAATCTGAGTGTTATAGGAGTTGCTAGTTTCTTCAGCAGCATCCTTATTTCAGTTACCGAGAAGCTTAGTTGCAGAAGCAAGGAGAGTTGCTGGTTCACAGAAGATCTGAACAAATCTCATTTGGACTATTTTTATTGGCTTCTAGCATCTCTGAGTGCAATCAACGTTTGCATTTACATGTTCTTAGCCAGCGGCTATAAGTATAAATATGCCAACAAAGAGATATTATGAGGACTACACATCCTTCACCGAAGGAACACTTCTTCCTTCATGAGCATATGTTTCAAATATTTGAAGGGAATGTTAAAGGTTTTTCCTTTTGATTAAATAAAGTTTTTAACCATATATATGTATTGTAAATGCTTTGAAAAGTTTTCAGTGATGCACATGCAGCTTGGAGCGCTCCCTAAGATGACTGTAACCCTATTTACAAGTATCGAAGTTCCTTGAAAAAAGCAAATGCCCTTCACAATACGATGAGACTGAGATTATTGTGAATTGCAGCTTCCCTCTTCAACTGGATGCTCCAACTTAAGGTCATATATGATTTGGCTTTAAAATTGATGAAAGGTCAAGGTGTAAAATTTGAAAAATGATTGTAAAGTTTTAATAGGAATGGTGCATTTTTTTAAGGTTTAATTGTTAACTTGAATAAGGTTGGGTAACAATGAGAATAGATTAAGTGTCATAATGAATATTCTCCATGTTATTAAAGTCTTTTTACATGATAAGTTGTTAAAAATATTGTACAAATGTCTTAAGAATATTATATATTTTAAAGAAATTTAGTGATATAGAGTTTTGTCAAGGAAGCGGTGGCACATGGCTTTTGACCCCTTAAAGGAAAAGCAGGGTATCCGACACCTTTGGCTTCTCATTCCTGGACTACCAATAGAGTTATGGTCCGAGAATATCCTGATGGGTATAGCAAACTCTGTGGGCCGTTTTATGAGACTTGATAACTCCTCACTTGTTGGTTTTGATCGAAGAGCTGCTCGGGTTATGGTGGCATTTGAAATGGCTCGTGGACTTCTTGATGAAATTGAGTTGGTTTGGGGGTCAAGGGTTTGGCGTCAGCGATTAGACTACTTCAAGGTCCCATTCGGTGCTATCTATGCCAGCAAATGGGGCACACTAGGCTACAGTGTCCACAAATCACGTCTCCATGTCCTTCTTCACCTTCTCCTTCGCCGGTGTTGAACGCGGCTACTTGTGCAGAGGTCCAGACCGAGGGTTTGACGAAGTGTTCTGGTAAGTCATTTTCCCCTAATTTACCATTTTCACAGGTTATTTCTGATACTGAATTTGAGGGTTTATGGGATGCGGCTGCACCTTTGGATAAAAGAATTTTAGTTGGGGTTACAGGTATGCCTATTGAGAAGCCCGTGAAGAGTTTGCTTGTTGTTAAAAGTAAGAATGTTTTCTTAACGTCGAATTCCTGTAGAGGCTTGTTTGGGGAGGGCCCATTGTCGGATGTGGAGGGTTTATCCTGTCATGTTCATTCTCCTATGGGCCAGGGTGATGACTCTATTGGGAGTTTACCATCTGGGGAAACTGATATTCATACTAGTGATTTGGTGCGTGGTAGTGTTACTGCTGGGGAGTCTTTGTCGGTGGGGGAGTTTGATATTGGATATTTGAATGGTGGTGGGACTGTCACGCCTCTTCTGATTTTCTCAAAAAAACCTTCTACTAATCCCCTGGTTCAATCTGTGAACTCTGCTCGTTTTCGTAATGTCACTCTCCTGAAAGCCAGGAAAAAGGGGTGTAAGGTTGTGGATTCTTCCGAAAGTGAGGTCCCTATCTCTATTTCTTCTAGAATTGATTTAGGGGTGGGGGTTATGGATTCTTCTGTGAGTTGTGGGAGCCTTAGAGTAGCATCCTCCCCTACTAGGGTATCCTAATGTCTACTTGTTCTCTTAACATTCGAGGTTTGGGAAGGGTGTCGCGGGTAAGGGCCCTTACAAACCTAATAGCTACTACCCGTCCTGGTGTTCTATTATTGCAAGAGACAATGTGTGGAGATATTCAAGTGATTTCTAAGATTGTTAGTATTCTAGGTGGTTGGGAAGTTTCGGCCACTAGTTCGACAAGATTATTGGGGGATCTATTGGTGGCGTGGGATCCACGATATTATGCTTTCTTTGTGTTTCAAACTCCATGGGGTATCTTATTGAAAGGTGTTTGCAGATTCTCGAACCTACAGTTATCTATTTTGAACTGTTATGCTCCCTATAAGCACAGGGAGGGTTTTGGGCTTGGGCTCCAATCTTCACATATTCTTGACCTGGACAATATCATAGTGGCGGGTGACCTAAACTTTACCCGACTTGCTCAGGAAATTTGGGGTCAGAATGCCCATGTGGATGGTTTAGCTTCGTTCTTTTCGGAGCTGCTTATTAATAATGACTTAATTGATGTCGTTACAGGGGTCCCTGTCCCTACTTGGTACAATGGACGAGGTGGTGGTGATGGCATTTGCAAGAGATTAGACAAGTTTTTGGTTAAAGCTTCATTGTTGGATGAATGTGCTCGGTACAGATCTTGGGTGGGAGAGTCGAAGATCTCAGACCACTGGCCGGTTTTTTTGCAACTGGAGGAGGGGATGTTGCGTCACAATTATCCATTCAAATTTGATTCCTCATGGTTGGCGTATCCGGAATTTGAAGCCTTTATTAAGGATGTTTGGTTGAACTGTTATATCTCACAGGATCTCAATCCTGTGGACCGACTGTGTGGGAAGCTCAATATCTTAAAAAGAAATGCCTCATCTTGGATTCATCAGAGGAAACTATTGGACAAGCAATTACTGCGGGAGGTGGAAACACAGTTACAGGAGCTTTATGTTTAGAACCTGGAATGTCCATTAGATTGTCAGGGTTTGGAGATGCTTAAGAAACTGGAAGCAGAAAAGGAAGGTCTTTACTTGAAGGAGGAGCAGGAATGGCGACTTAAGAGTCGGGCACTGTGGGTTAACTATGGTGATAAAAATACTCATTTCTTCCATAAATTTGCCTCGTCTCGGCGAAATAACAATTCTATCTAGAGCATAACAAATGAGGAAAGGATATTATTCGTTGTTGTTGGGGACTTACAGGAATTGGCTTTGAAGTATTTCAGGACTATATACTCTGATGATAAGAATTGTGATTTACAATCACAACTTAAGGTGGCTCGCCTCTATCCTCATTTTTTTTATGATGAAGAGGCTAGGGAGCTGTGCAAAGAAGTATCATTAGATGAAGTGGAGGGGATACTTAAATCTTTTGCTAAAGAGAAGAGCCCTGAGCCGGATGGCTGGACTGTTGAGCTATTTCTACATTTTTTCGAGATTATGGGTGAGGATATTTTAAGGATGGTGGAGTATTCCCGACAGAGGGGTTTTGTGTCTGGGGCACTTAACTCTACCTTCATCACACTTATTCCCAAAGTTGGTGCCCCAAAGACTTTTGGGGACTTCAGACCCATTTCCCTTTGCAACCTGGTGTATAAGATTGTGTCAAAGATTATTGCAAACAGACTTAAGCCTATTTTCTCAAAATTTATCTCTCCTGAACAGTTTGGATTTTTACAGGATAGACAAATCCATGATGTCGTTGGTATTACTTAGGAAGTTCTTCATTCTATCAAGAGTAGGAAGAAAAAGGTCATTCTCTTAAATATGGATTTAGAGAAGGCTTATGATCGCGTCAGTTGGGATTTCCTTAGAATTGTGTTGATACAGATTGGTGTGCTTGCTCTTGCTATTGATTGGATCATGGCATGTGTGTGTACCATGAACATCTCTGTCCTGGTGAATGGAGCTCCTACTTCCTTTTTCAGTTGCTCTCGGGGCATTCGACAGGGGTGTTCTATGTCTCCGCTTCTTTTTCTCTTGGTCATTGATGGGCTAAGCAGATTGATTTCTCAGGCTCAGTCGGAGGGTCGGTTAAAGGGACTGAAAATTACTAAGGATCTTTTTCTTACACATGTTCTTTTTGTGGACAATGTCCTGATCATGGGAAGTGAATCGGTGGAGGACTGGAAGGTTTATAAGGATATTATTGAGTTGTTTTGTAAAGCCTCCGGTATGTGGGTGAGCTTGAGAAAGTCATGTTTATTTGAAAATTTGGTTGAGGAAAGTCGGATGTTGGACATCTTGGCTTTTATGCCTTTCCAGTGCTATAAGGTTATTGAGGGCTTCACTTACCTTGGTTTTAGACTTAAACCTAATGGCTATCTTATCCAGGACTGGCAATGGTTGATAAAGAAGTTTGAAGACCGTATCTCACATTGGACGTATCGGCTTCTCTCCATTGGAGGTAAGCTCACACTGGCAAAGTCTGTCCTTGTTGGAACCCCTGTCTATTGGTTTTCCTTGCTTCCTGTGCCATGCTCGGTCATTAACTCCCTGCGCAAATTATTGTTTAACTTTCTATGGACTGGTGGATTGAATAAAATAGGCTTATCTATGGTTGGATGGGAAAGAATTTCACTTCCAACATCGTCTGGTGGTTGGGGGATTCTTGACTTATCTGTATTTAGTGCAGCTCTTCGACTAAAATGTTTTTGGAGGGCTATTACTAGTACTTCTCTTTGGACAAGGGTTATCCATGGAAAATATATTAAATGTGAAATCTCTCATTGGTTTAGGAAACCACAGAAACTGGTCCGGGGTGTTTCGCCGATCTAGAATGGTTTTATGAAAGTTTATTGTTGGCTAGCATTGGAGTTGTGCTGGAAAATTGGTAATGGTAGGGAAGTGGCCATCAGTACTGACCCCATCCTAGGTTTGTTTGTTGATTATAAGTTATCTTCTAACTTATTATTGAGACTGAAATCTGCAGGGAAATTTACGGTGGATTCAATTGTCAAAGATAATCAAACAGGATATTGGCAGGATTTTGTTGATTTAAATCTGCCCCGTGTTGTTGCTGATGAATGGGATGCATATCTTCATGCATTAAATTCTGCGGGGGTTCTTGTTTGTCTTGACCGGGATGTGCTTGTTTGGGCTGGTAACCCATCTACAGGACAAGTGACAACAAGTTCAGCATATACGTGTATCATTAAACGCAGGTGTATTTTTCCTTCTTAGTGGTGGTATCAGATACTTTGGAAGTGGGCCATTCCGCAAAAACTCAAGTGTTTTACTTGGTTTCTGCTTCTTGACAGATTAAAAACTTTGAATAATCTCACTTTGATGGGCTGGATTGGCCCTAGCCAGTGTATCCTGTGTAGATGTTCTTCTGAATCTGCTGTGCATTTATTTATGGAATGTCCATTTACATGTAGTCTGTGGGCAAGAATTTCTGCTATTTTGGGTATTCCTGGAAATTGGGGTGGGGAAAATGCGGATATCTCTCTAAAGTCATGGATTTCAGACCACAATTCACATGCCACTTTACCTATCTTTTTGTGTTGGACTGTCTGGCGTTTGAGGAACAAGGCATTGTTTGAAGAGACTCCTCCGAACCTGGACTCTGCTTATAACTCAGCTTTGGGTCATTATCTGCTATACCAGACTACTCTTAATTCTCCGGCTCAGCATAATATTGGGAGCTTTCTCTTAAGGATTGAAGACCCTGTTCTTTTCCTTGATGGTGCGGCTAACTTGGGTGCCTGCGGAGCTGGCGGGGTTATTTATATTGGGTTGGATCATTTTTATACTCTTAAATTGAACTGTGGAAGAGGTTCCAATATGCTGGATGAACTCTTGGCTTTGTGGTGTGTTTCTCGAGTGGCAAATCTTATGGGTCTTGGGAAGGTGCATATTTATGGTGACTCTCGAGTTACTATTAAATGGGCAAGAGGAGAATGCGCCCTGAATGTTTTGAATTTGTCATATTGGTGCAATCGTATCAAAGCTGAACTTGGTATGTTTCTTGCTGTTTCATTAGAACATATTTATCGAGAACATAACTCCCAGGCTGATCTGTTGTCAAAAGCGGCATTGGATTGTGATGAGGGCTTCTTATTTTGGGATGAGTATTTGGCAGATGAGAGGATTGAATCTGGCCATATGTATTTTATGGGTTAGTTTTTAAGCTATTCTAGTTGTGATTAGGAGGGCTGATATATTATGACAATCTGTATGGGGGGTATATACTGAACAGTGGCATATGTTGTTTTTCTATGTGCGGCAGTATATTTTTGATCATCTTTTGATCTTATCATGTACTATTTGATTCATCATTGAATATCAATAGTATGCTTTTTTCGCGGGAAAAAAAGAATATTGTAATAGATGCTACAAGATAATATTGGTGGTTAAGATATTATTAATTTTGAGTTTCAATGGTCTATTTTTCTCTTGCTAGCATATTAGTTGGCATTATAGCTTTCATTCAAAGTTTGTTGAGAGTACGTTCTTTGATTCTCTATAATAAATTTGGTGTCTTTATACTCATGTAATTCTCTAGAATAAATTTGGTGTCTTTATACTCATGTACAAGAACCATTCAACTCTTCTCAATTTTTTCCATCTTTAAACCATGCCAAAAACCAATACTAAAAAAATGAGAAATAAAAAATAAATATTGTTACAACCCAAAATGTTTTTCACAAAACTTAATAATAGATGCATAATTAATTAACATGGCATCTAAAAATAATTAATAAAGCTTTTGATGAAGGAAATGAGGTCAAATTAATCTAGGAAGACACATTTCACGTGGACACTAGCCCTTATGCCAACCACACCCCATTAGGGGTGTTTGTTATGATAGCATTGCCTCATTTGGGCTTGATAGGATGAGTTAAATCATATAGTTACATAATGGCCATGAGGGCATTCAAGTTTGTAGAACTATTATATAACCCTCACCCACCCCACCCCCCATTTTGTCATCATTCTCCTTCTCTGTCAGTATGTGGAATCATTTATTGTGTTATACTTGGGTCATTGGGCTCCATAAAGAGAGTAATGTCCATTACTACAAGGTTGCACTTGGGATTTTTTATGGGTCATTAATGTGCATTCATGGCATGCTTATTACAAAATAAGTGCATATCCACATTTTGGAGCAATAACTTAGTTTGGAGAATTATAATCATTAAATGAGAGAAATTAACATAATTGAAGTGGTATGTTACATGAGGTTGGATTCATTACTACATATTTTCATCAACAACGAATTTGTTAGAGAATTTTTGTAACAAGTCATTCAATTTTTGTGGCTATGCACTTTGTATTGGGACTATGACTTACTAGGAAACAAAAATATTAACAAAATTGGGACTACCATGTGCATTTTTTTAGGGATTAAGTTTTTTAGTTTTCTTTTTAATTTGTATATGGTGGAATCGGTAATTGGATTAGGCTTGTACTTGCATGAAATGGGATCAATTCCAATCCACTTCCCTTATAACCTCTAGGCATTCCCACACTACCCCATGCACGACACACAAGGCTAGTGGGGGTTTGAACCGATGATGTTGTAAAGAGTTCCTTATCAATGCACCCTATCACTTACTGATCTATACCGTGGGGGTGAGGGATTAAGTATTTTGACCTACACTTTGACATATATTTAGTGTAACAACCTATCAAATGACTAGTGATGTAGACTAGAAAATTCTTATTGAGTACTGAAGCCTTGTTTGGAGGTGGTAGGAAAGTGGATTCCTATGTTAGAGGTCTGTTGTAATCTATGGGATTACACAATAAGTATTTACCATTAGTGCACATAACCAAGCATATTATACAACAAATTCCTAAACAAAGAAAGCATACATAGAGAGAGAAAAGTAGTAGTGGAGCCATGAACAAGTAGTCTTTATTATATGATCAATCTAAGAACTTTACATCACATTCATGTTGAAAGCTAGTAACACTTCCTTTACTACCTTGGTGAATAGACCCAACTAAGCGATGGACCAATCCAAGTAATAGTCAAATATTTTTCCTAGTCAACTAAGTCGACTAGGATCCTCCAACATCTCCACCACCCTTGAACTCTTCTTCACCCTAAAGAAGGGACGAGATGAATAAATATACAAAAGAAAATAAAAAAGTTTTCAGTCTTTTATATTTAGTCTGTTAAGTTGTACACTATTGGTGTCACCCAACTGAGGTGTAGAAGACTGTTGGTTTGTTGATCCACCTGGCTTGAAAAAATAAAATCTCGCTTGAGGTGGTGATTAAGATTGTGAAATTTTTTTGCCAAAAGTGAAAAATTGTAGATACCAAATCATGTTATTGTAATGATGGTTAATCTTGTCTTATACTAAGCATACAATTTTGCATCCATGCATATCATGTTTATTGGGTTCTTTCTTGATTATTTGTGTGTAAATTAACGTTGTCTTCATAATTTTGATGTGGTGCCATAGTTGTTTCATTTTAGGGCTCTAATGCCAAGTATCATGAGGAGGTTGCTTCACTATAAGTCATTAAGGATAATCTTTGCGATGTTAGTGCTTCATTGCGTGATACTAATGTCAAGCTTAATGATCTATTTATTAAACTACAAAATGCTAATACCATGCTTCACATGCATAATTTTCATTGTAGGAAACTAATATCAAGATTCATGAGAATTTTAATTCATTGCAGGACACTAGTGCTAAGCTTCATGGAGAGGCTATCTAAGTTTAGAAAGATAATTCCAAACACTTTGATGATATAAAGGCTTGAAGAGTGATTATGATCTTATGTTTCTATAGTTGGACAAGAAGGACAAGTCCATTCAATATTTGTGACACCTCAATTAGGAGTTTAATTCATTACAGGACACTAGTGCTAAGCTCCATGAAGAGGTTATGTCACTTTAGAATGGTAATTCCCACGGTAATTCCAAACTCTTTGATCATCTCAAGGCTTGAAGAACGATTATGATCTTATGCTTCTATAGTTGGATGAGAAGGACAAGTCCATTCAAGATTTGAGACACCTCAATTAGAACCTTGCTCAAAAAGTAATTGCATTAAGAGGTACCAAATGCCAATTAGAGGATTACATTTGCAAATTAAAAGATTTTTATGAGAGAGATCCAATATTATTTATTTTTCTTGTAAGAAGTACAACGAACAATTTGATAGTGGACATTTTGTATAAACTAAGTGGAAGAATCCATGGATATTGACTTTTATATCTCATGGATAAATCAATGGAAATGAAAGAATTACTCAAAATATTGTAAGAAAATATTATTTCTATAATACGTAGTTTGTAAATGATTCTAATACAACTTCTTTTCATGCACTATTAGCTACTCATGAACATTATTCTCCTTACGTTGATGATTTCAAGAAGCATACCGAAGGCATAGGGTCCTAATTACTTCAATACTTGGATTACATAGGTGGTGGACTTTGTAACATGGACATGGCATTGTCACTCCCAATATCAAGATAGATATTTTGAAACTACATAGTTGAATTTGAGTCACTATGTTTCTTATGTCACTACACATTTTCAAGGAATAGAACCTACACCATTTGTTTCTTCCATTGTCGATGATTTGAAGGAACCAAGTCCTACACCATACATTTCATCTACTATTGATTTGTAGAAACTAGAACCCGAACCATTTGATTCTAGTGATTCTACACATTAATTAGATTATTAACCATCCACAACCTAGCCATATTAACATACTAACCATAGATATAGGACATGTTCCTACTCTCCATCTAGGTATAAAAATTATTATTACCATACTTATGGGTATGATATAAGTTATCCTTACAATTTAACAATGAAGAAGTGTAGATGGCAATGTTTTAGATTAGTACCCACTATCAAGACTATCTAGTTGGATTGGTGATTGGTCATGTAAACATTTGAGCCTAAGTTGCATGAAACAAGTACAAGTTTCCTAAACGGAAATGCCTAGAAACATGACCCCATTAAAGTGTGTATGCGGGGAAATGTGGTATATAAAAATATATACATACATACATATATACATATAGCACATTATCTTGCAAGAACATAAGAATGATACACAAAAATGACATTTTAAAAGGAAATCCATGTCTATATTAACTCCCATAGAAATACAATATTAGCCTTTATCAATGAGGCTATTCCTAAAAAAATGACATGTGTACATGAGGCTATATGTGCTAAAAATAAAATAAAACATGAGCTAATGAAATATCCAATTACATATCCATCTCATCCTCAACCTCATCAATAAAAATATAACAACTAGATACTTGTTCAATAGAACCAGAGTGTCCTCCATTAACTACCTCCTTGTCTTTATGCATGGCCTTCCTCTTCACATTGCTTTGAGCAATGAGTTCTTCATCACAAAATTTTCGATTTAGAGCATGGGCCAAAGTGTGCAACAAAGTGTTAAGTCCATTCCACATCACAACAATGATCAACCTCGTACACTCTGCAAAACCAACATCAATAAAAAGAAGATTGGGAGCCTCATGTGTAATTATTTACATGGTTTTCTCAATCACGCTTTGCATGCCATCATAAGTCTCCCCCAAGAAAGGTATGTCTGTGTCTACATCTCGAAGAAGCTCAAATGTAGATAATGTGAACTTGAGTAAGAAATTTATCTTGCTCCACCAATCGTCATCAATCAACACCTTTTGCACCATACTTCCCCTCTTTAAATCTGTCTACCTCCACAAATCCTAAGTCATGCCCACCACCATACTCATTAATGTGGATTCAACCCTCATTCAACCTCAACAATGCAACACAACATGATGAAGTTTGAGCATATATTCTCTCAACAACTTTGAGCAACTCCAATTTGGAGTATTCTCGATATATTGCTTGACATTGGTGGTGGTTGGTGATGAATTTACGATCTATCTAGCTTTCCTTATGACCTCCTTAATCCATGCAATTTTAGCCTCAATCTCTTCTAGAATCATATTTAAATTATGGGCAATGTAATGCTTTTAAAAATATGATTGTATCTACTCTAAAAAATCAAACCTGTAACTTTGAAAATGGGTCGATTATACATGATAACTTGGCACCACATTCTTTGGGCATACTTGCTCAATAACACTAATTAATTTTTCAACAATTAAATTAATATATTTTACTTCACCTGAACAATTTTTTGCTCACAAGAGCATTGCTCCCTTTGGTGATGATGCAATGATATTGATCAATGATCTATTATTTGTATCAATCCATCCATGTGAAACAATCTAAATCCTTGAGCTACTCTATGAGCTATGAATTGGTTTTAAAACATGCTCAAGAAGTTGTTACCTCTCTTTCTTGAGAAAAAAATGTTCTGGTTTTTCATAGTTTTGCCCCTTTAAACATTGAAGGGCTATGTTAATATCCCTCACCAAATCCTACCAATAAGGGGACCCAACCACATTAAAACAGACACTGCAAGCACATATGTCTCTTGCCAGGCTTGTCTTGACTTCTTCTCTCCCTTGATTGTTGAACATTTTTAACAATTTGTTATCTTTACCTACAACTAGAGGCTTCAATATCTCTTCTTCGAGCTATATTTCCCTTGTCTTCCTTGCTTCATGGACAACCCTTGTCTGACTACTAGCAACCAAGCAAGTATTTCTACCAATACAAATATTGCTTCTTTGATCTTTTAACTTTTGAGCATCATTGTGCTCTTTATAAAATTTGGCTCTCGTATTCAAATTTATGCTTTGAGCATAAACATCAACACCCTTTACCCCTCCATGCAAAATGCGAGCCTTGACTCTTGTGTACAAGTCTTTGTAGATATTTCAATTATCATCACTTAAATTACAACTCCATTCACATGAACCCCCACCTCCCATTTGCTTGAGCCTAGTAACATACTTCCAAAGAGGATCTAGTATTCTTGTTGCTTACTTTCTTAAGGAGCTCTAGGGGAATTATAAATGACACTTAGAGAAGCCATGAACACTACCAAAAAATAATAATCTGCTCACCAAATATAAGATTGCCTAAATCCTTCTGGTTGCTTACAATTATCATCTTGCTAGAAATGCACCAAAGCTTGCACCCAATGCTTCAAAGAATAAATAAATGCTTGGTGTTGCTAAAGCTCTTCTTCATGAAGACAGTGTGAAGAATGATTGCAATGAACTGCTTTCTCAGAAGAAAAAAAGTAAAGTCTTTATAAAATTCTTATTTATTTTGTTCCAATAAATATAAAGTGATTAATGTTTTCATTAATCATAATTGAAGTATTCTTATGATATCTAAGAATCCTTTCGTGTTTTAGTGTCACAGTGAAACACTTCTTCAATTGTGTTATTGTCATGATATAGTTAGTGTCATAGTGAAACACTTCTTCACTTGTGTTATTCTCATGATATAGTTTGAAAGAAAGAGGGACGTGCTTAATATAAAAAGGTATTAAAAGATTCTAGATATCTAAGAATCCTTTAGTGTTTTAGTGTCACAGTGAAACACTTCTTCACTTGTTTTATTTGTCATGATATAATTAGTGTCATAGTGAAACACTTTTTCACTTGTGTTATTGTCATGATATAGTTTGAAAGAAAGAGAGACGTGCTTAATTTAATATAAAAGGTATTAAAAGATTCTAGATTTCAGTGAATCCTTTCACTTATTTTTGTTTTTATTGATTGATCAGTCGGTACTAATTATTTACAGGTTTCACTCCAATTGTTTTAGTCATTGTCTCTATAGTTGCGAGAGAAAGAGCGCTAATACATAGAGACTAGAGACTATAATTAGTAGTGAATCTTCTTATCACGTGTGTTGTTATCAATGCCAAATCTCCCACTTTTAATGTTGAAGAGTATGCCAAATGCCAAAAAAACTGACACTTGGCATTGAAGACTAGCCGTGATTTCCAAGCTAAGTAGCCGTGATTTATACAAACTTTGCTACTGGAGATAATGGACGGGGCCGCAAATGGCGGCATTTTCGAAGATTCCGGAAATGAGGGAATTCGAAGCAAAAACAAAACGCGTGGAATCTGCTCGGGCTGCATGGCGTCTCAAGAAGGCAGAGTTCTGTTTTATAAATGAGCTCGTTCTCGTTCGGTGTGTAAAAACGATTTTTAATTCGAGCAATATCTGCTACTTACGAAGAATCAAGGTATCTAATATAACATGTCGTGAACAATATTTGAATCTGGTGAAAAACATCACGACAATGTTCCCAACTACCCAATTTATACTATAGTGACTAATTTTTATATAATATAAAAATAAATATTTTTATTTAATTAATATTTAACATTATATTGATATTATTGATATTAATAAACTTATCATTTTAATATATGATTAGTTTTATTTAATTATAATATTATAAAAATATTTATTAACAATTGTTCCTAAAGTGTAAATACTTTTCGTAATATGAAAACAATTGGATTGTACTTCAGGAAATAATAAATGGACGGAAGAGATGCAACAACTCAATGACAAATATTACTTCTGGCTTAAAACCATCTTAGAACCCTTTATCTCTAAGGCTTTAGTTTTATCTATTTTATTTATATTGTCATGATAGAACATAATTTTGTGACGAGAGGCCAAGGTGATTTCCCCCTATTTTGAAGGCTTAAGTATATTTTGTTTTACTTTCTTGTTATGAAAGCAATATTAATTTTAATCTCTTTAATTTAAAAATGTATTGACTAAGTTTTTTTGACATTATATTAATTATATTTGTAAATTATTTTTCTTTAAAAATCTAACGTTTTTCTTATCTCTTCTTATCTTATAAATTACAAATTACTAATTGGTGCATTTCTTCACTATTCTGCATTGGTGATGGATGAGTCTCCATTCAAAATGTTAGATTGTTCAAAAAGCTTTCCCCTAATGATGAGTGGAGTGTCCCTTGGGTGAGTGTCCATAAAAAAACTTTTCCCTAATGATGAGTGAATGTTGGGCTGTTAAAAAAGCTTCCTCCTAATGATAAATGAATGTCCACTCAAAACTTTGAATTCTTAACAGAGTTTACTTCACAAGCTCACCATAGATTAATTGTAAAAACCTACACTATAAATAGATTTTAGAGTCTATTTTGAAAAAGATATGATGCAAAGTAGATATGAAACATTGACATTAAGAATGAAAAAAATATTAACTATTATAAATCCATCTTAACTCTGGCTCTATCAAGGGTCGATAGGGATCACATCTCTTGAGGAATTTTAGGACTCTAAAAATGGGTTTGCACCTTAAGGGATTTGATCCTTGGTCTCGGTGATTGATAGAGCCTTAAGATGGATCTGTGTTGGTTTATTAATATGCAATTATTACAAAACGAATATTTAACTAATTGTTATATTATCAACTTAAAAATACATTTAATCTAATATATTTTAGGTTATAATGATTCAAGCACCAATTATTCCAATGTAGATATCTTACAAAGAGGCCAAAGTTGTTAAAATAATGTAACTGCGGAAGATATTCTATTTATATTATTGTATTCCTCCTACGGGAGTTGATGGTCATGTAATTAATAATGTAAAGGTCATTGAAAGAATCAATGTAAACCCTAGGACATGTGTCGGCCTAGAAAAGCCCCGGAAAGATTATTATATTATGTAATTGACCATTCAGTTAGACAAGTCGGCCCCATTGGGAAATTAGTCATCTCAATGGAAGAATATAAATAGGCGTGCTCTCTCTCATTTGTATAATCTCATTCACTCAAGCAAGCTCGCATTAGTGGAGAAGAGAGTGGCGCACAAGCAAGGGAGTAGCTGTTTTATCTTGGGGTTATCTTGTACTTTGTGATTTCTATACTGAGGAAGACTTTGTTGGGTTTTCTACCCCAAGAGGGTTTCCCAAGATAAATTGTGTCTCTTGTCTTTTATGCTGTGCTTGTTTATCTTTCAATAATTGTTTATATGCTATATGATGCTCAAATGATAAGTGAAAACTAACATGGTATCGGAGCTAGCCTAAAAGATTACATTGTGCAGCCCCTGTAACTGCAGAAACTAGGGTTTCTTATTCCGGAAGCCACCTCCACACTTTTGTCGAAAAAGAGAGTGAATCTACCTCACCTCCCTAAGGCGCATTTTTTTGTCGAAGTAGAATTTCATTCTTAGCATTTTCATTTTTGGGTCCACCACTACAGCCCGGGAGAATTAGGGCATCAAGTTTTTGGATCATCTCCTCACTGATTTTGGAAAAGGAGTACATTTCTCAACTCCTCTTGAGAAGGCAAATTTACTCATCTAAATAGTTTTTCAAAATTCCGAAGTTGGAAAATTAGGGTTTCTCTGACAAACCCTAGGTCAAGGAGGAGCATATCTCAGAAGGGCAAATTTTCTGGTAAGTCTCAAATCTATTTATATTTCCATTTGAAGTACTCATTATAGCAAAATGACAAGCAATGCCAAGCTTGATGAAAAGCTTGAAGGAGCTGAGAACTTCAGATCCTGGAAGTATAGAGTCATGCTCATCCTTGAGGAGCATGAGTTAGAAGATTATGTGAAGGAAGGACTTACAGAACCAGAGGGAGATGAAGAGAAGGCTAGGTACAAGAAGAATCTCATCAAAGCAAAGAGGATCATTGTTTATTCCATCAAGGATCACCTGATCCCCCATGTGTCTTCCAAGAAGACACCAAAGGAGATGTTTGATGCCTTGACTAGCTTGTTTGAAGGAAAGAATATCAATAGGAAAATGACCTTGAGAAACCAACTCAAGGGTGTGAAGAGTATGAATTCTGAGTCCATGCACTCATACTTCTCAAGGGTATCCCGGATTAAAGAACAACTAGAAGCCATTGGGGATATGATCGAGGATGCAGAAGTTGTGATGACTACCCTGAATGGTCTCCTCTGAGATTGGGAACCATTTGTTCATGGCATCTGTGCTAGAAAGAAACTAATCAAGTTCATAATTCTATGGGAAGAATGTGTCCAAGAAGAAGAAAGAATAGTCGTAAGAGAAGAGAAATTAAATGACGATGAAGATCAAGCTTTAGCTACCCATGCTAAAGGTGGGAAGAAGAGGAAGAACAACCCTCGTCCCCGAGAGGACTCTCCAAGGAGACCCCAGAAGAAGAGAAGGACCAGGAAGGATTTCTCTTCAATTGAGTGTTACTCATGCCACAAGACTGGACACGTTGCAAGAAATTGTCCAAACAAATCTAGACACCACAAGAAGCAGAAGAAGATGTTTCATGCTCATGTAATGGAAGATAGTGATGATGATAACAAGACCAATGAAGACTCCAGTGAAGAATATGTTCTTATCTCAGCACTCACTGGTTCAGTATCTCATGGAAGTGATACTTGGCTAGTGGATAATGGAGCTTCAAAACACATGACGGGATACAAAGAATCCTTGTCTCATCTCATCCAGAAGGAATCTCCACACAAAGTAAAACTTGGAGATGACTACCAATATCCCATCAAGGGTATGGGAGAAGCCTCTTACAACTTGGACTCTGGGAAGTCCATGAATATGAGGGATGTACTTTATGTACCTGGGTTGAAGAAGAACCTTCTATCTATTTCAGCATTCGATAAGAAAGTTCTTCAAGTTGCATTTATAGATGGTGAAGTTCTCATGTGGCCCAAAGGAAAGACTATTGATGATGCAATAGTCATTAAAATAGAAGAAGGAGAAATTTACAAATTGAAGGGTCATGCAGATGCAGCACTCATGAATAATACCATGAACCCCTGTGAGCTATGGCATAGGAGACTATCTCATGTACACTACAGAGCCTTACCAATTGTAAGTAAGGTAGTGACTAGTTTACCAGAGATCCAGGTGGATCATGAAGGAGTATGCAAAGGGTGTGCTCAAGGGAAGAGTACTAAGAACCCATTTCTAAGTAGCGATAGCCAAGCGAAAGGTATTCTGGATATCATTCATTCAGACATCTGTGGACCAATGTCCACCACCTCTCTAAGCGGGTATGAGTATTATGCATATTTTATTGATGATTATTCTCGCAAAACATGGATTTAATTTCTAAAGAATAAGAATGAAGTCTTTGAAAAGTTTAAAGAGTTCAAGGCACTCGTAGAGAATCTCTCTGAAAAGAAGATTAAGATCCTGAGGTCAGACAATGGAGGGGAATATACCTCAAGGGATTTCAAATATTTCTGTAAGCAAGCAGGGATTAAGAGGGAGCTCACTGTCCCTTATAATCCACAACAGAATGGTGTAGCCGAAAGGAAGAATATGATGATCATAGAAGCAATAAAGGCTATGATCCACGATCAAGACTTACCCATGCATCTATGTGCAGAGGCTGCCAGAACCGCAGTCTATGTACAAAACAGGATCTCTCATAGTGCTCTTGGCAACAATATCCCTGAATAGATGTTCACCGGGAAGAAGCTTTAAGTTAGTCACCTGAAGATATTTGGATGTCCGGTGTTCATCTACATTCCGAAGGAGAAGAGATCGAAACTAGAACCTTCAGGAAAGAAGGGAATATTTGTGGGTTATAGTGAGCAATCTAAGGCTTACCGCATATACATCCCAGGATTCCGCTAGATCGAGATTAGTCGGGATGTCACATTTGATGAAGACACAGCCTTCAACAAGTCTAAGAAGAATCATGAGGATGAAGCGGAGCAAGAAGCTCCCAGAGTTACAGAATCAACCAAAGAACCAATTCAAAATATTGAAGAGGATCCTATTCCAGAGGATCATGACATGGCAGAACCTCAGAGACCTGAGGAGATACCTCATCAGGAGATCTCTCGAAAGAGAAGACCAGCCTGGGCACGAGAATTAATCCAAGATGCTGGAAAGTATGGTGCCCCAGAAGGATCCAGTAGAGAGAGCAAGAGACCAAGGCCATACTCCAGCTATGTAGCCTTGATGTGCAATCTTGTTGAAGAAGAACCAACTTGTTTTGAAGAAGCAGTGAAGAAGAAGGAGTGGCTGGATGCCATGAATGAAGAGTATCAGTCCATCATTAAGAATGATGTAATATTGTTATGAAATCATGGTGAGGATCTCAAGGCCAAGGCCCCGCCATCGATTTAGTGATGCATACGGGTTGCGTGCTAGCAATACACATTGGAAATTCAAATATCATGTAATATGCATTTTAATAAAAATACCCACAACTAGCTATGCAATGCAACAAAGAGATGGGGGCATGATTTCACAAGGAATTGGGAGAGAAAACATTCAAACCCTTGAGCCAATAGAGTCAAGCCAAGTGTCAATGAGGGAACCCATCAAACCCTCAACTACCCATGTTGACTTTTGTACCAAACCATTGATTGCTCCCAAGAGTTGGTTGGGGTAGTTAATGCCTTGGGAAGGGAGAGGTATGGTTGTCCAAATTCGGGTATGGACAAGCCACCCTTCATGGAAAATCGTGTTGGTCTCCTTAGGTAAGAAGAGAGCCACGAAATTGCTCTCCAAGCCATAATCCATGACCATTTCTTCCTCCCTCACGAGTTTAGAACTACCTGGGCGTTTTCTAGGCATGTGGAAAAACGCTTTCTTCATTTCCCCAGCAGAGAAGGGCGTTTTTCTATGTTGTATACCAGTGGGGAAGAGGGGAAAACGAATGGGGGTTCAATAGAGACCGTTTTGGGCTGCTGAAGGCTGAGATATTGGGGAAGAAATCATTTTTTTTTCCTCCTGGGGGTTGTTTGCCCCATCCCACAATCCGTTTTTGTTGGGAACGTTTTTGGGAAAACCCATGGCCATTTTATTTGTAATTCCCATTGTCTAAAATGTGTATCCCTGCCCCTGTTTGTGCTTACTGTGTGAATGAAGAGTGTGTTAGGTATGGGTATCCATGGCTTGAGCTTGAGTGTAAGCCTCCAGGGTTCAATTGTAGCCTGATAAACCCAGTTGGACTGGCTTGGCTAAAATGGATCGGTTAATGGACTGTGTGTGAGTGTGAATGTCCCCTTTTTCCTTATGAGAATCATGCCCAGCTCGGGGGTGGCCTTCGGATGGACTCAGTATAAGCTGTCGAAGAGCCTATGGCTGGGTGGAACGTTGCAGTGACATAGCTAGTTGCTTGGGACAATTGCAATGAAGATAAGTGTTTCTGTCTATGTATTTACTCCTGCAATGTTTAATTAATGACTGATTATTGATATGTTGAATGCATATGAAGAGTGTGTGAATGTTGTTTCGATTCCGTTGTGCATAATCTTCTTGTGTTACATCTGCACATTCATATTTTATTCCTTTCAATCAAATGAGTGGGCTGAATTTTGATTAAAAGCCCCATCGATTGGTAGTATGTTCCTTGCCTTGCAGTGGTCAGCAGGTGGGTACATGATATTTGGTATCAGAGCGAGGTTGCAGCATTGGGCCTCTATGGGCCAAATCCAATTACAGTCATCTCTGAAAGAAAGAAAGTTTTCAAATTTTTTAAGTCTGTTTGAAAAAGTTGTTTAAGACTTTTTCGGAAGGAATTCCCGAATGTCTTCCGAAACTGCGGAAGCATTCGGCGAATTGCTCCGAAACTGCGGAAGCATTCCGCGAGTTTTTCCGTAACGCGGAAGAGTTCGGGAAGTCGCCCCGAAATTTGCAGAAGGAATTCTCTTCCGAAATTTGCGGAAGGATTCCGTGAGTTGTCCCGCAACGCGAAAAAATTCGGCGAAATGCTCCGAAAAAGCAGAAAATTTTTCTAAGTATGTTTTGAAAATTTTTGTTTAAAGTCTGTTCAGGAAAGTGTTCCGAAACTGCGGAAGGATTCCGCGAACGGTTCCGAAATTGCGGAAGAGTTTGGGAAAGTCTTCCAAAACTGCGGAAGGATTCCGCGAACGGTTCCGAAATTGCGGAAGAGTTCAGGAAAGTCTTCCGAAACTACGGAAGGATTCCGCGAACGGTTCCGAAATTGTGGAAGAGTTCGGGAAAGTCTTCCGAAACTGCGGAAGGATTCCGCGAACGGTTCCGAAATTGCGGAAGAGTTCGGGAAAGTCTTCCGAAACTGCTGAAGGATTCCACGAACGGCTCCGGAATCGCGGAAGAATTCGGGAAAGTCTTCCGAAACGGCGGAAGCATTCTCCGAATGGCTCCGCAACGGAAGCCTTCATCGAATGGCTCCGCAGTTGCGGGAGCATTCGCCGAATGGCTCCGCAATTGCGGGAGCCTTCGCCGAATGGCTCCGCAATTGCGGGAGCCTTCGGTGAACCGCCCCGCAATTGCGGGAGCATTCGGTGAACCGCCCCGCAGTTGCGGGAGCGTTCGGTGAACCGCCCCGCAGTTGCGGAGAGTTTCCCAGAGAGAAAAAAAAAAGTAAAGTGACGAAAACTTGATTTTTGAATAGCAGGAACATCCGGACTCAGAATGGAATGATTTATGTGGGGCTCGAAGGCCATTGACGAGGGCCATGAAAGAACCAGTGAAGACCCCGAGCCCATTACTCTCCGATTTGACAGAAAATGGGGAATAGTGACTTTTGAAGGACGGAGTCACGAGACTTGACAGAAGGTCGGTTTGAGCTGAAATTGATCAGGCGCGGCCATGAAGCAGGCACGATGTTAAGTTCAGAATCTTGGAGCCAAACTCCAAAGGATGTGGAGTCGGGGTGAGCAAGAAGGCCAAAAAGCACTGTTCCGGGCCACTTTTTGGGGATTTTGAAAAGCTGATGTACAGTAAAAGTGACCCTAGATGTGGGAATCAAAAATTTTACTGAACTAGACATTTCATATTCTCATTAAGACGGACAGTTTCCGTTAGACGAAGATTTCCCAGAAATGCACCGTTTGGGAGATAGCCATTTTTGGCCCAAAATTTGGAATTTTGGAAAAGTGTGAAAAGCGAGAAGTAGTAAAACCGAGAAATTCATAGAAGATGAACGGTGCATCAGAATTAAAATCCGTGAATTGCTGAGTGTTCCTTGTTATATGGACTAACTTCGCCCGGTAGATAAGTTTTTGTGATTCCTCTTATATTTTCTTCCACAGGTGGCTAGAGTTGACATTCTAGACCAAAAATGCAACTGTGTAAAATGTGCAGAATTGGAGTGAAAGTTGTCATTTTTGAAGAGATGCAGTTTCTGCACCTGATGTCGGAATGGAGCATGAAGACAGGAATTGGAAAGCTTGTCCAACAGGGAACAATGATGCATGACCAGAGTTTGAATGAGGTCTACATACATCATAGATATTTAGTGCAGAAGAGCGCCCGCGGCTGTTTTGACAAACTGTCAAATTGTGTTGTCAATATGGGCAATTTCTACAATTGCATGATATGGAAGAGGAATTCCATGTTACAATGAGGGATCGAAAAGGGAGAATTCTTTAAACCCCTGTTTGTTATCATGCTTATAACTATGAAATTGTCATATGGCATAAAAATGTTAAGAATGTAAGGGATTACATAAATGTATATGCATTAGATGGCATCTTAACAAACATTGCATAATGCATATGGAAATGCTTGTGCATGAATGGGATATTGCATATTGGTAAAATAATGAAGTCTGCATCTGCAATGAACCACTAATGGAGAATGTTGTGGTTGATAATCACTATTGATGTTGGCATTGGTTGTAGGACCAAAGATAACAAAGAGCATGGCTAAATGCGCTGAGGATGTTGTTGCATGAAGCCAACAACCTTATGCAGAAAGGATGGTGCAACAAATCTATGATCATAAAGTTGGAAAAAGGACTGAACAACCTTGGTAAGAGGCCAACCGATCAGGTAACATTAGGCGATGTTAATGGTAACCATGCAGGTAATGATTATTGGAGCCTAATTGCATGAATGTTGAAAGAGGATTTGGTAAGAATCCTTCAACTATGTTTGAGCTATATTGATTTAGTTTGCATATGAATTTATATCATGCCATGTGTATGTTGGTTATGTGCTTGATAACCAAAGCAAGTGAGGACTGGTGGTCCCAATTATGGTAATGCAAGTTATATGAGATAGTCATGTTTCGATCATAATATGCTTGAATGCATAGTACTCATGAAACAATGCAAAGTAGCATTGAGTAGATGTGCATTAAGAGATTTTATAAATCTTGTGATGCATTGTATGAATGCATAGGGATGATACATATGTCATTGCAAAAATAAATAATGAATGAAAGGATGAATTGATGATAATTCGAGGATCACTTCATGGGCTGTTATGAATGATACGACTGTGAAATTTGATCTAGAGCTTATGAGGAGGAATCTCATGGTTGAGAGCTCTAAGTTCTGTTAGTAAGAACAGTTGTAAATATCAGATTTGTAATTGTTTCGGATTTGAAATTTTGCTAATAATTGCTAATGACTGTTTGGCTTATATGAAAATGTGTCAGGAGGACATGCTGTAAGTGGATGCTCCCGTATGGCAGCGGGCATAAGACCATAACGGGCAGAGTGGTGTCACTTACAGGAGCCAAACAATATGAGGATAGCCTCATGGATAAGAAAACCAATTTCTGTAGTAGACAGAATTGTAAATTCATAATTGAATTTAATTATTAATGCTATTGATTGGTTATGGAACAATCATATTTGAAGCTTATTGCTAAATGTTGCTGACTGTTTGGCTATTTGATAAAGTGTGCCAGGATGACACATTGCAGGAAGATCATGTGTGATGGCCTGCAGAAGCCAAACTAGATGGGAAGGATTCCATGCTTTGGAAATGGGTTTCGGGTGAAACGCCATTGTCTCAACCAAACAGCATGTCGGTAAACCATGAAAGTGAGATGGTAAAGCTATGCCTAGAAGGCATGTGAGACACATATGCAAAATGAATGAGTATTCTATGACCCTAGACAAGAACATGCATGTCTAAATTATTAGATTGAATATGCAGAGCATGTTTTATTACTTCATTATTGTTCTAGACTGCTTGAGTATGATTAGGGCCTACATGGCGCACATCAGGAAGGGGGTGCACACCTTTTCTGGTGCTAGGTCATGGTAGGGTTTTCAATATTGACTACACCCTAAGGGAATGGACGCATTCCTGGTGTTTCAATACTTGATAGTGAATGATATGAAATATGATTACGATTTTTGAGCAGCAATACTGATGAGTCTGCTTATCCTTCTTGTGCTATCAGCTTACACAGATTCAATTGGTGTTGCACGTAAGAGGAAAAGTGAAGAAAGGGTGCTCAAGAGGACTGTATGGGCAGTGGTAACCTTTCTACACTCACACTAAAGGACACTAGAAGGGGTGGATAGGCCCGGGGAGCTTTGTTGCAGAAAAGGGGTATCATCATTGTGTAGTGTGAGTGGGTATTGTGGGGCCATGCTAGCCTGCAGTCAAGTGAGTCACCTATGGAGTTCCTGTAGGGAACCACCGGTTGCATAAGAGAAGGAGCCACATAATCATACTATGTTGTTCATATTGCCTGATAAACCCAGTCGGTGTACTGGCTTGGCAATGGTTGTGGTATGCCTGATAAACCCAGTCGGCATACTGGCTTGGCATTGGTTATTTGCATGTTGTGGAGGTATTGGTTATTTGGGTGTTATTTCCTGACAAACCCAGTCGGAGAACTGGATTGGAAATGGTTATTGTATGCTTGATAAACCTAGTCGGCGTACTGGCTTAGCATACTGATTTTGAAATGCTTGATAAACCCAGTCGGCGTACTGGCTTAGCATACTGATTTTGAAATGCTTGAAAAACCCAGTCGGCGTACTGGCTTAGCATACTGATTTTGAAATGCTTGATAAACCCAGTCGGCGTACTGGCTTAGCATACTGATTTTAGGGATGCCTGATAAACCCAGTCGGCGTACTGGCTTGGCATTGCCTATTCGGATGATGTTGTGGAGCAGCATGTGTGCTGGCCAAGCATCCACCCCGCAGGTGATCCAAGGCTTGTAAAGCAGAGAAGGAAACCTGTGGAGTAGCGAGGAAAATGCACAATACAGATAAGTATTCATTTTCATTTATTTCTTATTTGGAATAATGAAGACTTCAGGTATAAGTCTTATGACAACCAAGCTAATACACTGTTGTTTCTTTGTTGGAAACCTTGGCCATTACAGGAAGCAAGGACCCTGAAAGAGCTATAAATGCTTGGTAAAGCCAGAGAGTAACTGGTTGGAGCTATAAATGCTTGGTAAAGCCAGAGAGTAACTGGTTGGAGCTATAAAATTCTTGGTAAATTCAGAGAATAGTTGGTGGGAACAGTAACCACTCGATGTTGTGGAGCAGCTGGCGTGCTGGCCAAACATTCCCTTAAACAATTGATAAAACCAGTCAGCGTACTGGCCTGGCATTGCCTATTTGAATGGTTGTGGAGTAGCCTGCGTGCTGGCCCAACATTCATTGTTGTATCCACGGGAAATCCAATGCTTGGAAAGCGAAGAAGGATCCTGTGGGATAAAGTGAAGACATCCTATAAAGATAAGTATTTGGTTATCTTGTAACTCTTGCTTATGAATATACATGTGTATATGATTTAATTATGATTTCTTAAATTCTCATTTGGAGATAAACCCTATGAAAATACACTAAACATGTGCATTGACTCAATGTTTGAGTGTAGGTATTGCTGGAAGCAAGGACTATGAAAGCATCTGGAGGATGCATGTGGACATGTGACCATCCTAAAGAGAGCTCAGTATGAGCGGTAATGAAAGATGGTGCTAGTGGAACTGTGTGGGTCCTAGCAGCCAAAGGTTCTGTAAGCGACAATGGGGAAGGGTTCCCTGGTTGAAAGCCATTAGACAGACCTTAGACACTAAAGTGTCATAACCAAGAAAGGGCAAGTCAAGCATTCACATTGAAGTGAAAGAGGCCAAGGAGCATGGAACCACTAGTGATGGTGTGGCTCCGGATTGGAACCAGATTAAGAGGGGGAAACTCTTACTCTTCTCTTTCCTTTTTTACTAATGCATCTCAGAAACAAAAGATTGTTGAGTGCATATCATGGCTGAAAATAGATTGTGCTCAATTGCTTGAGATGAAATGTGAATGCTGAAATAATAAATTTTCCTATATGAACATGAATGAATTCATGTGTATGTTGGGAAAGCATGAAATTATGGAAGTCCCATGAATAAAGCATGGACGTTCCAAGTCAATTAGGAAAAATAATTGACTAATTTTATTATTGTGTTATGCTGTCCTAACAGGAATTGCCATGATAAGTCTCACAGGAGAGACGGTGAAAGCCATTGATTACAGCTATTACTAGCCAAGTGTTGCTGGTGAGAAAAGAGAGAGCCATTCATGCACCATGATCATGGAAACCGACCAAAAGCTATTTGTTTTGGTTGGAAGTCTTCCTCAGATAGTTGCTGGGACAACAAGAAGGAGGGCATTCATGAAATTCTAGACTTGTGGATCAGCTAGAAGGTGAATAAAGGAAAGGGATTGCTCTGGAGCAATGCCCACCTGTAAAAGCTGGAAGACCAAAGCTGGCAGGAGACGCTGGTGGAAGCTAGAGGAATTGATCCTGAAATTTCAAGTAAAGGGGTAAAACGTAGGATAGACCTGTCACATTTTGTGAATTTTGAATCATGTGTAAAGTGGGTATTTATACCTAAGTGTTGGAACACCGAGGACGGTGTTATTCCAAGGGGAGGGGAATGTAATGTCCCCAGTTTGACCCCATGGCATTAACATTATAAATGATGTAATATTGTTATGAAATCATGGTGAGGAGCTCAAGGCCAAGGCCCCGCCATCGATTTAGTGATGCATACGGGTTGCGTGCTAGCAATACACATTGAAAATTCAAATATCATGTAATATGCATTTTAATAAAAATACCCACAACTAGCTATGCAATGCAACAAAGAGATGGGGGCATGATTTCACAAGGAATTGGGAGAGAAAACATTCAAACCCTTGAGCCAATAGAGTCAAGCCAAGTGTCAATGAGGGAACCCATCAAACCCTCAACTACCCATGTTGACTTTTGTACCAAACCATTGATTTCTCCCAAGAGTTGGTTGGGGTAGTTAATGCCTTGGGAAGGGAGAGGTATGGCTGTCCAAATTCAGGTATGGGCAAGCCACCCTTCATGGAAAATCGTGTTGGTCTCCTTGGGAAAGAAGAGAGCCATGAAATTTCTCTCCAAGCCATAATCCATGACCATTTCTTCCTCCCTCACGAGTTTAGAACTACCTGGGCGTTTTCCAGGCATGTGGAAAAACGCTTTCTTCATTTCCCCAGCAGAGAAGGGCATTTTTCTGTGTTGTATACCAGTGGGGAAGAGGGGAAAACGAATGGGGGTTCAATAGAGACCGTTTTGGGCTGCTGAAGGCTGAGATATTGGGGAAGAAATCGTTTTTTTTTTTCCTCCTGGGGGTTGTTTGCCCCATCCCACAATCCGTTTTTGTTGGGAACGTTTTTGGGAAAACCCATGGCCATTTTATTTGTAATTCCCATTGTCTAAAATGTGTATCCCTGCCCCTGTTTGTGCTTACTGTGTGAATGAAGAGTGTGTTGGGTATGGGTATCCATGGCTTGAGCTTGAGTGTAAGCCTCCAGGGTTCAATTGTAGCCTGATAAACCCAGTTGGACTGGCTTGGCTAAAATGGATCAGTTAATGGACTGTGTGTGAGTGTGAATGTCCCCTTTTTCCTTATGAGAATCATGCCCAGCTCGGGGGTGGCCTTCGGATGGACTCAGTATAAGCTGTCGAAGAGCCTATGGCTGGGTGGAACGTTGCAGCGACATAGCTAGTTGCTTGGGACAATTGCAATGAAGATAAGTGTTTCTGTCTATGTATTTACTCCTGCAATGTTTAATTAATGACTGATTATTGATATGTTGAATGCATATGAAGAGTGTGTGAATGTTGTTTTGATTCCGTTGTGCATAATCTTCTTGTGTTACATCTGCACATTCATATTTTATTCCTTTCAATCAAATGAGTGGGCTGAATTTTGATTAAAAGCCCCATCGATTGGTAGTATGTTCCTTGCCTTGCAGTGGTCAGCAGGTGGGTACATGACAATGTAGCAGCTTGTTCAGCTTGTGGTGAAGCAGTGTGGCTTCGCAAGATGTTGACAGGATTGTTCGATGCAGAGATTGATGCTACGGAGATACTCTGTGATAACCAGAGTTGCATCAAGATGACTGAGAATCCTGTGTTTCATGATAGATTGAAGCACATCGAAATTAAGTTCCACTATATCTGGGATATGGTGCAGAGGGGAGCTGTGAAGCTCGAGTATGTTCCTACAGAGGAACAAGTTGCTGATGTGCTGACTAAGCCTCTGGCTCGTGTGAAGTTTGAGTACTTTCGAGACAGGCTTGGTGTGGTCCAAAGGGACCTCTCTCGAAAGAGAGATTGACTGATGGTTCCAGCTCTCACGAGCTGATGCTTATCCATAGGGATGGATGCCTCTCCAAGGGTGAGGGAAGATCATTACTAGCTGACTGATGGTTCCATCTCTCACGAGTTGATGCATGTCCGTAGGGATGGATGCCTCTCCAGGGGTGAGGGAAGATCAGTACTAGCTGACTGATAGTTCCATCTCTCACGAGCTGATGCCTCTCAAGGGGTGAGGGAAGATCAGTGCTAGCTGACTGATGGTTCTAGCTCTCACGAGCTGATGCCTATCCGTAGGGATGGATGCCTCTCCAAGGGTGAGGGAATGTCAGTACTGGCTGACTGATAGTTCCAGCTCTCATGAGCTGATGCCTCTCCAGGGGTGAGGGAAGATCAATACTAGCTGACTAATAGTTCCAGCTCTCATGAGATGATGCCTCTCCAAGGGTGAGGGAAGATCAGTACTAGCTGACTGATAGTACCATCTCTCATGAGCTGATGCCTCTCCAGGGGTGAGGTAAGATTAGTACTGGCTGACTGATAGTATTAGTATGTAGATACTGATGTTTGTTGCAGGTGTTCCAGCTGATGGTGCTACTGATGGTGTTGTTCCAATAGATGGTGTTCCAGCGGACAATGGTGTGGTTTCAGCTGATGGTGTTCCAGCTGATGATGATGTTGTTCTAGTTGATGGTGTTGCTGATGTTTCTATCCCAGCAGATGATGTTCCAGTTGACGAGGTTGCTGACAGCAGAATATGTTCCAACCGATGATGTTGCTGATGAGGATGTTCCAGTAGATGATGTTCCAGTTGACGATGTTCTTGTTCCAGCAGCTGATGATTGTTGATGATGATGCTGCTGATGATGATCATATTCGGCAAATGATGATGTTTCTACTCCACAGATGATTCCCCAAGACAGATGATGATCCAAATCCTTCCTACGACATATAGAAGTTCACAAGTCAGTTGTGTAGATGTTGTTACCCGCATAATACCTTCCTAGTTAAGAGGGAGTGTTAAAATAATGTAACTGTGGAAGATATTCTATTTATATTATTGTATTCCTCTTACGAGAGTTGATGGTAATGTAATTAATAATGTAAAGGTCATTGAAAGAATCAATGTAAACCCTAGGACATGTGCCGGCCTAGAAAAGCCCCGGAAAGATTATTATATTATGTAATTGACCATTCAGTTAGACAAGTCGGCCCCATTAGGAAATTAGTCATCTCAACGAAAGAATATAAATAGGTGTGCTCTCTCTCATTTGTATTATCTCATTCACTCAAGCAAGCTCGCATTAGTGGAGAAGAGAGTGGCGCACAAGCAAGGGAGTAGTTGTTTTGTCTTGGGGTTATCTTGTACTTTGTGATTTCTATATTGAGGAAGGCTTTGCTCGGTTTTCTACCCCAAGAGGGTTTCCTAGGATAAATTGTGTCTCTTGTATTTTATGCTGTGCTTGTTTATCTTTCAGTAATTGTTTATATGCTATATGCTGCTCAAATGATAAGTGAAAACTAACAAAAGTTACATTAATTAATTAATTATGAAGTAAAATAGATAGTCACCCAAAACTAATATCTAACCACCAACTATTCCAATTTGGAATCATGTTGTAAATGTTGTAAATTCTAACACATAAATACTACATGTTATGAAATAAAATAGTTATTTACCAAAATTTAATGGTCAAAGTGCCAACTATTACATGTTCTAAAGTATAACACATCAATCGTACAAATAGGCAAAAATTGCATTCATTCATTGGTTATGAAGTAAAATAGTTATTTATCCAAATTTAATTGTCCAAGTGCCAACATTTCATGTTGTAAATTATAATATATAAATTCCAAAAATACACAAAAATTGCATTCATTGATTAATTGTGAAGTAAAATGCTTTCAATTTATCCAATTATTGGTTAATTTGCAATTATCACAAACTAATATCTTACGTATTGTTCTATTATTAACTTAACAATACGTAATCCAATATATTCATACATGTGTCAACTATTCCAATTTGGGATCCTAAACAATAACACATAAACCCTACAAATATGCAAAAGTTACTTGCATTCATTGATTTTGAAGTAAAATAGTTATTCTTGTAACTATTTATGGAAAAAAAAAGTAAAATAGTTATTCTTGTAACTATTTATGATAAAATCCCCCACGGCGGGTGTAGAAGGACGTGACCAGCCCCAGGCCTGGCCACGTGCTTGCCAATACGACCAACCACATGCCTTCCTGCATGCTCGTCCACTTGCCCTCCTTCTCCGACAGTGAAGCTGGGTACATGATGGCTCATCCCACCCATGCGTCCCACGCCAACTCTTAATTGTCTTCGGTAGTCGCCTCGTCCATGGCTCATTACATCGCCTACTTCAATACCTATCCCGTGTGTGCTCCATCTCGTCGGGATGCTCCTGTCTGCCTCAAGGTTCTAGCCATGATTACTCCAATGTAGATTGATGAATGGGGTTGTCCTGCAAGCAGCATAAGGAATGAAGCTCTGGACCACCAACACATTACACTGTGTCACAACCGCTTTGCTGACGCTTGGCTCTTGGTTGTTTTGCGCAAAGGGTCCACGAGAATTTGGCTCTACGGGGTTCGTTTCTCTAGTGTTCACTACGGTGTTTGGTTCTCTGGTGTTCAGCTCACAGGAACTTGGCTCCCTGGTTCGCAGCCCTCTCGGCTCTCTGGTCTTTAGCGGTCTGGTGCTACGCTCGCTAGGTTCTTCGGTGCTAGACGCTCTCGGCTCTCCCGACTTTCTTGGATCTCTAGGCTCTCTCGGCCCACTCGGCTCGCTCAGCCCTCTCGGCCCGCTCGACTCTCTCGACTCTCGTCGCTCTCCGGTGCTCTACTCCCTCTGCTCTCTGGTCAGTTTGTTGTGGAAGCAGACATGCCGCCCACCAAAAAAGCTAACACCCGACGCTTTGCACAACAAGCTGGCCCCTCCTCTGGTCCACCCATGCGCCTCATGCGCGGAGTTGTGGAGAAAGCTCGCAGATACAAAAATGTTATCCCGCAGAAAGCACAGGCTGAAATTTAGGAAGCTCAGCATGATGCTATGGTTTCGCGTAGATGCCTCATTGATGAGGAAATTCGCAATGAATTTGAGACCCTGGTTCCGGACCCAGGGTCTACCAGGGGAAGGGTTACCCTGTATCAGAAGACTCTTGATTACCACTAGTCCCAAAAATTGGTGCTTGGCACAGCACTTGTAGACAGAGATGAAGCCAAAGCGGAAATTCTTATGCAGCAGGACGAAATGGTCGACTTCCTGAAGCAGATTCTCTACAATCAGCAACAGTTGTCTCCCCATTTCGGGATCACTCTCGCCAAGGAACCTACTACCCACCCTGCCCAGGTTGGACAGACGGGTTATACCAGTAGTTAACTCTGTTTGTTTTTCCTTTTGTCTAGATTTCTGCAACTCTGATTTACGACACTTCTGCCTCATAGTATGTCTATTAAACTCCTTCTCTGTAACTATGATTTCCTCCTAGGATAACTGCTCTAAACTCAATTTGCAACTCTATTTTGGGGTCTGTTTTCTCGATTATGAGAGGGCCCGATACATCTCTGTCACTGTATATTTTTGTGAAAGTAATATAAGGATCTACATCTAGCTTACAAACAAACAAAAAACTATTTATGAGATAATTTATTTAAAATGTGGGGATGCATTAATGGAAATTGAAATTGAAATTCAATGTATATTTATATCAATGTATTTTACAATCTAGCCAATTTAAATTTTGAGCCGACATGTGACAGACGTGACACATCTCATCCACATTGAACTGTAAAAAGGGCCTCTTGGACCAATTAATTTTAATCTTTAATTTCTTTATTAATTAAATTTAATATATTAATCAAATGATTTTATATTAATTTTAAAATAATAACTATATTATCATAAAAAAATTATGTTACTTTTAAAATAATTTAATCATATTATCAACGTAATGTATCATAAATTCAAAGTGTAAACCATGTAAATAATTTAATTAGGAAAAAAAGGTCCATTTATCAATTTTATCAATATATCCCCAAGTGGGGTGCCATGTCGTTCAATACTTCGAGCTGGCTGACACATGGCCCATGCATGTGCTTGCCCACATGATGAGTCTACAACAAGCTTAGATGGGCATCCTTACTCGCAACTATGACATGAACTCATAGCCGACCGACATGCCTATCATCATTCTCCATGCATAAACGTAGAGAGCTTCCATCCCCAATGGAGGCTGAGATGACAATTCAACCGGGTAGGGTAGTTTGTTATGTTGGTCTTATCTTTTTGTACACATATCTCAGCTTGTTATGTTGTGTCCACTTAGTTTATAGGTTCTCTAAGTTTAGTTAGCTACTATGGTTTTATTATATGCAAATTACTCTAGACGATACTCAACCATGATAGACAATCTTTGTTCAGGCTCGTTTGGTAGGCACATTTTGAATCCGTGCCATTTTTTCGGGCATGGCTGGACCATGTTTTGTAACTGTAATTGTACCATCTCCTTTTTCTATTAATACGAAAGCTTACTTTAACAAAAACAATTTTGTCAATATAATTTGACCAATTTTAACTTGTAAGTTTAGAAAATTTTGTTAGTTTGAGAAAACTCCACCCATTGTAAAATATAGACTAGTTTGGAAATTGTTAGTCGTGAGAAAAATCAACCCGTTGTAAAATATAGACCAGTTTGGAAATTGTTAGTTGTGAGAAAAATCAACCCGTTGTAAAATATAGACCAGTTTGGAAATTGTTAGTCGTGAGAAAAATCAACCCGTTGTAAAATATAGACCAGTTTGGAAATTGTTAGTCGTGAGAAAAATCAACCCGTTGTATTAAAATATTGTCAAGTTTGGAATCGAAGTAAGGTAGTTAGTGTTTAGAACAAGGGAGGTGAAGTGTATTTTATCAGAGAAAAATCAATCCGTTGTATTAAAATATTGTCAAGTTTGGAATCGAAGTAAGGTAGTTAGTGTTTAGACCAAGGGAGGTGAAGTGTATTTTATCAAAGTAATTTGATTTCCAAGGCTCAAATAAAATTCAAAAGTCGACAGCAGGGTTCGAACCTGCACAGGTGAAGCCCAACAAATTTCGAGTCTGTCTCCTTAACCATTCGTACATATCGACAAACCTTGATATAATTTTTTGTAAGTTGTATTAAATAATAGGCTCCTAGTTTATATCGTAGTGGCCGAGAATCTCAAAGTAGAGGTAGCGGTAATATTATTATTATTAGTTAATAAGATAATTGTTGTTTGACATATGGTTAGATTTATTCTCTGTCATTCCATATCTATGGTATTGCATCTACTTAGCTCCTCAATGATATTTTTCAATTGTAAAGGGTGTTTATTCCAGGATTTTTATTCCTTTAATGTGAATCTTGAATCTGTTTTGTCGTAGAGAACCACTTCGTACTGAAGCTTCACAAGTAGTTGTTTATGCCCATTATGTGGGGACTATTGGAATCTTAATTATCCCTCGTTTTCGCTGTGGCTCGATTGATACAATTCGATTGATTGTAGCAATCTAGTTTCCTCCACCTTAAACACATTAATTTCAGCTGTGCCAGTGTATTTCCAAAAGATTGAGGATTCTATATGCAGTTGTACACAGTAAGAAAAACATTGAATTCAAAAAAATAAAAGGAATTTTACCAAAATTCTCTTTACCTCTCTGATTAGAATCAAAATTCGATCTGGGTGAGAGTCAAACTAGGACCAGATGGAATCAAAGGAATTTTACCAAAATTCTCTTTACCTCTATGATTAGAATCAAAATTCAATCTGGGTGAGAGTCAAACTAGGAACAGATGGAATCAGTTAGAAAATTGGATTGAAAAACCTTTCAAAGTGCTTTTTGGGATTATATTTTTCTTATATATGTCTTTATGTGTCATGTGGTTAGTTATATTGATACATGATGGATTATGCTTACATTGACATTCACAAGATTATTAAATTTAGTTAGTCATAGTTGAATATGGATGATAATGATTCATTATGGTTAACCTTATTTAACATGGTTGATTGTATCACCATGCTTGACTATCATTGGTTAACAATGGTTTGACCATGGTTGATTATGTTTGAATATCATTAACCATGGTTTGCACATGTGCATGGCTTTAAGTATGGTGCACAATGTTAAATCATTGTTGATTGCAATTGAACATGGGTTACTATGAGAAACTATAGTTGACTGAGCTTGATTATGGTTGATAATGGTTAAATAGGGTTGACTTGATTAATTGTGTTTGACTAAGGTTAGTTTTGGTTGACTATGGTTGAAAATGGTTGGTTATGTTCAACCATGGTTGATGGTTATGCTTGAGCATGGTTGACTAAGTTTGACGATGGTTCACCATGTTATGATATGGTTAGCAGTGGTTTGAATATGGTTGATTATGTTTGACTGTTGTTACCAATGGTTCACATGAATTGCTACATTGATTAATGGTTATGTTACATTACGACATCCATCAAGGGTTATGTCTCATTGAGTTTGTTTGGATTTGGTAGTCCATGGTTGACTATGGTTGACAATGATCAATTGTTGTTCACCATGGTTTCCTATGGTTCACAATGATTAACTATAGTTAAATATGGTTTGACCATGGTTGATTATATTTGACCACTATTGACTACGGTTGCCACATTTGACTATCATTGATTGTGGTTAACTATGGTTTACCATAATTGAATAAGGGTGACTATTGGAGAAAATGGTTGACCAAGATTCATTATGGCTAGTAATGGTTCTATATGGTTGAATTTGGTTTATAGTATTTGACTAAGGTTGACTTTTGTTGATCGTGATGGGATATGGTTGAATTTGGTTAGCTACATTTGACCATGTTTGATCATGGTTGACTATGTTCAGCATGTTAGGATATGATTAACAATGGTTTAACCATCATGGACCATGTTTGACTATGGTTGAAGATGGTTGGATATGTTTAACCATGGTTGATGGTTATGTTTCACCATGGTTGGCTATGGTTCACCATGTTGTGTGAAGGTTAAAAATGATTTGACGATGGTTGATTAAATCTCTAACCATCATAACCATGGCTCACATGTTTAGATATAGTTGATTATGACCATGATCAGTATGGTTGACAACAATTCACTATGGTTAACTATGCATCACCATGTTCAAGACTATGGTTAATTTTGGTTGATTATGGTTGACCATGTTTGACTATGGTTGAATATAATTGGCTATGTAACTATGTTTGACCATGGTTGATGGTTATCTTGAACCATGGTTGATGTCTATGTTTAATGATCTTTGACTATGGTTGAACATGGTAAACTATGGTTGATTGTGGCATATTATTTTTAACTATAGTAAACCTTGCATACATGGTTTGACAATGTTGATTATTATCAACCATGTTATTTTTAATTGCAATGTTCCTCATTGATTATCTTTCATTATAATATAAATCAAAGGTTATGTCATATTGAGTTTGGAAGACTTTGATTGGTTAGGTTTGACTATGGTTGATCATGTTTAGCTATGGATACATGTTGGCTCTAGTTGAACATGGTTTACTATGGTTGAGTATCCTTGTCCATGGTTGGGTATTGCTCAAAATGGTTGAAAATAAATCATTTATAAAAAAATTGACCATGGTTTACTATAGTTGACTCATATTATGCTTGATTGGGATGTATTCATGAATTGTTATATTGTATTGTGACTTTACTCAAGTGCTATGCTTAATTGTGATATTCCTAAATGGTTGTGTTACATTGTGACATTCATAGTGGCTATATTTATGTTGAATTGCTAGGTTCCTTAATGGTAATGTTACATTGTGACATTCATTAAGGGTTATGTTGCATTATGACATTCTTTAAGGGTTATGTCACATTAAGTTTGGCTTACTTTAGTTGGCTATGGTTTGCTATGGCTGACAATAATTATCAATGATTTATCTTAATGTTTAACTAATGTTGGCTATGGTTAAGTATTTTCCTCAATGATAATGTTGCATTGCGATGTTCAAGAGTTATGTTGCATTGAGTTTGGTTGAATTTGGTTGGCCATGGTTGACTATGGTTGATTATGGTTAATTATGTTTGACTATGGTTTTTTGCGGCTGGTGATGATGTCATTGTTAATCACGATTAATTATAGATTACTTTGTTGATTATGGTTGAACATGGTTGACTTTGGTTGAGTATGGTTGGCCATGGATGATTATTTTTAATTGTAGTAGACCATGTGGTTATTCTTTGACCATGTTATGCTTAATTATGACATATTAATGAACTTTTATGTCACATTGTGACATTCCACATGCATTATACTTAGTTGTGATATTTCTTAATAGTTATGTCACAATTCATAGTAGCCAACTTTTTGTCAAATTGTTAGTTTCCTCAATGGTTATGTTACATTGTGATGTTCATTAAGGGTTATACATGTCTCATTTAGTTTCATTGAACATGGTTGAATATGTTTGGTTGTAGTTGACTGTAGTTGACTATGGTGGATCGTGGTTGAAAATCATGGCCATCATTGACCTTTGTTGACATTCCTCAAGGGTTATGTTGATTGTAATGTTCGTTAAGGATTATGTCACAATGTGACATTTCTTAATGGTTATATTAAATTGCAACAATCCTAAATGATTGTGTTGACTATGGTGTGTTTGATTGAGTCTGGTTGAACATGGTTGATTATATCCCATAATGGTTTTTTACTTTTAATTATAGTGGACCATGGAGTCATTGCTTAATTATGGTTAACCAATGTATTCTTAATTGCGACATATTCAAGAACTTGTATGTTGCATTGTGACGTTCTTCAAGGGTTATGTTGCATTATGATATTCCTCAAGCATTAAATGCCTATTTCATTAAATTTGGACTTATTAGGCAAAATTTGGACTAAAAAAGTGTGAATTTAGACTTTCAAAGTGTCAATATCAACCTTTCTAAAGTGAAAAATTAGGTTATGAAAGTGACAATATTGGATTTGAAAAGTGTGTTTTTCTATTCGAATAGTGTGTTTTTTGACTACTTATGAACCCTAAAATTGCAGTTTTTTATTATGAAACTATGAATTTAAATTCAAAAAGTGTGAATTTCAAATAAAAAAATGCAAATTTTGATTTGAAAAGTGAAATTTTCATTTGGAAATGTGCAATATTTTAAGGTGAAAAGTGCAATGTCTATAATATTCAGTCCTTGTTTGAATAACAAGTTTATCAGTTCTTGTTTCTTTTTTGATACAGTATCAAGAATATCTAGCTTTTTACATAGATACTTTTAGTAGTTTCCAAATGAGGCAGAAATTCTCTACATAACTTGTATAGGAACAACTTACTTACATAGTAGTAACCAGTAAATGGTGTATTATGCATCACAGTAGTAATTGTTTTCAAATGCCTAGAGGCTAGTGGACGTTCTAGATGCTCTATGTTTGCTCACCCATCCAGGTTGATAGATAGACTAGAAGGATTGTAACAAAATATAAATTTGTCGGGATAAGATCCCATCAAGCGATATCCATAGTAACATCCATCCCACTCTCAACATTATGCTCCATCTGTTCTCGTTGTGCCTTAACTGCTGCAAGGCCCTTCTCATTTATTCTAATTTTTTCTCTTGTCCATCCTAGCCTTGGTGACCATGCCCATATGATTATATTTACACCAATAAACATATTTTCTTCTGCACTAACAACCCATTGTTGCTTTCTATTTAAGCAGTTTTTGTACAAAACCTTCAGATCCTTCGATGCTCCCATTGGCTTCCACCATTGCACCTCTACTTTGTAAGACCCAAGAGTACTAGCATATGAATCCTAATAAATATTACCAATTGCCCTACCCGACCATGTTGCACAATCTGGTTCTAGTGATTTCACAATGACCATTTGGCCCTTTACAACATCCACTCTTGGAATGAATTCATCTGTAGGCTTGTTACATATTGGTCCAACATAGCAATCCTACAAAGCAGGAACATTTACCTTCAAATAGGCATCCATAATTTCATGTTCAGATCTTGTAGGTTCACTACTATGAATATCATGGTTTTTCGATGGCCAAAAGTTAGTTGCTGACTGATCAACACTCTCGAAGGGACTGTCCAAAGCTTTATATACAACCTCCCAATAATTTAACTTGGGACGCAAAAATTGTTCACCTCCCTTCTCAATCCCTCGATTCCATAATGAAATATATGTTTCTATTCCTTTTTTTAATTCGTCAATGTCCGAAGGTATTTTTGATTGCAGATTTAATAACCTAGGTTGCCCCACTGACAAGTTTGCACTACCATCTAGCAATGACCGCCATAGATGAATAGGATATGACCAAGCTTCATCCTGAAGTGATGCCCTCCATTGCATGACTGGAATGTTAACTATGAGCTGAAATTTAAAAAAAATGACATTTTTTTATACCGGCGATCTTGGTATTTTCATCCAAAAGGTGGGGTTTCACAAAACTCTTAAAATCATAAATTTCATCAATTAGATAAGGGACATAGAAATTTTGATCTTCACATGTCCTATACGTATCCATAATTTTCAAGAGTGAAAATATATCCTTGCACATTAGCTTTACTGATAACCTTCCATAAGTTCCATATATGTCTTCATGGGTGCGTCCAACTGGGAGGAATCCAATTTCAACAATATTAAACACTCTCCTTGATGTTAAAAGAGATAAAAATGCAAATACAAAGTGATTTGTGTTATCGCCTGAACAATTATCCATTTGCAACAACAATATGGGTGGTAGTTTTCTATTTGGCATGTATTGATCAGTACCATCAACACACAATATATCATGTTGCATTACATATTGTTTGTATATCACACACTTTTCATATGACTCTGATTGCAATAGAGCATCATGAAATTAGTGCTTAGATGTTCTGCTTTTGTAGAGCAAATCACCATATTTATCAACCACTGGTTCTTCTAGACTCTTCAAGCATTTAACCAAGGATGTTACAGTGAAATTTGATCCCATCTCTAAAAATGAGAGGCTGAAATGGCCAAAACCCCTAGTCTTGTGCCCATGATTCAACATTCTAGTCAATGATATGGGAATATTAATAACATTACTAAAATATTTTTCCTTCTTACCCATCCTTGGAATGGAAAACTTTGACTTCTCCATTTTGTCATGAACAATACTCAGAAAAGTCTTTGGATTTTTTTGTGAAGCTAATCTGTGGGAATAATACACTTGGTGATAACTTGCGATATATTTATTATGAGATGTTTGATGTCCTTGCAACCTCCCCACCTCAGCTGGATTAGTGGTCCCCTTTAGCCTATCATGTATTGTAATGCACTCATTACACCTTGCAAAGGAGTTTGCTTTAGAAATTTTAACATCTCAAAATTATTCTCTCATCACCTTGCTAAAGGAGGATTGTGATACTGGAGGCAAACCAATACTTCTAATTTCTTCATTTTCCATTTTTTACAGCAAACCATGGGACATATTAGATGGCAATAATTTGGCAAGGTTGTCCTTGTTCCATCTTCACTGATTAATCGTGTAAGATGTGGATATTTGTATGAATTCTCTTCTACAAATTTATTAATAGTAGCTACCAGTGTAACAATGTTTTCCCTGGATTTTTCCAAGCCACTGTTACCATGCACAACTCTCCCATCACCATTCAAGAACATGCTTTTATAATTGTAAAAAGTGCTCCTTTTTATCCCATGGAATTTATACCATGCATTTTGACAGACGTCTATTGTGTCTAATCTCATTGTAAACATGCTTCTTTGGCCACATGAGCATTTGATCCCATAGAATTTATAACATACTGTCTTCTTGAATTTCCATTCATACTATGAGATTTATTCACACATTCAACTATCGATTGAAGTGAAATTTTTGATATACAAATATTTGAGCAACAATGTTCAGTGAAATTTTTTGAAAGGAATGCAGCCTGGTCAATTCCAAGCCTGTAAGGTACTGAGCTTGAATTTCTTTCAGAAATTTTGTTCCAGCTTGCCACTTTACAGAATTGTATGGCCTTGTTCCATTACCTTTAACATATGTATATTCACAATGGGGAGTACCTGGAATGACCATCTGTAAAGAACATTCTTTAAAAAAATTCCAAATGTTGACCATGTCTTCGTCTATGTTCTTTTTTAGTATAACAATGAAAGGAACATCATTGAGGTCAAGCAAATTGATTGCATGTCATATTAACAGAGAGCCTTCAAATACACCACAATCCTCACAATTGCATAATACTTTATGAACTAAAATACCAAACTCACCAACATCTTGTGGTTTGAATTGTACAATTTCTCCTTCAAAAACACTTGACACTATTCCCCAAGCAACATAATGTGGCTTTAAAGAACATTGATGTATCAAATTAACTTTCTCTCCCACAAACTTGATATTGTGATTTTGGCTTAATACTTTCAAAGTAGTTTCAGATTGATTATTGTTGAAATTGTTCTCAACAGAAAGCAATGTTTCTGTATTAAAATCTATGATTCTTTTAATTGGCCATACTACAAAACCTCCACTACTTAACCCTGGACAACATTCCATACAAGAAAAAACCACTTCATCCACCAGAATACCAAAGGAGAAGTCACCCAAAAACGTTCCCCTAAATCAGTCCCACTCACATTTGTTACAAAACTTATGGAAATGCAATCCTTACATTCTGAACATTTATGTAACAACTTAAATTTTCTCATAATAAAAGAAGATTTATTGTCAGTTGTTATAATATGTTCTACACTCGTCAAAGTAGAAGTTGTTATATCATTCACCTCATTCTCTTCAAGAGCAGATCCAATGTGGTTAATGATCTCAGATGCAGGCCATTGAATATAACCACCAACTACCTCTAACGATGTATATGCACCTTCTGATGGATAGGGCAATTGAGGACCTACATTTAAAATATTGGTAACGTTTATAATGATACATCCATCATGAATGCTGATATTATGCAATATTTTTCTTTCTGGAAAAGAGATTCCTTCAACAACTTTCAATCCATTCAAAAGGAGGTCCACACATTGTTGAGAACCAAACTCCATTTCAAAAGCGATTTCTGAAATACAAAATAACAGGAGCACATTAAAAATAATATTTATTTTAAACAAAGAATATTTTTTTCCACTAGTATATATTATCAAATAAGTCAATGCTCTACAAGTTAATAGAATTATTGTAAGCTATCGTTATCCATAAGACGATAAATGAGAAAACGTTCCTCACTATGAAGAAAATGTTCAGAGTTCTAGTAACAACAATCTCATGTAGATTTACCATGCTATTGTTTTTTGAGAAGGAATCAATTTCAGAAGGAGCGGACGATCCTTCCTAATTGGATACAATGTAATTGTTGATTAGAATAAATCCATGAGATAAAGAGGTGCCACCGAATGCTCAAAAGGTAATTTGTTGGTTTCATTGGAAGGCGCTCAATGCGATGATGGATGAATGAGTGACTAATTCTTTGAGGAAGGAGCAGTCATTCCTCCTTAAAAGGGTCCCTTGGACCATAGAGGTTGGAAATATTTATTGAGATAATATATTATTGGTAAGATTTAAATATTATTTCTTTATGTATTTGAATTATGAATTCTATTAGGCAGTGTGAATAAAGGATGGGTGTCCTTAGCCATCTAGCATGCATATGTTTGAACAATTGACGATTTCATTGAAATAATATATGATCTACTACATTCCTCACCTCCAAAATTAAACCACTCGGGGAAGGAGACACCACTCTTTTGCTAAGAAAATTCTTGAAATATTCACCAAAATCATATACGATTTGCTGAATTCTTGAAACTCCAAAATGGACTTGCTTGGTAAAAAGGTGGTGGCTCTTTCTTCTAACCTGTTGGGTTGGGCCCAAGTGGGTTGGAAAAATATACAAGTATGGAAAAGCACGCGTAGCGCATTGCGGAAGGAAGAGAAAGCAGTTTTGGTGAAAGCACATTGCGCGCGACGGATAATTTTAAGGTTTTGCGCGTGTTGCGTGATGGCAATGACTAAGGCATGGTCGCACAGTAGGACGATGCACATGGTAGCACATGAGCTATTTTTGGGTAGAACATGGGTAAAGGTCAGACGAGGATATGAACTATTTTGGGTAAGCAATAGGTGGATGATAGATGAAAGTGACCTGTTCGAATGTGTGGCGACAAGCAGTTGAGAAGCTAGGCCACGACACCGATGGCGACAGGTAAGCGAAGGAGTGGAAAGGGACAGGCCATGATGTAGTTGTAACCATTTTGAGGACTGCGACTATCAGAAGAGCATGTGAGCCACGAGTGGCCCGGCTGGAGCAAGCGGAGCAGGCTATCGACGGCAACAGCTAGGGTGGCATTTAGCCACGCCAGTTTTCAAAACCTTAGGGTTTCGACCTAATGATTGTAAAGACATGACCTACGGGCATGATTTCTAAATAAGGAACAATATTGTAAGGGAAAGGTGACTCTTCATTTTTGTTAAGTGTTGATTATTGTAGAATCTTAAGCTTAGAAAAGCCATTGTAAAGGCTCTGCAGCTGAGTGTGCAGAGACATATCAGAGAGAAGAGAATCTGTAGCTGAGTGCATAGACTAAGAACGGTTGTACCCTTCCCATTAAGAGCAATATTAACAACCGTTCTTGTGGACGTAGCCTCCATCCGGGGGGTGAACCATGTTAAATTCTGTGTTGTGTGACCAATGTGTGTTTATAATTGTTTAGTTGCTTGGTATGAATGTTTAATGCTGGAAACTTCTGTTATGTGATTGCTTTTATATGTATTCGTCGTAGAGAATGGGAATAATATGTTAAGTAATGCATGCACAGAGGAATGTTAAGTATTCAACATGTATCAATATATTGATTGGAATGTATGAATCTATCTATTGGTCAAGTAGTGAACACTGAGTTTAAGCGCAGCGTTGGAGCGCACAGTAAAGTATGTTATTAAACCACCGGCAATTTACTGATAAGAACTTGAACAGAATAAAGGGATAAAGAATGCTAAGTAGAGTGGTTATAGAATTGAACACCCTAGCAAGGACATGCATTTTGGTTGATGCGCCAAGTCATTGACGATTGCTGCGGGGTAAGATGTTGATAGCTTACTATCGTAATGCAGAGGTACCCTGTATCGCATAGTCATTAGAGGCGCAAGTGCGCAAGCGCAGTTGCGCGCCGAAGTACCCAACGTGGAACAGAAGGTTCACGCAATTATCTATCCATGCAACCCGCAAGGTGTTGCGCTGCTTATTAGACTTTCCCCGCCCATTGCATCACTCGGTTGTGGAAACTTGATTCTGCAACCACCCCCTCAGCTTCGCCTCGGGTGAGACCTCAGGCTGCGCGCAGCCTGTTGCCGAAAGGGCCGATGAATTAGGGTTTTGTTGGTTCCTTGAACCGTGAAGTACATGGGTCTACACTGGAAACCTTAAGAAGGTGATCTATAGCTAATAAATGGTTTCGTTGCTCGGCTAAGACGAGTGATGCGATAGAGTATTGGAAAGTAATGTGTGAAGAAGAATAATTAGTTCCTATTCAGTTCAGATATTTGAGAAAAGAAAAAAAAGATACAAGATCGCGATGAGTTCCACACAAATAGGTTGCACAGAAGCAATGTACAATGATGAGATCTTCAGCTCAGAGGACCTCCTTTTGCTGAGGAGGGAAGTAATATCAATAAATCAGTTCCTCACTGGTACCATCGGCTTGCTTGAGCTTGGCGTTCAAGCAGATGAAATGACAGTTGTGGATGTACTCAACATAGCCTTGAGTGACGATACTGACTACATTCACACTCAAGACCTCAACACCATGACAATAATTGAAGATCTCAATCAGCACCATTGACAGGACCTTTCTTCTCTCTTTAATGTTATAGCTCTCTATATTTATGCAGAGTTTGATAACTTTGTTAACTTTATAGTAACCAGAGTATTGAAGCTGCACCACAACCCATATCGGAAAGAGGAGACTAAGATCTACATTCCCACAAATATCTGGTTCAAAGTTCAGCACCGTTGGAAAAGGAAAGGAGTGACGCGTGCTACCAATCTCGCTAAAACGCTACGTAGATTAGAACAGGAAGTAAAAAAGGAGCAACGCGGTACTAGGCCGAGATGTTGTTCGCAAAGGTAGCCGAATGCCCGACATGAGGAGCATCAAGGAAGGTTGTTCGATAGAGAACAGTGCACGATTCATCTGCTAAACTGTTAAATGGAGTACGGTTGTCCAGACAGTGCGACCTTATCCGAAACTGCCATAGCCACTCATTAGAAGACCATCAAAACCACTTGACAATACGTAATAACGACGACAACTGAGATCCCGACGGTGGAAGACACGGTTCAAGTTGGCGTGACACCATACATCCAGACAACACAAGTAAAATTCCATCACATTCATAAATGATTATCTAGCTACCCATGCGGTAGGTCACTACATCGACACTTGGCATGCGGCTGCCGTAAACGTAGCATGATTAGCATTGAGCACACATCACGGGGGGACGACGCCAGCTAATCATCTTACATGGGTGCCAACGTGGATACTCCAGTTCAAAGCATGCGAATCATGTGAAGCGGATCCCCCCTGGGGATTCTACAATACCGGGACAACAGCGAAGCAGGCTATATATACTGAACCCTAGAAGCGTTGAGAAAACAATTCTTAGTTATAATATTTTCCCACGGTAGTGATTGAACCCGGGATATACTCTAAAGAGTTGCTAGTTGAAAGATAGGCCAAGAAGGCCTTAGAAGAGATAACTGACCAAGTGCCATGGTGCACTTCATCTCCAATAGAAGCACCACAGGTGCCCTAAGATCTAGGACGACAAGCGTCCATGAGCAATCTGCAGAAGCATCTGTTGTAGCTCTCAGGAGACATCACCCTGGGGTTTCATCCGAGATGTATACGGAGTTCCTAACCGATAAGAGTAATGTGGCACTCGGTAGGCTTAACCATCGAGTTTCATTCGAGATGTCTACGTGATTACTGATCCTTGAAGGAACCACGGTCTCCCTGCATATAGAATCACCAGGAGCAAGGGCGGATAAAGCTCAGCAGGAGACAACCCAAGCCGCGAAACAGATGTGCTAGAACAGCTGGCCTGTTTCCCAACTTGGTGACATGGAAGAACTTGTGCGCTAGCTAGACAACCGATGGACCACTTAGAAAGGCGCATAAGAGGTAGATGATCAAGGTTCCGCGCGAATGACGATCGTTGACAGAAAGTACATGACAGCGACCCACGCCCCGTCAGTCTGTTCCAAGAGATACATGACCATGATATTGATCTTTAGAGGGATATCACTGCGATGTTCATTGCAACCTATCCGTAGTTTTCTCTAAATTTGAACAAAAAGCCAAGAACATAATTGCGGAGTTACAAGGAACTCTACAAAGCTTCACAGTAAAGCTTGGGACGATGGAAGACGCAACACCAGGGTCCACAAGTGGAAGTGGCTCGGGACGAGCCACAGGTGAGTGTTAGGGGCCTGTTGGGCTTGGCCCAAGTGGGTTGGAAAAATATACAAGTATGGAAAAGCATGCGTAGAGCACTGCGACAGGAAGAGAAAGCAGTTTTGGTGAAAGAGCATTGCACGTGGCGGCAGGCGACGGACAATTTTGATGTTTTGCGCGTGTCGCGCGATGGCAATGACTAAGGCATGGTCGCGCAGTAGGACGATGCGCATGAGCTATTTTTGGCAGAACATGGGTAAAGGTCAGACGAGGATATGACCTATTTTTGGTAAGGAATAGGTGGATGACAGATGAAAGCGACCTATTCGAACGTGTGGCGGAAAGCAGTTGAGAAGCTAGGCCACGACACCGATGGTGACAGGTAGGAGAACGAGTGGAAAGGGACAGGCCATGATGTAGTTGTAACCATTTTGAGGACTACGGCTATTAGAAGAGCGTGTGAGCCACGAGTGGCCCAGCTGGAGCAAGTGGAGCAGGCTATTGACGGCTACACCTAGGGTGGCAGTTAGCCACGCCAGTTTTGGAAACCTTAGGGTTTCGGCCTAATGATTGTAAAGACATGACCTACGGGCATGATCTATAAATAAGGCACAATATTGTAAGGGAAGGGTGACTCTTCATTTTTGTTAAGTGTTGATTATTGTAGAATCTTAAGCTTAGAAAAGCCATTGTAAAGGCTCTGCAGCTGAGTGCGCAGAGACATATCAGAGAGAAGAGAGTTTGCAGTTGAGTGCGCAGACTAAGAACGGTTGTACCCTTCCCATTAAGAGAAATATTAACAACCGTTCTTGTGGACGTAGCCTCCATGCGAGGGGTGAACCACATTAAATTTTGTGTTGTGTGACCAATATGTGTTTATGATTGTTTAATTGCTTGGTATGAATGTTTAATGCTGGAAACTTCTGTTATGTGATTGCTTTTATATGTATTCGCCGCAGAGAATGGGAATAATATGTTAAGCAATGCATGCGCAGAGGAATGTTAAGTATTCAACATGTATGAATCTGTCGATTGGAATGTATGAATCTATCTATTGGTCAAGTAGTGAACACTGAGTTTAATCCCAGCGTTGGAGCGCATATTAAAGTATGTTATTAAACCACCCGCAATTTACTGATAAGAACTTGAACGGAATAAAGGAATAAAGAATGCTAAGTAGAGTGGTTAGAGTTGAACACCCTGGCAAGGACGCGCAGTTTGGTTGATGCGCCGAGTCATTGACGGTTGCACCGGGGTAAGCTGTTGATATCTTACTGTCGTAATGTAGAGGTACCCTATATCTCATAGTTATTAGAGGCGCAAGTGCGCAAGCGCAATTGCGCGCCGAAGTACCCAACGCGGAACAAAAGGTTCGCGCAGTTATCTATCCGCGCAACCCGCAAAGCATTGCGCTTATTATTAGCCTTCCCCCTCCATTGCATCACCCGGTTGTGGAAACTTGATTCCGCAACCACCCCCTCAGCTTCACCTCGGGTGAGACCTCAGGCTGCGCGCAGCCTATTGCCGAAAGGGCCGATGAATTGGGGTTTTGTTGGTTCCTTGAACTGCGAAGTACCTGGGTCTACACTGGAAACCTCAAGAAGGTGATCTACAACCAACATGACCATCTACTTTCCCCAACCCCAAAATGGAAACCCTTGAGAAAGGATCTACCGCTCTTTCTGAGATAAGAATCTTTTATAAAAGGGTCCATACATATAAAGATCAATCGTTCATTTTCTATCTTGTCCTTGCAGGGGTGGACACTCTTTAAATGATTTACATCTTCACATAAATCATATATGTTCTTCATAATTATTAAAAATACAAAATTGACCTACTTGGGGATAAAGTGGCAACTCTTTCTCCTCAGCATCTACTTTCACCACCCAAAAATAGAACAACTTGAGGAAGGATCGACCATTCTTTCTATGAGAAAATTTATACTTTCCAAGAAAATGGATGAAGCAAATTTCCAATGAGATTTATTGTTAAAGTGTCGATATCTACTTTCCACGCCCCTAAAAAAGAACCCCTTGAAGAAGAAGCGACTGGTCTTTCTCCTCAACATCCACTTTCAACACAACAAAATAGAGCAACTTGAGGAAGGAGCGATCTTTCTCTGAGAAAATTTCCACTTTCTAGTAAACTGTTTGAAGCAAGGTTCCTATGAAATTTGTGGTTAAAGTGACGGTATCTACATTCCACACTCCTTAAAAAGAACCCCTAAATGAAGGAGATGATGCTCTTTCTTCTCAACATCTACTTCCAACACCCCAAAATATAACAACTTGAGGAAAGAGCAGATGATTTTTCTCTGAGAAAATTTTCACTTGTCAGCAAACTGTTTAAGGGAAAAATCCTATGAAATTTGTGCTTAAGGTTCCTATATATGCTTTCCCCACCGCTTAAAAAGAGAGCATGGAGAAAGGAGAAGATTCTCTTTCTCCTCAACATATACTTTCAACTCCCCAAAATAGAGCAAATTGAGGAAAGAGTGGTCGCTCTTTCTCTGAAAACATTTCCACTTGCCAGCAAACTGTTTGAAGCAAAGTTCCTAGGAAAATTGTGTTTAAAGTGTCGATGTCTACTTTTCTCACTTTTAAAAAAGAACCCCTGAGGGAAGGAGTGGACACTCTTTCTCCTCAACATGTACTTCCAACACCCCAACATAGAACAATTTGATGAAAGAGCGGTCTCTCTTTCTCTGAGAAAATTTCCGCTTTCCAGCAAACTCTTTGAAACAAAATTACTATGAATTTTGTTGTTAAAATGTTGATATCTACTTTTCCCACCCCAAAATAGAATCCCTGGAGGAAGGAGTGAACACTCTTTCGCCTCAGTATCTACTTTAAACACCCCAAAATAAAACATCTTGAGGAAAGAGCGGCTGCCTCTTGCTCTGACAAAATTTCCACTTGCCAGCAAACTGTTTAAAGCAAAGTTCCTATCAAATTTGTGATTAAGGTACCAATATCTACTTTCCCGAACCCTTAAAAAGAACCCATGGAGGAAGGAGCGGACACTCTTTCTCCCTAGCATATACTTTCATTAGCCCGAAATAGAACAACATGAGGAAATAACGGCCTCTCTTTCTTTGAGAAAATTTCCACTTTCTAGCAAACTGTTTCAAGCAAAGTTCCTATGAAATTTATGTTTAATGTGCCGATATCTAGTATCCCCACCCCTAAAAAAGAACACCTGGAGAAAGGAGTGAATGCTCTTTCTCCTCACCGTATTCTTTCAACACCCCAAAAAAGAACAACTTGAAGAAAGAGCGGCCGCTCTTTCTCTGACAAAATGTTCGAAGCAATGTTCCCATGAAATTTGTGTTTAGAGTGTCGATATCTACTTTCCCCACTCCTAATTAAAATCCGTAGAGGAAGGAGCGGATGCTCTTTCTCCTCAACATCTACTTCCAACACCCCAAAATAGAACAACCTGAGGAAAGAGCGACCTCTCTTTCTCTGACAAAATTTCCACTTGCCCACAAACTCTTTGAAGCAAAATTTCTATAATTTTTGTTGTTAAAATGTCGATATATAGTTTCCTAGGGTGACATGTGGAATGCTCAGATGGTGACACGTGGTGCATTTACAGAGCGCCACGGGGTAGGTGACCTGTTGCCAACTTCCGAATTCCGCATCGGAACAGTTGGACGTCGGGATTCGGGATGGCATAAAGTAAGTTCTTGGTTACCGACTTCCGACTTCCTCACTAGAACAATCAGATGTCGGGATTCGGGATGTCATAAATACAAATTTGCATCTTCCCGCTCTTGCAAATTCTTCAAAATGTCTGAGAATTCATTCGAGCTCTCTTTATTTGCAATCATTTCCCAATGAGACTTGGGAACATATGTATATGAAAAATTTCTATTGGCTACCCTCATATTTGAAATTATTTGGTGAGGATCATATGATTTTAGATTTTGTTTGCTCTAGGCTTAATTGCTTTAGATATTCATCCATATATTGTAGAGCTTTAATCCTTTTATTAAAAATGACCCCACATCACTTGGCAGCAAGAATTCTCTTTCATATTTGAAATGAACACAATGCATGTGGTCAAACATGAACCTCTGCCTATTGTATTCCATGGAAAATACTCTAGGAGTAAGGAATGAAGGTAGATTATAAGTTTTTCCCTCAAATCCATAGATCCTCAAAATTGCATAATATTCATACAATAACCAATCCCCTACTCTTATATCTGATATTAATTGTAAAATATTCTTATTTTATGGGAACATCCTTGGAGGAGGAGCATCATGCATTAAAGAATAAGTGATTGACATGAACTTATTGGAAAACTCTTTATAATTTGGGTTCCTTGGCTTTGTGAGAATGAGATTGCTCCATTCAAATACAAGCAAGGGATTTCCAGCTTCATCCTTAGTTTGCAGATTTAGCTCACTATAGAATTATGAATTTTGGTACAGGAACATATAACACATGTATGAAGGGTACCTAAACCTTTCTAGAGCAATAATATCTGACAATAAGGTGTTGATGGCCTAGGATAAGTATTCACAAAATTGAAACTTATGAGGCATGACAACAAGAGCTGGGTTCAAACAATTGAAAAAACCTAGAATTGCCTCATCAAAAATATAATCATTGTCATAACCTAACCAAGTACAAATCAAGGATGTATTCTCTCTAGCGTTCTCATGGAGGACAATGTTTTCATATGGAGGAGGTAAAGGATTGGTTGCAATCCCCTACTCCAAATAGTGAGATGGGTATTGGATTCTTTCCAAGGGCTTGTGGGATATGTATGCTATAAATAGGTTCTGTTTATTTAAGGGAAGAAGAATTCGGTGTTCTAGGAAACATAACATCTTAGCAATATTTTATGTGTTTACAATGCATATTATTTTTGAGTAATCTACATTTATTATGGCCTTTTAACCAGGGGAATATCTGATGGAGCACCATGTCATGAATTCAGGAAAATAGAATATATGTGGCAGATAGCTCTGGCTAAATTGGTCTCCCAAAGGTGATGGGGATCCCAACCATCTGTGGCTTGGGATCTAGCTTCTTTAAGAGTGGCAATTAGGTTTGAGCTCGTTATAATAGTATCATAGATGTCAGTGTGATGTTCAATGATGTGCTCATCACTAACAGATTTGGGTTATTTTCTAAGATTTAGGTTTTTATGCAAATGCCATTTTAGGTTTTATTGCAGGGTTTAGCTGTGCTGGGCTAGGTTGATATTTTACTGAATTACAATGATTTAGATAAATTTTAACAACTAAAAACAATGTTAAACAGACATATTGGTTAATAGATTTAACTAGAAGGTTAAAGGTCATTAGAAGTCAGCAACTCAGGGGAGGGTATGGTTGACTAGAATGGGTTTAGCAAGGTTGCTTGGGCACTGATAGCAGACTTATTCTCCTCATAAAATGGAAATATAGGGAAATATCCAATTTAACACAAACATTGTTTTCATTTACCCATACTACCTGTTTTAAGAATTCTAGAGCATAACAATTTAAATTTCCATCTTGTAATTTCACTTTCTTCAATTAGAGAGAGACGAGAGCAGTACCTGGAAGTGGAGATGTCCAAGCAACTCAACAATTTCACTTTCTTCAATTCCGAATATGAATCGGATATATCGTACTTGTTTTCAATTGCAAAGCACCCCGGATCGACTATATCACTCAACAAGATACACAAGCAAGTGACCTTTGTTAAACACAGAGTCCTCCCTAGGGATTCAAAACTTCCCCGACATTGCTTAAGATCCATAATAGAAATTGATTTTAGAGTGAAGTTCTTCAGATCTCCTGAGGGGTAATAACCCCATTCAAATTCACACAATCCCACTCCTATCTAGCAATAGAGAGATTGAGTACGAGCATGCTACGAATTTTTTTTGACTAGATGGTTTCATCCCTACGCAGTTGGGGCATAGGCCATGGCTGCCCTTTGATGGTGGACACAACTTCAATGGGGCTTGAAGAAGCTCTGGCTAGCAAGGAAAGACACGCAGGAATCAAGGAAGGTCTAGATATGCATGAACCTCACATTAGTGGCTCGACCAACTGGGTGCGAATTACATTGCTATATTAATACTCATATACGTTGACCAAAATTTTGAGAAACTTAGTCACATGACATCATAGTTTCCCATGGCCACGTGGAAGCTCTATAAATATTTTATAATACATTATTTTTATATAGTTTACATTGATTTGTTTTATAATAACTTTACATTAAGAATTTATATTATATTATTTTAAAAAATTTGTGTTATAATTTAAATTTAATTGCACCAAGAGGCACATTCAACAGTCCATTATTAGGGCCAGGGATCAAATTTAAAGGGTAGGGTCCTATTTCAGTTTGAATGGATAGGATATACTGAACCCTTCAATGCTAACATGTTTTTTTTTGTAAGCAGCATAAGGAAAATATATTAAAGTACAAAAAGAGTTACATTCACATGAGAATCTGTAGATTCATGAGCTTTTTGAAGCTTCTCATGGAGCAGAAAAAAAAAGTAGGAACCTCCATAGTCTTTCCCATCAGTGGGCTGAGCAGTATTGACATAGTTACAACTGACCAGTAAAAACATAGACTAAACTAGACTTGAAGGAAATGCTAGAGTCTGACAGAAGACCATTAAGCTAAAACACGGAAAGACAGATAACGCTAACCGCAAAAAAAGAGGAGTTGGGCTCACTCAGAGCTGTTCTAGGAGATAGCTTATGCATTTTGGGAACAAGGTTTGTATTCAATGATAGGGCAGTTTTTGAAGAATTCCTTGTCCCAATTCTGGGTTGGGAGTTTGATAGCAAGTGGCTTTGTCTTGCGTGGAGTGATTGCGTCATCCTCAGTATTTCTAACCCGCTTGTAGTGTAGGGTGTCAATTGTCGAGGGCGTTGGGAAGGAAGTCCCAGGGGGAGGGCCCCCCTATAACATGACCGCAGCAGGAGAGATTGGCCCTTAGGAGGGGCCATGAACCGGAGCAGAGCCTTCCGCATGGAAACACCAAGGGAATCGGGCAGGGAGTTGTCTGTAGTGTGGGTATCAGTAATTGTTGCGGCACCATCAGCTTGGACATTCATATTTCCTGCCAATCCTTCAGAGTGAGCTAAAGGAACAAAATCATGGGGAGGAGTGGAATAACGGAACATAGAGTATCTTCGACCTGCCAAATTGGCTTCCAGAGCATCCAACATTCCATCCAAATGAGCCATATGTCCCCTGGTGTCCATAATTTCCACCTTGGCCATGTTCCAGTTGGTCAACATTTCTTCAACCAACGTTCCCAACATATTTTTCATTAACCAGTAGTAATTGACTTGGTTACCCTGGTTTCCGAAAGCCAGAATTTCAACAACACTATGAGATTCCCAGTCATCCACCAACCCGCGGACAGGGATAGAGATGTCGTCATAGCCACTATTGGATTTCTTTTCCTTCTCAGCTGAAGTGGCAGTCTTTCCAACACTATGAGCAGCTCCTCGCTTAGAAGTGTCGCGCGTATGAGTCATGGTGCTGTCAGCTAGATCACCGAAGAACGAAGAAGGGGCAGAGCTCTCTACAGTTTCAATGGGAAGAGGATAATAGAGGAAAGTAATGACTCCAAGGGCATGGAGAGGGAGCCTCATATCATGAATTTCAGATCGGGATCTTCCAGACCTCAAACGGGACAAAGTAATGGAGCGACTGATCCAGTTAAGGGGATGGGACATAGAGAACTAACACAAAATGAATGCCAACCGCCGAGACATGGGGGGAGTAAAGTTCAACGCACGTGAGGAGGCCATATGGGATGGAGCAGGATGTTGCTTTAATTATGGAGGCATGGGAACAACATCAGCGGAGGGCAGTTTCCAGGTGGGGGAGCCACGCTGCTAGGAGGGAAGGTGGCACCCCTAGCCTCGGTCATGTCGATTCTAGCACCCACATCCGGGGTTCAATTCTAACATGTTAAATTAAACCATTCCTTTCATTTGAAAATGTAATAATAGATCAAAACTTCATTATATATTAAAATCATTGAAATCCAATTTCTCAAAAATGTGACAAAATTTGCATCATTCCACTCTATAGATTTTAATAAGCAATGTCTAACCCAAATAAACCAAGAACCCATATAGAGGAAATTTTAGAAACATAAAAAATACCTGACAATATGAAAAAATCAATTGAAAAATATTTATAACCATGGAGATTGAATTGACAAGTAATCAAACTTCTAACAGAAAAATCAAGGTTGGATGAAAATGAAATACAATCTATACAATGTCCAATGAATATAGAGATCGATAAATACAAAAGAGGGAGTGAATCTAAAAATTATGTTCATGAATAAAAAAACTATTATCTTGAATCACTTCAATAACAAACTTCACTCCTTTGAAACCGTTTATATATGATTCTAGCCACTCAGCTCTGTGAACTATAGGAGAGACATACTCCCTTGGAAGAAATAATCATTAGGGGAGGTGTCATATTCTATCTGTAGTGGCGATGTGCACATATGCATGTGGGTAGTGGAAGGGTGTTGTTGTGGTGGGTGTGTCCTTCCTTTGCTCAGTAAGAGGCCCCCTTGGAGTTTTGAGAGGGTATGATATACCCTAGAATGAACATGGAAAGAAAAGGTGGAAGTAGCCTGAGTAAGGTTGACAATGATGGTGGAAATAGCCTGAGAAAGGGATAAACTTGAAAGTGGACAACAAAGTGTAAAGGTATTTGGAAAATGAATGCCAAAAATTACTCATTAGGAATTGGTGGTCCCTTAAGTACTCTAATGTTATTTCAACATTTGTAATCTTCTCATAATATATGGGATTTAATCTTTTGAGTGTGGTTTTAAGATTTATCCATATCTCAAACTATGCTCTCAACCCTCCTACCATTGCATCACCCATTGTGATTCCTTCTAAATAATCAAACTATGCAACATCATCTCTCTTTTGAGATAGATTGGATTTTTACTCATCATTCTTATGCATATCACCATTCCCATCCCATGGATGAGGTAAACCAAGACTAATGCAAGACTTTTCTTTATAAATACCTTTGAATATAATAAGCTCTTCAGCCAATGATTTAGCTTTGTCTTGAGTTCTGGACATCAAGAACTCCTTGGTAATCGTTTGGTTGGCTATCTTTATCAGATGAATAATGTTTTCAACCTACAAGTCTTCCAATTGCTTCTTAGTTCTACTAGTATTCAGGAAATTTATTATTTTAGCATCCTACTCAGTCATTTCTCCAAGCTGTTTTTCAACATATTTGATTTCCTTTTGGCATGTTTCATACATCTCTAACTCATATTGTATAAGAAAAAAATAATCCCATCTATCTAGCATTCCAACTGATATTTTGTCCCAAAGTGTCTTTCTAGTTCTTATCAACAACTCTTCACCCTGGACATCTAGTTGCATCTTGGTAATTTGACTTTTTAATTCATTTATCTCTGACTCTTGATCATCAATTGTATCATCTTTTTTATTTCCTTCATCCACTAGTTCAACAATTTTGTTATATATTTGGATCAAATCTTCTTCAAGCTCTTTGATCTTATCATCTTTGTTATCTACTTGCTAAACCTGTGTGTCAGGATCTTTCATTGCATCTGTAAGTGCTCCTTTGATTTTTTTGTTTGGCTTCTCAGGCTCTCTTGAAATATTCTATGCCGCCTTCGAAGTCTGATCTATCTCTTGTAAGATTGGAGATGAAATTGGAGAAGTTGGCTTGTTTGCTAATGATGTTGTTTGTATCTCAAGAGAAGCTATTTGGCCCATTAGCTCATTTATCTAGTTTTCCCTCTCTCCTGTCGGATTTTTAAATTTTAGCATACATTCATATATGTGCTCCTTTCCTTCCTTCATTTTGGTCAGCTCAAGAGCTTGCACTGGTTGAGTTGCAGGCATATTTAACTGCTTCTTGAGATGGGAAATCTCATTATCCTTTTTTTACAACAAATCCTGAGCTTGGGAAGTGTTAATTGGATTTACTCCCAAGGACACAACTTTGCTTTCAAGCTATTTTATATAAACCTATTTAGACTTGACTACTATTCTCTTTTTCTTTAGTAACTGTTCAAACTTATTCAATGGTGTTCTCAAATTTTTCTCCATGACCACAGATTGAACCACCTCCTTGCAAATCATGTCACTAATTTGTCTATACAAATCTAACTTATCTAATTTCCCATAATGTTTGAAGTGGAATTCTCATCATCATTCCAATATTTAAATGATGAAGGCATGGGCATTAAAAGGTGCATTAACGACATCCTTAAGGTACTATCCCGTGTATGGTCTTCCACAGTAATCATTTTTTCACCACCTGGATCTATTTGCTTCTTCAAATATCTCACCACTCTCATACCCTTATCTCTTATATCCAAGTATTTATTTTGAATATTTGACTTTGTTGGAATTGGGCCTGTTATAGGTGATGATGTCTATGAGATATGAGGAATTAGAAATTCTACAAAGGGATAATGTATGAATGCGACTGGTGATAAATATTGTATGACCTATAGTTGTTTCATCACCTCAATCTGTCAACTATGCTGGGATATCATCTACTTCTTCTACTTTGACTAATGCTTTCTATGATTCTTCATCTTGTTATGTTATTGGCTTCTTGCTATGAGGCTCTTGATCAACACCATCAATATCCATGTTTATTTGGAGCACTTCAACTCCTCTTTTTTTGCCCTTCTACAAATTTTCATCTTCCTGCTCTTGCAAATTCTTCAAAATGTCCAAGACTTCATTCGAGCTCTCTTTATTTGCAATCATTTCCCAATGAGGCTTGGGAACATATGTATATGCAAAAATTTTGTTGGCTACCCACATATTTGAAATGATTTGGTGAGGTTTATATGATCTAGATTTTGCTTGATCTAGGCTTAATTGCTTTATATATTCATCCATATATTGTAGAGCATTTAATCCTTTTATTAAAAATATCCCCACATCACTTGGCAGCAAGACTGCTCTTTGATGTTTGAAATGAACACAATGCATGTGGTTATACATGAACCTCTTCCTAAAGTATTCCATGGAAAATACTCTAGGAGTAAGGAATGAAGGTAGCTTATAATTTTTTACCTCAAAGCCATAGATCCTCAAAACTGTATAATATTCATACAATAACCAGTCCCCTACTCTTGTATCTGGGATTAATTGTAAAAGCTTCTTATTTTCTAGGAACATCCTTGGAGGAGGAGCATCATGCATTAAAGAATAAGTGATTGACATGACCTTATTGACAAACTCTTTATAATTTGGGTTCCTTGGCTTTGTGAGAATGAGATTGCTCCATTCAAATACATGCAAGGGATTTCCAGCTTCATCCTTAGTTTGCAGATTTAGCTCACTATAGAATTGTGAATTTTGGTACAGGAACATATAAAACATATATGAAGGGTACCTAAACCTTTCTAAAGAAATAATCTCTGACAATAAGGTGTTGATGTCCTAGGATAAGTATTCACAGAAGTCAAACTTATGAGGCATGACAATAGGAGATGGGTTCAAGCAATTGAGAAAACCTAGAGTTGCCTCATCAACCATATAATCATTGTCATAACCTAACCAAGCACAAATTAGGGATATCTTCTCTCTAGCATTCTCATGGAAGACAATGTTTTCATATGGAAGAGGTAGAGGATTGGTTGCAATCCCCTACTCGAAATAGTTAGACCGGTATTGGCTTCTTTCCAAGGGCTTGTGGGATACGTATGATATAGATAGGTTCTGTTCATTTAAGGGTAGATGAATTTGGTGTTCTAGGAAACAAAATATCTTAGCAATAGTTTGTGTTTACATTGTAGATTATTTTTGATTAATCTACAGTTATTATGGCCTTTTTACCAGGTGAATATCTGATGGAGCACCATGTCATGAATTCAGGAAAATAGACTATATGGGGAAGATAACTCTGGCCAAATTGGTCTCCCAAAGGTGATGGGGATCCCAACCAGCCATGGCTTGGGCTCTGGCTTCTTTAAGAGTGGCAATTAGCTCTGATACCGTTATAATAGTATAATAGATGTCAGTGCGATGGTCAATGATGTGCTCATCACTAACGAATTTGGGTTACTTTCTAAGATTTAGGTTTTGATGCAAATGCCATTTTAGGTTTTATTGCAAGGTTTAGCTGTGCTGGGCTAGGTTGAGATTTTACGGAATTACAACGGTTTAAAAAAAAATAACAACTAAAATCAAGGTTAAACATACATACTGGTTAATAGATTTAACCAGAAGGTTAAAGTTCATTGGAAGTCAGTGGCTCAGGGGGGGTGTATGGTTGACTAGAACGGGTTTAGCAAGGTTTCTTGGGAACTGATAGCAAACTTATTCTCCTCATAAAATGGAAATATAGGACAAAAAAAAACATTTCCCTCTTAAACAGTCAACATCCAATCAAAATTTGACATTGGGAAGAATTGGATTTGATGCGGGACCACCAATTTCCAATGGGTAATTTGTGGCGGTCATTTTCCAAATACCTTTGCACTTTATTGTTCACTTTCAAGTTTATGAGCAAGGGTCAAGAGTTACTCAAGCTAAATCTAAAGGCTCTTAAAGGGTAACCATAAAATAAGATAAAGGCTCTTAGAGTAGTATAAATAGGAGATGAATATTTTCATTTTCATCATCCAAAATTGAAGAGTTCAGACACAAGAGTAGACGGTCAAATTTTAGGGAAAGATGAAGTGAAGAAGGTTGAACTTCTAGTGGAAGATGAAACCTTGTGATGATTTCTACTTGGTTTTTTTTTTTTTAGGTCATCTTGGAATTTTTAGTATATCTTTGTTTCTGGGAGTTTTAGACCGTGAAATGTTTATGGGATGGAGACAATATTTATGAGTTCCTATGGTAAAAAATTCAAATATTGATTTGCTATAGTTCCGAAGATATGACCTCCGAAAGTTAGGGTTTTTGAATAATATTCAAACATGTCAATTTGGCATTTTCCTTATAAGTTTTGATTAAGAATGTTTCAGATAGTTCCCTTTGGAGGAGATGCAATAGAGATCTTGAAGAACATACAGTTAAAGTTTCAGATCTTGGTTCTCTATATTTTTCGAAGATATGAACTTGGGAAGTCAGGGATTTTAAATGACTCAAGAATCATCTTTAAACAAGCTAGTTTGGAATTTTCACTATAAATTTTGATCCATGACATTTCGGAGAATGAACCTTAGAGGAGATGTCGTAGAGATATTGAATAATATGTGATAAGAGTTTCGTATATTTATTCATTACGTGTTAAAAGTTATACTTGTTGAAATTTAGGGTTTGTGACAATGACAGAAACAATGAAAATTCAAGAGAAGAAGGTTGACAAAATCTTGCATAACTTTCTCATACAGTATCAGAATGAAAAACTTGTTGGCACATTGGATCAACATACTTAATTATGATCTTGGTAATTATCTTGGAACATTCTATGACGATCTTGGCATAGATATTATTGGTGATTGTATTGGAATATTCCATGGTAATGTTATTGGCATGAGATCCCTCTTTTGGAATGTACTATGAGATCTATGATATAAGGGTTTGAAGGTGCAAATAGATTAATTCCACTAGTGATTATTTCTGGGATTTGATTACACTCTTTGGAGGCATCTTTTTGGTCTTGCTATACATCTGAAGTATATCTTGGAAGAAGTTACTATCATTCTTGGAGGACATATTTGAGGCATTTACAGGTTGACATTGTGACAAAGATAGCTATTGTGGCATTGTGACAGAGACAATTATTGTGTCATTGTGACAAACAAGGATTGTGATAGTGACAGCAATACAATGATTGTGACAATGACAAATATAGGTATAGGGACAATGATACAAGTACAAGGACATAGATACATGTATAGGTTGATGGAGATAGTGATACAATGGCAGTGGAATATTGTTCTTCTTATTCATATCAGGGTGGAAAGATGGGGCAAGGATAGGAGATTGAATTCTCCTTTAGGATGGTGCTTGTGATCTCAGGGAGTTGGGGCTTCCTTCCAGTTGTTTCTGGTAAAAATAGTGAGTTGGAGTTTATTGAGGATTGGAGTCCTCTCTATAGGTTGGAACTTAAGAAAACTAGGCGGTTGTAGCCTCCTTCTAGTTGGAGCTATTAAATCGAGGAGTTGGACCTTCCTTTAGGTTGGAGCCTATAAATTAGGGAGTTGGAACTTCATTCCAGTTGGTGTTGGTAAATTAGGGAGTTGGAGCTTCCTTCAAGTTGGATCTTGTAAATTAGGGGGTTGGTGCCTCCTTCCAATTGGCGTTGGGGTGCTTCCTATGAATGTAATCTTTTTATTTTTATATAAGAAAAGCATTATCTGGTTTTCTCTTGTTTGGGTTTCGGATCCACGTTAAATCTCTTGTGCACTGTGTATGATGTTATGTGTTGGTTTTATGTGATTGTGAATGAAATTATTAATGTTTAATGTTACATGTTGTAGTTAAGGTTAAAAGTGTTAAAAAGTGCTAAATATCGATTCACCCCTCCTCTTAGTATTTCCAACAATTTGTATTAGATTCAATTCCTTCAAGAGAGTCTGATAGCTAGAACGAAGATCTCTAGAGCACATGGATGAGCATGAAATTATCTACTCTCCAAATGGGGTTCGACTATTCTATGGATCAAATTTTGATCAATGGATTATAAGGATGAGACTCCATTTACATGGACAAGGTTTTGATATCTGGAAATCTGTTGTGAATGGTTACATCACTCCAAAAAGACCACCAAAAACTGCATCCAAGAAGGAGCTAAGAAATAATAATGCAATGGAAATGAATATCATATTGCATGGACTATCTGATCATATGAAAGATAAAGTTGGAAATTGTTCATCATCTAAAGAGTTTTGGGACATGGTACAAAATATCTACACAAAGGGACCCCATTGTTAGCACTATTTTTGTCCCAAGTACTTAAGAAGATTAGGTAAATAATTCATGATGTTTGGAGTCCAAAGAAGGCTTAAAAATTATAAGGGAAGTAAGCCTTAGGGATCCTACAAAGTTATGCCAATAGGCTTGAGCGCTTAAAATATTAAGTAGATGCGCTAGAGCATCAACTACAAAGGACCCTAGCCGATGACCAGGGCGCTATACGGTGAGCGCTTATTTTTCGATGGTCAAGATGAGCCAAGATGGGGTCATAACAGCAGTTTAGGTTGAATGCACACTTGCAAGTCAGCGGAGGTTTAAGGATCCATCGTGGACTTTTTCGATCATTAGATCAATGGCTCATATGGAAAGCACACACCATTAATTACCCGACAGTTAATCAAGATCAGATGCATCTTTCACATCGTCAGATCGACGACAGAGAGTGATGTTGGGTCCTAGAATTGTCCCTTTTTTACCACACCTATTACCTTCTTTTTGCTCTGTTTTGTCTTATTCCCATAAAACAAATATATGTCTTTCCTCAAAGTTGAGCATGAATCCTGAAAGGTATGATTTATTATTTCCTACTTTATTAATGCCTAAGATTGTTATGGTTATGAATTCTATCTTGTGATTTATGCTAACTTGTGTTGATTTTATTAAGATAAGCTCAAAGCATTGACAGACACATGTGTAGCATCTCGTTAAGCACATGGAAGGAAGGTACGATTGGTGCTAGCTGTTACTCCTTAGTCAGATTCCACACATTAATAGAAACAACGTGATCATCTCTCCACGTGCTAGTTGTAACAAGACTTCACCGCAACAGACAGAGCACTTCTCGGCCAGTTAATCCATTGATCCATTGACAACCAGAGTAACAATGCCCTTCATATCCAACGACTTCATTCAAGTCCATTCATGGCTATAACTGTTTCTCCCATGACTCGGCAGCCTGAAGATCATAGATCTTCATGGATGCACGAATTTAGTGGATCGAGATTGTATTTTGCATGTATAAATATGGGAAGGATTTTAGATCCTGGGGTTGGTTGATTATCAATTGTACGAGCTGTAACAGAGTACTGTGAATTACCATTTTTAATACAAGGTGCAAAGTTCTTCATATATTTGTGTTTTAATTTGTAGTAGTTCACAGCATCTCTGTTAGAAGGCCAGGGCCCACCTTCTCACAGAGATTGCCGAGTTAAGTAGGTACTTTAGTTTGTTTTTGTTGTGTGGTGTGGATTTACAGTAGATACGTTTTACAGAGAAGCTGCAACAATTGTAATTGATAATTGCATTTTCCTTTGGTATTTAATGGTTGCATTATGAATAGCGGTAACTGCGTGGTGTGACAGTCGACTGTGTAGGTTAGTTCCTTTTATGCAAGTGTGCTAGTTAGCTGTTACAATCAAGCTCAACTCTAGTTTATTTATGTTATTCATCTTTCTTGAAGTTTATTGAATTAGTCAGATTACGATTGCACTTGGTTTTGATTTCTTATTGTCATTTATGAGTTGCAGATTAGATAATTTTAGATAAGTTATGGTTAATGCATGATTGTAGTCTGATATCTTTAGGATTTAACTTCTTGCAAAAGTAAGTCTAGCTTAATTCTTCTTAAATTAGTGATTGCTGGAGTGATGCTTGTAGGAAGCTAAATGTACTTTGAATTCTTAGATGGATAAATTATATTATTTTTAGCCATGAGATGAGTTTGACTGAGTAGATAGGTGGGATAATTTATCTCCATTTATTTAATCAGCTACTTGAATGTTTATGCATAGATTGTGCTAATTACTTTTGAAATAAAAAGACCTACCTGGGTTGACAATTTATATTGAGCATCCTGTGTGTTAGTTGTAATTGATTAACATATAGGGTGACCAACATTTTGGTGCCATTGACGGGGATGGTAATTGACAGACATAGATAGTAGTTGATTTATTGATTTCATTTTAGTTTTGATTATTTGAAGCATGCATAAATACAAGAAGAACAAATCGGGAACCCCCTCAAAATACTAATATTGCAGGTGGAAGAGGTCGTGGTCGTAATCAAGGTTTGGGAAGACAAACATATATTGATGATATAATTGCTAGAGATGATTCTTCTACCAGACTACCGCAAGCATCTTCAGGAAGAGGAAACTCCTTTCTCCCTAATCTTGACACTTCTGCATCAACTGTGGAGAATGCAACGGGACCTTCAACTCCTATTCTGGAGAAGAAACCTCTTGAAGACAAAGGACTTGTTGCAGGTGCAGTGGGCCGAGAGGAGATCTATCATATTAACGGGAAAAGAGTTACTAAAGAGTAGTGGTTGGAACATCGCCAAGAACAAGAAGAAGAAAGAAGGCGAGAGGAAGAAAGGAGGAGAGAAGAAGAAGCAAGGGCAGCGGAAGAAAGAGCGAAGGAAGCATTGAAATTTTGGAGAAACATGGATAATGGAGAACGTGAAGGAAATAATGAGAGCCACAATAACAATTAGTTGGAGGTGGAAGATAATCAGCATGGTGACACTGTTGTCACACTTAAATTCCCTATCCTCCAAACACCAGGGGAAGCTCCTATGAAAAATATTTCACCCTCGGTTCTCCTAAACTTCCATGGTAAGTCCTATGAAGATCCAGATGAATTTCTTTTTGAGATCGACATCCTATATCGTAGTTACAACTACACCTCTAGTGCACAAAATTGAAATTATTCACAGCCACCTGTTGGCTTGGTTTTGCAACCAAGCTTAGTGCAATGGGCACCTATCAACAAGTGATAGCAGTTTCAAAGATTGAAAGCAAAAACTATTATTATAAATCTGAATCTAAACTAAACTAGCATGTGCATATAACAAATAAAATTTTATGAAAACGATTCAAGAACAAGAAATAAAAAGAATGAGTATTGTATTAAGATACCTCAAATGGTGAGGATTTGTGTTGAGCAACTTCCAAGGTGAGTAGCTCCAAGCTCCAAAGGTCTCTTCTCCAAGATAGCTACAATGGTCAAAAGCTCATGAGAGATTTTGACAGCATGAGGATAGGATGATGGATGGATGGAAAGTGAGGAGCCCCTACCACCTTTTTATAGTTTTTGGTGGTGGGGAATACCATTATGGTTTTGAGGAAACTAATGGTATTGACCAACATGGTTTAGGTACCTTTTCCCTCCTTTTTCCTTTTTTGAATATTTTTAATATTTTTATTCCCTTTTTAATATTTTTGGGAATTCTGGACCCCTTTTTGAGGGTTTTTTATGCTTTTTGAGGAAAAATATTCATTTTGAGTGGAAAAAGGGGTGTATTAAGGTCTTTTGGTGACCTTTTGATGGCTTTAGAGGCTCAAATGGTGAAAAAGTGGACAAATGGGTCATGTGAATAAGGAAATGAGCTAGTGAGCACTTTTTGGGTGTTAACAGATTGCCCCCTGATGTGTGAGGGCAGGAGCTCATCGTATGGCCGATAGACATCATAGTTCTTTTGTCGTTTTTTTGGGGTTTGGGGAAGAGAAGAGACCGATTGGAGACTGGATCCACGGCCCTTGGAAGCTGCAAAATAAACAATATTACATGGCCTCAATATGAATGAGGAATAAGCTCTGATAATGGACAAGGTGGGAATACCCATGCTCGTATCAAGACATATACATAACAATTGGTCCCAAGAAGGGGGACCTGAAAAAATACATAAAAAATCTGCTGGTACATCATAATGGTCCGGAGGGGACATTATTGTGGGATGTACACATGATCATAACATGATTGATCTCAATAACTAATACATTGGAATAGAGCATCAACCGTTCTGAATAAGGTCTCAGAAGGGTGGATGAACTGCTGAAACTGAAGGTGTCCAACATCTGTAGGGACTCAATGACTGTGAGCCATCTCTGGGAAGTATATGTAACTATATACTCGAGCGAGTATAAAACTGGGGTACATCTGAATACTGTCGCCATGCGCAACCCAAATATCTATAGAAAAAATGTAACTGGTTGTTTCCATAAGTAGACTCTCAAATGTGGAAGAGTCAGGTGGTATCCTGGGTCTTCGACTAATAACTGAAAGGACCAATACCCTGTGCGAGTCTCAACAATGCGATCAAGGTGTTGAAGTCAAGCATGTGAGAAACAACCATTTGGAGAGTCACTGAGAACTCTTCTCGAAATTATTCGTAGGCACTCATCGTAAATGGTGATGAGTCCAAGACACAGGGACCTCTAGGTCTATCCTCTGGAATAAATTTGGTTGTCGTCGACAGAGGGAGACCAGCAACTAACAAGGCAATGATGTTTCCTTGATATGAGCGCGAGGTGTAGAACTGAAGTGTGGTAGTACTGATGGTAGGATTGACATACTTGTGGGGATGGGAAGTAACTGGGGTCATAACGTGGTTAGACTCAAACTTCCTTTGTTCAGAGCACGATGACATGGTTGACCTGGCAGCGTAGGGAACTGACTTGTAGGTGTGGGGATCATAGCTTTTAGGGACTGAAGGGTATGTATTAACTGAGGGGACAAGCTAATGGGTGTTGTCGAGGGATTCTCAGGGTGACATACTGTAGAATACTCTAAACAAAGGCAACCAAAATGGGGAAGATGCCATATGAGTAGACGTGATCTATTGTGGCGCCAAGAAGCACCATTGGGTCCTTCTTCGTAGTTTTAATGAGCTCCAAGAAGGGATAAAAGTGTGCTCTGAAAATGGTACTGTACTGTGGATTTTGTGAGCCCAGGACTGTTCGTGCTCATGAGTGATTTCATTTTTAAGGAGTCTGAAAACGATAAGAAGACTATGCAGTGGTTATGAGTACCGTCCTGTGGGTTTTTACGAGCCCAGGATGGTGATTGCTCGTGGTTGCTTTCATGTTTAGAGAGTCTGAAAGCAGTAAGGGGACTCCATTGGTGTTTGTAACGTCCCCAGCTTAACCCCATTGCATTTATATTGTAAATGATGTAAATATTGTTATTTAGTCATGGTGAGGAGCTCAAGGCCAAGGCCCCGCCATTGATTAATCGTTCTATGTATCGGCAATTAGAATAGATGCATCGAGTTCTTGTGCTAGCGGTGCACAATGTAACATAGGAAATCATGTAAATATGCAATTTGAATGAAAAACCCACAAACAGCTACGCTATGTAACAAAAGAGATGGGGGCACGATCTTTACAAGGAATAGGGGGGGGGGGAATAACCCAAACCCTTGAACCATGGTATTAAGCCATTTCATTGAGGAAAGCCATGAACTCTCAACTACCCATTTTGGGTTATGGACCAATTCATTTAATTCTCCCAAGAAATTGGTTAAGGCAGTTAATGCCTTGGAAATGAAGAAGTATGGCAGCCAATTTCGTGCATGGGCAAGCCATCAACTTGGAAATTCGTGTTTTTGCTTGTTGGGCAAGAAAACACCCACGAAATGGTGCCCAAAGCCATTCTGAATGGGTAGTCTTCACTCATTGATGCAGTGGGAGCTAGCTGGATCTTTCCCTACACGTTTTTCATCCAAATCCTGCATTTCTCCATGCCTGGGAGTTCATTTTTGCATATGCAGTAGCCTGGGAGAGGAGAGCCACGATTTGGGGACTGTATGGAGGTCGTTTTTGCCCCCGAATGTCCAAGGACGTTTTTCTAAAAACGGATTGGCTTCCCAGGATTGTTCCCCAACTTCCCATTTCGTTTTTATGGGTTCCCACGTTTTTCTGAGATAGTTGAAACCCCATCTCATGCATCCCACTGTGGAAATCGTTTTCCTCACGCCCAATAATTCTGGTTTTGTTGTTCAGTGCATCCCGTTTTGGATTTGAACCTGTGAGCAGGAGCTTCAAGAGTGGGAGAGGACAGATTTGGATTGATGAGCCCAATGGTGTACCCATAGCTCCATGGTTGAGCCACTAGCCGAGTAATTCACCTTTGCCCACCTCTTAGCATCCTGAGAAACCCAACTGCTAGTTGGCTTGGCTGATTCTGGCATATCTTTGGCTATGTGAAAGCCTGTTTCCCCTTTTCCTTGTGGAGATCGTGCCCAGCTCGGGGGTGGCAGTGGTGCCGAGAGATTAAGGAGCACACTGGCCTACGGTTGGGTGGAACGTTGCAGAAGCGTAGCTGGTTGCTTGGGATTACTTGGTTTAAAGATAAGTATTTTCATTTTCTATTTCTGCAATGTCTACACTTAATGGTTATCATGAAAACATTGGATGTGTGTTAATTCTGCACATGACTTACTTCCGCTGTGTTTTCAAAAGATTTATGCATCTTCATATCTTCATTTAGTATGTGATTGCTCAGTAAATGAGTTTATGGGGCTGGATGCCCGGTTTTAGCCTCACGATCCTCTCCCATTGCACTGGTGTGATGGGTGGGGACGTGACAGTGTTCTTTTTCGTAAGTTAGTCTCCAAGGCCCGAAAAAGCATAAAATGATGCAAATGGAGAACTCTTCTAGCCGATGTGACTAGAGTATTCCTTTTTCGTAATTAGTCTACAAGGTCCGGAAAAGGGGTAAACTTATACCAGGTAGACGCCCTTTCAGATACGTTTAGCGAGCATGAAAGGAAGCAAGGTTGCTCGGCGATCTTTTCATTGTTTTAGGAGTTAGAAAAGAGCTTAACAGAAACTCCCTAAGTGCCTTTTTCGTAAAAGGGACTGCTCGGCCCAAAAAAGGGCTAAAATTATACCGAACAAAAAGGGATTGATGAGAGCGAGAAAAGGTCTCAAGCACCATCATGAGTGCGGAATACTGGATCCGGTGACATAAAGATTGTCAAAAAGGGGCAACGGCCAATGTGGCACGTAAGCCGAGGTGATGGGTGGGCATGGTAAAAATGCCCAAAAAAATGAGGAGGTGAGAGTGAGAAATGATCTCAAGCATCATCACGAGCGCGGAAAACTGAATCCGACAATATAACACTCGTAAAAAACGGACGACGGCCGATGTGGCATGCAAACCGAGGTGACGAGGGGGCATGGTAAAAAATGCCCGAAAAATCTGGGCGTGAGAGCGAGAAATGATCTCAAGCATCATCACGAGCGTGGAAAACTGAATCCGGCAATATAAGACTTGTAAAAAATGGAGAACGATCGATGTGGCACGCAAACCGAGGCAACGAGGGGGCATGGGAAAAATGCCCAAAAAATCTGGGCGTGAGAGCAAGAAATGATCTCAAGCGTCATCACGAGCATGGAAATATGAATCCTGCCGTGCAAATGGTGCGAAAAACAGAGGTCATAAGGACTCCGGAATGGTCAACGAAAATAACTAGGTTAAAAAATGGCTACAAATGAAGGTGACCCCACCAAGCCAAGGATGTAGTGGTGGGGGGAAATGATGACCCACGGGGGTGAAATACTATGCGTATCAAATCAACTCAAATATACAAGTGACACGTGACCTCAAAAATGGTTGAGATCACGAATGTGAAAAAGTGAGCAGGGTTAATGACCTGCCCCCATATGATGTGCATGGGGTTTGTGATTTTGGATCACATATGTGTTGGTTTGAACGATGGGCTCATTGAGGTGTTGAGATAGAGGTGATGGGGTAGGGTCAAAATGATTGATCATGCCCCCTATCCCAGGTTCAAGGTAATCTATTATGTCCCCGAACTCAGAGGTGTCAATGCGGTGCAGATGCTTTCTTAGAGAGGGATCAAGAGGGCATTGACCAACTACTAGAGGGGGGGTGTACCATGAGGCTGTGGGCCGTGGTGGCACACTAAAGTGATGATATGATAATGGGGGATTACCCTTGTGGGGTGGATGCCCCCAGTATCTCCGACGAGAATCACGATGATGATGAGTAGGCAAGGTTTTGGGCCTGCATCCATGTTGTGGACATGTGGTTTCCTTGTCGATTTGAAAGGGTTGAACATGTGTGTCAAAGTGATCAATGGAAGGGGCCGACCAGACAGAGGGGTATCCAGTGGAAATCATGTAAATGGTGTTAATTTCTTCCAAGGAGGAAGATGGTGGGGGATGAATTTCCTCAATGAGAAGAGGGGATATCTCTAGTTCGACGTTATTCAACTCATACAAGGCTGCTCTATAATCTAGGAGATCAGGGCAGTGGTGTGAATAATGGCCATAAATGCCGCATATCGCACAAGGGTGGTTAGTGCGGAGCATTTTGTCGCGAGGCCGAGGAGGTGGCTCAAGTCTTACCACTGGAATTCTGGTGTCGTCATCCAACATATTCATGTGTTCTTGGAGTGCCAGTAATTGTGGACATTGATGAGTGGCATGGCCTATGTTGTCACACAACAAGCACTTAGGGGGAATGCGAATAGTTGAGGGGTTTTTAGCTACCTTAGGGGTTGTTGGGGGGGTGCGAGTTGTGGGTCGAGTGGTGTAGGTTTGTGGACCTCTGCCCCTAGTGTTTCAAAGTGGTGGGGGAGTATAATTGGATGTTGATGCGGTGGCCGCTGTTGGAGGTGGTCAATTCTGGATGTTTGCTACACCAGGGGGTGGACGGTTAGAAGTATTGATGGGTTTCACCGGTTGTAAAATGACATTCGGTGTCAGAGGAGAGGTTGGGGAAGGTAGGTACCACATAGGTAGTCCTAATGTTAATCCTAGGAGATTAAGTGTAGCCATGACTGGTGTGCTGATGGCGCCTAAAGGGGGAAATAAGAATGGGATAGTATGAATTGGTGTGGCTCCTACATGAGTTGGCACTGAGGGTGGTTGCAGGCGTAAAGGGGGTTGTTGGTTTCGTACTTGTGTGTTCTGCGAGAGGGTGCACAAATCAGATATCTCGGTTATATTCGAAGGGGGTGGGATGGATTGGAATGTGGAAGTCATAAGTGATTCCGAGTATAATCCGGGTCTAACTGTGGGGACGAACGATGTAGGTGCACTCTGAACTGGTTGTTCAATCATAGGGAGAAGATTTTTAGGTGCAGTGGGGGCGTATTGGTTTCGATGTGTTTGGAGATTCATGTTGAACGATGACATCATAAGGAGATGATGACTACATGAATCCATCGGTTGGTTTGTGTGTGCAGCATATGTGATTTGTTGTTGTGGTGCTGTGGTTTCTTGAGGAGGATCCAACGGACGAGTGTTCGCCACTCCTTGTGTGGGAAAAGGATTCTGCAGCACCATGGGTTGTGGTTGAGGAGGTGGCACTGGTTGTGCCGCGTGCCCTTGGCGTTGGGCGTCATCAGACCACAGTTGGCGTGCTCGCCCCAAATGGGGGCAAGTGTGTGTATAATGGCCGTATACCCCGCATATGGAACATGGGTGGTTTGTTCGTAAATTGGGGTTCTTACCCTGTTTCGGTGGTCGATCAGGTTTTTGGTTGGCGGGGGTAGCATTGTTGTTGTTTAGAGGATAAGTCTGAGCGATTGGAGGTTGTGGTGCAGCAAGGACTACCTGTGGTGGGAAATAAGACGTTGGGGCTTGTGAGTGAACAGGAGCATGTGTGGCCTGCTGATGGTAATATGTAGGGGGTGCAACCAGAGGTGGATAGGCTGAACGTGCATGACCATAACACTGTGGTGGACATGGGGGTCCATGAGTGTGGTGGGGGTGGGCCATGGGAGCATACGAAGTTGTAGCTCCAGAGTGAGATGTGGCCCGCGAAAGATCAGGGTCGTTATTATTGCGCATAATGGAAAATGGTTGGTTGTGGGATGCAACTTGTCCAATGATTCCATCGGCGGCGTGGGATTCCCCCGACGCGTCAGTCTGGGAGGAATCACCGTGGGGAGCGTCAGGTAAAATGGTATATAGGTATCCACACTGGGCGTAGATCAGATCAAACTGTTGGGCTTTTAGAATGGCTTCTTCTTCCGACTGGGGTTGTTCAGAAGCTACATCCTTGGCTATGAGGGGTAGGAGTGATTTGAGAAACCAATCCAAGAATATATGGTCGTTCAGTTTTATCTTGCAGAGGCTACGGCGCTTACGCCACTCATGGATATGGTTAGTGATGTGGGTAGCTGTGTTTTGTCTACAAGACAACAGTATTTCAACTCCTGCATCATAACATACAGGTAGCTGAAAAAACTGAAGGAAAGTGGAGGCGAGGGACGTAAATGTATGGTGGGTCCCATGTGGTTGTTCAATGTACCACTTGGCTACAGAGCCAGTGAACGTTCGTTGCAACAGTCTTAGTCTAATGGAGTCATCCACTATGGAGTTAGATGAACACCATAGGTGAAATGACATTATGTGGTTTTGGGGATCTTCCCTAGGTTTTCCTTCAAACTTCGGGATGTCCGAGGGAAGCTTTGTGGGCATGGGGGGCCAAGTGGGGTTATATCTAATAGGATCATTAGTTAGTCTTGCCAAGTCTGGAAAATTCAAACTTGCAAGAAATGGTAGACTGGCCAAGGGGTGTGATGTAGTGGCTGGGACATAACTGTTAATGGTAGCATTATGTAGTGGTCCAGTGGCCCCTAAGGGTATGCTAGGTATGGAAGGTATGTGTGCTCCAACCGATGTGGTGTGGGAAAGGCCAGCACTCCCAAGTGCAACATGGGTTCCAGAGGGGTTAGGAATAATGCCAAGAATTCCTTGGATCTGGGTTGTGGTAATGAGAGGGGGTGTGACCCCTATGTTGGGCATACCCATAACATGTGGTGGCCCTGTGTTGGGCATACCTAAAGGGGGAATGGCCCCTATATTAGGCATGCCTAGAGGGGTTGTGGTTACCATGGATGCACAGTAGTAGAATGGTTTGTGGATGTATCTCCAATAGTACTGGTAAAAAGTGGGTCGTATTGTGGTCCAGCCATGAGGTTGGTTGGTGATAATTTAGTAGGGTTTTTGGATTTAGCCTCAGAATCAGATGTGAAGTGAGGTGTGTCAGAATCGGATGACTGTATGTTTGGCTGATGACGTGTCGAGTCAAGGGATAAGGCTCTACGTCGGTGATGTGTAGAGCCTAGTGGACTGAACTGAGGGGGTTCACCCTGAAGACGACGAGATCGTCTTAAATTCTCAATGGTGAGAAATATATATATATATTTTTTTAAATTTCAATGTAAGGTGGTGATGTGAAAAACTTGAAACCCTAATGCAACAATGAGTGCAAAAGGGGAGTGAAAAAATAAAGGCTCTCAGGCCAAAAATCAACCTCAGAAAGCACTTATTATAGCAGCTGTCCGATAATAAGTGGAGGGATACAACAAAATTGGTCAGGATACCAACAGTCAAACAGTTTCTAGAAAAAAGAGGTGCTACTAGACCAAAGGTGGGTAATGTATCATGCAAACACCTAACTAGAAGTATTGTGAGTCAACAAACGATATCCTCTGCAAGGTGATGAAATACAAGTAAGACAATATAGAGTGTTGGATCAACGGCTAGATATCCCCCTACCGGGAGGGACACCCGGTAGACAATCCTAAAGAGTGGCAACTAGGATACCCCGTTCATGACACGTTCAGAAAAGGTGAATCTGCCGTTTGGTCCTTTTACCGCAGTACCCCCATACAGGGATACCCCGAGAACTGCGAAAGGTAGCCTTTGGTTACTGAATGGATTGCGGTATTCCACTCAGGCCTCCGGAACCAGTCTGGCCACTTCAACCCTCCTAGGGGAGAGGCCCTCTGATAAACTGGTTGTGACCGTGCCAAAAAATACTAGGGGATTTTGGTTCCCTAATGGACAACAGCTATGTCTCAAATGTAATAACTGAGGGGTGTTATTGGAACACCTATCCCCTCAATTCTACCTAACTACAAAATTCTTTTAAGTGCTCCCCAAGTGGGGTTAAAAGTTGGTTGAGTTTAAGGTAAATTTTAAGGCTCAGTTTAAATTATGTGGCAGAGTGGGTGCAAGTGTGGTATTTAAACTGAAATTGATTTGCCTCGCTTGGGCGATTTTACAAATGAAAGAAAAGACGCTTCCAGTTTTGCAAAAAATAAAGGCGTTTTTTAAAATGTAAATGCTTGAAAAAACTATTCAAAAATAATGGATCTTTGAAATAATTTAAAGGGAAGCAAATAACATAAATATTTCAAGAAATAAATGGATCTCTTAAAAATTGCTTGGGCAAAGTATCGAGCAAATAAACAGTAAAACCTTGACCTAGATAAAATGCAGAAAAATTTCTCTTTCAATTTCTGAAAATTTTGTAAAAGACGTTTTAATGGAGCATTCTAAATAGTAAAAGATTTAATATGGCTGTAAAAATGCAGGAAATTTAATACTGTAAAATATGCTAAATGGGCAGAAAATACAGCAAAAAATAATTTTTAAACAATTGGCCGAATTGAAAAAACTTGCATTGCGAGTTTTGGGACAACAGCTGCGATGGGCCGTGCGGGTTTCGGCCGTGAAGCCGCGATGTGCAGCGCGGATTCCTGTCACACAGTCACGATGGGTAGCGCGGGTTTCAGCCGTGAAGCCGCGATGTGCAGCACGGGTTTTCGTCACACAGTCGCGATGTGTAGCGCGGTAAATGGCCGCGAAGCCACAATGTGCAGCGCGTGAATTGGCCGCGAAGCCGTGGCGAGCAGCACGGAAAAAAGCCGCGAGGTCGCGATGAGCCGCGTGACTGTCAGGCAAAAAACCGTGAGGCGAAAGCCGAAAATGGACGCCGAAAAACGAACCCGAAAATGGAAATTTCGGGCTGTTAATGGCAATAGAAGGGGCCAAGATACATAACAGCAATGGATCTGCTGTCTAGGATGGTAGATCTATGAATTAAACTGATTAAAACTAACAAAAACTAAGATCTAAAGCAAAAAACTGAGATCTACGAATTCGAAGCTAGTGGAGTCGCCAAAAATTGTTGGCTTGGTTTTGCAACCAAGCTTAGTGCAATGGGCACCTATCAACAAGTGATAGCAGTTTCAAAGATTGAAAGCAAAAACTATTATTATAAATCTGAATCTAAACTAAACTAGCATGTGCATATAACAAATAAAAAATTTTGAAAACGATTCAAGAACAAGAAATAAAAAGAATGAGTATTGTATTAAGATACCTCAAATGGTGAGGATTTGTGTTGAGCAACTTCCAAGGTGACTAGCTCCAAGCTCCAAATGTCTCTTCTCCAAGATAGCTACAATGGTCAAAAGCTCATGAAAGATTTTGATAGCATGAGGATAGGATGATGGATGGATGGAAAGTGAGGAGCCCCTACCACCTTTTTATAGTTTTTGGTGGTGGGGAATACCATTATGGTTTTGAGGAAACCAATGGTATTGACCAACATGGTTTAGGTACCTTTTCCCTCCTTTTTCCTTTTTTGAATATTTTTAATATTTTTATTCCCTTTTTAATATTTTTGGGAATTCTGGACCCTTTTTGAGGGTTTTTTATGCTTTTTGAGGAAAAATATTCATTTTGAGTGGGAAAAGGGGTGTATTAAGGTCTTTTGGTGACCTTTTGATGGCTTTAGAGGCTCAAATGGTGAAAAAGTGGACAAATGGGTCATGTGAATAAGGAAATGAGCTAGTGAGCACTTTTTGGGTGTTAACACCACCCTGAAAGGAAACGCTCTGTGCTGGTTCATGAGTTTGGGTCGTGCTACCATTACTACTTGGGATCAAATTAAACAAACCTTCCTTTCTAAATATCAAGAATATTGTAGAACTAGATCTAGGAAGAATTGTTTAAAATGGTTCAGAAGGAAGAGGAGAGATTGGAATACTTTGTTGAGAGATTGTTATATAATTTATAGAGGTCTGGTCATACCGATATTAGGAAATATGTACTCAAGATTATCTTACTTCGTGGGATCAGAGAAGATTTCCTAGACATGCTGAATTTGTTGGGAAAGGGGGATATCTCAAAAGAACCCTTTGAGAAGATTGTCGAATTATGTCGAAGGTATTCAAGGGGATCCTCTAGAACCAATAATAGGGACAAAGAACGAGATCGAGATGTCTTCACTAGGACACAAAAGTTAGTTAATGGAGGAGCCACTCGAGCATAAATAAGCAACCTTTTGGAGAATTTTAAAACATATATGATGAGCTCCATTTCCTCAGAGTTGGATATCTTCAGAGCAAAACAAAGGCAAGCAGTAGAAGATCTGGCACTTGGTATATTATGTACCAAATGCAGAAAGAAGCACCCACTGAAAGAATGTCCGCTTGACAAGGTGGAGGTGTGTTGGATATGTGAATTGGATCATGATACCAAGGAATGTCCTTCATTACCCAAAGTCAAAGAAGTCCTGCAGGCATTTACTTCAGATGTGGAACAAGCTTATTTTATTGCTCAGAAGAAGCCTTGGCAGCCTCGGAATCAAGGTATGAACTCAGATCCATCACCTTTTTGGAATAATATGAATGGTATGAATAATATGAATACACAATTCCCTTCACATTATTCCAACAACCAATGGAATCCATCTCAAATGCAAAATCCTAACCCCTGGACGCCATGGGCACAACAATCAAACCAACAAGCTCCCTAGTCTCCTAGCTGGAGAAATTCCTACCTAGGAAATAATTTTCCTCATCACTAGACTCCTTATCAACAATATCCTCCTCAACAGTACCCTCACCAACAGTATCAGCAAGCACAACTGCAACTCCAGAACAATGCCGCACCTATGAATGCACCACTACGACCACAACTACCTACACAACCTAACCCCAACCCGAATAATAAAGCAGTTCATCAATTCGAGACTGCTAACATGCCTGCTTATTCCATTTCCCAAAATCCCTGCAATGACATACATTTACGATCAGGGAGGGTAGTGGAACCCATCGTCATTGAGGATGTTCCATCCTTTATGACCGAATCAAGAATGGATCAACAATTTGAGAATTCGGTCAACACAACAATCCCCATCATTGAGGATGCTAAAATTCCTACTGAAACACCAGCTGAGACACACAACAAAACACAACCTACATAACTGATAAGACAACCACCATATCCTGAATTATTGGCCCTACAAAAGACAGTGGAACAACCTCGGTTCAATCTCTTAGGGGAATTGAATAATTTATATGTCAAAATTCCACTGTTACAAGCCCTCCATGACGTGCCCATCTATGCCAAGGCTATTAGAGATCTATGTGTGAAAAAACCAGGACGAAAGCCTAGGGATCCTCCCATTGTCCATGTAATAGGAAAACTCTCCAAATTAATAATGGGTAAGACTCCTTTGGCTAAATACAATGATCCTGGAAATCCTACTATTACAGTACACATAGGACACACTCAGATACCGAATGTCTTGGTATATTTAGGCGCAACTATCAATGTTATGACCATCAAAACCGTGAAAAAACTTGGACTCACTAATATTTGGCCAACCCCTACCATATTAGAACTTGCTGACAAATCAACAATCAAGCCCAAGGGGATCCTGGATGACCTCGTAGTCTCTGTCAATTCGTGGGAATACCCTGCCGACTTCTTGGTTTTACAACCGAAGTCGCAGCTGGGGGGACACCCGCTAATACTGGGAAGACCTTGGTTAGCCACCACAGATTCTTGCATCAGCTGTCGGTCGGGGTCCATGACTATCTCAGACGGGACTGACATTAAAATCTTGACTTCATACCCTCCAACCCGACCAAGCTTAGAAGCTGAAAATCCACTTTGGGTGGCTCTGGAGGAAGAAGAAGGTGTTCAGCCGTTATTAACGATAGGGAGAGCCTTAACCTTTAAGGATGAAACAAAGGACGACACTATTAATAGTTTCATCAGTGAGCCCACATCTGTCACTAAACACGCTTGCCAAATTCTGAACAGTACCTTAGATGAAATAGAACAAGAAAATATAACGGAAGAGACTCTAGTAAGTGATGCCAATATAATTCCAGTACTTAAAAATTCGAAAATCAATGCAGTGGAAATTGAGCCAGGAAAAACACTGAACATTAATATGAATTTTGCGCCCAATGAGCTGGAACGCCTGATCACTCTGCTGAAGAAATATAGGGAGATATTTCGTATGGGAATACACAGATATGAATGGTATCCCCTCTAATCTGTGTACCCGCCACATTTACATCAAAAGCGACTCCAGACCAGTGTGCCAACGACAACAAAGGATGAACCCAAATTTAAGGGACACAGTGAAGGAAGAAATCCAAAAAGATTTGGAAGCAGGATTTATATACCCAATTTCAGGCAGCGAGTGGGTTTCTCCACTCGTGATTGTACCCAAAAAAATGGAAATGGAGAGTCCGTGTAGGTTACAGTGAATTGAATAAAGCAACGCAGAAAGACCACTTTCCCCTACCTTTTATTGATTAGGTTCTTGAGATTTTGTCTGGGAAGAAGTATTTTTCCTTTCTGTATGGATTCAGTGGTTATAACCAGATCCAGATTGCTCCCGATGACCAAGACAAAACCACCTTCACCTATCCCTGGGGCACCTTTGCATATAGGGTACTTCCTTTTGGGTTGTGTAACGCACCTGCCACATTTCAGAGAGCTGTGATTGGGAATTTTTCGGAGATGGTAAACAATTGCATGGAAATTTTTATGGACGATTTTACTCCATACGGTAGTAGCTTTGAGGAAGCATTGAAAAATTTAGAAAAGGTTTTAGAACGTTGTGAACAAACCCAACTATCTTTAAGCACTGAAAAGTGCCATATGATGATGAGACAGGGTGTAGTTCTAGGGAGCTTCATCTCTGCTGATGGTATCCAGGCAGATCCATCCAAAATTAGGGTAATTGAAAACATACCCACTCTTGGAGCACAAAAAGAGGTACGAAGCTTCCTAGGGCATGCTGGTTATTACAGAAGATTTATAGAAAAATTTTCCAAACTAGCTTCTCCTTTATTCACTCTGTTGATGAAGGATGTACAGTTTGATTGGAATGATGCATGCCAAACAACGTTTACTGAACTTAAGAAAAGGTTGTCTACAGCACCTATCTTATGAGGGTCCAATTGGGCTCTGCCTTTTCATATCTCCTAAGATGCTTCAGATACTTCCATTGGAGCAGTTTTAGGACAACAGGAAGGTCGCGCTCCATATGCAATTTATTACATCAGTAAGAACCTGGCCCCTGTTGAACTGAATTACATTGTTACAGAGAAAGCGTTCGTTGCCATTGTTTATGCCATCAATAAATTTAGACACTACATTACTGGATATTCCACTTTTGTGCACACTAATCATTCAGCCATTAAGTACTTAATGAATAAACCTATCACTAATGCTAGAGTAACTAGATGGCTGTTACTATTAAAAGAATTTGACATTACAATTATTGACAGACCAGGGAAGGAAAACATTGTTGCTGAATTTTTATCTCGACTTACTAACAATGATGATAGTTTACCAGTCGAAGATTCCTTCACTGATGAACATTTGTTTGTAGTTTCAGTTCATTCCCCATGGTACGTAGATCTTGCTAACTATTTGGCTGCAGGAAATCTTCCAGCACACCTATCTAAGAGAGAAAAAAGAAAGATCATACAACAAAGTGCTAGATACTGCTAGATAGATGGGCATATTTTCTACACAAGTACCGATTTGGAAATCAGAAGATGTGTAAGGGAGGATGAAATTTACAGTATCTTGAAAGATTGCCACAAAGAGCCCTGTGGGGGGCATTTTGCTGACAAAAGGATGGGTCATAAGGCATTAAGGATGGGTTATTTCTGGCCGACATTGTTTAAGGATGCAAAAAAATATGTTCAAGCTTGTGACAGCTTCCAGAGTATGGTCCAACCGAATAGATTAGATGAAATGCCTCTTTAGCCACAGCTTGTGGTTGAACCTTTTGATAGATGGGCTCTATATTTTTTAGGTGTTAAATTTTCAGAATTTACTTCAATCTGATCTAGGATCTTAACTGAGAGAACAACATGTACAGCTTATCTACGGCATATCAATCATGGAGACAATAATGCAAGCACACAAGAGACACAAAGATTTACTTGGGGAAAACCATAAAGGTAAAAAACCCCAATAACTTCCTCAGAGATAGATAGAGCAATGATACAACCAACCAAGAGAGATAGCCATAACCTAGCAGCAGATCCTCCTCCTCCATAAGTGCGCCACTCCTCCTTGAGTGCATGTGTGAGAAGTGAGTGAGTAAATAGAGTGCCTCCCGCACTCTATTTATACTTGACTTGACTTGCCTTTTTACCTAACTCATGTAGGCTCGAACTTAACCACATAACATAATGCTGACTGGGCCGACCCCCAATAGGGTGGTCTAATAACCCTTAGACCCACATGGCTGACCCCCAATAGGGTGGTCTAATAACCCTTCGACCCACATGACTTATACAGGGCCGACCCCAACAAGGTGGTCTAATAACCCATCAAGTATAAGTTACGACACTTACAATATAAATGACGACACTTCCTTATAGAGGAATAATACCATCTCTATAGGAATACAATATACATATATGTGAAATACATTCTGAAGTTACATATACATCAACATTAGGGCCTATCAACCCTCCCTCGAAGCAGAAAGTTTATATCCTGGTTTCCACAGATTACATGACCAAATGGGTGGAAGCTGTAGCTTTGGTCAAAGCTAATGATCAAGTTGTAATGGATTTCTTGTATGAAGAGATCTTCACCCATTTTGGAGTACCCAAGGAGATCGTTACAGATGGAGGAGCACAATTTGTGTCTCATAAATTGGAATCCCTGTTGCAAAAATATCACATTCAACATAAGATAATCTCGCCATATCATCCATAGTAAAATGGTTAAGTGGAAAGAACTAATAAGGTAATTGAGGCTATTTTGACAAAAACGTTGAAGAGTCACCGTAAGGATTGGGATGAAAGACTTCCAGAGGCATTATGGGCATACCGTACCACATGGCGCAACATTATAGGTTTCTCCCCATACGAATTGGTGTATGGTAAGAACGTTGTCTTTCCCATTGAATTTGAAATCAAAACTCTAAAGACAACCATAGAAGCAAACCTGGATTTGACAGAAGCACAGAGGAATTGGTTGAATCAATTAAATGAACTTGACGAGAAGTGCACAGCTGCTGTGCATCAGATAACATTAATTCAACAACAACATTCTAAATGGCATGACAGGTTCATAAAGAAGAAAGTCTTCTATGAAGGAGATTGGGATTTACTGTATGATTCACAGTTTAAGAGGGATTTCAAAGGCAAACTGCGTACAAGATGGATAGGACGCTACCAAATCGACAAGGTGCTTGACAATGGAACAGTCCGCTTGGCCACAATTGATGAGAACCAGACACCATTATTCGGTAATGGTCATCGGCTGCAACTGTATCATAAGCCAATTTCGAAGAATGCATTCATTTCGCATGTTGCAGCTGATCCAGATTATCAGTTAACACAAGGGTAGGAATCTTTTTCGGCCCCTGTGAATTTTTAAACTGCAATTTCCACACATAATTTTGTAAATAAATAAATTGTTGTTTTTTTATTATTGTTTTCTTTTATGCTTTGATGGATTTGTTTTTTTTGAAGAACTGTGTATACGAATCAACTTGAGGAGTAGCGGTCATGACTGGGCCAGACGATTGCAGGCACCCTAGCTTATTTTCCTGTTATGAATAACTCCTTGAAGAAAATGAAAAATTCGGCAGCATTAACCAGTCAGCCAAAGATTTTCCTATTTCCCATTTTTTGCAGCTGCGACTCCGCCATATTTTGCCTATTTTACCTATTTGCGCATCTGCGACTCCGCCATATCTTTCCTATTTTCCCTATTTGCGCAGCTGCGACTCCACCAAATTTTGCCTATTTTCCCTAGTTGCACAGTTGCAACTCCGCCATATTTTGCCTATTTTCCCATTTTTCGCAGCTACGACTCCGCCAAATTTTTCCTATTTTCCCTATTCGCGTAGCTGCGACTCCGACAAATTTTGTCCATTTTCCCTATCTTTGCAGTTGTTACTCCGCTATATTTGTCCTATATCCAGCTGCGACTCTGCTAGACTTGACCTATTTTTCCTATCTTCACAGCAGTTACTCCTCTATATTTGTCCTATAACTAGCTGCAACTCCGCTGGACCTAGCTTATTTTTTCGATCTCCCAGCCATAATTCTGTCAGATTACTCTTATTTATCAGCTGCAACTCCACAAGATTGTCCATTTATTGAACAATATCGCTGCTAATGATTCAATTGGGCTCCAATTTAGCACTCATTTCACAGCTCCAATCCTAGTTCGCCAAGAACGAAAAACTATTGGAGTGCCATGGGTGTCTATCAGCACGGATGTAGTTTCCATCTCGGTTGGCGGTGGCCAACTCATCACAGCACATGCACAATTATGTTTTTATTAATGGATGTGATGATGAAGTCGGATCGTTGTGGAAAGTTAAGGCTTAGCTCATATTGCAAAGGTACGAATTCTGACCATATACATGATTAGGCATAAAATTAATGTGGCAATGATGATTATGCTTTTTATTTAGTCCTCGTCAGCAACCCATACCCACTTAACCGTCAAGGGACTTGTCAGAATTAACACTTGTATCCATTACACGACCGTCACCTTTACCCAATCCGTACCAAACTTGCCAATTATTCCATTTTCCATAACTATATCATCTTTCTGTGGGTTAATAATTGTGCCATCTTTCCTAAAATACCTAATTCCAACTTTGGTTGTTTGATGAATGTCCGTATGCTGCAAATTCCACGTCCGAATTGGTAATCTCTGTATTCGCCATCATAATTATGAAGGAAAGGTGACATGGGTAATCCAATCCAGCATGAACCTGAGAACACAGAGGCCCTGCGTGCAAACATGGAGGTTTTCGCCACCTTTGAAGCAGTTGGGTGGACTGTGTATTTTCAACGCTTAAATGGTTTTCACACAGAGACAACATTACAGTTTGCTCTTAACCTGACTAATACTCATTCTGAGGTTAGGGGATTGCGCATAGATGTCACAGAAGCAATTTTGGTGGAAGTTACTAGTTTGCCTCAAGTTGGGAGGAGATTTTTTGGATGAAAGGCATAGAATGCGACTACAGTGGGGGATTTTCTTGCAGTTGGTGAGAATGTTCGTCCAAGAGGCCGTGTAATAGCGTTGGAATCATTACCCCAGCCTTGGGATCAAGTTGCAATCTTCCTAAAGAAATACATCTTTTGCGAAGGAAGGTACAAAATTGTCTATCTCTCTGAATTTCCCTTATTATCCCATTTACACCATGGTAATCTAGTGAACATGCCATTTTATCTCTTAAAAGCCATACATCACATGGCTGGTTATCTGAGAAAAACCCGGCATCCAGTTTCTTCTATCACCAATCATGGTTTAATTAAAATATTAATCTCAAGGTCACTAGCACAATAAAACCAGACTTGGGCACAATTTATTGTTGGGGCAGGGATAATTCGGGAACTTGCACTAGAGGTAGGAGGTATTGAAGTAGAGGAAGAGGACCGGAGTTCCTCAGATTCAACTGGGGGGAGGGATAGGGTATCAGACGACCAATTGGAGGATGAAGAGGAGGTAGATATGGGGGAAGCTGCGACAGCAGCAAACCCTGTTGCAGAAGAAGACACGATAGAAGTTGTTGAAAATGAGGCTATGGTAGTAGAAGCCGCAACAGCAGCAGACCCTATAGAAGAAGAAACAAATTCGATAGAAATAGCAGTTAGGGTGGCATCTGAAGCAGTAGAGATGGTGTCATTAGCAGCTGCAGCAGAGGAAGTTGAAACTGGAGCAACTGTAGAAGCTGCGACAGTGGAAGCTGTAGCTGCGGAAGTTGCAATGGAAGAGGAAGAACATCAAACAGAGGCAGTGGAAGGAGGAGACATGGAGGTTCTGGATGTTGAATCCTCCCCTGAAATAAGGGAAATATAATTCAAGAGGAGGAATTCGTCCCTGTTGCTAAAAATATAGAGATCCCTGTGTCATAGAAAAGAAGGAAAAGGTCAGAGAATAAGGGCTAGACATCCACTCCAGCGAAAAAGAAAAGAACCAAAGCTGTTACTGTAGCAGAAGCAGTACGTAGTGAAGGGTATCCATTTGGGGTTGTAAAGAAAAGAAGAACTAGATCTATTACAACAGCAGAAGCGGCATGTGCAATGGGGGTAAGTATTGAAATCCCCACAGAAGAAGCGGCATGTGCAATTGGGCCAGACATTGAAATTCCCATTTTAAACCCCAAATCAACTGTTGTTACACAAGAACCTGCTGCAGAAGAACCCCAAATTGAAAATCTTATTCTTGAGAATGAGTTGCTAAAAGAGGAGATGCAAATGCTTCGGCATGAATTGCAGAAATGGAAAGAAGCATGCAAGAAGCAGGTAGGGAAGAGTTTGAACACGGTGGAGGCTGCAGAACAACTGGACAATTCACCTCCTATTTTGAGGAATGAAGGACGTGAAGAATTTGTATGCCCATAATGTGGAGATATATTCAAATTAGCAGGGCATAAAGTCACAGTGCTGGAATTAGCAGCACAAAAATCTGCAAAAGCAAGGCAAGAGATGGAGGAAGTCCCTACAGTGGACCCAATGGAAGGAAATGAGCCTGAAATAGACATAATCCCTGACCTGGAGCTAGGAGAAGATGAAGAGATGCAATATTAGCCATCGGGGGACACTGAACCACTCCTGGGTCAGTCTCATTTTTTAGAATATTTTGAGGTAACCCAAAGAAAATCTCAGCAACCTAAAAGCACTGAAGTCATCTCAGAACAGGAAGCTGCTACACAAGAACCAGCACTCCAAGAGCTTGTTACTAAGGCAACAACTCAAACTATAGGCACCCCAAGCAATTCTCAAAATTTGGATGTTGTTACACAAGAAACAACATCTTCAAAATTATTTGTCAAGGATGCAACTCAAATAGAGGAGAATGAGATTGAAACACAGGAAGAAGGTGTTGTTACACAAGAACAAGAGTCCTCTCTATAGGTTGGAACTTATGAAAACTAGGGGGTTGTAGCCTCTTTCTAGTTAGAGGTATTAAATCGAGGAGTTGGATCTTCCTTTAGGTTGGAGCCTATAAATTAGGGGGTTGGAGATTCCTTCTAGATGGTGTTGGTAAATCAGGGAGTTGGAGCTTCCTTCAAGTTGGATCTTGTAAATTAGGGGGTTGGTGCCTCCTTCCAGTTGGTGTTGGGGTGCTTCCTATGAATGTAATCTTTTTATTTTTATATAAGAAAAGCATTATGTGGTTTTCTCTTGTTTGGGTTTCGGATCCATGTTAAATCTCTTGTGCATTGTGTATGATGTTATGTGTTGGTTTTATGTGATTGTGAATGACATTCTTAATGGTTAATGTTACATGTTGTACTTAAGGTTAAAATGTTAAAAATTTCTAAATATCAATTCACCCCTACTCTTAGTATTTCCAACAATTTGTATTAGTGTCAATTCCTTCAAGAGAGTCTGATGGTTGGAACGAAGATCTATAGAGCACATGGATGAACATGAAATTCTCTACTCTACATATGGGGTTAGACTATTCTATGGATCAAATTTTGATCATTGGATTATAAGGATGAGACTCCATTTACATGCACAAGGTTTTGATATCTGGAAATCTATTGTGAATGGTTACATCACTCCAAAAAGACCACCAAAAACTGCATCCAGGAAGGAGCTAAGAAATAATAATGCAATGGAAATGGATATCATCTTGCATGGACTATATGATCATCTAAAAGATAAAGTTGGAAATTGTTCATCATCTAAAGATTTCTGGGACACTGTACAAAATATCTACACAAAGGGACCCCATTGTTAGAACTATTTTTGTCCCAAGAACTTAAGAAGATCGGGTAAATAATTCATGAGGTTTGGAGTCCAAAGAAGGCTTAAAAAGTATAAGGGAAGTAAGCATTAGGGAGCCTACAAAGTTATGCCAATAGGCCTGAGTGCTTAAAATATTAAGCAGAGGCGCTAGAGCATCAACTACATAGGACCCTAGCCGATGACCAGGGTGCTATGCAGCGAGCGCTTATTTTTCGACGGTCAAGATGAGCCAAGGCGGGGTCATAACAACGGTTTAGGTTGAATGCACACTTGCAAGTCAGCGGAGGTTTAAGGAGCCGTCGTGCACTTTTTCGATCATTAAATCAATGGCTCATATGAAAAACGTACGACATTAATTACCCGACAGTTAATCAAGATCAGATGCATCTTTCACATCGTGAGATCAACAACGGCGAGTGATGTTGGGTCTTGGAATTGTCCCGTTTGAGCACACCTATTACCTTCTTTTTGCTTTGTTTTTCCTTATTCCCATAAACCAGATATATGTCTTTCCTCAAAGTTGAGCATGAATCCTGACAGGTATGATTTATTATTGCCTACTTTATTAATGCCTAGATTTTTATGGTTATGTATTCTATCCTGTGATTTATGCTAGCTTGTGTTGATTTTATTAAGATAAGCTCAAAGCATTGAGAGACACAGGTGTAGCAGCCCGTTAAGAACATAGAAGTAAGGTACGATTGGTGCCAGCTGTTACTCCTTAGTCAGATTCCACACATCAATAGAAACAACGTGATCATCTCTCCATGTGGTTGCTGTAACAAGAATTCGCTGCAACAAAGAGAGCACTTCTCAGTCAGATAGTCCGTTGATCCATTGACAGTCACAGTAACAATGCCTTTCATATCCAACGGAGTCATTCACTTCCATTCACGGCTGTAACTGTTTCTCCTGTGACTCGACAGCCTGAAGATTAGAGATCTTCATGGCTGCACGAATTTAGTGGATCGGGATTGTATTTTCATGTATAAATATGGGAAGGCTTTCAGAGCCTTGGGTTGGTTGATTATCAATTGTACGAGCTGTAATAGAGTACTGTGAATTACCATTTTTAATACAAGGAGCAGCGTTCTTCATATATTTGTGTTTTAATTTGTAGTAGTTCATTGCATCTCTGTTAGAAGGCCAGGGCCCGCCTTCTCACAGATATTTCCAAGTTAAGTACGTACTTTAGTTTATTTTTGTTGTGTGGTGTGGATTTACAGTAGATATGTTTTACAGAGAAGCTGCAACAGTAGTAATTGATAATTGCATTTCCCTTTGGTAGTTAATGGTTGCATTCTGAATAGTTGTAACTGCATGGTGTGACAGTCGACTGTGTAGGTTAGTTCCTTTTATGCAAGTGTGCTAGTTAGCTGTTACAGTCAAGTTCAACTCTAGTTTATTTTTGTTATTCATCTTTCTTGAAGTTTATTGAATTAGTCAGATTATGATTGCACTTGGTTTTGATTTCTTACTGTCATTTATGAGTTTCAGATTAGATAATTTTAGACAGGTTATGGTTAATGCATTGTAGTCTGATATCTCTAGGATTTAACTTCTTGCAAACGTAAGTCTAGCTTAATTCTTCTTAGATTAGTGATTGTTGGAGTGATGCTTGTAGGAAGCTAAATGTACTTGAATTCTTAGATGGATAAATTAGAATAGTTTTAGCCATGAGATGAGTTTGACAGATAGGTAGGATAATTTATCTCCATTTATTTAATCATCTACTTGAACGTTTATGCATAGATTGTGCTAATTACTTTTGAAATAAAAAGACCTACTTGGGTTGACAATTTATAGTGAGCATCCTGTGTGTTAGTTTTAATTGATTAGCATATAGGGTGACCAACATTTTGGCGTCGTTACTAGGGATGGTAATTGATAGACATAGATAGTAGTTGATTTATTGATTTCATTTTAGTTTTGATTATTTGAAGCATGGATGAATACAAGAAGAAAAAATCGGGAACCCCCTCAAAATACTAACATTGCAGGTGGAAGAGGTCGTGGTCGTAATCAAGGTTTGGGAAGACAGATATATATTTATGATATAATTGCTAGAGATGATTCTTCTACCAGACTACCACGAGCATCTTCAGGAAGAGGAAACTCCATTCTCCCTAACCTTGACACTTCTGCATCAACCGTGGAGAATGCAACGGGACCTTCAAATCCTATTCCAGAGAAGAAAAACGATGGTGGAAAGGGGTTTCGGCACTGGAAAGTGCACGGTGGTTAAACTTGGAAAGGTGGAACGAAAATTAAACCACTTACCACGTGGAAAGCATTGGTGGAGTCCATTATCAAAAGCAGTCAAAGTTAAACTGCTCATCGCAAGTTACGAAACCACATAAGCATTTGTTATATAAAAGGTTTGTTCGAAGTTTGAAAAAGGTTGTTAAATATACAGCATCATGAGACTTTCTACAAACCAATCTTGTGTAGTCAAGATTGATCCTCTCGTATAGAGGTGAGCACTTTGATTTCCTTACTTGTAAAGGTTATTCCTCCCGTATAGAGGTAATTGATCAAAGTAACGATGTTGTAAAGTCTTATTGGACAAGGCTTCGAAATTGTGTGTATCAAGTCATGATTATCATATGAACCGTTTGTATAAAGGTATCCATTAGATGGACCTCCCGTATAGAGGTGGACATTCCGTATAAAGGTCATGATTTACTTGTTAAAAGAATTTAATGTTGTGTGATATATTATTAACCATGATCACTAGATTTCTATTAAGTCTCCTTTAGAGATTGATCACCTCTAAAGTGAATTACTTTAGCATATGATAATTTGGTCCGGAATAATATAATGTGATCACAACATCCGACAATTATTCTTAGTATAATGTAATGTGATGGGTAATTAAAGTTAGCACATATTGACCATGTCGTAAGAGATAAAGAAATAAAAGATAAAGCATAAAGATCAATAGAATTTGAAATTTCCCTTGCAGACACTTCAACTAATTAAAGAGAACTCGAATTTATTAAAGCTTCAATTAAGTATCAATGCTTCAGTTAAAGCATCAATTAAAGATATGTCTAATTTAACTAAAGATCTCACAGTGGTCACTTCAAGTAAATCAATCAGCATGATTTCAGTTAACTAAGTGTTAAATAAAAGGGACTAGTTAACTAAAGTATTTTCACTTTAGTTAAACTAAAAGACGATACTTCAGTTAAAGAGAGTTAACTAAGTGACAACAAAGAAGATCCAGTTAACTAAGTGTTATTGCATGATGACACTCATGTTAAACTAAAAGATGACACGTGAGTTGTGACACTTGCATGTCAACACTTAATTTAGCCACCTAACTAAGTGGGCAAGCTTTTAGTTAAGAGGCGAGTTCATCCTAAGTGACATATCAGTGAGATAAAGAAATGCATGAGAAGTGGGGTGCACCACTCCATGCAAGATTAATACATACAATTTGAGGGCGACTTTATCCTGAAGTTAGAATTTAAAAATAGAAAAGAAAAATGTATAAATATGATATACGAGATTGTTGAATCCAGTGTGAAGTGAATTCTCTTCTCCATTGAAGGCAATTAATGTGCTTCTCTTTGTGCAGGGTATTGTTTGTGCTTGTTATTGTTGTGATGGGCACACATCCAATTGATATCTCTTCTCTATTGATTCCATATCTTCACCAAGAAGTTTGGTGATCTCTTATCTTCCGAAAGAAATATGCTATGTTGTAAAAAAAGCATTATCTGCTATCCATTATATTATACTAAGAATAATTGTCAGATTTTTTGTTCTCATAATTTTTAGGATTTTCCCAGGGTATATATTGTGTTATGGGTGTATGAATTCCATGGATTGAATCGTCTCATTGCTTCAAGTCTCTGCATCTAAAAGAATTTAAGATCAAAGCTCAACCAAATTTCAACATGGTATCAAAGCTCAGGGCGTTAAGGAGCTCAATTTTGCAGGGCATCTAGAGCCTACGTAGATCCTAAGAATTTGAGAACAAGATTTGAACACTATGGCATATGTCTCTGTATGATTGGAAGACCGTATTGAGGGCACTTCAAAATTAAACAATTGGAAGGATAGTATTTTCAAAATACAAGAGGAACATGACTTGGATGGCTATGTATCCACTGTGGTGGAGGAGCCTGCATCTAATGCAGGGCACATCAGCTTCAATTATAATCAATCTAAGGCCAAACATATCATCTATGATTTGGTAAAAGATAACTTGATGCCCATGATCACACCGTTGAAGACCACGAAAGAATTTTATGATACATTGACTCATCTATATGAGAAGAAGGCCCCGAGTCAAAATAGGGCATTGAAGAATAAGATTTGAAACTTGAAGATGGAAATGGATGAGACAGTGGCCTCCTTCTTCTCCAAGATCTCTCAGGTAAGAGATCAACTTGCTAGTATTGGAGTAGTGGTGGATGAAGATGATCTTCTCCAAACCGCTATTGATGGTATTCCATCCTCATGGGAGACATTCTTGGCTGCGGTAAATGGACGAGAGGTACAACCTAACTTCAAAAGGTTATGGCATGAATGCCTCCAAGAGGAGGGGTGAATCCAAAGCAAGTCAGTGTGCATCAAAGAATAAAATATTTCCCTCATGGCAAGAATGAAGAAAGGAAATAAACCCTTCTTCCAAAAGAAGTTATCTCATTCAAAGAAGGAGTTCAACAAAGGCTTTGACAAGTCAAAATATAGATGCTTCAATTGCAACAAGAAAGGACATTTATCAAGAGATTGTAGAGCAAAGTGGAAAGGAAAGTTTCATGCTTCTACCACCATAGAAGATGAAAAGAATGCATCTGAATAAAAGGAGACAAGAAAGGAGTATTATCTTGTACCATCCCTTTTGGGATCCGTCATCACAAATGCAGACACATGGTTGATTTACAATGGTGAATCTAAACATATGAATGGTTACAAGAGTACCACACCGATCTAAAAGAGAAATAATTCACATGCACGGTAGAGTTGGGGGACAAATCAACTTATTCGATCCAAGGATATGGATCCACCTCATTCCAACTGAGCACCAGTGATATTCTACATGTGGAGGACATTCTATATTTTTCGGGCTTGAAGAAGAACCTCATCTCATTTTTCGTTCTTGAAGACAAAGGCTTATGAGTTATCTTCATGGATAACAAAACAATTTGATGGCCGAAGAAAAAAATCCTAGAATCCGCTGCTGTGGTTGGAGTTCGAGAGGGAGGACTCTACAAGGTACCCAGGAAGTACATTCAAGCTATGATTCACCACACTATCAGTCCATGCAAGCTATGGCACTGAAGGCTTGGATACCTACACTACAAAGCGCTACCAGGACTTCAAAAGATGTTTAAAGGTATTCCCATATTTGATTTTGAGCATGATAGTGTATGTCGGAGTTGTGCACTTGGGAAGAAAGTTAAGAAAAGGTTTTCTATCAGTTCTACTAGATCTAAAGGAATTTTATATTTAATACATTCTGATGTATGTGGTCCCATGTCACCCCCCTCCCTGAGTGGCTTCTTATATTATGTATTGTTCATAGATGGTTTTTCTAGGAAGTCAAGGATTTATTTCATGAAGGATAAAAGTGAAACTCTTAGAAAATTTAAAGAGTTTAAAGCCCTAGTTGAAAATCAGAAAGAAAATCACATCCGTGCATTAAGGTCTGATAATGGAGGTGAATTTGATTCACATGCATTTAATGAGCTATGTAGTGATGCAGGAATATGTAGATAGTTAACAGTACCATACAACCCTCAGCAAAATGTGGTTGCTGAAAGAAAGAATAGAACCATATGTGAGGATGCAAAATACATGATGCATGATCAAGATATGTCTACCTCATTATGGGAAGAAGCCACCCGCATAGTTGTGTACATCCAGAATATAAGCTCTCATTCCATTCTAGATGAGAAGACACCAGAAGAAGTGTTTACCAGTGAGAAGCCAAACATATCACATTTGAGGATCTTCGGGAGCCCAGTATACATTCATGTACCGAAAGAAAAGAGAACAAAGATGGAGCCTTCTGGAAATAAATGCACCTTTGTGGGTAATTGTGAGTCATCCAAAGCATACCGAATATATGTATCTGGTGAGAGGCACATTGAATTCAGTCAAGATTATACCTTCCATGAGGAAGCTGCTTTGAAAAGACCGAAAGAGATTCAATGTGATTCAGATATGGAGGATCCTGAGTATGATTCCCCCCCTTCAGATTTAGAGAGGGAGAAACCAGAAGATGCCTCAGATTCGCTAGCTCCTGAAGAACCAGTAGAACTGGTTGAGAGATCACCTAATGAACCTCCCACTAAAAGAAGATCTGCTTGGTGCCAAGACATCTTACAAAATGAAGAGAAACATGGAGAACCAGCAGGATCATCTAGAGAGTGCAAGCAACCTGACATATATTCAAGGTATAATGCACTAATGAGTCACATCAGTGATTCAGAACCATCCTCATATGAAGAAGCTGTAAAGCAGCAAGTTTGGAAAGGTGCAATGGCAGAAGAGTAAAACTCTATAATGAAGAATGATGTTTGGGAGGTTGTTCCCAAACCTGATGGGAAGTCCATTGTGACTTCTAGATGGATTTACAAGATCAAGCATGTTGCGGATGGTAGCATTGAGAAGTATAAATCCAGATTCGTTGCTAGGGGTTTCTCTCAGAAAGAAGGCATCGATTTTGATGAGAACTTTTCCCCTGTGGCAAGCGTTGGTGAAGTCCACTATGAAAAGTGGTCAAAGTTAAACCTCTCATCGCAAGTTCTGAAACCACCTAAGCATATGTTATATAAAAGTTTTGTTTGAAGTTTGAAAAAGGAATTTGTTGATTATTGCATGGAGGAAAAGGAATTGTTGAAAACATGTCGCGTGTCTTTGTCAACCTGCACAGAAGTCAACCCTTGCATTCTCATGTTCGTAAGCTCACTCCACAGGTAGCTTGAAACCTTGAATTTTCAGAGTTTTTTTCCCAAATGGAGAAAATTAAAGACCCTGTTCTGTTCAATGAAAGTTTAGATGAAAAAGAGGAGGTTGTAGTTGACAGGAAAAGGGATATTTTCAACCTTGTTTTGTATGTGGGTAGTATTTCGCAGTCTAAAGAGAAATTAATGGAGTTTAAGTCGCAGGGAAAGGAATATGTATTTAATGTTTTTGGTTATTTTCTGTATTATTTTTTTGTCGAACAGACCCTACACTTCCCTGAATTTGTTGGTTGGTGTGCGACGAATTATTCGCAAGCTGAAAGGGTAATCATTAATGTAAATACAACAAAAATTCTACGTTGAGTTAATGTGCAGACTAATCGTGAGGTTATAGGTTTCCCTGAAACATTTCCCCAAAGACCTGAGTCGTTTAATGAAGAAATTTTGGTAAAGTCTTATAGAAATTACAATCCGGAAGAAAAATACAATTTTTTATTACAAGTCTTGAAAGATGGTCAGTCGCATGAAAACCTATCCTTCCCTTTGAGTATTGATGTCTTTCAGCAACATACCCAGTTATTTTTTTCCTTATTGAGTCAAATTTTAGATCTAGAGAGTGATAATTCAATCACAGAAGTTATGTTAGGTTTCCTTTTGCAAGTAAAGACACCCGAGTCACAGTCAAGTCCAATATGTTGTTTTAGTTTTGATGAATTCCTAGTTGAAGCGATTCATGCCAGTTGGTGAATTTCCATGAGTTGAAGCATTTCAGATATTAGTCATATCTCCTAAACCTGTTCTTGTGTTCAAATATTTCTGAATTGAATTTTCTTGGTACCATGTTTTCTCATGACCTTCCTAAATAGATCAATATGTTTGAGTTCACCAATACAATCGTGGAAGAAGTTAACATAATTACTTTTGATGTTGAATTACCCCGAGTGTTAGAAGAAATGAAATAAATGTTGCAACCTACACCAGAAGTCCAAACATGTGATTGGTTATTGTATAAAGAACATACTATAATTAGAGTGTATGGTTTTACTGGAACACCATATATGTTTCCAACCTTTTAACACCAAGGGTTTTTTCCTTAGAATTTATTAGACAAAGGTTGCATTCAGAAGAAGAACATTTAGATGTTTTAAAAAAATCATCAAATGTGAAATTCCCTCTTAAAGTTGGTCCATTCATCATTAAGACTAAGGCAACCCTATCTATAGTAGAAAAAATATTGAAGATCCTGGATTTCCAAGAGGTTGAAAGGATTAATTATGATCCTCATCAAATTATATCGCAAAGGAGACAACAAAATAGAAACAAGTATTTTGATTATCAAACAGTGGAAGGATTAAAATAAATGGAAAATTTATTCAAATTTGAACAAGGTAAAAAAGAAGTAAATATGGAACAAACAAGCAATTTGACAGTGTTGGTTCAGACACCAACTAAATCTGATATCACCAATAAGAGAACTATTTCAGAAGTGGATAGTATGGAAGTCGATGAAGAATTTTCAATCAAGAAAGCAAAAGTGGAACAACAGAAGGAAATTATTAGTATGGAGGAACGAGATTTAATTGTTTCATAAAAAAACTACTTTGATTTCGAAACCACCTCCAAATATGTAGCAATATTCTTTTTCAGAAATAAAGGAATCCGGAAGTAACTCTCAGTATAAGTCCGGATTTGATTTCCTTTCATAGTATGCAGAAAAGAAGAAGCATTATTTGGAAGAAACTAAGATATTGTTCCCTCAAGTAAGAAAGTTGAAGGAAAAAAAAGTTTCCCTCATTATAGTTAAGGATTCAAAAAGAAACACTCTAAGGGCTTCAATAGTGAACGATGAGAAAGTTTTTTAAATGGAAGTTAAGCTTGATGAGATTGATATACCCGATACGATTCAATTGCATACAAAAACAGGAGATGTCTTGTATTCTGATTTATTACAATCCACTTAAAAAATTTCTAAATTGCAATCTATGATAGAAAATCTGGAGAGTTAATTGAGGAGAGAGAAGATAGAAAACAAAGCAAATTTGGTCCATATTAAAAGACTAAAAATGGACCTTGTGACTATGGGAGCTGATCTAGGGAACACCCAGTGTACCAAAAGGCTCCTTGATGAAAAATAAAATACCATTCAAATGCTCAAGAAAAAATTGAAGGTGGCAAATAATCAACATGTGCAATCTCGAGAGTTGACAACATTACAACAAGAAAATGAAGCTATATATCAAGAAATGATGGATCACAAAGGTAAAATCTTAAAGTTAGAAGATGAAAAGCATGCTTGGGAAAAATAAAGGATTGAATTTTTGTCACAAATTTCAGTGTTAAATACCAATCAGATTGGAACTGTGCAAGTGCTAAAGAAGCCAAGGGATCAATTTCTATGTACAGATGAAGGCCAAAATGACAAATCCTCCACAGAGTAACTGACCAGTGCCATGTCACAAATTAGTCTAAAATATGTAGATATAGAAGAGTTGAAAGCGGAAAACCAGAAGTTGAAACAAGAAGTAATTCAAAATTCTGAAGAAAAGAAAAAATCTTTGAGTGATATAAAATAGTTGCAAAAGAAAGTTGATAAATTAAAAGATAGATTGATAGGTAAGCTTCCATTGTTAGGATATTCCTATACTCCATCCTAGTCCCACCAGTATTTTGATCATTTACATTTTCAGTCATGCATGCACTTTTAGGGTTTGCATGCATTCTAGGGTTTGCATGCATTTTGCATGCATCCCAGTCATCAGTCCAGCACCTAGCCCTCAGTTAGCCAGCCCCCAGGAGCTTCTCACTATTCGGTTTTAGCCCTCCAGTTGCTTAATGCACCCTTCTTCCTTGATTTTAGGGAGCAACTTGCCCTTCTTCACCTACCAGTCCAGTTGTCTTCAGATTACACTCAGTTACACTTAGTTACACTCAGTTACACCTACCAGAGTTAGTTTGAATGATGGTTGACAGTTACTTGAGCATTGATGACTCCACTGATGATGATGAAGAATTCCAGTTGTGCTCCGATGATCATGAGGACACCTAGTTGTGCTCCAATGACACTCTATTGATCTTATGATCACTCTAAGAGGCTAATTCGAATTGCCACCTTAGGCATTCGAACCCTCTCTACCATTGTACTATTTATTTGTCCATATTGTGATTAATTAACTAGTGTGTGTGAAGTATTATTGCTTCTATCTGAGTTCTACTGTACCATATTATTATGTTGCTCATTATACTGTATTGTTCACTCTTCTTTTATTTTCCTACTTAATCATAATTACTCTTGTGAGGTATACATCATCTCTTAGATCTGCTGTGAGGATTTTCACATGGTATCAGAGCATGTTGAGAGTATCGTTTATCTCCATTCTTGAGAGTTTTTTGCAGGTTATTACCAAGATTTCGGGTGCAGCAGTAGCAGTTGTAAATATTCTCTATTGTTTTTGCAGGTCTTCTACAACTTCCATGTATTCATCAGAAATTACTCCTCTTTCTCCATTCAACTATGATGAATGGAAACCACAAATAATAGCACATTTGAAGAGACATGGTCTCTTTGATTATTGTTTTGAAAGAGAGTTAAAATCCTATTCTGAAGAGTATGACTGGTTAAGTGAAGGTGAACAAGCTTGTGCAGTCATGTGTTATGCTATGTCTCCATGCATGATAAATGACCTCCCTTATATTTCATATCCAATAAAGATATGGGCTTACCTAGATGAAAGATTTGGCAGACAGAATGAAGGACTTGGTCCTAACCCATTCAAAATCAAGCAAAGTGATGCATTCGCTCCTCTTGATGGTCTCTCAGATCATGAACCAGTATCATCTCATATTGAATTTGTTGACAAAGAACTTGCAGATTCTCCACTCATGCTCAAAATTTCTTCTCTTTCTGCGCCAGCTCACACTCTAGATATTGTAGAAGGTCCTAAATCCTCTCTTGCACTAGAGTCTGTTGGTTTGCATCATGATCACATGATTATTTCGGAGGTAATGCATTCGCTCCTCTCAAGCAATCATCTCTTTTATACTACTATATGATCATTAATTCATGCTTTCAGAAGGTTATTGAAGAATATGGCCATTGCCACCCGCTTGAGATATTTCTCGTGCATCCATTGGTTTTGATTTCACCTCTTATGGTTCAAAGGAGATCTCAAGAAACCATTTCCATTCGCTTGGGATAATTTCTCATGCATATGATAGTTTTGATCTCACTCCTGCTGGTTCAAAGGAGATCTCAAGAAACTATTCTTCAAGTCTTAAATCTGATTTGGATTTCAAGCAATTATTATTTGATGGTTCTTTTTGGCATAATCTCACCCATGATGGTTTGAAGGAGAAGACAAAAGACTATCTGCATATTCATGATTTTGATCCTACCTCGGCTGATTCAAATCACAGGTTCAAGGATCATCCTCATACTTTTGGATTTGTTCTCATCACATTCGATCTGAAGAGCAAGTACAAGCACATGTTTTTTGAGCATGATCCACTTCTTCCCAAGAAGAAGATACCTCCAGAATTATGACCAAGCATCACACCTGCTTGAGTTTGGAGCATTTATTTTTTGTGTGTGCCTTACAGTCTGTTTTTTGAGGAGGGGGTATGTTTCCCATGAAATTTTCCCACTTCCTTGGTTTATTGATTGTTATTATTCATTGTATTGGGTGACCTTTGGTCTTAGTTACCAGGGCCCAGGATGGATTAAGGGGGGGTGTTAGGATATTTCTATACTCCATCCTAGTCACACCAATATTTTGATCATTTACATTTTCAATCATGCATGCACTTTTAGGGTTTGCATGCATTCTAGGGTTTGCATGCATTTTGCATGCATCCCAGTCATCAGTCCAGCACCTAGCCCTTAGTTAGCCAGCCCCCAGGAGCTTCTCACTATTTGGTTTTATCCCTCTAGTTGCTTAATGCGCCCTTCTTCCTTGATTTTAGGGAGCAACTCACCCTTCTTCACCTACCAATCCAGTTGTCTTCAGTTTACACTCAGTTACACCTACCAGAGTTAGTTTGACTGATGGTTGATAGTTACTTGAGCATTGATGACTCCACTGATGATGATGAAGAATTCCAGTTGTGCTCCGATGATCATGAGGACACCTAGTTGTGCTCTGATGACACTCTATTGATCTTATGATCACTCTGAGAGGCTAATTCGAATTGCCACCTTAGGCATTCGAACCCTCTCTACCATTGTACTATTTATTTGTCCATATTGTGATTAATTAACTAGTGTGTGTGAAGTATTATTGCTTCTATCTGAGTTCTACTGTACCATATTATTATGTTGCTCATTATACTGTATTGTTCACTCTTCTTTTATTTTCTTGCTTAATCATAATTACTCTTGTGACATATATATCATCTCTTAGATTTGCTGTGAGGATTTTCACATCCATCACAAGGAGCTAAACACCTTATATAGGATGTGATATCAGTGTAAGTCACTAAATTCTGGTCACATTTGAATTTATGGATGATAAAGATGCTATAGCAAACATAGCTCTCCATAGGTGTAAAGTGGCAAACGAGACATTAAGAAAAAGGCCTTCAGAAACAACTCAAAATATAGTCAGTTTTTTAAACACTCTAACTCAATCAAATATGTATAGTTTTGGAATCAAAGACAAACCAACAATCATCATTTGGGCAAGAAGAATATTGGCAAGCATGATCGTGTTAAATAAGTAAAAGACAAAGCGCAACAGATGGTCCTTCAAGTTCAAAATTTTAATAAATTATTTCAGAGGCTTTTTGAAAATGGTCTACTGTCTTTTTGGAGTGATGATGGAAAATTAATGACTCAAGAAAATTTTCACATTTTGATAGTACAGGCTCATATGGATCACTCGAAATTTGAAAGTTTGGTTAATGGATTAACTGGAAAGGCAATAATTGAGAAATTGACCAATGATTTTGAAATATTTGACCAATTTATAATGATTAAGAATGATCTGCCAGCTGTATGTTACACAACATGCATAGAATTGGAGGTGATGGTGAAAGAAATGATGGATTATGAAATCCCAAATCAAGAGAAATGGAAAATTGTCAAAAAAATTGGGAAAACAAAATACAAGTTATATCAAGAATGAATATTCACGTGTCTTAATTTGAAATGAAGTTGCAGTTCCTTTGTTAACTGCCTGAGTTGTTACACCAGACCAAATCAAAGCAACACGTTACCAGCTTGGTCGACATCAAAACAAATGTTCCTGAAGTTCATAGATTTCTTTGAAATTTCTATTTATAAGAAAAGAATCAGTTAGGGTTTATTCAAAGAACATTTTGTATAAATTTTGATTTTACAAAGTAATCGGGGTTGGATCTGAGAGCAAACAATACTTAGTGATGTAATATTTTTTGAAGACTTTAATGAAGAGCAGAAGTACAGGTCTATCAGAAACATAGATTCATATGTTGTCATTTGATTCAGTCTGTTAATTTCTCTTTTGTGAATGTATTTCCTGTTACGCCATCTTATCACTTTGCCTCATATTTGAATGAACTATGTGAGTTAGAATTCATTTTATATGCTCTAATTCACACATTTAAATATTGTCAATGTTCTTTCTTCCAAATTAATGCATAATTCATCCTAGTTAGATGCTCTGTGTTAATGTATTGTTTTCTTTAATCTTCTATCATTCCTAAAATTTCTATTTGTCTGGAGAAATGATACCTACTTTGCCTCTGTGAAAGATTTATCCTACCACCACTCTCTTAAATAATTTTGAGAAATGCATTGTTTACTCCATACCTAATGGATTTTGTTTTTTATTCAACCACTTTGTTAAACTGTATGTTGTAACTAAAGATCTAGCCATTATTTTAAAAAGGTGAACTGTTATGAGTGACCATTAGATAACAGATTCATAAGGAAGCCCTCTTTGGATGGAAAAATCCAGTTTTCACTCCTAAATATTAGTTTGAGGTTACCTTGGAAATTTTCTCTTGCAGTCTGGGAAAAGATCTAACTGATAACACCCTACATAAAATAACCCAGTAAAACACAGGTTAAATTTACAGTCTTAAAACACTGACAAAATAAGTCATATGACTTATTAAAATAAAAATTATAGGGGTTCCTGACTTCAGACTTCCACAGCAAGTAGTAGGGATCAGGGCATCGACTAAGTTATAACATATAAAAAATGTTTGTCCCAACTTCTGACTTCCGACAAGAAGGGTCAGCCGACCCTTCATTTATGAGAGAAAGCAGAAGAACGAATGGTTGACCCTTCCTGTATTGTAGGATTAGTAGGAATAGTAAACACCTAAAGGATCGGGTACCCCTTCTTATATCCTTGAAATATCAAGAATATCATGGAGAGAAAGGATTTCCCGCCCCTTCGTTTAGTAGAGAATTGTAAACACCTATATCCAACAATTCACCTATATCCATAATGGTGAACACAAGAAGGATCGACCGACCCTTCTTGCAGTATAGAATTATTATGAAAAGAATATTGGGCAGAAGAAGGCTCTGTTGCCCCTTAATTTATGAGAGAATTGTAAAAATATTCAACCTACGAAGGCTAGGTTGTCAATTCATGTATATCCATAATGGTGAACACTGGAAGAATACTGAGCACAAGAAGGGTTGACCAACCCTTCATTTACGAGAGAAATGTAAAAAAATTAATCTACGAAGGCTAGGCCAAAAATTCATCTATATCCCGAATGCTGAACAAAAGAATGAACGGTCGACCATTCCTGTATTTTAGGATTAGTTGAAATAGTAAACACCAGAAGGATCGAGCACCCCATCTTATATCCTCCAAATATCAAGAATATCATGGAGATAAAGGATCAACCGCCCCTTCGTTTAGTAGAGAATTGTAAAACTGTCGAAGCTACAATGTAATATCTCGAATTTTGTTGACTATATTGATGTTATATATTGGGCGTAATCCCCAACATATATGATTTATTTTGGTATACTGGCAGTAATCCCCAATGCACATGTTTTATTCTTAGTTATAGATATACATATTTGGGCATGGACCCTGACAGATGTAGTTTATTATTATATACTAGACAGAAAGCCCCAATGTATTTGATTGATTTTTTATTATTGAGACTAGGTACAAAACCCTAATATATTGTGATGATCTTTGTTATATACTGTGCAAAGTTCTGATATGCATGACTAATTTTTATGATGTGTTGAGCGTGGAATCTGGAGCACATGGATGACCTATGTACTGGGCATAAGCCCCGATGTACATAAAGGACTTTTATTATGTACTGGGTGTAAGCGCTGATGTACATAAAGTGTTGGGAAGATATACTGGGCGTAAGCCCCGATGTACATAGAGTGTTGGGCATAATCCCTGGAGCACTCCAAATTAATGTTGAGCATAAGCTTTGGAGCATCGTATATTTGGCCATTGTATCCCTAGGTGTATCTTACAAATACATCCTAGCACTAGTGTTCAACAAAGAGCTCTAGAATTGCACTAGCGTAACGCCCATGTAAAAGTGTTGAGCCTAAGATCTGAATAGCACTAGGGGTTACTTTACTTAAGAAGGTGTTGAGTTGAGGAAGGCTTTGAATAGCACCAGTCATCATACTTATTTTATTTTGACTAATTGATTCATTACTTATCTCATCAAGGACGGAGGAAACTACCATGGAAAACGAGGTAATCCAACATGCAAAAAGGGACCTAGAGATACCTAACCTAGTAGACCTTCTAAACCTACAAATAGCCTTGTCAAAAAGAGTTGACCCTATTGTTTTAATAAACATCAAGAGTTATAATACTATATAACTACTTGGTTAAATCAAGTGGTTAATTATAAAGAGTCTCACTTATGAATTAAAGTGGTATGCAAAATTTATGTATGTATATAAAAGATATTATATATATATATATATAAGAGTAATAAAGAGTACATAGGTAGATAAGGTTATATATATATATATACCTACTTAAATAGATTATACCTATAACCAATCTCATGTATATAAATTAATTAAATAAAATATAAAGTTTATAAGTTTATAAGTTTGTTCAAAAAGAACTAAGTAAAGAGTTCTAAAACAAAACTGAAGTTATTAAATAAAATTTTAATTATATTTTCAAAACTGAAAATCAAACTTAAGTTAATATTAAATATATTATTATTAATTTAAACTTCCAATTCCAAAAGTTTATCTATGTTAAATTTTCAGAATTTACTTCAATCTGATCTAGGATCTTAACTGAGAGAACAACATTTACATCATATCTACAGCATATTAATCATGGACACAATAATGCAAGCACACAAGAGACACAGAGTTCACTTGGGGAAAACCATAAAGGTGAAAAACCCCAATAACTTCCTCAGAGATAGATAGAGCAATGATACAATCAGAGTACAAGAGATAGTCTTCTCCTAGCAACAGAGCCTGCTCCTCCACAAGTGCGCCACTCTCCAAAGTGTGAGTGAGTGAATAGAATGATGAAATAGAGATCTCCCGATCTCTATTTATACTAGACTTGACTTGCCTAATAACCTTTACTAGGTCGGACTTAACTTAACCACATAACACAATGCTGACTGGGCCGACACCCAATAGGGTGGTCTAATAACCCTTTGACCCACATGGCCGACCCCCACTAGGGTGGTCTAATAACCCTTCGACCCACATGACTTATACAGGGCCGACCCCAACAAGGTGGTCTAATAACCCATCAAGTATAAGTTACGACACTTACAATATAAATGACGACACTTCCGTATAGAGGAATAATACCATCTCTATAGGAATACAATATACATATATGTGAAATACATTCTGAAGTTACATATACATCAACACTCCCTCTTAACTAGGAAGGTATTTCTCGACACAGGTCTTCTAGCACAATTCATCTTCTTTGGATCATCGTCACTGGATAATCATCATCGAGTCGTCATCATCGTCACTGCTGCTGCTATCTCAATCAATCTTTGAATCTACTCATCATAGGAAGTTCTATAGAGCCAATCCTTTTTCATACTGGATGTAGGCCCACCACCAGCAGGTCTTCATCATCACTGGCCATACTGTGGATTCCTCAGGACTTATTACATGAGTCAACAAAACCTCGAAAGAGCATCCCAGGACTGATTACGAGCACACAACTCAACCTATCGGATCTCCCAGGCCTTTTACATGCTACTGCACAACATGTCCACGGCCATAGAGTATCACGAAGCACAACCCAGATGCACACACATAGCACTTGTTAAAATTCAAGATGCTAAGACATAAAATAGCAGAATTACATTCCATTTCACAATAATAGCATATACAGGATCACTGAAGAAACAACAAGCACAGCATAAACACAAGAGACAGAGATTTATCCTGGGAAACCCTCATGGGGTAGAAAACCCAGCAAAGCTTCCTCAATATAGATGACCAGCAATATACAAAGATGAAACCCTGAGACATGATCTCCTCCTCCACAATAGCAGACCTCTCCTCCACAAGTGCGTTATCCTCAAGTGAGTGAATGTGTATAATGAGGAACACACCTCCTCTATTTATACACTACTCTGATATGTATTTTACACAAGTACATGTAGGCTCGTATTTAACCATTAGGTTAAATACCCCATTATAACTGACTGGGCCGACCCCTCTAGGGTGGTCTAATAACCCTTTGACCCACATAACACATACAGGGCTGACCCCCACTAGGGAAGTCTAATAACCCAAGTTACCACATTCCGACGGAGGAATAAACATCTCCGGATATACAATAAGATCTTCACGGAGGAATGAATCATCTCCGGAATAATAAAGTACAAATATAATATTCTTTGAAGTTACAATATCTCAACACTCCCCCTTAACGAGAAGGATATTATAACAGCATCTGCACGAGCAAGGAGTCATCAACATCATACATGATACATCTATAAATCATTGGAAGCTTTCTCAACATCATCAGTAACTCAACCAGTTACTGGAATATCTTCAATACTGGAACATCAACATCTTCAGTACTGAGTCTTTATCTTCTGCAGCACTCAAACAGCTACAACAACATCAATATCTGAATCCTCACGATTGTCAGCATCACCATCACACGATCATCAGCATCGTCATCACATGATCAACAGCATCGTCATCTCACGATCATCAGCATCGTCATCATACGATCATCAACATCGTCATCTCATGATCATCAGCATCGTCATATCATCTCGATCTACAACATCTGGATCATCTCGATCTACAGCATCTGGATCATCACGATCTACAACATCTGGATCATCTCGATCTACAGCATCTGGATCATCTCGATCTATAACATCTGGATCATCTCGATCTACAGCATCTGGATCATCTCATCTACAGCATCTGGATCATCTCGATCTACAGCATCTGGATCATCTCGATCTACAGCATCTGGATCATATCGATCTACACCATCTGGATCATCTCGATCTACAGCATCTGGATCATCACGATCTACAGCATCTGGATCATCTCGATCTACAACATCTGGATCATCTCGATCTACAGCATCTGGATCATCTCGATCTACAACATAAGTATCCTCAACCATACAAGTAAATTAATCAATACATGTATCATCAAAAGTATGTATTCTCACCAATACATCTATCATCAAAACATGTATTCTTACTAATACATATATCATCAAAAGCATGTATTCTCACTAATACATCTATCATCAAAAGCATGTATTCTCACTAATACATCTATCATCAAAAGCATGTATTCTCACTAATACATCTATCATCAAAAGCATGTATTCTCACTAATACATCTATCAATACAAGTATCCACACTGATACAAGTATACACAACAGCAGCATACCCTGCAACACACATGATCCAATTACGGGATGGTCAATCCCTCTCACTTTAGGACATAGGTCCAAGGATGATACAATCCTGATCCACTTATGGGATGATCAATCCCTCTCAATTTAAGACATCTCTCATGTCTATGGATGATGCAATCCAGATCAACTTACAGGATGATCAATCCTTATCATTTTAAGACACCTCACCATGTCTAAGGATGATGCAATCCCGAATCAACTTACAGGATGATTAGTCCTTATCACTTTAAGACACCTTACCATGTCTAGGGACGATGCAATCCCAATCTACTTACAAGATGATTAGTCCTTATCACTTTAAGACACCTCACCATGTCTAGGGATGATGCAATCCCAATCTACTTACAGGATGATTAGTCCTTATCAGTTTAAGACACCTCACCATGTCTAGGGACGATGCAATCCCAATATACTTACAGGATGATTAGTCCTTATCACTTTAAGACACCTTACCATGTCTAGGGACGATGCAATCCCAATCTACTTACAAGATGATTAGTCCTTATCACTTTAAGACACCTCACCATGTCTAGGGATGATGCAATCCCAATCTACTTACAGGATGATTAGTCCTTATCAGTTTAAGACACCTCACCATGTCTAGGGACGATGCAATCCCAATCTACTTACAGGATGATTAGTCCTTATCACTTTAAGACACCTCACCATGTCTAGGGATGATGCAATCCTAATCTACTTACAGGATGATTAGTCCTTATCACTTTAAGACACCTCACCATGTCTAGGGACGATGCAATCCCAATCTACTTACAGGATGATTAGTCCTTATCACTTTAAGACACCTCACCATGTCTAGGGACGATGCAATCCCAATCTACTTACAGGATGATTAGTCCTTATCACTTTAAGACACTTCACCATGTCTAGGGACGATGCAATCCCAATCTACTTACAGGAGGATTAGTCCTTATCACTTTAAGACACCTCACCATGTCTAGGGACGATGCAATCCCAATCTACTTACAGGATGATTAGTCCTTATCACTTTAAGACAAGTCTCATGTCTAGGGACGATGCAATCCCATCACGTACATTTTGAACCCAGTTCATGGACGATGCAGTCCTCACGTACATTTTGAACCCAGTTCATGGACGATGCAGTCCTCACGTACATTTTGAACCCAGTTCATGGACGATGCAGTCCTCACGTACATTTTGAACCCAGTTCATGGACGATGCAGTCCTCACGTACATTTTGAACCCAGTTCATGGACGATGCAGTCCTCACGTACATTTTGAACCCAGTTCATGGACGATGCAGTCCTCACGTACATTTTGAACCCAGTTCATGGACGATGCAGTCCTCACGTACATTTTGAACCCAGTTCATGGACGATGCAGTCCTCACGTACATTTTGAACCATCAGTTCAGGGACGATGCAGTCCTATCCTCTATTCTCGGAGACCTCACATCTACGGCTCTCTTTAGGACTGAGAGTCCAGGGATGATCCAATCCCCTCAAGTCCATCAAGGACTTCATTCTCGGAGACCTCACGTCTACAGCTCTCTTTAGGACTGAAAGTCTAGGGATGATCCAATCCCCTCAAGTCCACCAAAGACTTCATTCTCGGAGAGCTCACGTCTACGGCTCTCTTTAGGACTGAAAGTCCAGGGATGATCCAATCCCCTCAAGTCCACTAAGACTTCATTCTCGGAGACCTCACGTCTACGGTTCTATTTAGGACTGAAAGTCCAGGGATGATCCAATCCCCTCAAGTCCACCAAGGACTTCATTCTCGGAGACCTCACGTCTACGGCTCTCTTTAGGACTGAAAGTCCAGGGATGATCCAATCCCCTCAACTGTCCACTAAGGACTTCATTCTCGGAGACCTTACGTCTACGGCTCTCTTTAGGATTGAAAGTCCAGGGATGATCCAATCCCTTTTCTTTCTCGAAGACACTTGTCTACGGCTCACTTTAGAACAAGTGTTCAAGGATGATACAATCCCGACATGTATTCTCATCAATATACTATCGATTCTGGGAACCCATATAGAACCTGATTCACACTTCTTCTTTAATTGCACCATTAAGAGAATGGTCTTATCTAGCCACTTGGAGCAAACATCTCATCATGATTCTCTTCCTCTTTCTAAGAGAATCTTCTAGCCACAAGCCTTCTATATTTTGTTTGATTTGTAAATCTTCTTGTTGAACATCCATCACTTGTTCGGTGTTCTTCATGATCTTTCCTACAAAACAAAATTAAGTACATGATTAGTAATCCTTCATAATCATGAAATCATGATAACCTATTATGCATACAGATATCATTTATATAGTTATGCAACTATCTTGACCAATACTTTGGCACAACACTTTCCCATATCCTGTATGCATACAGTGGCTATCTAGATGCCTTCCATCTCTACCAGAACATACTATCGAGAGTGTGCACAGCTCTCAGCATGTCAGCAAAGAGGTTTCATTCTAGACAAGCAACAATGGAATGTTTGTCCAACTTACCAATCATATGCATATTAGTAGTATAATGTTCAATGCTCTATGAATGTTTGCACTCAGCATGATATGTTCTAGGAATACAAATATGCATACAAGAAATATCATTTACTATTTCAAATAACAACTCAAATACTTATCTTTTATGTTTGTGTGGTTGCCTCCCGCTTGATCTTCTATATGTCCTTTGAACTTCTATTCATTCTGTACCACTGTGCATGCTCAAGTGTGCACTAGTGTCATCCTCATGATCTCATACACAAACATTCATTCATTAGTATATTCTCAAAACATTCTAATTCTAAATAATCTTGAATATGTATAGTCATGATCATTAGTATTCAGGGTTTCAAGTAAGTCTTCTTTTACTCATGCATATTCTTGTTTGATCATAGTACTCTTCTGGTTAATTAAATCATGCATAAACCCTTGATTACTAACTTTATGAATAAGCATAACCAATCATATCAAGTATACTTATATAAGGGATCCTAACACAAGGTAAGATTCATTGGAAACATACCTGGATTAGTATACCTACTTGGTTATGTACAACATACCTAAACAATCTCTTCAATGATTTAGAGATCCTGAGCTAGAACCTGCATGTCTCATAGGTTAAGCATAATATAACAAAGTCATACATACCTCGTAAGTAGAACAAAGATTATGGATGAGTCTTTGTCTTCATGTTTTCATGGTCATGGAACCTGATTTGTCTTTTGTGATGTACCTGTATCTTGTTAGCAGACAACATCAACCTCACACAACATCATAATGCATTAGTACAATCATAAGTGTCAACACCCTAACCAATGAATATCTTCTATCATGCATTCATAATTTTGTTAAGGTTATACGACAAATCTAAAATCAAAATTGTACTAACTGTAATAACCTGAAGACAAACATACCATAAACTTAATCATGGACAAATATCGAAACATACCTCGATGAGTCATACCTGTCGAGATCGCTTGTATTCTTCTTATGTAAGCCCTTATCCTCATCTCCCTCTGAGACAGGAACTTCTTCACTTATGCAGGTGACCAATCCATCTTCTTCTAGGATTAACTCAATCCACTTGATTTGCAAGAACTGGACCTGGAGCTTTGAAACTTTCGGATTCACTGGACGTGACCCCAAACTGGGGTTTGATGAAGCCCACTCTTTTGCCCCATCAAAAGGTTTGATCCAAAGCTCTAAGCTTCTATTTTTCTGAGGAGCTTCCAGCCGTGGTCACAGATTTCAAAAATTCCCATTTTTACAGAAGCCCTAATTTTCCACTTTTCTGATCAAAGTCCCGAACTAGGGTCTAATCAAGCCCGGCCTTCTGCCCAACCAAAAATTCTGATCTTGGTCTCTAAATTTCTATTTTGATGAGTAGCATCCAGCCGTGGTCTCCGATTACAAAAATTCCAACTTTCTTCAAAGCCCTAAATTCCGGAAGCCATGAATGAAGGTACCAAAAAATAATTCTGTTTTGACAGAAATATGTACTTGATTGTTTCTGGTGTAACTCCAAAATTTTTTGATCCACAGGGTCTGAAAACGTTTTCTGAGATAGCCTGACCTGTAAGCTTTCCATCCTGACAGGTCTGACCTCAATTGGATGTTCTGAGAGAGAGTTATGCCAAATGTCGCAATGTGACCTGTTTTGGGAAAATACAGGATAGCGAACTTGTACGGCGTGCCACGTGTCACTGTTTGACCTTCGGCCTCTAAAAATGTTTTCTGAGATATCTCGGCCTGTTATCTTTCCATCCTGATAGGTCTGACCTCAATTGGATTCTCTGAGAGAGAGTTATGCCAAGTGTCGCAACATGACCTGTTTATGGGATAATACAGGAGAGCGAACTTGTACGGCATGCCACGTGTCACTTATTCAACTTCGGCCCCTGAACAAGTTTTTTGAGATAGTACAGTCTGTGTACTACCTGTCACTTTTCACGAAATTTCATTTGGAGCTTCCTAGCCCAAGTTATGACCTTTTTCCCAAGGTCACCTGATTTTGACTCAGATCTGGAAGAGGCAGAAACCCTATATTGTACAGATCATAAATCACAAAGTACAACGAATTAGAGGTTGTCATTTGGACACAAGGTACCTGGAGATTTTAGATTCGTCCTGTAACAATTTCAGATCCGAAAACTTCGCCAAAACGGATTTATAGCGAAAGTGCTACGATGACTGGTTTTTGCTATGTAAAACCCTAACCTTCAAATTGTCGTAAGTAAAGCAAGTGTCTTTAGTGCCATACCTTGTCTTCCTTCAGGTTAGCTCTGATACCATGTTAAAATTCAAGATGCTAAGACATAAAATAGCAGAATTACATTCCATTTCACAATAATAGCATATACAGGATCACTGAAGAAACAACAAGCACAGCATAAACACAAGAGACAGAGATTTATCCTGGGAAACCCTCATGGGGTAGAAAACCCAGCAAAGCTTCCTCAATATAGATGACCAGCAATATACAAAGATGAAACCCTGAGACATGATCTCCTCCTCCACAATAGCAGACCTCTCCTCCACAAGTGCGTTATCCTCAAGTGAGTGAATGTGTATAATGAGGAACACACCTCCTCTATTTATACACTACTCTGATATGTATTTTACACAAGTACATGTAGGCTCGTATTTAACCATTAGGTTAAATACCCCATTATAACTGACTGGGCCGACCCCTCTAGGGTGGTCTAATAACCCTTTGACCCACATAACACATACAGGGCTGACCCCCACTAGGGAAGTCTAATAACCCAAGTTACCACATTCCGACGGAGGAATAAACATCTCCGGATATACAATAAGATCTTCACGGAGGAATGAATCATCTCCGGAATAATAAAGTACAAATATAATATTCTTTGAAGTTACAATATCTCAACAGCACTTACACTCACCGACATGAGAGGACCAACCTACCACCATCCGTGAAAGGTTCACAGCACTTACATCAACGACCATGGGAGAACACATCTTCCACCATGTCAAAAAGGCTCTGCACTTACATCAACGCACATGGGAGAACACATCTACCACCATGTCAGAAAGGCTCTGCACTTACATCAACGCACATGGGAGAACACATCTACCACCATGTCGGAAAGGCTCTGCACTTACATCAACACACATGGGAGAACACATCTACCACCATGTCGGAAAGGCTCTGCACTTACATCAACGCACATGGGAGAACACATCTACCACCATGTCGGAAGGCAATATGCATCTATGTCTTTGAAACTCATCACACATAATCCAACTGATTATGTAATGTATCCATCTGATACATATGACCATCCTGATCATCATCATAGCATCATCCTGATGCATGTCATCTAGAGTATCGTCCTGATGCATATTTGGAGCAACATCCTGAAGCTCGTCATCCATGATCATCCTGATCATACAATGCATCTACCTGATGCATACCAAGTATCTACCTAATACATATCATCATACATGATCCACCTGATCATATAATGTATCCTCCTGATACATACACAGATACATGATCCACACAATGTATCCAACATGATGCATATACAAATACATATAAATGATCCAACTAATCATATCCAGCATCATCCTGATTCATATACAGAGCAGTAACTGGAGCATCGTCCTGATGCTCATCATCCAGCGCTTATATCCACGGCCATGTGAAGGATCCTCCTTCCAACATGCTTGGAATGGCTTCTGCAAATGTGTCCATCACTTCTTCCTCGAAGTGTCCTCAATCTGAAGAACACCCAGCCTCTCCCTGAAGTACTCGAAATTCACCCTGGCTAGTGGCTTCGTCAGCACATCTGCAATCTGCTCGTCCGTCGCAACATACAGGAGCTTCACAGCTCCTCTCCGCACCACATCCCTGATATAGTGATATTTGATCTCTATGAGTTTCGGCCTGTCATGAAACACTGGGTTCTCAGACAGCTTCACACAACTCTAGTTATCGCAGAAGATATTAGTAGCATCCAACGGGAGATCAAATAACTCAGACAGTAGCTTTCGTAGCCATACTGCCTCACAACTAGTTGAACAGGATGCAACATACTCTGCCTCAGCTATACTCAGTGCTACGCAGGACTACTTCCTGCTAAACCAAGAGATCACACCTGATCCCATACTGAAGTAGCACCCAGATGTGCTCTTCCTATCTGCAGCACTGCCTGCCCAATCTGAATCAACATAACCCTACAGGTTAAACTTTTTATTCGCTTCATACTTGAGCCCATAATCCACTGTACCCTTCAGGTACCTCAGAACATGCTTTACAGCAACTAGGTGAACACTCCTTGGATCTGTCAGGAACTGACTCAATGTGTTCATAGCAAAGCAAATATTTGGTCTCGTGTTCGTCAGGTACATCAAGGACCCAATCATCTGACGATACATAGAGATATCAACTGGCTCAGATGAAGTATCACATAGAAGCTTCAGGTTCGATGCCATGGGTGTGGCTATGGAATTGCAATCCATCATCCCGAATCTCTTCAGGATATCTACTGTGTACTTCCCTTGACCAAGGAAGATCCCACCTGCATTATACCACACCTCCATACCTAGAAAATAATGCATCATTCCCAAATCTTTCATATCGAACTCAGCAGCAAGCTTCCTCTTAGTATCTGCAATTAATCTGTCATCTCCTATTACAAATAATTCATCCACGTACAGAAGTAGAATCACATGATTCCCTTCCTCAACCTTGTAGTAAAGGTTGGAATCTGCTTTACTCTTGGTAAAGCCCAAGCTAGATAGGAAACTATCCATCCTACCATACCAAGTTCTGGGAGCTTGCTTCAAGCCATACAAGGCTTTCTTCAATCTGTACACATATGACTCCCTGTCATGTATTTCAAAACCAAGTGGCTACTCCACGTACACTTCTTCTTCAACTACACCATTCAAGAAAGCTGTCTTGAAATCCATATGGTGTATCTTCCCTATCATCACTGCAGCCGGAGCAAGTACTGATCTAATGGAAGTGTATCTAGCTACAGGATCAAAAGTCTCTATGCTACCACCTGCAACATGCTTGATATTGTAGCTTCTCTTGGAAGTCACTACAGACTCCCCTTCAGGTCTTGGGAATGCATCCCAAACATCTTCGTGATCGACTGGTACTCCTCGATCATGGCATTCTTCCCAGATCCTGGGAACTTCAATATCTTCAATATTTTCAATAGATAACTTTGTTGCTGAACAAATGTTGTATTCCTTCTTTTGTAGGTGATGGTATACGATCTTTCCTACACAACAAGTTAAATTGCATGATTAGAAAACATCTCATAGTTTTTAGAACAAATTCTTACACATAAAGAAATATGTCATACAGTCATGCAATTATCTTAGCCAATGCTTCAATACAACATTTATCCATATTCCGTAACTTTCTAGATGCCTTCCAATCGCTACCAGAACATTGTTAAGAGTGTGCACAACTCCTAACATGTCAGCAAAGAGGTTTCATTCTAGATAAGTAGCAATGGAATGTTGTACAGTGCCATAGGCCACTTACCCATGTATATTAGTAGTATATTGTTCATCAATGCAACTATTCTAATATGCATAATACACAACCTAATTCTAGGAACATAAGCATATACATCATTGAATAACATTATGTAAGAAATGACAATTCAAATACTTATCTTTGTTTGGTTGCTGGGTGGACTCCCTCTGAATCTTTGCAACTCCATTCTGATGTGGATTGTGAGAAGTGGTCAACTCCCTCTGAATATCTGCATCCTTGCATAAACTACTGAAGTGTGCTCCCTCTTTATCTTTGCTTCTTGGATTACCTGTCCTTGAACTTACATCCATCCTTAATCACTATGCATGCTTATTAGTGTCATCATTGTATTATCCTTGAGGTCTCATACATAATCACACATTTATTAGTATAATCTTAATACTATCAAAACACAATAATATTAAACATGTATAGTCATGATCATTCACAGATAATAAACATTAGTATTCAAGGTGTCAGGAAAGTCTTCTTTTACTCATGCATATTCTTATTTGATCATAGGACTCTTCTGATTAGTTAAATCATCAATGCATAAACCCGTAATTACTCAAACCTATACCTTCATGCTTCTTCTGGTTAGTCATATCATCAATTATGGTAAGAAACATAATATGCATATAGCCATGACTATTCAAATCTGTGACTTCATGAATAATCATTATCAACAACACAACAGTGTAAGATCCTAACACAAGGTACGATTCTAGCTTGATATAGGAAAAACATACCTGGATTAGCATGCTAGCTAGTTATGTCTAACATACCCACATAATGTCTTCTGGTTCTCTTCAGTGACTTGTGCTAGTAACCTGCATGTCTCATAGGTTAACCATTGTAGGACCAAGTTATACATACCTCGAAAGTATATCTTCTATGTGATCCATGACAATGGATGAATCTTTGTCTTCATGTCACCATGATCATATGTTCTTGAACCATAACATGATTTGTCTTTCTTGGTGTACCTTTCATGTTAGCAGACAACATAAACCTCATACAACACCATAATGCATGAGTACAATCATAAGCGTCAACACCCTAATCAATGAATATCTTCTATTGTGCATTCATAATTTTATTAAGGTGATACGACAAGTCTAGATTTAATCAAGACTGTACTAACCATAATAATATGAAGACAAATATATCATAAACTTAATCATGAAAAAATCTCGAAACATACCTGGATAAGTCATACCTGTCGAGATTGCTTATAATCTTCTTATGTAAGGCCTTAACCTCATCTCCCTCTGAAACATGAACTTCTTCACTTATGTAGGTGACCAATCCATCTTCTTCTAGGATTAACCCAATCCACTTGAATTGCAAGAACTAGATCTAGAGCTGGATTAGGGTTTGTTAGAGAAACCCCAAAAATTCAAACTTTGAATTTCAAACTTTTGAAAGGATATAAATATGCGCCTTAATGAGTTGATCAAGCTGGTATGTTCAGAATTTGAAAACTGCAAAGTTTCACTCCTCAATTTTGCCTTTGAAACTTCCGGATTCACTAGAAGTGACCCCGAACTGGGGTTTGAAGAAACCCACTCTTCTGCCCAATCAAAAGGTTTGATCCAAAGCTCTAAGCTTCTATTTTTATGAGGAGCTTCCAGCTGTGGTCACAGATTTCAAAAATTCCCATTTTTGCAGAAGCCCTAATTTTCCACTTTTCTGATCAAAGTCCCGAACTAGGGTCTGATCAAGCCAGGCCTTCTGCCCAACCAAAAATTCTAATCTTGGTCTCTAAATTTCGATTTTGATGAGTAGAATTCAGCCGTGGTATCCGATTACAAAAATTCCAACTTTATCCAAAACCCTAAATTTCGGAAGCCATGAATGAAGGTGCTCAAAAATAATTCTGTTTTGATAGAAATATGTACCTAATTGTTTCTGGTGTAACTCCAAACATTTCGATCCACGGGGTCTGAAAAATTTTCTTGAGATAGCCCGACCTGTCATATTTCCATCCCGATAGGTCTGACCTCAATTGGATTTTCTGAGAAAGAGTTATGCCAAGTGTCACAACGTGACCTATTTATGGGATAAAACAGGAGAGAGAACTTGTACGGCGTGCCACGTGTCACTGGTGAAACTTTGGCCTCTGAAATTTTTTTCTGAGATAGTACAGTCTGTGTACTAACTATCACTTTTTACGAAATTTCATTTGGAGCTTCCTAGCCCAAGTTATGATCTTTTTTCCAAGGTCACCTGTTTTTGACTCAGATATGGAAGAGGCAGAAACCCTATATTGTACAGATCATAAATCACAAATTACAACGAATTAGAGGTTTTCCTTTGGACACAAGGTACATGTGGATCTCATCTTCGACCTGTAAAAGTTTTCGATCCAAAACCTTTGCCAAAATGGATCTATAGCGAAATTTATACGATGACTGGTTTTTTCTATATCAAGCCCTAGCATCGTAAGTGCAACAAGTGTCATACATGCCATATCATGCCTTCTTTCAGGCTAGCTCTGATACCATGTTAAATTTTCAGAATTTACTTCAATCTGATCTAGGATCTTAACTGAGAGAACAACATGTACAGCATATCTACAGCATATTAATCATGGACACAATAATGCAAGCACACAAGAGACACAGAGTTTACTTGGGGAAAACCATAAAGGTGAAAAACCCCAATAACTTCCTCATAGATAGATAGAGCAATGATACAACCAGAATACAAGAGATAGTCTTCTCCTAGCAGTAGAGCCTCCTCCTCCACAAGTGCGCCACTCTCCAAAGTGTGAGTGAGTGAATATAATGATGAAATAGAGATCTCCCGATCTCTATTTATACTAGACTTGACTTGCCTAATAACCTTTACTAGGTCGGCCTTAACTTAACCACATAACACAATGCTGACTAGGCCGACACCCAATAGGGTGGTTTAATAACCCTTTGACCCACATGGCCGACCCCCACTAGGGTGGTCTAATAACCCTTCGACCCACATGACTTATACAAGGCTGACCCCAACAAGGTGGTCTAATAACCCATGAAGTATAAGTTACAACACTTACAATATAAATGACAACACTTCCGTATAGAGGAATAATAAAATCTCTATAGGAATACAATATACATATATGTGAAATACATTCCGAAGTTACATATACATCAACAATCTATAAAAGCAAGGACAAAGTCCAAAGGGAGGGGATCTTTCTCATTATCATTCTGTATGGTACTAAGAGAGAATTGTTCCATAATTCTAGAAAAGTGTTATCTCAGGATTTAGTAAATCAGTCACCTTCCCTAGGTTCTCTAGACCTCTTTACATGTTGGATCCAGCTTGGGGGGAATCAGATTAGAACCAGGAACGGTTTCGGTTCATGGTTCGGAGGAACGTGGTAGTGCCAAATTTATTCAGTTTACACCCTACAGGTCAGCTAAAAGAACATTGATTTCATTAACTAGCTTTTGAGTTGTGCAGGTTTTACCAAAGAAGGGAAAGCTACAAGGTTCATGTATGAATTGTATTTTTCTTATAGGCTAAACAAATAGGATTTAATTCTCTCATTACTGTACCTTTTCTTCTCTACGTAATTCTGGTTATATTTATGCATTGGGAGCAAGGGCTAAAGGCATGGACTCCCCAGGTTCATAATAATTAGCTTAAACTTCCAATCTTAAATTGCTGCTTAAGAATGATTACCTTTAATCTAGGTTTAAAGATCTAGCAAAGCTAGAAGCGCTAGCTTGTGCTAGATCTCCACATGATCAACCCACACGCTATAATTTAATTTTAGTTATCAATTTCATAAACAAATGCTGATAGGATTTCTTTCAAAAATCTGCTTATAAGCTAGCTAAAACATCAATGTTTTATTTGAATCTCTTTAAAGACCTAAACCTAGAATCTTAGATGTAGATTAAAATATTTAAACCAGAGTCCAACTTCAGCACCAACCCAGATTTTAAATAGCAAATTAAAGAATTATGCTCTGACAGAGTTTCGTAGAATCCCACAGACCTCATTAATTTCATCATAGCATAAACGTTGATCATTATCGAATTGTACCAAGGATCACCCAACCAACATTTAAATCCACGATTACTTAATGGACCACGCTACAACGTGAGTCTCCATCCAGCTCATCTTAAACATCAAAGAAAGGCAAAGGATCATAAATGCGTTTTCAACGCTAGGGCTCTGCCCATAATTTTTATTTACAACCTGCCCTAATTAATTTAATTCTGACTGTCAATCCACAAGACCACATCTCCCTATTACCAAAGCCAGAAAATTATAAATTCTACAGCAAACATTAAACACAAAGCATTGAAAACAAAAGAGTAGTTTAAACAAAGCTAGGGCTCTGCCCAGAAGTTATCCTGAGAAAGAATTCTTAAACTTTTAATTGAAACTCTAGCACCCACTTACATATTACCATCTCTTAGCAAAGAAAAAGGGCATTAAAAATACTTTTTACGCAGAGGCTTAACCACAACTAAAAATGCATAAAAGAATGAGTTACACCAAGGCTTGCGCCCTTAGGATCAACACACACGCAGTCTTTTAATATAAAAACGAATTATAATATTTTATTCATAATTCGAGAAACAAGTATAGGGCTTGCCCATAATCATAAAAATAACCACCATCCTTCTACAGGAAGACCAAAATGCACAAGATAACAATTGAGACACATAATCTACTGTTGTAAAAGAAAATACAAACAAAGACATCGCTCTCTTTAATACAACTGCATTATAGTTTAAAACGAACCCTAAGCCACTTTAATCTATACAGAATCGAAATGTTAAGCCCTTAGGTTTCCCACTGTAAACGCAAATACCAATACATAAGAATTAATACTCCCTACAACATTAACTACAACGCCATTGTTTTATCCATTTCCACCACCATAAAACCAGAAGTAAAATTAGTAATCAAAATCCCGAAAAGTCAATACCTTCCAGGTTTATCTTTTAGAAATTTACATAGAGCCAAATGCTCCTACATAAGCTTAAAATTATTATAAATATAACTACGAACTAGACAGAGGCCATTCGTTTAAATAACGAAACACTTTATAAATTAACTTTAAAGTTGAATTTACAATTCAGACAGGAAGCAATAAACATCCTTCATTCCAAAAAAAATGCCTCTACAGGCTTCATTTCAAACAAACGTTGTGGTTTACACTTTCGGAGCGAAGTCGCTCTTATAACCAACTCTATCCCCGATTTTACTCCAGCTGGGCATTACATTAAAAATTCAAACCCCAAATGGCTCAAGCCATCCTCAAAACTCTCACACTGTAAACAACCAAGACTAGCGCAAGTAACTTTCACTTAAGGGAGAGATGGCCAACAAGGACTAGGCTTTCCCATGACTGACTTAGCTTCTTCAACCCATCGTTGCAACCACCCTGCCATGCTGAGCTCGAAATCCTCATAGAACAAAAACCCTATCAACAAGACTGTAATGTGTTAGTCTTACACCTTAGCAAAACCAAAGCTGGAAATCGAAAGCACAATAAGAAAACAGTGTTACCTTATAATCCACGCCCTTCCTATCACTTGAGCTTGGAATAGGGCCGAGCTACGCTCATGGCCAACGCTAGTGTCATGGCCATGCTGCAAAACCAAGAGAGCTCTACTCTCTTTCCTCTCCAAACCAAATGATGCGCAATACAGTAGAGACACTCAACGTTTAGGGTTTACCCTAAACCCATCCAGATGGATAACACTTCGATTGGTAGGCACATGGGCCACCATAAATTCCACCAACCCCACTACATTGGAAATATTTACCCACTCTCCATAGTAGAGAGTGAGACTAACTTGAAAGAATTGATTTTGTCACCATTTGCTTGTTTTGCATGCAATTGACCCTTATATTTAGAAGACTTTGTTCATAGTTACAAACTTTAAAATGTTGGACTTATAACATTTCATTAAAAGCATACCTACAAAACACAGGCAAAAGTAAAACTTAGCATATAGCTAAGTAAGCTAGGCCTTTGTAACCAAACTCATCCCCTCAAGCTTTTAAAAGGATTTACAAGGACACCTTTAAAAGAAATTTATCACACATTAGAATTAAAACATTAAAGTTCAAAACATACCACATTTAAGCTGATATCAAGATAGAATTGTATCTATTATGCTCGACAGAGATCATTATAATCATCATCCATTCACATCGCTTCCGCAGAAGTATAAATGCATCTATTCACATCAATTAAACTAAACAGAGAATCATGAACATAAATATAAACTATACTTTTACATTACATTGTTAAGTCTTCCATTAATCTCCCAGTAATGAAGTTAATTTACTAAACATTTGCTTAAATGGATGATGTTAGCCATACAAGAATTTTTTTTTAAATTTTATAGTTTTAGGGACATCACAAGTGGTATCAGATCCCAACTACAACACTAAGAGACCTTTTGGGCTCACTACATAAGAGATCCGCTGCAGATACATATATTTCGAAAAATATACTTATGAATTTGTTTATATATATATATATATAAACTAACAGAATTTTGTTCTTACAAATTGATGAAACATTTCAGGTACAAATACAATCTGAAATATCAATACAATAAGGAACAGCAGTAGACATCGAAATCTGAATTCCCCACCCCGGGAAGAAGAAATCGTTTTGGAGTTAAATTCAGACTTAATGAAGTCAATACAGAGCTTGCAAGCAGAATTACAAAGTTTTAGAGACGACAACATGAATGAGAGATGGGAACAACAAGAAATCAATGAAGCTGTACTACAGAGCTTAACAGGGGTAAACCCCCATAGATAGTACACCTATTCAATGAACAGATCCCAAGAAAACTAATGTCATACAAAAAGGTACAGTAGTCCTAAAAAGGAAGGGCATGAAGAACACACACCAAATTTCATGGAAGAGTACTGTAAGAACTCTTCCAGTGATGATGGATCACCCTCCCCTTACAAGAAAAGGTGGAAAAATGATGACAGTTTGCAGGGAGAGTTCCAGAAAATTAAATCCCCAAATTATGATGGAGAGATAAATACTGGGGAGAAAGTTGAAGAGTGGATGTTAGGAATGAACAAGTATTTTAAAGTCCACAATTATTCCAGCGAGTGTCACGTCCCCATTTTGACCCCCTTCACATTAAATCGTAAATGATGTAAATATTGTAATTTAATCATGGTGAGGAGCTCAAGGCCAAGGCCCCACCATTTATTTAGCATTTTATGTATCGGCAATTAAAGAATAGATGCCTATGACTCTTGTGCTAGATGGGCACAATGTAAATGAGACATCATGTAAATACGAATTTTAATGAAAAATACCCGCAACTAGCTATGCAATGCAACAAAGAGATGGGGCATGATTCTACAAGGAATAGGGAGGGAAATCATTCAAACCCTTGAGCCAATGGTGTTAATCCATGTGTCAATGGGGAAACCCATAAACCACCAACCTCCCATTTTGTCTCATGCACCCAATCATTTAATTCTTCCAAAAAATTGGTTAAGGCAGTTAATGCCTTGGAAATGAAGAAGTATGGCAGCCAATTTCATGCATGGGCAAGCCATCAACCTAGAAATTCGTGTTTTTGCTTGTTGGGCAAGAAAACACCCGCGAAATGGTGCCCAAAGGGATTCTGAACAGTCAGTCTTCACTCATTCACGCAGTGGGAGCTAGCTGGGTCTTTCCCTACACGTTTTTCATCCAAATCCTGCATTTTTCCATGCCTGGGAGTTCGTTTTTGCATATACAATAGCTTGGGAGAGAAGAGCCACGTTTTGGGGACTGTATGGAGGTCGTTTTTGCCCCCGAATGTCCAAGGACGTTTTTCTAAAAACGGATTGGCTTCCCAGGGTTGTTCCCCATCTTCCCATTTCGTTTTTGGGTGTTCCCACGTTTTTCTGAGTGAGTTGAAACCCCGTCTCATGCATCCCACTGTGGAAAACGTTTTCCTCATGCCCATCTAGTGTGGTTCTGCTGTTATGTGCATCCTCGTTTTTGGTTTGAGCCTGTGAGCTGAAGTGTTGGAGTGGTAGTGGACAGAAGTGGCTTGATAAACCTAGTGGGGGGGACAACCTCTCAAGAAGATCAAGAGGGCTTTGGTTACTCTTTTATGCATACCCTGAGAGCACTAGATAGGGAAGGTATGGCTTGAGGGACTGTACAGCAGTGAAAAGAATACTTCCTTGTGCTGGGTGTGTAGGTATTGTGGGTGCCAAGCTAGATAGATCTTGCAAGGTTATCTCTGGCTCTGTGCTGGAGCTCACTAGCTTAGCAACTCTTCCTTTCCATCTCCTAGCAGCCTGATAAACCCAATTGTAGATTGGTTTGGCTCATCTTGGTGTAGGCTTGGCTATGTGTGAGTCTGTTGTTCCCTAGTTCCTTGTAGAGATCATGCCCAGCTCGGGGGTGGCAGTGGTGCTGAGATATTGAGGAGCACACTGGCCTACGGTTGGGTGGAACGTTGCAGTTGCATAGCCAGTTGCATGGGACTACTTTCGCATAAGATAAGTATTCTCTTGTGTGTTAAATTGCAATTACCATTTGATGAATATTATGAATGTATGTGGATGGGTTAAATGAATTTACTTCCGCTGTGTTTTTACGAGTTTATGCAATTCCACATGATCTTTTATAAATCTGCAAAGGTCTTTAATTGGCTGTCACATAATCTTGAATGTATGATAGATATCAACAGCATTTACTTAACTTCCGTGGTGTTTCCATTGCATGAACATATACTTGTCTTTGTATCAAAAAGTTTAATGAATGGATATGGGGGCTAGATGCCCGGTTTAACCTCACGATCCTCTCCATCTAGCTGGAACGATGGGAGGGGACGTGACAGCGAGATGAAAGCACGGCTAGCCATTTACAATTTAAACGGAAAGGCAACCCAGTGGTGGAGAGACCTAAAACATACAAAGAGACATGAAGTAAAGGACATTAGATGGAGCAATTTCAGCAAGTTGTTCCAAGACAAATACATGTCGGAATGATTCTTTGACAAAAATATCAAAGAATTCCATGAGCTAAAAATGGGCTCCCTAACTACGGAATCTTTCATCAACAGATTTATGGATCTGCTACATTATGTTCCATACCTAAAGGATGAAAAAGTCAAGATAAAGCAGTTCTTAGGATTCCTACCTCCCAATTTTCGAGAGAAAATTGAGTTTGACATGCCTAAAACTTTAGAAATGACTTTGCACAAAGCTAGACTCTGCTATGAACATGGACAGCCAAGAAATGATAACTTAAATAGAAACAGAGATAGATTCAGAACTTTTTCAGACAACCGAAGACCAGGTTTTAGGCCACCACCATACCGAAAGCAAAAAAATAGTTTTCTGCCCAACATAAATTTCAACCGACCTCATGCACGGCCAAATGTGCCTGCACCGCATGCCAACAGACCATCTTTTAGCAAAGGAGCAAAAGCTACCCCACCAACAATTACTTGCTGGAAATGCCAAGGGCCCCACTATTTCAGAGATTGTCCCAATAAGATGCACAGATTTTTACACAACATACAAGAAAACCCAACGGTAGGGGACATGAAAAGAACACCAATAATTTATGCCGCACTTGATGGCCGACAAGCAGATCACCACGCCACTATGGTCGAGATTGAAGGTAAGGTTTCGAACACAGCTATTTCATTTTTTATCAATCCCGGTGCATGTCGAAGCTATGTCTCCCATAATATATTCGATACTTGTAAATTAAAACGAGAGAAACACGAGAAACCATGGTTGGTACAACTAGCCACTAGTACCAAACGGAAAGTCTCTGAACTAGTTAAATTTTGCGAGGTAGATTTGAACGGGTTCCCAACTAAGGTAGATTTAAATATCCTACCACTAGGGTTGTATGATGTACTTATAGGCATGGACTGGTTGGAACAACATCATGCCCTGCTTGACTACCTGAACAAGTCAATAATATGCACGGATAATCAAGGGAATCAAAGAAAGATTCAAGGCATACCTAAGAAGGTTTCCGTCAGACAGATATCTGCCTTACAGGAAAAGAAGTGCGTAAGGAAGGGTTGTAAACTCTTTGCAGTTAACATTCAAACCGTAGAAGCGGATAGGGAACAGAAGATCGAAGACTTCCCAGTCCTCGTAGAATTCAAGGATGTATTTCCTGAGGAAATACCAGGGCTAACGCCCAAACGAGACCTAGATTTCTCTATAGAACTAACACCCGGGTCAGTACCAGTTTCTAAAGCCCCTTACCAAATGAGCCCCCTAGAATTGGTGGAGCTCAAGCTTCAGTTACAAGATTTAATCGAAAAGGGATATATCCAACCGAGTGTGTCTCCTTGGGGAGCACCGATACTCTTTGTCAAGAAGAAGGACGAGACGATGCGGATGTGCATCGATTACCGTCAACTCAACAAATTGACCATCAAGAACCGTTACCCACTCCCTAAGATTGATGACTTGTTTGATCAAATCAAAGGAGCGAAGATATTTTCAAAGATTGACCTATGATGCGTATATCACCAAATAAGAATCTGTGACGAAGACATCAGTAAGACCTCCTTTCGAACCCGATACGGTCATTACGAGTTTGTGTTAATGCCTCTCAGATTGACAAATGCACCCGCAAATTTTATGTGCATGATGAAAAACGTCTCTATTCAATACTTGGACAAATTCGTATTGGTCTTCATTGACGATATATTGATTTACTCCAAAAATAAGGAAGAACATGAAGAGCATCTCCGAATAGTGTTACGAGTGTTACGAGAACACCAACTTTATGCTAAGTTTAGCAAGTGTGATTTCTAGAGACCACAGATACAATACCTAGGTCACATCATTTCTAAGAAGGGGTTAGCGGTCGACCCCGAAAAGATTAAAGCCATTGAGGAATGGCCTACACCTACTTGCGTGACTGACATAAGATCATTCTTAGGTTTAGCCGGATACTACCGAAAGTTCATTGAGAACTTCTCGCAGATTTCTTATCCTATGACCACCTTGCGGAAAAAGGAAAACAAATTCCTTTGGACAACTAAATGCGAAGAAAGCTTCCAAAAACTAAAACAACTTCTGACCAGCACACCTATACTATGGATTGTCAATCCCGATGGGGACTTCGTTGTTTGCAGAGATGCGAGCAAAGAGGGACTCGGTGGATTCCTTATGCAGAATGACTTCACCATCTACTACGAGTCAAGAAAGTTAAAGGAACACAAACAGAACTACCCCACGCACGATCTTGAACTAGACGCCATCATCCACGCCCTAAAGATGTGGAGACATTACCTTATGGGAAAGAAATTCCTGTTGAAGACATACAACATGAGTTTGAAGTACTTATTTGACCAACCTGACCTAAATGCTAGGCAAGCTAGGTGGTTAGCCTTCCTTAGAGAGTACCACTCTGAGCTAAAACACATCAAAGGAAAGGAAAACAAGATCGCTGATGCTTTAAGTCACCTAGATCATATGTTATATGAGGTGACAGTAAGCCAGACTGACTCAGACTTGCATGACAGAGATAGAACAACTTGTAGGAATGACCAATTCTATGTCAATATCCTTAAAAATATTCAGGAGGATAGGTTATTCCAACAACAAAAAGGATATAAGATAGATGAGTCAGGATTTTTATGGTCGAAGGAGAGACTTTATGTCCCGAAAAACAGAGACATTAGACATAACATTCTAACAGAGTTCCATCAGAAACCCTACTCATGGCATCCGGGATATCAAAAGATGATATCAGCGATAAAGAAACACTTTTTCTAGCCTAAGATGAAAGCCGACATAGCATTATTCATCGCTAAGTGCCAGGAGTGCCAACTGGTCAAGGCAGAACACCAACATCCTTTCAGAATACTACAGCCACTACCCATTCTGAAGTGTAAGTGGGAGGTCATCGGTATGGACTTCATTACGGGATTACCATAAAGCAAGAGACATAATGACTCCATCTTTTTAGTGGTCGACAAGTTATCCAAAGTAGCACACTTCATACCTTAAAAATCGGTGTACAAGGCTGTCCACATTGTAGACATCTTCCTAAAAGAGATCTTCCGATTGCATGGGATACCCAAGGAAATAATTTCGGATAGAGACATGAATTTCACCAGTAACTTCTGGATATCCTTGTTCTCCGGATTGGAGACACAGTTAAACTAGTACCGCTTACCACCCGTAGACCGATGAACATACAGAATGAGTAAACCAGATCCTAGAGGATATGCTTAGGATGTATGTTTTTAACAACCCCACGAAATGGGAGGATTATCTACACCTCACAGAGTTTGCATACAACAACGGGTACTAGACCTCTTCCAAGATGAGTCCCTTCGAGGTACTCTAGTATGGCAGAAAATGCAGGACACTAGTGACTTGGGATAGCTCGGTAGACACATTGATGTTGGGTATGGATTTACTAAAGGACTTGGAACAGCTAGTCACTAAAGTACAACAAAACTTAAAAGAGGCACAAGACTGCCAGAAGAGTTATGCAGATAAGAAAAGGAAAGACAAGGATTACCAAATCGGTGAACATGTCTTCTTAAAAGTGAAGGCAAAGCTAAGCTCTTTGAGCTTGGGGTGATGTGGAAAGTTAGCCCCCAGATTTTGTGGACCCTTTGAGATATTGAACAAGAAAGGGCGAGTAGCATATGAGTTAGCTTTACCAGGTCATGTGAAAGTTCATAATTTTTTTCATGCATCTCTGTTAAAGAAATATGTCTATGATACTAAGCATGCGATTGATTGGTCCTTATTACAGGTAGAACCCGAGGGGGAATTCACTCCAGAGCCCCTCCACATTCTAGACAAGAGGGAGGTGCATCTTAGGAGAAGAACCATCATTCAATTGAAAGTGCAATGGAGGCACTTCGGACCAGATGAGGCTACTTGGGAAAATGAAACCGCCATGAAGGAGGCTTACCCCGCCTTATTTCATGAATTCATTTCTAGTCCCTAGAACACTGGGACGGTGTTGTTCTAAACGGGGAGGGATGTAATATCTCAAATTTTGTTGACTATATTGATGTTATATATTTGGTGTAAGCCCCAACATATATGATTTATTTTGGTATACTGGGCGCAAGCCCTAATGCACATGTTTTATTCTTAGTTATAGATATACATATTTGGGCATGGACCCTAATAGAGGGGTTACTTTACTTAAGAAGGTGTTGAGTTGAGGAAGGATCTGAATAACACCCGTCATAATAGTTATTTTATTTGGACTAATTGATTCATTACTTATCTCATCAAGGATAGAGGAAACTACCACGGAAAACGAGGTAATCCAACATGCAAAAAGGGAACTAGAGCTACCTAACCTAGTAGACCTTCTAAACCTACAAATAGCCTTGTCAAAAAGACTTGACCCTATTCTTTCAATAAACATCAAGAGTTATAATAGTATATAAATACTTGGTTAAATCAAGTGGTTAATTATAAAGAGTCTCACTTATGCATCAAAGTGGTTTGCAAAAGTTATGTATGTATATAAAAGATATTATATATATAAGAGTAATAAAGAGTACATAGGTAGATAAGGTTATATATATCCACTTAAATAGATTATACCTATAACCAATCTCATGTATATAAATTAATTAAATAAAATATAAAGTTTATAAGTTTGTTCAAAAAGAACTAAGTAAAGAATTCTAAAACAAAACTGAAGTTATTAAAAAAAAAAAAATTATATTTTCAAAACTTGAAAATCAAACTTAAGTTAATATTAAATATATTATTATTAATTTAAACTTCCAATTCCAAAAGTTTATCTATAAAAGCAAGGATAAATTCCAAAGGGAGGGGATCTTTCTCATTATCATTCTATATGGTACTAAGAGAGAATTGTTCCATAATCCTGGAGAAATATTATCCCAGGATTTAGTAAATTAGTCACCTGCCCTAGGTCCTCTAGACCTCTTTGCATGTTGGAGCCAGCTTGGAGGGAATTGGATTAGAACCAGGAACGGTTCCGGTTCATGGTTGGGAGGAACGTGGTAGTTCCAAAGTTATTCAGTTTACACCCTACAGGTCATCTAAAAGAACATTGATTTCATTAACTATTTTTTGAGTTGTGCAGGTTTTACCAAAGAAGGGTAAGCTACAAGGTTCAGGTATGAATTGTATTTTTGTTATAGGATGAATAAATAGGATTTGATTCTCTCATTACTGTACCTTTTCTTCTCTACGTAATTCTGGTTATATGTATGCATTAGGAGCAAGGGCTAAAGGCATGGGCTCCCCAGGTTTATAATAATTAGCTTAAACTTCCAAACTTAAATTGCTGCTTAAGAATGATTTCCTTTAATCTAGGTTTAAAGATCTAGCAGAGCTAGCAGCGCTAGCTTGTGCTAGATCTCCACATGATCAACCCACATGTTGTAGTTTAAGCTTATAAGCTAGCTAAAGCATCAATGTTTTATTTGAATCTCTTTAAAGACCTAAACCTAGCATCTTAGATGTAGATTAAAATATTTAAACCAAAGTCCAACTTCAGCACCAACCCAGATTTTAAATAGCAAATTAAAGAATTATCCTCTGAAAGAGTTTCATAGAATCGCACAGACCTCATTAATTTCATCATAGCATAAACATTGATCATTATCGAATTGTACCAAGGATCACCCAACCAACATTTAAATCCACGATTACTTAATGGACCACGCTACAGCGTGAGTCTCCATCCAGCTCATCTTAAACATCAAAGAAAAGCAAAGGATCAGAAATGTGTTTTCAACGTTAGGGATATGCCCATAATTTTTATTTACAACCTGCCCTAATTAATTTATTCTGACTGTCAATCCATAGGACCACATCTCCCTATTACCAAACTCAGAAAATTATAAATTCTACAGCAAACATTAAACACAAAGCATTGAAAACGAAAGAGTATTTTAAACAAAGCTAGGGCTCTACCAAGAAGTTATCTCGAGAAAGCATTCTTAAACTTTTAATTGAAACTCTAGCACCCAATTACAGATTACCATCTCTCAGCAAAGAAAAAGGGTGTTAAAAATACTTTTTACGCAAAGGCTTAACCCCAACTAAAAATACATAAAAGAATGAGTTACACCAAGGCTTGTGCCCTTTGGATCAACACACACGCAGTCTTTTTATATAAAAACTAATTATAAGATTGTATTCATCATTCGAGGAACAAGTATAGGGCTTTCCCATTATCACAAAAATAACCACCATCCTTCTACAGGAAGACCAAAACGCACAATATAACAACTGAGACACATAATCTACTGGTTTAAAAGAAAACACAGACAGAGACATCGCTCTCTTTAATACAACTACATTATAGGTTAAAAATGAACCCCAAGCCACTCTTAATCTATCCAGAATCGAAATGTTAAGCCCTTAGGTTTCCCACGGTAAACACAGATACCAATGCATAAGAATTAATACTCCCTACAACGTTAGCTACAGGGCCATTGTTTTATCCATTTCCACCACCATAAAACCAGAAGTAAAATTAGTAATCAAAATCCCGAACAGTCAATACCTTCCAGGTTTATCTTTTAGAAATTTACATAGAGCCAAATGCTCCTACAAAAGCTTAAAATTATTATAAATATAACTACGAACTAGACAGAGGCCATTCGTTTAAATAATGAAACACTTTATAAATAAACTTTAAAGTTGAATTTACAATTCAGACAGGAGGCAATAAACATCCTTTGTTCCAAAAAAAATGCCTCTACAGGCTTCATTTCAAACAAACGTTGTGGTTTACACTTTCGGAGCCAAGTCGCTCTTATAACCAACTCTATCCCCAATTTTACTCTAGTTGGGCATTACATTAAAAATTCAAACCCCGGATGGCTCAAGCCATCCTCAAAACTCTCACGCTGTAAACAACCAAGACTAGCGCAGGTAACTTTCACTGATGGGAGAGATGGCCACCAAGGACCAAGCTTACTCGTGACTGAATTAGCTTCTTCAACCCATTGCTGCAACCACCCTGCCACGTTGAGATCGAACTCCTCATAGACCAGCAACCCTGTCAAAAAGACTGTAAGGTGTTAGTCTTACACCTTAGCAAAACGAAAGCTAAAAATCAAAAGCACAATAAGAAAACAGAGTTACCTTATAATCCACACCCTTCCTGTCCCTTGAGCTTGGCACAGGGCCAAGCTACGCTCATGGACAACGCTGGTGTCATGGCCATGTTGCGAAACCAAGAGAGCTCTGCTCTCTTTCCCCTCCAAACCAAATGATGCGCAGTACAGTAGAGACACTCAACGTTTAGGGTTTACCCTACCCCCATCAAGCTGGATAACACTTCGATTGGTAGGCACATGGGCCACTGTAAATTCCACCAACCCCCACTACATTGGAAATATTTACACACTTTCCATAGTAGAGAGTGACACTAACTTGCAAGAATCGATTTTGTCACCATTTGCTTGTTTTGCATGCAATTGACCCTTATATTTAGAATACTTTGTTCATAGTTACAAACTTTAAAATGTTGGGCTTATAACATTTCATTAAAAGCATACCTACAAAACACAGGCAAAAGTAAAACTTAGCATATAACTAAGTAAGCTAGGCCTTTGTAACCAAACTCATCCCCTCAAGATTTTAGAAGGATTTACAAGGACACCTTTAAAAGAAATTTATCACACATTAGAATTAAAACATTAAAGTTCAAAACATACACACATTTAAGCTGATATCAAGATAGAATTGTATCTATTATGCTTGACAGAGATCATTATAGTCATCATCCAGAACATCGCTTCCGCATAAGTATAAATGCATCCATTCACATCAATTAAACTAAACAGAGAATCATGAACATAAATATAAACTATACTTTTACATTACATTGTTAAGTCTTCCATTCATCTCCCAGTATTGAAGTTAATTTACTAAACATTTGCTTAAATGGATGATGTTAGCCATACAGCAAATTTGTTTAAATTTTACAGTTTTAGGGACATCACATACGAATAGTCATCCAACAATTCACCTATATCCAGAATGGTGGACACAAGAAGGAACGACTGACCCTTCTTGTACTATAGAACTATTATGAAAAGAATATTGAGCACATGAAGGGTCGGTAGCCACTTCAGTTATCAGATAAATGTAAAAATATTCAACCTACGAAGACTAAGAGAACAATTCATGTATATCCAACATTGTGAACACTGGAAGAATACTGATCACAAGAAGGGTCAGAATGTAAAACTATTTAATCTATGAAGGATAGGTCGACAATTCATCTATATCCAATACGGTGAACAAAAGAATGAAAAACCAACCCTACCTGTATTGTGGGATTAGTAGGAATAGTAAACAAAAGAAGGATCAGGCGCCCCTTCTTCTATCCTCCGAATATCAAGAATATCATGGAGCGAAAGGAATGGCCGCCCATTCGTTTAGTAGACTTAATTGTAAAACTGTCGAAGCTATGAACGGTCATCCAACAATTCATCTATATCCAGAATGGTGAAGACAAGAAGGAACAACTGACCCTTATTGTATTATAGAACTATTGCAAAAATAATACTGAGCACAAGAAGGGTCGGTCGCCCCTTCATTTATGAGAGAAATGTAAAAATATTCACTCCTACGAAGGCTAGGGAGATAATTCATCTTTATTCAGAATGGTGAACACTAGACGAATACTGAGCACAAGAAGGGTCGATCGCCACTTCAGTTATGATAAAAATGTAAAGATATTCAACCTACGAAGGTTAGGCCGACAATTCATCTATATCCAGAATGGTGAACACAAGAATGAATGGATGACCCTTTTGTAATTTATGATTATTAGGAATAATAAAGATAAGAAGGATCGGGTGCCCCTTCCTATATCCTCCAAATATCAAGAATATCATGGAGTGAAAGGATCAATTGCCCCTACTCTTATTAGAGAATTGTAACACTATTGAAGCTCTGAATGGTCATCCAACAATTCACCTATATCCAGAATGGTGAACCCAAGAAGGATTGAATGACCCTTTCTGCATTATAGAACTATTAGTAAAAGAAAACCCAAGAAGGATCAGATGACCCTTCTTATATTCTCCAAATATCAAGAATATCATGGAGATATTATATCTAGATAAATTTGACATAAGTAGATTTGAGAAAGGAACAAACGCTCCTTCTTGCATCGATCCATTTTCTACAAACCACAATAAAGATCCATTTAAATCGTAAGGAGTAGCACTTGATTGAAATGTGACTTCCCGTAATATCCTCGATCTGTTTATTTCTAGCACAAATACCAAGTTAAAATGACAGTTAATATGAAATAATGATCGCTCCTTCTATGATCAATTCCTTCTCAAATTACTATATAAAATGTACATTCGATATCTCATGGATAATCCTAGCAGATTTGTTCTTAATCAATCAATTGATTTTAGAAAGGAGCGGTGGTTCCTTCTCCGTCAATCATTTGTCTGAACATTTGCAAGTATACATCTAATATACTAACACTAATTGATAATTATAAACATTGTATGAACTCTTATATTAATTACACAATATTTACCATTTTGCGGATAAAATATGTCTGCGTCGTTGAGCCTTAGTCAATACCAAGAAATCACGTCACTTGATTTGTTAAAAGATCACAACCTTGGTTTATTCAAGCATGGATGGTATGTTGAGATGGATAAACCAGATAATTTGTACCCAGATTTATATCTATTCTTCTTGGATGAGGAAGGAGTTCCAACTCGAGCTGGAATATTGACATCTACAGATCCCATTTCTGACGATTTATCAAAAGAGACCGGTGTTTCCTTCTACAGACTGATCTTATGGTTTGTAATTTTCAACCAGATCTAATGAAAAGTGGTCTTGATTCAGATCTGATTTCATGTGTGAAGCAAGGGTGGGTTTTTCCCTTGTATGTTATTTGTAATCGGTCCGGAATTAATACTGCATCATCTTTGAAGAAAGGAATTTTGTCGATATGGAAGAAAAGATTCTTGGCTGCAAAAACCTCGTCTGTATTGAATTACATGAATATTGAAAAGAAGTTGACAAATGTAGACTATGAAAAAAATCTTTTGTACCTTAGAAGATCATTTCTCAACCACATTGAAAAATATGTGACCAAATATTCCTTCAAAGCACTCAATGAAAGTCCTTCTAAAGCCATGATGCGGAAAGCGACTAAGAGCTTCGAAAGCTCAAAAGAAGTTCAACAAGAACAGATCAAATATTTTTTGTTCAATAAGAAAGTTTTTTCTATTGATGTAACAAGATGTGTTATTGTGCCTCCGCATTTGCAATATCGAAATGTTGATGAGGAGGTCGCGGCAAAGATGGTTTTATCTCTTGTCTCAAATTTTACAACAACATTGAGAGATGCTATTCTATTTCCTTTCGATAAGGAGACCAAGTTGGGATTTCTTCCAGAAATGAAGAGGAAATTAATTTACCTTCAATAAATTTCTATATATTGGATGGGCATCATACTATTTAAACGCAGAATCCTACCAATGATTGATTTCCCTTTGTCCAAGGTTACCAATGATAGTTCGAGAAGCCATGTTTTTGCAAAAGAAAGGACACATGAATTCTAGAATCACATGGTTTTCAGACTAGACTCTTCTTCAGGTACAGTTCTTTCGTTGTATGCAAGAGGTAGAGTTCTTCGTTCGTTGATTAGGTCGCCAGATAGAATAATTATTTCTATTGTGGAGCCAGTACAACAAGAGGTGTTTATGAACAGTTTATATCATGAATTGGATATAAACCAAGGTATTTGTATTAACATTTTGAGATGTCTTATTTCATTGTATTTTACTTTTCTCGGTCAGTTATGTTCAATAACTTCTTCAAATTCCTATTCTACTACATATTTAAATAAAGAGAACACTCAAATATCGTCCAATAAAATTATAGTATCCAATGAAGACATTGAATGTGATGGAGAATCCACAAAGAACTACCAAACTAGTGGACAAGAAGGTAAAAAATTATTTTTCAAAGATCCTGGTTAAATTAACTAAATTATGAACGGGGATAGTGATCTTGAATACTTGCAAAAAGTTATAGAAAATGTATACCTGCAAATTTCCAGGTTAAGATGATTGGATTGCTTTTGAACATGTGGATCATCCACAACGAAAGCTAGGATCGACGATGTCCGTGGATATTAGCCAACAAATCACATTGGAGATGGGAGCCTTGGACAATAACGAACCAGGCGATGGCTTGGTGGAAAAACACGATATCTCCAGCAATGTTACTCACCACTCAAATGTTGGCCGGTCATTGACAAGTAAGAGACAACGATTATTTTTTACCTAAATTGGTAAAACAAATTTATTCTAAAATATATCATGACAAGTGATTGTAGATGACTCGAAAGAAAAACATGTTTGTAACCAGAAATGGAATTGTATTATAACAAAAACATATACTTGCCAAGATGTCAATGACACATTCTTGTTAGATCGATTATGGCCTTGCTTGCTGCACCTGAATGGCATGAGTGATGTGAGACAAATTGTGAAAAAATGAAAGTATTTTGTTAAATAATACACTTGAATGTTTATTTGTACTAGTATGTTCAATTGCACTGTGATTGTAATACTTGTAAAGTGTCGAGTTTGGTTTTCGAAAGTGCAAAATCAAAGCTTGAAAGTGCCAAAATCAGTTTTCAAAATTGCAAATTTAAGTATTGGAAGTGTCAAAAGTATCCTTCCAAAAGGGAAAATTCAAGTTCTAAAAGTGCCATTATCATATTTATCATTTCGGAAAAGTGCAAAAACCAATTTCAAAAGTGGCGATATCAAAAGCAAAAGTATGCTTTTGGATCCTGGATTTGGTACTTTTGGAACCAAATTTTGCACTTTAGAAAACTTGATTTTGGGGTTCAGAAAGCTTGTTTTTTACCTGTCTTCAAAGTGACTTGGACTATAGTATGTCCAAGTTTAATGAAATACTAGGCGTTGTTAGGTCACATTGAGTGTGGTTGACTTTGGTTGGTTATGGTTTCCTATGTTCAATAATAATTGACAATGATTGATCATGTTTAACTGTGGTTGACTATGGTTAAATGTATGTCGTCAATGGTGATGTTGCCATGGTTGACCATGGACGATGTTCCTTAAGGGTTATGTTGACTGTAATGTTCCTCAATGATTATGTCACATTGTGAAATCTATCTTAGTTAAGTTATGACTTTCATTATGTCACATTGGGATAGTCCTTAATTGCAATGTATTTCTGAACGTGTGTGTCACATTGCAATGTTTTGGAAATGATATGCTTAATTGTGATATTCCTCATTGGTTATGACACAATTCATATTAGCTAACTTTATGTCTAACTACTATGTTCCTCGATGACTATGTTAATTGTCATGTTCATTAAGGGTTATGTCTCATTGATTTGGATGACCATAGTTGTCTATGTTTAATTGTGCTTGAGAATATGTAATAGAGTGCAATATGGTTCATATTCCTATATGTTGGATTAGTTGGCTAGTGTCTTTATGATATACAATGTTAATTTATGTTTAGATAAGTTCTTTATAAATACATATAAAATGTATTTACTATAAATGTATCATGTGATGTGATAAGTTAAGATTAAATATTCAAATTAAAACAAAACAAAAATATTAGAAAATATCATTGAGAAAGGTAATATCAAACATGTGTAAAATTGGCTATGGTTTGCTATGATTGACAATAATTGACAATGATTAATAATGTTTAATTGTGGTTGAATATGGTTAAGTATATGTAATAAACAAAAATATATATAATATATTAATAAGTCAATAATTAATATTCAATAAACTAATATGTAATCAATAAACACCTTCCTGTTGAAAGGTCGTGTCTCTTTATGATGGGGCACCCCTGCGTGAGTATATATATAAGCCCCCATTCTTACTTGTAATCATCTCATCTTTTTTACATTTAAAATATATTTTTCTATATAGATTTATGTTCTTTGTCTTATTTACAGTGGATATTTCTTTAGAAACGAACTTTGTTCATCTCATTTGGTATCAGAGCTACATTCCCGGTCTAGGCTTTTGGCCATAAATTAGCTTGCAGTTGTCATTCTTTAGAGATTCTCTGATTAAGAATCTTTGATCCACATTGACTTTTGGCCAAATAAAAGGACGTGATATTTTGAAACCCTTGAAGGCTATGGTCTTAAAAAATTTGAAAAATTTGTGGTATCGAAATACATGTTATGTTTGTCCATTAAGACTGTTATGAAGAATTATGGTGGTGAAGAACTCCAGGAAAGATAGATTCTTCAACTCAAGTGAAGCATTTGAACTAAAGTATACTCCTCCAAAAGTATTCTCATGGGAGAAGTTGTCTTACCATTCTGCAAAGAGATTACAAAGAATTGTCATCGTATTTCCATGCCAATCATTGAGATTGTTCGCTATTGTAGCTGATCGAATCGGATTGGCCTATTGCCCAAATTTCGTTTGGTTTAGAATTTTGAATGAGTGTTGCCATTATCCCATACGACGCACCACACCGCAAGTTAATAACTAATCATATTATTAAATTCTAATTGAAAGTATTTCAGTGTAATACAAAAGGGTTAAAGGATTATTTAATAAAGGGTAAGGAGGATAAATATTAATAATTTATCATAAGTTTATACTAAGGTTGGACGGAAGACAGTGTAAGGTATAGCATTTTCAAAATATTCAAAAAGTAGCTCTCAAGAAAATTAAAAAATATATATATTATAGAGTTAAAAAGGTATTATAAAAAAATAATACATAATTTATTTAGAAAAGAAAAGATTCTTAAATTAAGACTTGTACAAAGGGAAAAGCAAACGAAAAAGTTATTATATTAAAAGTAATGAAAATGAGTATAAGTTAATTTATTTATTTTTATAAAAATAAGGAAAAAAAAATAAAACAAGAGTAAGGAAGTGCAAAACAAAAAAGGAATATTGAAAGTATATTAGTGGACGTATACGAAAATTAAATGGAATTTTGTGGTGAAAAACAAGGAAGATTCTCTAGCATTTCAAGAATTTATGTTTAGTGTTATTTAGAATAAAAGGAAGTTACAATTGAAGGGAAAGATGTTACTATTTATATTGCTCTCCCAGAAAGCAATAATTATATTAGCGCTGAATTCGTTACCAAGTTAGTGATTCCTTAGTCAAATATAGGTGAAAGGTTATACCTTTGGAATAAGAAAGAAGATGAAATAAGAAATTTACAACTGAACATTGGAGATTATACTGCCATATCACAATTCATAGTTAGATCCTTGTGGAGCAGTGTTAGTGACCTAATTTTGGGATTACCATGGATAGAAACATTAGGGACTTTTATCTTAAATGCTGAAAAAATGTTTCTGACATTTTCCTACAAGAAAAATAAAATCACATTGCGGGACATTAACATGAAGTCAAAATCAGAAGTCGCGTCATCTAAAGACTTCAAAGAAATATCAAAGGTGATTTCGCAGGGAAATGAAAAATCAATACAGATGATACAGAAAGAATTCGACAAGGTTATCGCAGATAAAGAAGAAGAGATCTCTCGTCTAAGAGATCATAATCATAAATGACTTCTTCAAATCAAGAAGGCGAAGGATAAATCTCAACGCAATCAAAAGTTAGAAGACGAGAATCGAGATCTTCAAAAGGAATTATCAGGCAAGGATGAAAAAAGCACTTCCTTAAAAAGGTTAATCAGGAATTGCTAAAGCAAATAAAAATCTTAAAAGAGAGAAAACACAAAAATCAAGACAATCAAAATGATCTTGACAAGTGAAACTATAAGGAAGAACTCTTATGCTTAAGGAAAATGAATCAAGACATACTTATAAAAGTTCAGAAGTTAAAGCATGAGAATAAATCTTTATAAGAAAAGCTAGATTACAAGGGATCAAGTGTCGACAAGGAAACGATGACTGATGCAATCGAGAAGTCATCAAGTGCTCAAAGTCAAACATCAAGAAATGGAACCACTATAGAGCTCATTAGTGCTCAAATTCAGAAGAACGATTATATTGTCACATCGCTACAAACATCAAGAGAAGATGGTTCCAAAAAACAATCACAAGATATTAGAATACCTTATCACCATCCAAATCACAAAAATCGTTATGACCAACAACAAGGTCAACAATAACATAAACATGTTTGTTATGATATCAAAAAAGAATGGAGACAAAATCAACAAAATATGTGGAATCAGAAAAATTAAAGTACCATTCAACAAATTAATCAACAAAAGTTCCCAATGAAGGTTAACCTGGGATGAACCACTTCACAGATGATGCAACAGTTTTATTCAATGTTTAAGAGATCACATCGTCTTGTTTCGTCAAGTGTCGTAGCTACTAGCACAGAAGAACACAAGAATATATTACGAGCAAAAACAAAGGATAAAGTCTTCCATGACAATTCTTTGACAACAAAGCATTTATAAGGGAGAGGCAATGCAATAAACAAAATATATATAATATATTATTAAGTCAATAATTAATATTCAATTGTAACGTCCCCATTATTGACCCCATTACATTCAAATGTAATTGATGTAATATTGCTATGAAATCATGGTGAGGAGCTCAAGGCCAAGGCCCCGCCATCAATTTAGTGATGCATATGGCTTGTGTGCTAGCCAGGCACATTGGAATTTCAATATCATGTAAGATGCATTTTAATAAAAATATCCACAACTAGCTATGCAATGCAACAAAGAGATGGGGGCATGATTTTACAAGGAATTGGGGGGGAAAACATTCAAACCCTTGAGCCAACCAAGTCAAGCCAAGTGTCAATGAGAGAACCCATCAAACCCTCAACTACCCTTGTTGACTTTTGTACCCAATCATTGATTTCTCCCAAGAGTTGGTTGAGGTAGTTAATGCCTTGGGGAATGGGAGGTATGGCTGTCCAAATTCGGGTATGGGCAAGCCACCTTGCATGGGAAATCGCGTTTTGCTTCTTGGGAAAGAAAAGAGCCATGAATTGCTCCCCAAGCCATTATCCATCAACCAATTTTGCTCTCCCTCACGAGTGGGGATCTACCTAGGCATTTTCCAGCCATGTTTTTGGGTGTTCTCCTTGATCCTTAGCTGGGATAAGGGCGTATTTGTATTGTATACCAGTGGGGAAGATGGAAAATCGAATTGGGGTTCCATAGAGACCATTATGGTTGTTAAATGCTGAGATGGTTGGGGAGAAATCATTTTTCCTCCCTGTGAATGTTTTTCCTCATCCCACAATTCGTTTTTGGATGGAAACAATTTGGGAAAGCCCAAACCCATGGCCATCTTGTTGGAAAATCCATTGCTTTGGCTTGATCTTGAGTGTAAGCCTCCAGGGTTCGAATGCAGCCTGATAAACCCAGTTGTGCACTGGCTTGGATGAGAGGAAATGAGAAATGGGCTGTGAATGAGTGAATGTCCCATTTTCCTTGTGAGAATCATGCCCAGCTCGGGGGTGGCCTTCGGACGGACTCAGTATAAGCTATCAAAGAGCCTATGGTTGGGTGGAACGTTGCAGCGACATAGCTAGTTGCTTGGGGGTAGTTACAAAAATGGAGATAAGAGTTTTTATGCTTATATATTTACTTATGCACTATATTAATTCAATGACTGTTGATATGTTGTATGCATGAGTAATGTGTGTGGATGTTTTAATTCCGCCGTGCATCATTTTCTTGTTTTCCATCTGCACACATATCTTTTAATGATATGAATCTAATGAGTGGGCTGAGTTTTATGTGAAATCCCCAGATATTTCCATCAGGTACCCTTCCTTGCCTTGGATGGATGGGTGGGTACGTTACAAAATGGTATCAGAGCTGTTGGTTGCAGCATTGGGCCTTCATGGGCTACCTGTCACAACTTGCAGAGGTAAATATGCTTCCTGCTCAGCACTGATAGTTAAGAAAAATTTCAAAATTTTCAAATTTTCAAAATTTTTCTAAGTGTCTATGAGTTTCTGCCAAAAACTGAGCCGGCGGAAAAAAACTCGGTGAGTTCGTCCGCAATGGCGGAAGGACTCAGCAAGTTGTTCCGCAACGCGGCAGGAAATCAATAAGTTCGCTGAAACTACGGAAGAACTTAGCGAGTTGTTCCGCAACGGCGGAAGAACTCGGCAAGTTGGCTCGAAGTTGTGGAAGTGCCCGGGGAAAGGAAGAAAAATTTCAAAAAAAATTCTAAGTGTTTTCGGCGGTCGGACTCAGCGAGTTGGCCCGAAACTGCGGAAGAACTTAGCGAGTTGTTCCGCAACTGCGGAAGAACTTAGCGAGTTGTTCCGCAACAGCGGAAGAACTCGGCAAGTTGGCCCGAAACTGCGGAAGGACTCGGCGAGTTGGTCCGAAAAAACTTTCTAAGTGTCTTCGGCATCAAAGAAGAAATTTCGGAAGAACTTGGTGAGTTGCTCCGAAACATCGGGAGAACTTTGCGAGTTGCTCCGAAACAGCGGGAGAACTCAGCAAGATGGTTCGAAATGGTGGAAGGTTTTTCTAAGTATTTTTCGGCGTCCAAGAGAAAATTTCGGAAGAACTCGGCAAGTCGCCCTGCAATGGTGGAAGGACTCGGTAAGTTGGTCCGCAATGGATAGGAAGGAAAAACTGAGTTTTCGACCGGAAGAACTTGGCGAGTTGACCCGAAATAGGTCAGAAGAACTCGCTGAGTTGCTCCGAAACAAGGAATTTCAGCCATTTTCCAGGGAGATTTTTCAGGTGCTGAAAGTCGAAAAATGCCATGGAACTTGTGCGCCAGATTGCGCGAAATGGAAAGATTTACAAAAAAAAAAAAAAAAAAACGAGGGCACTGCCCTCGACCCGCCCTGCAAGCCACAAGGGGGCAAGCCCCCTTGACCCCCGTCGTCCCCCGGAAGACAATCATTGAAAGTGTGAAATGCATTCTTGGGATGAAGAGCAAGAATTGCATAGAAGGTTGCAAAATCCTCAGTAAGAGTAATGGGTTGTAATACCCATTATGGAGGATGAAAGGGAAATTCCTCACCTTAAACTATCTTTGTTTATAGCATAAGAATGGCATAATGAATGTTATATACGTATGTATATACTGAATTGCTAATTCATAGTTAATGATTCCTTGCGTGCTTGGTAGGGAAACCAAGAAAAGGATCAGCTATGACGTGGAGAAGGAACCCCATGTCATGCTTGGAAAGGGATAATTCCTTAACTCCGCTATTGCTATTGTTTTTGTATTTTAAAAGTTATGGCATAGGAATGATGGAAATGCAAAAGGGATAGATAGATGGCATATTGCACAAATGCATGTGAAAATGTTTTTGCATGTATATGATATTGCATATTGGTAAAAAAGTGAGGAATTACATATGCAATGAGCCACTTAAGATCAAATGATGGTGGTTGCTAATAATTAAGTTGTGTTCACCAGAGACAACCGAAGCATGGCTAAAGGATGTGGATGATGATTGTTGCATACAACCTCATGAAGAGAGGATGGTGCAAAAAAATCCATGATCATGATGTTGGAAAAAGGACTGAGTAGCCTTGGTAAGAGGCCGACTGATCAGGTAACATCAGGCGATATTAATAACAGCCATGCAGGTAAGGGTTAACGGTGCTTAATTGCATGAATGTTGAAAGAGGATTTGGTGAGTCTCTTCAACTAAGCTTAAACTAAGGTGATTTGGTTTGCATTGAGTGCCTGAATGTGAATGCCAACCCACCAAGTATGGTGAGGTGCGGGTAGGTGAAGGCAGGGAGCCTTACACCCTATAGTTTCTAGAAACCTCAATGCATTCATATGAATTCATATCATGCCATTTGTGAATATTGGTTGTGAGTTTAACAACCAAAGCAACTGAGGACTTATGGACCTGTCATGGTAGTGCATGCTGTATGTAGTAATCATGGTTAGGCCATAGTATGTTTGAATGCATAGTATTCATGAAATCATGCAAGATGGCATTGAAGAGATGTGCATTGAAATATTCGGTAAATGTTGTAAATATGCATGCATGTGTAGGTGCACATGTTGAAATGCATTGTGTGAATGCATGGGTGTGACATATATATGTTTCAATGCAGTTAGATAATAGATGAAATGGTGGACTATTGCTAATCCTGAGACCATTTCATAAGCTGCTATGAATGCAGGAGAAGGACTGCATGAAGAAGGTAGACATGTGATGGGCTATCAGAGCACTCTGTTGGAAGGATAGAGCTGCATGGAATATGAAGTAATGAGTATTTATAGTTATTTAAATTGCATGGATAGTGTGACTATGTCTTGCAATTTTATTGTGATAATGATGCATATATTTTCATTTAATTCTTGTTTGGAATAATGAAGATTTCAGGTATAAGTCTTATGACAACCAAGCTAATACGCTATTGTTTCTTTGTTGGAAACCTTGGGCATTGCAGGAAGTAAGGACCCTGAAAGAGCCACAAACGCTTGGTAAACCAGAGAGTAACTGGTTGTGCACTATAAAATTCTTGGTAAGTCCAAAGAGTAACTGATGCTCAATAAACTCAGAGAATAGTTGGTAGGAACATTAAACACTTGATGTTGTGGAGTAGCCGGCGTGCTGGCCAAACATTCCTTAATTGATTGATAAAACCAGTTGGCGTACTGGCATGGCATAGCTATTCGAATGGTTGTGGAGTAGCCTACATGCTGGCCCAATATTCATTGTTGTATCCACGGGAAATCCAATGCTTGGAAAGCAAAGAAGGATCCTGTGGAGTAAAGTGAAGACATCCAATACAGATAAGTATTTGGTTATCTTGAACTCTTGCTTATGAATATACATGTGTATATGATTTAATTATGATTTATTAAATTCTCGTTTGAAGATAAACCCTATGAAAATACACTAAACATGTGAATTGACTCAATGTTTAAGTGTAGGTATTGCTGGAAGCAAGGACTATGAAAGCATCCGGAGGATGCATGTGGACATGTGACCGTCCTAAAGAGAGCTCAGTATGAGTGGTAATGAAAGATGGTGCTAGTGGAACTGTGTGGGTCCTAGCAGCCAAAGTCTCTGTAAGCAACAATGGGGAAGGGTTCCCTAGTTTAAAGGCATTAGACAGACCTTAGACACTAAAATGTCATAGCCAAGAAATGGCACGCCAAGCATTCACATTAAAGTGAAAGAGGCTAAGGAGCATAGAACCACAAGTGATGGTGTGGCTCCGGATTGGAACAAGACTAAGAGGGGGAAACTCTTACTCTTCTCTTTCCTTTTGACTGATGCATCTCATAAACAAAAGATTGTTGAGTGCATGTCATAAATGAAAACAAATTGTGTTTAATTGCTTGAAATGAATTGTGAATGCTGAAATAGTTATTTCACTGTAAAAGGATGAACATGAAAGAGATCATGTGTATGTTGAGAAAGCATGAAAAATTTGGAAGTCGCATGAGCGAAGCGTGGACGTTCCATGTCAATTGGGAAATAATTGACTAATTCTAATATTGTGTTGTGCTTGTCCTAACAGGAATTGCCATGATGAATCTCACAGGTGAGAAATTGAAAGCCATTAATTGCAGCTATTACTAGCCAAGTGTTGCTGGTGAGAAAAAAGAGAGCCAGTTGTGCACATTGATCATGGAAGCAGGCCAAAATCTATTTGTTTTGGGATGGAAATCTTCCTCAATTAGTTACCAGGACAGCAAGAAATATGGTAGCCATGGAATTCCAGACTTGTAGGTCAGCTGGAAGGGTAATAAAGGAAAGGGATTACTGTGGAGCAATGCCCACCTGCAGAGATGGAAGATCAAAGCTAGCAGGAGTAGCTTGAGGAAGCCAAAGGACTTGATCCTAAAAGGTCAAAGTAAAGAGATGAAATGCAGGACAGACCTGCCACCAGTTGTGAATTTTGGACATGTGTAAAGTGGGTATATAATCTGAAGTATTGGAACACCAAGGAAGGTGTTATTCCAAGGGGAGGGGAATGTAACGTCCCCATTATTGACCCCATTACATTCAAATGTAATTGATGTAATATTGTTATGAAATCATGGTGAGGAGCTCAAGGCCAAGACCTCGCCATCGATTTAGTGATGCATATGGCTTGTGTGCTAGCCAGGCACATTGGAATTTCAATATCATGTAAGATGCATTTTAATAAAAATACCCACAACTAGCTATGCAATGCAACAAAGAGATGGGGGCATGATTTTACAAGGAATTGGGGGGGAAACATTCAAACCCTTGAGCCAACCAAGTCAAGCCAAGTGTTAATGAGAGAACCCATCAAACCCTCAACTACCCATGTTGACTTTTGTACCCAATCATTGATTTCTCCCAAGAGTTGGTTGAGGTAGTTAATGCCTTGGGGAATGGGAGGTATGGCTGTCCAAATTCGGGTATGGGCAAGCCACCCTGCATGGGAAATCGCGTTTTGATTCTTGGGCAAGAAAAGAACCATGAATTGCTCCCCAAGCCATTATCCATCAACCAATTTTGCTCTCCCTCACGAGTGGGGATCTACCTGGGCGTTTTCCAGCCATGTTTTTGGGTGTTCTCCTTCATCCTCAGCTGGGATAAGGGCGTTTTTGTATTGTATACTAGTGGGGAAGATGGAAAATCGAATTGGGGTTCCATAGAGACCATTATGGCTGTTAAATGCTGAGATGGTTGGGGAGAAATCGTTTTTCCTCGCTGTGAATGTTTTTCCTCATCCCACAATTCGTTTTTGGATGGAAACAATTTGGGAAAGCCCAAACCCATGGCCATCTTGTTGGAAAATCCATTACTTTGGCTTGATCTTGAGTTTAAGCCTCCAGGGTTCGAATGCAGCTTGATAAACCCAGTTGTGCACTGGCTTGGCTGAGAGGAAATGAGAAATGGGTCGTGAATGAGTGAATGTCCCCTTTTCCTTGTGAGAATCATGCCCAGCTCGGGGGTGGCCTTCGGATGGACTCAGTATAAGCTGTCAAAGAGCCTATGGTTGTGTGGAACGTTGCAACAACATAGCTAGTTGCTTGGGGGAAGTTGCAAAAATGGAGATAAGTGTTTTTATGCCTATATATTTACTTCTGCACTATATTAATTCAATGACTGTTGATATGTTGTATGCATGAGTAATGTGTGTGGATGTTTTAATTCCGTTGTGCATCATTTTCTTGTTTTCCATCTGCACACATCTCTTTTAATGATATGAATCTAATGAGTGGGATGATTTTTATATGAAAGCCCCAGAGATTGCCATCAGGTACCCTTCCTTGCCTTGGATGGATGGGTGGGTACGTTACATCAATAAACTAATATGTAATGAAGAGACACCTTTCTGTTGAAATGTCATGTCTCTTTATGATGGGGAACCTCTGCGTGGGTATATATATAAGCCCCCATTCTTACTTGTAATCATCTCATCATTTTTACATTTAATATATATTTTCCTATATGGATTTCAGTTCTTTGTATTATTTACAGTGGATATTTCTTTAAAAACGAACTTTGTTCGTCTCAGTATGTTCCTCAATATTAATGTTGCATTGCAATGTTCATCAACTGTTATGTCGAATTAAGTTTGATTGACTTTGGTTGGTCATGGTTGACTATGGTTAATCATTTTTTATTATGGTTTGTTGTGGTTAGGGATGATATCATTGTTAATCATGGTTTACGATAGATGAATTTATTGGCTATGGTTGAACATGGTTGACTTTGGTTGAGTATGGTTGGCCATGGTTGATTATAACTCACAATGGTTGATTATTTCTAATTGTAGTAGACCATGTAGTCATTATTTGTCTATGGTTTGACCATTTCATGATTAATTATGACATATTCATGAATTTTATTTCACATTGTGGCATTCAACAATCATTATACTTAATTGTGATATTCCTCAATGGTTTAGTCACAATTCATAGTAGCTAACTTTATGTCAAATTGCTAGGTTCCTCAATGGTTATGTTATATTGCAATGTTAATTAATAGATGTGTCTCATTTAGATTCGTTGAACATGGTTGACTATGTTTGATTATGGCAAACTATGGTGGATTGCGGTTGAAAATGATGGCCATGGTTGACCTTAGTCGAAATTCCTCAAGGGGTATGTTGATTGCAAGATTCATCAACAATTATGTCATGGTGTGGTTTCAATCGATATCCGAGCTAGATATAGATACAGGTAGCAAGATTGATTTGACAACGCATAAGTCCAAATACATACAAGGATGAGTTTAGGACGAGTTTATAGTCTAGTGGTGCATCAACAACCTAAACCTCTACAGAGATGGTTTTTCCCCACAATTTGTAATCCATGTACCAAAAAACAGTAAACTTATTTTGTGTTACTCCATGTGTCCCAGACGCATATTCAAGCAAGTATGATGGCAGGAAACATGGCGGTCTGCAAACAAACATGCACATATATATACTCTGCACATATATATACTCAGCTTATGCTATAGCACAAGGTGACAAAATGGTCAGTTGCGCTAAGGGTAATTTGGTATGTTAGCATTAAATGATTATGCTATGTTGCTATGCTCTTTACTCGATGGGAACAAATAGAGCCATACAAGAGCCAAGGAAATAAGTCTAATAAGTAGAGGGGATTTTTACTCTGCTATATCGGTGGGACCTTACCGGAGAAAGAAGCACGCTCTGCTAAGTTCTTGCATACAAATACATTGCATTTTACTGATTGAGATCCCACTGGATCTTGTTAGAAAGGTTACCATTGTTGCTTTCATATGGTACTGATGAGTTTTATCCTCCAAGGCATCGCCAATCCTCTGAGAAATCATCAAGCCCTACCACAAGCAAAAAATAAGGCATAAGAAGCTAAAATACAGTCGTTGGAAACATCGATAAATTGCCTAATGCAAAAGATTGAAAATGAATACCACCAAGCTGTAAAGCCTGTATTTGGTTATCTCGCATCTCACGCCCTGAGGATGCAAAATTAGGAGAAACAGGGACTTTGTCCTGAGTCTTCAATACTTCCTTGGCCATGGCCGGAGATGAAACCACAACTACTGTTTTCATTCCAAGACGAAGGGTCATTAGAGGACCGTATTTCGCAGCAAGGTGATATAGAGACACGTTGGGATTCTCGCCGAGCTGCAGGAAATTCCCAACAATGGGCCATCCGGGAGGCCTTGGAGGCAGCTTTCCAGCACGCTTTCTTGAGATGAGCTTTAAAACCAACAATAATTTCATGAAAATCATTGTATAATAACAAAAACCACTAATTCCCTCCATTGTTCTATTGCTCTCGAGTTCAGAGAAATCCCTAGACTGCATGTGAGCAATGACCAATTGACTATACACAAACAGATATATAATCAATTTCAAGTTCATCATCAACTGACCAGACAGGTATTATTTGTAAGTTTGTAACAGCAGATTTCCAATTCCGCATGTACACTTTGATGAATATATGTTTGAATATGACAGAAAGGAATGATCTGTCGTCCAAATATTATTTTACAGTGCATGTGCGACAAGTCAGGGAATGATGAAAGGCATGGTTTCCATGTGGGTTTCTCTCCATGCACGAGGATTCTTATCTATCACATGGTTTGTGTATGATGCCAGGTATTCAATTCCTTAAATCCATATCTCGAGATATTAAACAGAGCGCGGAATGGACGGACCTGTATCTCAGCTCTGTGTGGAGATCACTGTAGCTGTAGATCATTATGTATGACAGTTGGCTTTTATATCGTTTTGTATTTTTATATTTTGTTTGATAGTTGGCCACAAGTCTACATTGACCCTTTTTCTATCGAATATCTGGAAATTCGGACTGACAAGTATGCATTGGTCTTTCCCACCAACTCTACATCGACCCTTTTTCTATCAAATCTAAGGGAATTCAAGGTTTGTTAGAGGGTTATGGGAATCTTCTTAAATGTGTTCTCAGAAAAGAAACTCTACTTGAAACTCTGCAAGGTGTCGGTGGCTTGAGTTCTGTACAATTTCGATGGGCAAAAGGAGGTTCATCGCTCCTGATATGTTACCACGGAAATAACTCGAATAGAGGGGTTTTATTTCAAGATCTCTGTATGCCCTTTTTTTCAAATGATGTAAATAGCCACTGTTACAAGATTCTGTAACTATATTTTTGTCGAATTTTTAACTGTTTTTGGTATGCCTCCACTCAAGTCGATATCATGTTCACACTTCACGAAAGGTTGTGGTCGATTTTTCCTGTGGTGGTGGATTTACACAGGTTCGCATTCCAAAATATTTAAGAAATCTCATTTCCCAAGCTTTTTCTGGAAGAATTTGACCAGCCTTCCACTATATTGCTTGAAAGTTGTTTATCCTGTTTTATTATTTGACATTTGAGGCTTTATTTAAGGCTTTTATATGGTTTTGTTTTTTTATATTTTTCAGAATTAGGTAACTGTAAGATTGTTGTAGATCTGTGCATTGACGTGAGAGTAGCTTCGCTAGTGTCTTTGCTAGTTGTTGCTAAAGTGCTTTAATTTATTGGCATTCTCACATTGCAAGAGCCGTGGTGGTCAATGAGCCCGATTTTTGTATATAGTGTGCCATATGTCAATGTTTTATGTTTGTTCATACGTTGGAGTTCACTTCTGTCCTATTATGCTTTTACTAAAGTTTCAATGGCATTGTTCCTTTATAGGGAGCATATTGGTTTAAGAGATTAAGATTAAATAGTTTGTTGTTGGTTTGAGGAATTTCATATCAAATATTCTATTGTTATTGTGTTTTGAATGTTTTTGAGATATGCTCCTATGCCTATTTTCCATACATATATGTCGTCCAGTAGCACTTGAATTGATGTGCATATCGAGGAACATGGAAACAAGGGAAAATGACACTAAACACAATGCAACGATTGCTAGTGCCAACTGTCAAGTTGATCTCCAAACTGTCTTGCAATTGCATGATTGTTTTGCCTTGATAATTTTGTTTATGTTGTTAGCAATTTCTTCTTTGACTCTTTTCATATCCTCTTAAACTATAGGCACATGTCAATTGAATTACGTGAAGGGACAATTGCGTACTTCTGGATTAGACTATTCAATGAGCATGGAAGTTAAACAAACTATATAAATACCCAATCTCAACATATATGCACAATGTGTATTGATCTTATATGATCTATGACATTATCATATTCAAAATGCATGGATTTTGGATCAGACTGGAAGCCAATTGCATAATATGGAAGATCAAGATAGGTTGATCTAAAATGTTACAACATCTCCCTCATACTAGTTTGTAAAGCACCTCGCTACTCTCGGTGCTCGGATACCTTGGACTAATATACATTTGACTTTTTAACCAAATCACCTAACACTATGTTGAATATAATGTTAATATACTTAACATTACCTGGTCCCCATGGGACATAGAGAAATGACAATACAATGACACTTATCACATGAACACCATAATTAAAAAAATATATACAAATTATTAAAGTCACAGGCCTTTTATTCCAGGATCAACGTTGAAGAATTTTATTGAAATACACAAACGACAACATATGACATAAAGTATGTAGGACAATGCAGCTCAATTTTTGACAGTTTTCCTTTTCATTTGAGAAGACGATGGCATGCATAAGCTTGACTGGTCCTCTTCACTTTGACCTTTGATTTAAATGACTTAAATCTTCACAATCACATTCTACAACAATTAGGTTCAAAAAAGTGTCATGTAGGTGATTGTTTGGGGTCTATAGGAGATAAAAAATTGACAATATACAGTCATGAAAACCCTTGTTCATACTATAGCGTGTAAATCAATTAAACATAAGATCTTGATCATACCATTGAGCTCAATGACTTTTTCTCTTTATTTTTTGCTATATTCAAATAAACAAAATGAGGAGCAAGGACTTGCTGCTTTGCAACTATTTCTCTTATTTAAAAATGGTTTGAAGTTAAATATTCAAATTAAAATAAAATAAAAATACCATCGAGAACTTGATGATATTAAACACGTATATTTTTGAAAGGTCATATTAAACATGTAACTTGATCATATTAAGCATGTATATTTGAGAAAGATAATATTAAATATGTAACTTGGTCATATTAAACATGTATATTTGAGAAAGATAATATTAAACATGTGTATTTAGGACATTTTGGTCATATTAAATTTATATTAAACATCTATATTTTTTTAGAAAGATAATATTAAATATGTAACTTGGTCATATTAAACATGTATATTTGAGAAAGATAATATTAAACTTGTGTCTTTAGGACATTTTGATCGTATTAAATTTATTTTAAATAGTTTGAAGAAATCAAGACTTAATATTATAAAAAGTTAATTGATTAAAAAGTTCAAATAAAATAAAATAAAATGTATATTTCTAATCTTTTTTTATTATAAAGTAATGATATAGAGAAAAATAATTCCTAGGATACGGTAATATTTTAAAATTATTAATTAAATATAACGTAATGATATAAAAAAAAATTCCTAATTTATGGATAAGGTAATATTTTAAAATTATTAACTAACGTTAACTTTTTATGAATAAGATAGTTTTCTACTTTTTATGAATAACGTAGTATATTTTATATTTGTTGGTTGATATAAACAGTTAAACCAAAATTTATAAAAAATATAAAATTTATTAAATTATAAAATGAAATATTATAATTTTAATAAATAAATAAACTGAAATTAAGTTAAACTTATTATTAATATTTTTATATTAATTTATGAAATATAATAACAATACTGTCAAATATATTAAAAATACTAATATCATTGATTAGGTATTTATTTAACATTATTATTTTTCATTATTTAAATAAATAACTATAACAAGTAATTTTAATGAATTATAATAACAATAACATAACTTTAATAATTATAATAATAACACTATAACTTTATATAAAACTATATATTAACAATATTTTATAATAAATTATAATAACAATAATATAACTTTAATAATTATAATAATAACCACATAACTTTATATCAAAAACTACATGTTAAATTAATTTATGATAAAATAGAATATATTAACAATATTTTACAATAATTCAAAATTTTAAAATTTGAATGTATAGAAGCATTTGAGCAATTGGAAATCTACATAAAGGGTTTAGTTAATTCAAATGTTTAAATTATGTTTCATTAAGGAGGAAATTAAAGTGCATGTTATGATGTAATAGCTAGCCATATAGTTGGAAGATTATGAAAATGATAAAGGAGTTGATATGGAAATCAATGCCCAAACTAAATGACCTTTATTCACTACTTACACCATGCCTTTGTTGGTAACTACACCCAACACATACACCTCTTAGCCATTGAAAATCCATAAATTGTCATAGAAAGAAACGGCAAAGTGATAATTTCTTAGAATGTGCTATAAGTGTGATGAACAATATTTTAGAGGGAGGGCATAAATGTAAAGAACAAATATTATTCTAAATGGATGTATCATCACAAATTGAACCAAAAGACATGATCCTAGTTGAAGACACTTATGCACTAGAATTGCAAGACACAACCCCTCCCATGGAAGAAGGAACCACCTTCCAAGCTCTGTGTGAGGAACCCAAATTTATTTCCATGCCTTATTAGGTTTTTATGTGCCCCAAACCTTGAAATTTATTGGTTACATCAAGCACAACAATGTGATTGTTTTGATTGACAATGACAACACCCACAATTTTATTCACAGGAGAGTGGATGAAGAAACTCGTCATTACATCTGTGCCATATTTAATTTTCAAATATGATAGTCAATGGTGGTATGATGAAGTGTGGTGGCCAATGTGAAAATGTGAAAATTCAAATGGGTGAGTATCATCTCAAAAATCGCATTTTTGTTGTTGAAAGGGGTGGGTGTTATGGAGTTTTCGGGGAAAAAAGTTACGCACTTTGGTACCTATCATCATGGGTTTCAAGGATTTATACATGAGCTTCACTGAGGAAGACCATAAACAAACCCTCAAGGGGCTTACATCTAGTTCACCTGAAATTGTCACCTCTCATCGTATGGAAAGTTTTTTGAAGAAAGGCCACTCAGACATTATTGTACAATTCCATGCCCTACTAGTCATTAACACCCCCATAGAAGATCCATGTTGATTTGTAGCTAGTCATTTTTAAATATAATTAGGTATTTGAAACACCCCATGGTATACAACCTTCACAAGGACAACATGACCAAGGTATTCCACTGATTCCAAGTAGTTAACCACCCAATGTGCATCCTTATAGGCACCCTTTCACAGAGAAGAATGGAATAAAATAATATCATTAAGGAATTGTTGAGGTGGGACTAATATGTCATAGTATAAAACCTTATTCATTGCTTGGTCATGGTATTAAATAAGCAAGGAACTTGGCGCATGATATGACCCAAGGTGGGGGGGGGGGGGCATATATGGGGTTAAATGTAACGTCCCCAGCTTAACCCTATTGCATTAATATTGTAAATGATGTAAATATTGTCATTTAGTCATGGCGAGGAGCTCAAGGCCAAGGCCCCGCCACTGACTTATCGTTTTATGTATTGGCAATTAGAATAGATGCATATGGTTCTTGTGCTAGCAGTGCACAATGTAAAATCGGACATCATGTAAATATGCAATTTTAATGAAAAACCCACAACCAGCTACGCAATGCAACAAAAGAGATGGGGGCATGATCTTTACAAGGAAGAGGGAGGGAAAATAACCGAACCCTTGAGCCAATGGTTTTAATCCATGTGTCAATGAGAAAGCCCATGAACTCTCAACTACCCATTTGGTCTCATGCACCCAATCATTTAATTCTTCCAAGAATTGGTTGAGACAATAAATGCCTTGGGATGGGAGAGGTATGGCTGTCAATTTTCGTGCATGGGCAAGCCATCAACTTGGGAAATCGTGTTTTTGCTTGTTGGGCAAGAAAACCCCCACGAAATTGGCCCAAAAGCCATTCTTCACCCATGGCCATTCTTCCTCTCACGCAGTTTGAGCTCCCTGAAGTTTATCCTCACGTTTTTTGGCCATAACCCTGCGTTTTTCCATGCCCAGAAACTCGTTTTGGTATTTTGGAGCAGCTGGGGAAGGAGGGATGCGATTTTGGACTGAGGGAGAGGTCGTTTTTGCCCTTGGGGCGTTTTTCTGAAATGGGTTGCTCGCCTAGTCGATTTTTTCCTAGTGGCCAATTCGTTTTGAGTCTACCCACGTTTTTCTGGAACTGGTAGAAACCCACTGTTGGGAACTTCACCGTATAGGCGTTTTTCTCATGCCCAACACTTATGCTTTTGATGATGCATGCACCCATCTCTTAACAGCCTGAGAAATCCAATTGCTGATGGGCTTGGCTGAGTTTGATATACCTTTGGCTATGTGAGAGCCTGTTTTCCCCTTTTCCTTGTGGAGATCATGCCCAGCTCGGGGGTGGCAGTGGTACTGAGAGATTGAGGAGCACACTGGCCTACGGTTGGGTGGAACGTTGCAGAAGCGTAGCTGGTTGCTCGGGAACTACTTGGTTTAAGATAAGTATTCTCTTGTGCTATCTTTCAATTGCTTAATTGATGAATATCTTGAATGTATGGTAAATGAGTAGTTGAAATTTCCTCTGCTGTGTATAAACAAATAATTACGCATCCTTATATCTCTGTTGTATTATGTGAATGCTTAGTGGTTTAAAATTTATGGGGCTAGATGCCCGGTTTAACCTCACGATCCTCTCCATCTAGCTGGTAGAATGGGAGGGGACGTGACAGAATGGTATCAGAGCTCTAGGTTCAACACTACGGCTGTTGGGCCCTTCATAGAGATACAAATCATTGTGTGTACATGCGTTTAGTATTTGTCTGTTTGCCTCCATGAAATAGAGGAAGGAGGGGCAACCTCTGCCATCTTATGCTTTTTTGTTGTTTTGCTGTTTTGCTGTTTCATGCTTAACATGAAGAAGTGCAATTTCTTTCCTGGTAGACTGTGAATTCAAATTTTTCCTAAGTTTGTTTTGAAAAATTCGTTTAAGTTTGTTTCGGAGAGAATTCCCGAATGTCTTCCGCAACTGCGGAAGCATTCGGCGAATTGCTCCGAAACTGCGGAAGCATTCCGCGAGTTTTTCCGAAATTTTGCGAAGGGAAGTTTTCGGAAGGAATTCTCTTCCGAAATTTGCGGAAGGAATTCTCTTCCGAAATTGCGGAAGGATTCCGCGAGTTGTCCCGCAACGCGGAAAAATTCGTTGAATTCCTCCGAAAAAGCGGAAAATTTTTCTAAGTGTTTTCAAAAATTTTGTTTAAAGTTTGTTTCGGAAAGAATTTGGGAAAGTCTTCCGAAACTGCGGAAGGATTCCGCGAACGGCTCCGAAATTGCGGAAGGATACAGCGAGTTGTCCCGCAACGCGGAAAAATTCGGCGAAATGCTCCGAAAAGCAGAAAAATTTCTAGGTGTCCGGCGTCGAAAGGAAATTTCGGAAGGGAATCTCTTCCGAAATTTCGGAGGGAAATCTCTTCCGAAATTTCGGAGGGAAATCTCTTCCGAAATCGCGGAAGACTTCGGCGAATCATTCCGCAACTGCGGAAGACTTCGCCGAATCGTTCCGCAACTGCGGAAGATTTCAGCGAATCGTTCTGCAATTGCGGAAGACTTCACCGAGTCGTTCCGCAACTGCGGAAGGATACAACCAACCGGCCCGCAATTGCGGGGGCATTCAGTGAACCGTCCCGCAGCTGCGGAGAGATCGCACGAAAAAAAAAAAAAAGGAGTAAAGTGACAAAAACTCATTTTTTGGATAGGGGGAGCATCGGGGCTCGGAATGGGATGATTCCTGTGGGGCTCGGAGGCCATTGACGGAGGCCATGAAAGAACCAGTGAAGACCCCGGGCCCATTACACTCCGATTTGACAGAAAATGGATAATAGTGACTTTTAAAGGACGGAGTCCCGAGGCTTGACAGAAGGTCGATTTGAGCTGAAATTGATCAGGAGCGGCCATGAAGCAGGCACGATGTTAAGTTCAGAATCTTGGAGCCAAACTCCAAAGGATGTGGAGTCGGGGTGAGCGAGAAGGCCAAAAAGCACTGTTCCGAGCCACTTTTTCGGGATTTTGAAAAGCTTGTGGGCAGTAAAAGTGACCCTAGACGTGGGAATCAGAAATTTTACTGAACTAGACATTTCATATTCTCATTAAGACGGACAGCTTCCGTTAGACGAAGATTTTCCAGAAATGCACCGTTTGGGAGATAGCCGTTTTTGGCCCAAAATTTGAAATTTTGGGAAAATGTGAAAAGTGAGAAGTAGTGAAATCCAGAAATTCATAGAAGATGAATGGTGCATCAGAATTGAAATCCGTGAATTGCTGAGTGTTCCTTGTTATATGGACTAACTTCGCTCGATAGATAAGTTTTTTTGATTCCTCATAGATTTTCTTCCACAGGTGGCTGAAGTTGACATTGGGGACCAAAATGCAACTGTGTAAAATGTGCAGAATTGGAGTGAAAGTGTCATTTTTTAAGAGATGCAGTTTCCGCACCTGATGTCGGAATGGAGCATGAAGATAGGCATTGGAAAGCTTGTCCAGCAGGGAACAAGGACACATGACCAGAGTTTGAATGAGATCTACATGTATCATAGATATTTAGTGCAGAAGAGTGCCCGCTGTTGTTTTGACAAACAAATTTTGTTGTCAATATGGGCAATTTCTACAATTGCATGATATGGAAGAGGAATTCCATGTTATGATGAGGGATCGAAAAGGGAAGACTTTCTTAAACCCCTATTTGTTATCATACTTATAATTATGAAATTGTCATATGGCATAAAAATGTTAAAAATGTAAAGGATTACATAGATGTATATGCACTAGATGGCATCTTAACAAACATTGCATAGTACATATGGAAATGCTTGTGCCTAAATGGGATATTGCATATTGGTAGAATAATGAAGTCTGCATATGCAATGAACCACTAATTGAGGATATTGTGATTGATGATCACTATTGATGTTGGTATTGGTTGTAGGACCAAAGATAACAAAGAGCATGGCTAAATGTGCGGAAGATGTTGTTGCATGAAGCCAACGACCTTATGCAGAAAGGATGGTGCAACAAATCTATGATCAAAAGTTGGCAAAGGGACCGAGCGGCATTGGTAAGAGGCCAACTGATCAGGTAACATCAGGCGATGTTAATGGTAACCATGCAGGTAATGATTACCAGTGCCCAATTGCATGAATGTTGAAAAGAGATTTGGTAAGATCTCTTCAACTATGTTTGAGCTATGTTGAGGTAGTTTGCATGTGATATTGGTTACTGATTGGGACTGTTAACCTACCAAGCTTGGTGAGGTGTGGGTAAGTGAAGGAAATGATCCTTACACCCTATGACTGTTTAGAAATCTCAATGCATTCATATGAATTTATATCATGCCATGTGTATGTTGGTTATGTACTTAATAACCAAAGCAAGTGAGGACTGGTGGTCCTGATTATGATAATGCAAGCTATATGAGATAGTCATGTTTCGATCATAATATGCTTGAATGCATAGTACTCATGAAACAATGCAAGGTAGCATTGAGTAGATGTGCATTAAGAGATTTTATAAATCTTGTGATGCATGGTATGAATGCATAGGGATGATGCATATATAGAAACGTATATATATTTCATTGCATTTCAAATGTTCAACAGCTGAAGGTGTTTGAATTATTAAGTATTATAATTCCAAGATCATTTTAGTGACTGTTATATTATGTGCGTAGATACTCACAACGTGTTTGGCTGATTGAAGTTTCAGTTTCAGGTAGAAAAGTCTTGCGTATGGCAATGAGGGTAAGCCCATAGTAAAGACCGGGATCTACCATGTACAAAAGCCAAAGGTTATGAGAAGGAGGACATGCTGTAAGTGGATGCTCCCGTATGGCAGCGGGCATAAGACCATAACGGGCAGAGTGGTGTCACTTACAGGAGCCAAACAATATGAGGATAACCTCATGGATAAGAAAACCAATTTCTGTAGTAGACAGAATTGTAAATTCATATTGAATTTAATTATTAATGCTATTGATTGGTTATGGAACAATCATATTTGAAGCTTATTGCTAAATGTTGCTGACTGTTTGGCTATGTGATAAAGTGTGCCAGGATGACACATTGCAGGAAAATCATGTGTGATGGCCTGCAGAAGCCAAACTAGATGGGAAGGATCCCATGCTTTGGAAATGGGTTTCGGGTGAAACGCCATTGTAAATGTTGATAATGTCTCAGACAAACTGCATGTTGGTAAAGCATGTGAGTGAGACAGTAAATTATGCCAAGAAGGCATGTGTGGGTTATGGCACGTGAAAAGATTGGGGTGGCAAACCGAAGGACTGTTGACTCAGAGAAGGGAGCCCCATTCTTCACAAATGCAGAAAATATACATCTGTGAAGCGAATGAGTATTCCGTAACCCTAACTAAGAATATACGTGTCTGGTTATTAGATTTAATATGCAGAGCATGCTCCATCTTATTTATATCATTGCAGACTGCTTGAGTATGATTAGGGCCTACATGGCGCACATCGGAGAGGGGGTGCACACCTTTTCTGGTGCTGGGTCATGATAGGGTTTTCAATATTGACTACATCCTAAGGGAATGGACGCATTCCTGGTGTTTCAATACTTGATAGTGAATGATATGAAATATGATTACAATTTTTGGGCAACAATACTGATGAGCCTGCTTATCCTTCTTGTGCTAACAGCTTACACAAATGCAACTGGGTGTTGCACGTAAGAGGCAAAGTGAAAAAAAAAAAAGGTGCTCAAGAGGACTGTATGAGCAATGGTAACCTTTCTACGCTCACACTAAAGGACACTGGAAGAGATGGATAGGCCCGAGGAGCTGTGTTGCGGAAAAGGGGTATCATCCTTGTGTAGTGTGAGTGGGTATTATGGGGCCATGCTAGCCTGCAGTCAAGTGAGTCACCTATGGAGTTCCTGGAGGGAACCACTGGTTGCACAAGAGAAGGAGCCACGTAATCATATTATGTTGTTCATATGCCTGATAAACCCAGTTGGCGTACTGGCTTGGCATTGGTTATTTGGGAGTTGTGACGAATGGTTGTTGTATGCCTGATAAACCCAGTCGGCGTACTGGCTTGGCATTGGTTATTTGGGGGTTGTGGCGAAAGGTTTCTGGATGCCTGATAAACCTAGTCGGTGTACTGGCTTGGCATTAGTGAAGGGTGTTATTTCCTGACAAACCCAGTCGGAGAAGTGGCTTGGAAATGGTTTTTGAAATGCTTGATAAACCCAGTCGCCGTACTGGCTTAGCATACTGATTTTTGAAATGCTTGATAAACCCAATCGGCGTACTGGCTTAGCATACTGATTTTTGAAATGCTTGATAAACCCAGTCGGCGTACTGGCTTAGCATACTGATTTTTGAAATGCTTGATAAACCCAGTCGGCATACTGGCTTAGCATACTGATTTTTGAAATGCTTGATAAACCCAGTCGGCGTACTGGCTTAGCATACTGATTTTTGAAATGCTTGATAAACCAAGTCGGCGTACTGGCTTAGCATACTGATTTTTGAAATGCTTGATAAACCCAGTCGAAGTACTGGCTTAGCATACTGATTGGTGGGATGCCTGATAAACCCAGTCGGCGCACTGGCTTGGCATTGCCTATTCAGATGATGTTGTGGAGCAGCATCTGTGCTGGCCAAGCATCCACCCCACATGTGATCCAAGGCTTGTAAAGCAGAGAAGGAAACCTGTGGAGTAGCGAGGAAACGCACAATACAGATAAGTATTCACTTTCATTTAATTCTTGTTTGGAATAATGAAGATTTCGGGTACGAATCTTATTGTAACCCAGCTAATACACTGTTGTTTCTTTGTTGGAAACCTTGGCCATTACAGGAAAACAGGGACCTTGGAAAGATCTATAAATGCTTGGTAAAGCCAGAGAGTAACTGGTTGGAACTATAAAGTTCTCGGTAAATTAAGAGGGTAGTTGGTGGGAACATTAACCACTTGATGTTGTGGAGCAGCCGGCGTGCTGGCCAAACATTCCCTTAAACAATTGATAAAACCAGTCAGCGTACTGGCCTGGCATTGCCTATTCAAATGGTTGTGGAGTAGCCTGCGTGCTGGCCCAACATTCATTGTTGTATCCATGGGAAATCCAATGCTTGGAAAGCAAAGAAGGATCTTGTGGGATAAAGTGAAGACATCCAACGCAGGTATTGTTGGAAGCAAGAACCTTGAAGCATCTTAAGAATGCAGGTGGACATGTAACCACCTTGAAGAGCTCAGTATAAGCAGTAATGGAAGATGGTGCTAGTGGAACTGTGTGGGTCCTAGCAGCCAAAGGTTCTGTAAGCGACAATGGGGAAGGGTTCCCTAGTTGAAATCCATATGCAGACCTTAGACACTGAGTGTCATAGCCAAGAAGGGCAAGTCGAGCATTCACGTGAAGTGAAAGAGGACAGGAGCATGAAAACCACAGTGGTGGTGTGGGATTCCAGAACGGAACAAAACTAAGAGGAGAAACTCTTACGGCTCTCTCTCTTTCCTTTTATTGATGCATTTATAGAGTTAGAAAGTTGCTGAATGCATGCATGACTGAAAGTAAAAGTGTGTTATTTGATTAAAGTGAATTGTGAATGCTAATTAATGAATTTCTTGTGAATGGATGAACATAAAGGAATTCATGTGTATGTTAGGCAAGCATGAAAAGTGTGGAAGTCTCATGAGTAAGGCATGGACTATCCATGTCAACCGGGGAAAAACCATTAAATGATTTTAATGTTTGGGTTATGCTTGGCCTAACGAGAATTGTAATGATGAATTTCACAGGTGGAAATTGAATCAATTGGTTGCAGCCGATGCAGGAAAGTGTTGCTAGTAAGCAAAGTGTGGTCAATCGTTCCATTGACCATGGCGGCAGACCAAGGGCTATTAGAATTGGCTGGAAGTCTTCTTCAAATAATTGCCAAGACCCAAGAAAATCTTGAAGAGATGCTCAAGATGCAAAAGCAGCAGAACAAGATGAACCACAAGGTCTTGCAGGACTCTATTCGTCTGCAGAAAGAGGTAAAAAGTATTATGAAAGCAATCAGCAAGGGAAAGAAAAGTGGATCAGTGAAGAAGCATTCATCCAATCGTCCGATTAAGAAACGCTCCAGGTGGGAAGACTCAAAGGAAATTGAGCAGATAAAGATGAAGCAACCCGTGAAGTGTTGGAATTGTGAGAGGGATCATTACCTCCGCAACTGCCCAACAATAGAACCTCAAGAGGGTAGCGGCCATAAAGTTTTCAGACTTATGGGTGAGCTAGAAGATCCGAATCAGTAGGAGCAGCTCGTGAAGATCAAAGGACTTGGTCCTGAAAGTTCAAGGTAAAGAACAAAATGCAGGGCAGATCTGCAAAGTTTTTGTGAATTTTGGACATATGTAAAGCGAGTATCTATTTCCGAAGTGATGGAACACCGAGGACGGTGTTATTCCAAGGGTAGGGGAATGTAACGTCCCCAGCTTAACCCTATTGCATTAATATTGTAAATGATGTAAATATTGTCATTTAGTCATGGCGAGGAGCTCAAGGCCAAGGCCCCGCCACTGACTTATCATTTTATGTATCGGCAATTAGAATAGATGCATATGGTTCTTGTGCTAGCAGTGCACAATGTAAAATCGGACATCATGTAAATATGCAATTTTAATGAAAAACCCACAACCAGCTACGCAATGCAACAAAAGAGATGGGGGCATGATCTTTACAAGGAAGAGGGAGGGAAAATAACCGAACCCTTGAGCCAATGGTTTTAATCCATGTGTCAATGAGAAATCCCATGAACTCTCAACTACCCATTTGGTCTCATGCACCCAATCATTTAATTCTTCCAAGAATTGGTTGAGACAATAAATGCCTTGGGATGGGAGAGGTATGGCTGTCAATTTTCGTGCATGGGCAAGCCATCAACTTGGGAAATCATGTTTTTGCTTGTTGGGCAAGAAAACCCCCACGAAATTGGCCCAAAAGCCATTCTTCACCCATGGCCATTCTTCCTCTCACGCAGTTTGAGCTCCCTGAAGTTTATCCTCACGTTTTTTGGCCATAACCCTGCGTTTTTCCATGCCCAGAAACTCGTTTTGGTATTTTGGAGCAGCTGGGGAAGGAGGGATGCGATTTTGGACTGAGGGAGAGGTCGTTTTTGCCCTTGGGGAATTTTTCTGAAATGGGTTGCTCGCCTAGTCGATTTTTTCCTAGTGGCCAATTCGTTTTGAGTCTACCCACGTTTTTCTGGAACTGGTAGAAACCCACTGTTGGGAACTTCACCGTATAGGCGTTTTTCTCATGCCCAACACTTATGCTTTTGATGATGCATGCACCCATCTCTTAACAGCCTGAGAAATCCAATTGCTGATGGGCTTGGCTGAGTTTGATATACCTTTGGCTATGTGAGAGCCTGTTTTCCCCTTTTCCTTGTGGAGATCATGCCCAGCTCGGGGGTGGCAGTGGTGCTGAGAGATTGAGGAGCACACTGGCCTACGGTTGGGTGGAACGTTGCAGAAGCGTAGCTGGTTGCTCGGGAACTACTTGGTTTAAGATAAGTATTCTCTTGTGCTATCTTTCAATTGCTTAATTGATGAATATCTTGAATGTATGGTAAATGAGTAGTTGAAATTTCCTCTGCTGTGTATAAACAAATAATTACGCATCCTTATATCTCTGTTGTATTATGTGAATGCTTAGTGGTTTAAAATTTATGGGGCTAGATGCCCGGTTTAACCTCACGATCCTCTCCATCTAGCTGGTAGAATGGGAGGGGACGTGACATTAAATGTATATAATATGACCCCAAGCAAGGCATATATGGGGCTAAATGCATATGTAATAGGGTCATCTTAATGAAGGGGTCTCATGTGCAATGAGTGAATATGTTTATATAAAGGTAATGTATTCATTGTTGAGGACGTTTGAAATTATTATATGAATGTCTTGGGGTAATTAGAGAAGGATCTCCTATTTTTTAAGGAGTTATTATTGTGTAACTTATCTTTCTTGTCTACATTGGACTTGTGGTCCACATTTAAATTGTTGTATATGGTGTGTACTCTTGTATCTTATGCCATCTTAAGGATTTGCTTCATAACAGTGCACATGTATTAATTTTTCAGGGACTTAATATGTTAAACATCAAGGGTAAATTTCCCATTCTAGTCATTGATGATCTCTTGGATGAGCTTCACGGAGACAAATTTTTCACCAAACTTGACCTTCATTTTGAATATCACCAAATACAAATGAAAGAGATATACAAACCTAAGAAATATTTCCACACACATGAAGGCCATTATGAGTTTTTTATTATACCCAGTTTGGCCTTTACAATGCTCCCTCCACCTTCTAGAATCTTATGAACAAGATTTGTTTATCATTCCTACACAATTTTTTGCTAGCATTCTTTAATGATATATTTATCTACAAAAAACATGGAAATATCAAATAAACCATGTCAATTGAACGTTGAAACTATTGTAGTACCACTAATTATTTTGATTCCTGAAATGTGTGAAATGCACTTTTGGGGCTTTAGTGGTTGAATACTTGGGTCACATTATAAGTCAACATGGTATACAAGTAGATCCCAAGGAAATTGTGAATATGCAAGATTGACCCCACCCCAAGACCCTAAAGAGATTGCATGGGTTCTTAGACCTTGTTGGCTACTACAAGAAGTTTGTGAAAAGCTCCAGAAAAAATTGTTTCTCTCTTAACTTCCCTACTAAAAAGGAATGACTTTGTATGGCGTGAAGCAATTGAATAGGCATTCTTAGCTTTAGAGAAGTTCGTGTGCACTACTCAAGTCTTAGAAATATCATATTTTACTAAGACTTTTATTTCAAAATGTGATGCCTCGTGAAGAGGTCTAGGAGTAGTCTTGATGCAAGAATGGTGCCACATGGCATTCACTAGTAAGTAGTTGTGCGACCACAATTTGGTCAAATCCACAAATGAGAAAAACATGATGGTTATCATTCATGTAGTTGAAACTTAGTGCCCATATTTTATTAAGAGGCATTTTCATATCAAGACTTGCCATCATCGTTTGTAGTATTTTCTAGAACAAAGGTTATCATCACCATAGCAGCATAATAAGGTCACTAAGATATTGGGGTATACTTATGAGATTATATATAATAAAGCTAAATAAAATGTGGCCATTAATGCTTTATCCAAGTAATTTGAGGAGGATGAATACCTATTTTCGTCATCTTTACCATTTCTAGGTTTGCTTGATGAAGCCTAAGGAGAATGTCTAGTGAATGGTATTGTAGTTCAACTCATATGGAGGCTTTAAGAATATCCCAACCCACAAAAGGGTATACAGGGAAGCAAGATACATTGAGGTATAAAAGGTGCATTTTTTTGGTAAAATAGCATGGTTTAAAACAAAGGATCTCAATGAAGTTGCATTCATCACCTACCATGGGTCATTGTAGCTTTCATAAAACATATGAAAGAGATAAGTGTTTGTTCTTTTGTGAGGGAATGAAAACAAACATCCAAGACTTTGTAGCAGTTTGTAACACTTAAGAAAGAAACATGGGTAAGATGGTAAAGATTCTAGGTGCATTACAACCACTATTGATCCCAACACATATCTTGATTGATGACTCTATGGATTTTATAGTGGGACTCCTCGAAGCTGGTAACAAATCAATAATCATGTTAGTAGTCCATTTTTTGTCCAAATATGCTCATTTTTGTGCATTATTACACCCATTTATCCCCTCCTCAACTGCCCAATTCTTCATAGATAATATTTTTAAGCTACATGGCATGCCCACTTCCATTGTCTTAGATCAGGACCCCACATTCACTAGAAAATTTTGGCAAGAGATGTTTGAACTTCAGGTCATCCATATGAACGTGAACTCTACATATCATTTCCAAATATATGGTCAAACTAAAGTGGTCATCAAGTGCTTAGAAACCTATTTGAGGTGCTTCATTTATGAAAAGCCACACCAATGAGCATAATGGATTCACTTTACAAAATGGTGGTACAGTACAACTTATCATGGAGCTACCCAAATGACATTGTATGAAGTTGTATATGGCTACTAACCCTTATCAATAGCTTCCTATTCACAAACCACCTCCAAGGTTCATGTAGTGGATAACACATATCATACCAGAGCTACAATTCTCCGCACACTTAAGGATACTTTGGTTATGGCTCAAAATAGAATGAAACAACAAGATGACCAACATCACTCAGAGAATTATTTTACAAAAGGGATCATGTGTTTATTCATTTTCAACCATATAAACAAACATCACTCAAAGATAAAATCCCATATAAACTAGCACCAAAGTTTTAAGGCCCCTATAACATCATCCAATGCATTAGACAAGTGTCCTACAAGTTGGCTCTTCCAGTCTACTCCAATATTCATCCTATATTTCGTGTGTCTTTTATGAAGAAGGTAGTGGGATTGAATTCAAAGGTACAAACCAACTTACCAGAGCTAGATGAAGAAGGCCCTATTTCGCTACAGTTGGAAGTAGTACTGGATACCAGATAGCATCAATTGCACTAGCCCATGGTCCAGAAAGTATTGATCTAGTAGAAAGATATGGAACTAGAAGATGTCACATGGGAGCCAAGAGTGATTTTGCAACAATTTTCTCACCTCCAACTTTGAGGACAACATTGCTTTTAAAGGGGGGAGGGGGCATGTTAGAGTCCTACCCTAACCTCTGTACTTTATGTTACCTAGTAGTTAGTCAATTAATGTAAGCAGTTGTATTGTTTGAATAAGTTCCATTAGATAGTAGTGGATATTTATTTAATGTAAAAAAAATGTCAGCTTTATTAATTAGGACCCACTAGGTAGTTGGTACTCATTAATGATGGGGTTGCAAGTAGTTAGGGTTTTGATAGTGAGATCCTATTTAAAGAGCTAAGAGGTTATGGATTGTTTTGTCAAATATTGTTGTATTTGGAGCTCTATTATTGTGAAAGACCACCCCACCTTAAGAATCAAGTGAACATTTCTTTCTTTCTTTTGATTTTTATAATACAATGGTATATTTACATTATTTCATTACAAATGTGTCTTTTATTTGGTTTTCCCCGTTTATAATTTCTATCTATCTTGTTTCTGTTCTAAGTTTAAGTGTTAAGGAACACTATAATTATTATGGAGAATCCATCAAATATGATTTATACATGGCTTTGTTGTTTAATATTGACCAACATTCATGATTGCATCAATGAGTGACTTGTCAAGGCACGTGCACAACATTTGTCAATGTTCTACCAAAATATTTTCTTATGATTTCTCATGTTAATATCAAAATCTACCTGTCAAATTTCTCAGAGTAGTAAGCTTAAAATTTCTTGATTTCAAATTCTGCAACGAAATTGATCACATATATACGATATGCACTTCAGAATCTATGGAATTGGTTTTAATAACATCCAAATTAAAAGTCTCCAAGTGCCAAGGTGCAAAATGGGAATGTGCTTAGTTATTAAAAGCATTATACTCACATGTCATGATCGAGACCAAGCACCGAGTTGAAAGGTAATTATGTATGAAAGTTGACCGAGACGAAGCACCGAGTTGAAAGGTAATTATGTATGAAAGTTGATGTTGAAAAAAAACATAAAATAGTTTTGCCAATTATTCATTTCTTCGTACTTATCCACACCTTTTAAAACCTTATGCCATGTACATCATTCGAATGTCTAAAAGATGTCATAAAGTTCTGAGTTCAAATGTCAAGAACATCTAAAGGGATAAATGGCATAAAGAAAGTCTCATAAAATTGTGGATAATTTATTTGTCCATAATTTTTTATTATTGAAAACCATGAACTGTAAATCAATAATGGTTTTCCCAAATTGAAATATAATTTCATATATTTATGGGAATATGAAATTGTTTTTTTTTAAACCATGGGTTGGAAATCTAGAATGGCTTTGCTCAAAATTCAAAATATAATTCCATAAGTATTTTACGGAGGATATGGAATTCGTTTTCAGAACCCTGCGAAAAACTAGAAATGGTTTTTGAGTTTACCGGAGGTAAAATCATATATTACATGTTAAAAATGTTAACCTGGGCACATTTACCTTTTGAAAATTACTTGTGAGAGATATGGTTAAAAGGACATGATATTATTTCTTATATATTGGAGAAATCTTGCGAGTTAATACTCACACATCTCTTACATTTTCAGCTGTAGAGTATCCTGAATTCTCTCCCAATCTAGATTGAAACTTTCTCCATTTTTATATTTTTAGTCAAAGAAAATTAGTTCCAGATTTTATGAAGAAAATCAGTTGTCAATCAGATTAAATCTAGCATCTCCAGGCAGAATTTTAATATTTGGTAATTGCAAGTGGCAGAGCACATTTCAAACTGATATTTTAGGTGACAGGTTTCATCGAAAAGGCAGAGAATCAGCATTTGATCTCAGCAGTTCCATATTTGATGGAAGAGAATTATCAATTGGAATATTTTTCCAGTATTTTCATACAGAGTTTAAATATTTGGTGATTACAGATGGCAGAGCATGTGCTACAGGATGTGTAGGAAGTGTATGATTTGAATATTTTGGTAGCTCTGAAGACCGCCGCAGTAAGGTGGATTTTGTTTTTATCTTGGTAAATTTTGGATCTTCAAAAGTCATGCTTTCATCTATCCTATCATCTAGATAACTTAATTTAGAAGAGTCAAAGCAAAGCTTAAAAAATAGGATCCAGAACTTATTGTAAATCTTATCTATTGATTTCAGATCCTATAGTATAGCAACTGATTTTTATGCTTAGTCTAAAGAAGATTTCGATCCGTTTAGCTTTGGATCAAAGACATAGTATTTTTCTATATATTGTAAAAAGAAAATGTAAAGGGGGTGGGATCTTCCTCTTGATAGGAGGCATAGGGTTTGAGTTTTGGAGGTCATAAAGTGTTTCTGAATATTATTTAAAGATAAGATTTTTCATTCAGTTATATATGTATGCTCAGAAATCAATCCTTTCCGTGAGTTATATTTTATTTTTTATATACAGAATTATCCTCTGCACAACACTATTTACCTTATTGTTGAAAATAGTGCAACTTGGGAAGTTATTTTCATAGTATTTCATCCTATTATTGTACTTCCTACGAGAGAAGATATCAATGTATTTGATCATGTAAAACCCTTGAAAGAATCAATGTAAACTTTGGGATGAAATCACAAAGAAAGATTCATTAAATGTATTTTTTTGTATTCCCCAAGACAAGTCGGCCCAGTGGGTAAACTGCCCCAAAACAGTGGGCAGTCTGCCCCAAAACAGTGGGCAGTTTGCCCCAAACAATGGGCAAAACTGCCCCAGTTAGGGAAATTTAGGTCAGCCCAGTAAAGGAAAAAGTCACCTTTTGATGTGTATAAATAGAGAGTTCAACCTCTCATTTGGTCATTCACTCAAGCAAGTTCGCTCTAAGAGAGGTTCGCTACTACAGCTAGGAGACTGGTTTTTTGGGGTTCTCCACTATTGGAGAAGTTTCTCTCTTGTTTTCTTGGCTTTGCGCTACTACTATCGAGATGTACATCGTTCTCTATTGGAAGGTTTGAGCTCGGGGGAGACAAATATATTTGTCTATGGCTGGGACATGATTGTTTTTATCATCATGGTTAAACAAGCTCCACACTCATTTTGTTTCTGTGCTTTGCCATTCTTTTAATGATCCTGGTTATGCTACTATAAACATTAACATGGTATCAGAGCAGTGATGAAAGAGACAAGTGCCAGAAACTAGGGCTTCCTGAATTTAGGGTTTCCAACCACAAAATTGATCCGGAAAGACCTCTACTCAATTTGCCCTGGGAAGGCGCAATTATTTGTGGAGGAAGATTTTCATTCAAAGAACTTTCAAATCTAACCTAATTTCTGTTAGGGACAAGAAACTAGGGTTTCACATTTTGAGGCCTTCCCTTCTCAGTTTGGCTTGAAATGTGCATTGGAAATTTCACCCTAGGGAAGGCGCATCTTTTGGTGAAGGAAAATTCCAGTTCTCAAAAGTTTCATTTTTGACCTAATTATGTAGCTTCTGCAGTTGTAACTGTAAAAATTAGGTTTTCAAGTTTTCTGCTATCGGATCCACAGATTTGGCTCGATCCTACCTTCTCTCAACTCTTCTTGATAGGGTGCATCTATCTGTGGAGTCAGTTTTGCAATATTCCAAACTTCATTTTTGACCCTCTCCTGATAGGGTTTCTGAAACATAGATCTTGTGTTGACATCTATGAATGGAATTCCTCCAGAATGGAAACCATTTGTGAAAGGGACATGTGCTCTGGGTCAATTACCTAGTTTTGATCAGTTTTGGTCAGAATGTATCCAAGAGAGAAACAAGGAAGCTTGCCTCTACCTCAAGGGAAAAAGAAGAAGAACTAGTTCTTGCAGCCAAAATTGGAAGGAAGAGAGGAAAGTGGAATAAGGGCAAGAAAGGGATCTTGTCAATGCAAAATCCAAAGATCAAAAAAGATTCAATGTTACAAATGTGGCAAGTTAGGTCACTTTGTCGCGGAATGTTGGAAGAAAGGAAAAGAAAAGCATGATGCCCCTACAACCAAGAAGAGAAAGTAGCATGTCTCAATTGTTGATGTTGACGAAGAGTCTTCACAGGAAAGGCCAAAGAATGTAGAAGAATTCTTCCTTTGATGGAAGAATTGAATCTATACATGAATACTTCAGATAGTTTTTTAAAGTTCATAACTTAAAGGTCAAAGTGTTCATGAGGACTTCAGTGATCACTGCAAGGAGTCAGAGATCAAGTGGGAGTCCACAAAACAAACAAAAGTTAAGTATTTATTTTTTTCAAGTCTTTGTCATATGATTATGAAATTGTGCATTAGACTTATATAGTTTTCTATTATACATCTATATATGATTTACAAAGTTGTAGGCTCATGTAGTGCATATCATGCATATGATGAGTAAGTAGACTATAATGATGCACAACATCCTGTTGGATGGGTGTTGTGATTGAAGCATTGGCTAAGATGGTTACATAACTGTGCATAAGAAATTATCATTGCATTGAAATGAGTTGATTGAATTTCATGATCATGCAATATTACTAACTATTTGACTGAATCTGACTTGTACAAAAGATAATGTGCTATGACCTACAAGAGAAGGATGATGAGACTTGTTCCAAAGAAAAAGTGATGATTACCGATGCACATTCAGTCATATGTGGATGCATAACCCATGGGTCCAAAGGATCTCAAATGGAGATTGACGATTGAGAACAAGAGGCGGAGTTGCAGAGGGAGTCTGTAGCACAGAGGGAATAGATTATGATGAGGCACTTGCTCCAGTCGCCATGCATGCTATTATCAAATTGAAGAAATCTCTTTATGGTCTTAAGCAGGCACCCCGGGCCTGGTACTCCAGGATCGACAGTTACCTTACAAAGCTAGGCTTCACCAGAAGTGAAGCAGATCAGAAATTTTATTATAAGTTTGATGATGGTCGTCCCTTGATCTTGGTACTTTGTGTTGATGATCTCTTTGTTATAGGGGACGAGAGTATGATTTCTAGGTGCAAGAGGGAGATGATGCATTAATTTGAAATGAGGTGTGGCAAGGACCTGATGATATATTCCTTAGACAAGGGAAGTATACCATTGAGATCTTGCGCAGATTTGGTATGATGGACTGTAAGTCCATGGCTACACCTATGGAAGCAAATCTGAAGAAGTTACTTGCTTCTACCATATCTTTAGATTTAGTAGATCCCACCATGTACCGTCAGTTGATTGGATACTTGTTGTACCTGGTTAATATTAGGTCAAATATTTTCTATGCAGATATATTTCCGCAGTACTATTGGTTATGGATTGAGATATGCCTCAGAAAATGGAGTGAAACTAGTAGGATTCATAGATTCAGATTGGGTCAGTAGTGCATTTGACAGAAGGAGCACCTATGGGTGTTGTTTTAGCTTGAGATCATCTATGGTTTCTTGAATAAGCAAGACACATAATTTTGTGGCACTTAGTACAGTCGAGGCAGAGTACATCACAACCAGTGCAGCTAGTAAGGAAGCAGTATGGCTTCGGAAGCTGCTTGCATATTTGTATGGTCATGAGCTTGATGTGACACAATATTTTGTGACAAAAGGGAGCAATGAAGCTCCGGTATATCTCTACAGATGAGCAAATTGTATATATCCTTACCAAGCCCTGTCCATAATGAAGGATTGGAGTGGGGTAGATTCCCTTCCTTAGGAAGGGAGATTGATGACCAGTGTGGCTGTTAATGAGGCACAAGCCGAGACTTGTGCCTAAATACTTTATGGAGTGTGTCCCTGTGTGGGATGGTTCCTTTGTGGAGTGTGTCCCTGTGTGGGATGGTTCCTTTGTGGACCGGACTCCTTTGTGGAGTGTGTCCCTGTGTGGGATGGTTCCTTTGTGGAACAGACTCCTTTGTGGAGTGTGTCCCTTTGTTGGATGGTTCCTTTGTGGAATGTTCTCCTGTGTGGAGAGTGCTCTTGTGTGGAGTGTGGACCCATAGGGATGAACTAGTTGCAATTATCACCACCTTCCAGTTGTAATGACTGGTAGATTGGGATAAATGTCTTCCTGGGGAGTGTAGCCTCCTTTCGATTTGAGATCGATAAAGTGATTGGAAGAAGTGTCTTCCTGGGGAGTGTAGCCTCCTTTCGATTTGAGATCGATAAAGTGATTGGAATAAGTGTCTTCCTAGGGAGTGTATCCTCCTTTCGATTTGAGATCGATAAAGTGCTTGGAAGAAGTGTCTTCTTGGGGAGTATAGCCTCCTTTCGATTTAGATCAATAAAGTGCATGAAGAAGTAATCATCTGTGGTCTAGAATGACCAAGTTGATCAGGTAGATTAGATATCTTCTTTGAATAGATGATATGGTCCCTTTGTGGAACGTGCTCCTTTGTGGAGTGTGTCCCTTTGTGGGATGGTTCCTTTGTGGAACGTGCTTCTTTGTGGATGGTTCCTTTCTGGAACGTTCTCCTTTGTGGAGAGTACTCCTTTTTGGAGTGTATCCCTGTGTGGGACTGGAACTTCTTATGATAACAAGATGTGTTCCGATATGATGATCTTACATGCTTAGACGAGATGATTGGATGTGTTCTGACGTGATGATACCTCTCTAGATAAGAGGGAGTGTTGATGATGTAGGCACCCGATGGACTGGGTTGAGCTGAGGCACATTGTATTGATGCATGATCGACTCTTCGATGGACTGTGCAGAGTTGTTGAGCCGAGGCACAAATGACTCCCCTATGGATAGGGAAAAGTCGTGGAGCTAGTGCATGTTCTCCGATGGTCTGGATTGAGCAAATGCATGAAGATTGATTTGTTGACACTTCTCGACAGACTGAGATTGTGTTGGAAGACCTTCCTTATGATATAGAGAGGTTAGAGATAACCGTGATGTACAGATGATATCTAGATGTGTTTCAGTATGATAATACTAATGATACATCCCTAGCTAAGAGGGAGTGTTGGAGTAGTAGTTGCGTGGGGAATCACCTCATAGGTAGACCAAAGAAAGAATAAGATTAGAATACAGTGTCCGAAGAATACCTTCCTTGTTGAGAGGGAGTGTTGAAAATAATGCAACTTCGAAAGTTATTCTTATAGTATTTCATCTTGTTATTGTACCTCCTACGAGAGAAGATATCAATGTATTTTATCATGTATAACCCTTGAAAGAATCAGTGTAAACCTTGGGATGAAATAAAAAAGAAAAGATTCATTAAATGTAAATTTTTGTATTCCCCTAAGACAAGTCAGCCCAGTGGGTAAACCGCCCCAAAATAGGGGGAAGTTTGCCCCAAACAATGGGTAGAACTGCCCCAAATAGGTCGGCCCAGTTAGGGAAAGTTAGGTCGGCCCAGTAAAGGAAAAATTCACCTTTTGATGTGTATAAATAGAGAGTTCGACCTCTCATTTGGTCATTCACTCAATCAAGTTCGCTCTAGCCAAGAGAGGTTCGCTACTGCAGCTAGGAGACTGGTTTTTTGGGGGTTATCCACTGTTGGAGAAGTTTCTCTCTTGTTTTCTTGGCTTTGCGCTACTACTATCCAGATGTACATCGTTCTCTATTGGAAGGTCTGAGCTCAGGGGAGACAAATAGCTTTGTCTATGGTTGGGAGATGATTGTTTTCATCATCATGGTTAAACAAGCTCCACACTCATTTTGTTTCTGTGCTTTTCCATTCTTTTAGTGATCCTGGTTATGCTGCTATAAACATTAACACTAATAGCATTAGTGTTTAATGTGTATTGCCTGGAACATGGGTTTGTGTTCTTTTATGATATTCTGGTTTTAACATTGTTAAGAATTGGAATTTCCTCGTGCAATTGTATTTATCCCACAACAAGTATGCCTTTGAATCAATGATATATGATCCTTGTTCTTGAGCCATGTGTGACCCAACTGAACATTCTAAACCAAAATTATCATAGCAACATTTGAGGTGCTCTAACTTTGTACCCAAACAATCAGGGGAAAAATTTATAGATAACATATCCACTTCTCCCTAGATAGCTATGGGTCCCAATTCATCTACGAAACTCACTAGTTGACAACAAAAGGGAAATTCTTAGAACTCCAATAGCCATATGCGCAACAAAAAAAAAATCGTGGTTGTATTGTAATGTGACCATGCTCTTGGGGATCCACCAAGGTGATAAATATAAGTTGCTACTCCTCCATTACCTATTCTTTGTAGCATACTTGACTACCCTAATCCCCTCCCATTGCCCAAATCCTTACTAGGATATTTAAAGAACAAAACCCTTCATGGCCTAGCGAGAGTGATATATGATATAAACATTATGCAATTATTCTATATCAAAGCACAGTCATATACATAGACAACAATTGATTATTACTTTTTGAACTACAAAAGTTTGCAAATTAACACACTCTAGTGATTTTACGAGTTAAGATATGTTCCCACTGAGACCTATGAGATTACCAACATAATATGACTATTTTAATTTCCACCATTGGATTGCATTAGCTCAGATCCATCTTAAAAGAAAATAATAATATTTCCTCGCAACACTCAAATTACATCCAATTTTAACTAAAATATTTTACTTAAAACAAACATCAAAATATTTTTTAGTATTAATATTTTATTTTTAATACTACATATATCTTCACATCAAACAAAAAATTACACATCTCATTCTTACCATACTATAATATACACCTCTCAACACAATAATCCACAATAAGTACTATCCACTCTTTTTTTTTCAGGGAAAAAAATCATACTTCTGTTATTCATTTAAAATGAATCAAAAAGTACATGGCATATCATATAACATTCTATAGAGCTAACTGTCTGAGGCATAATATCCAATGTTCGGAACTGATTGATCACATCTCAAACCATATCACAAAGGATAACAAAATACCATTGAAGTCAAAATACAGTAACATTTCACCAAATAAAGTGAAACTATTGACCACAAATATCAAGTGTACTCCTATCAAAAAGTGTATTTTCCTGAAATTCCTCCCAGCAAAGGATCCCCGCTTCACCATCAAAAGCCTGTTTAGATAATTTGTTCGCCAAAACATTTTTCTCTCTGTATATATGATCGAGCCTGATATATGTAAAAGTCCTAATATCCGCTTGGATCTGAGAGCACCAGTGGGATAATGAAGTAACATTCAACTGATATGAACCTCTTTCCCATTTAATAGTTACCCTTGAATCTCCAAATATTGAAAGAGTGACAATACCAAATATACATGCAAACTTACATATACACCAAAGAGCCAACAACTCGGCCTTCATATTTGTCCCCTGTCCACAGAATAATCTGAAAGTGTATTTGTGTAATCTTAAGAAAAAGGACAGCACCCACTGCATAGTACCCATTTTCCGCAGCACCATCAAAATAACCCACTGCACCCTGAACCTGTCAAATCTCTTTGAGTATTTTGGGTTTTTTAACTTTTACATTCCCTATACAGTATTCTTTGGCCATATTAATAACCTGCAAGCAAATATTTTCAATATCCTAAGCTTGTTCTTCAAAACCAACAGGTTCCTAATTCTCCAAATCTTCCATGAAATAAAAGCAGGTAGACTATGGAAATCTTTGCAAGTTTTATACCAATGAAGACAGTTAAGGTCAAAAGTTGAACATCCCCAAACATGTTGAATATTTAATGTAGAATCAACAATTTGCCAAACCTTTAAGGTAAATTTACACCTAACTAACAGATGATCAACGGATTCTGAGTTTGATCTACAAAGAGGACACATATTGGGGCCACACCAACCCCTTTTTAACAGATTATCCCAAGTTTTTAGGCCATTTTGAAGTGCAAACCACATAAAACACTTGATTTTTAAAGGAATATGCCACTTCCATAGTGCCTTAAACCACCAATTCTATACTATACATCCACCTTCCTGAACAATAGCATGATAAGCAGTTTTAGCAGTGATAATTCCTAAAGCTGGATTTGAATGCCAAATAAGAGAATCGTGTTTATCATTTAATATGCAGCATGTAGAATTTAATCTTGTTATATAGTCCTCCCATTCAATTGCATCATTACTTGTTATTCCCAGATCTTTTGCATTGTACCAATATGACTTGTGCTCTTTTATCCAGGTAGGCCTGTGCTAAAGTATAATATCCTATCACCATTTCATCCATACCAATTTTTAGAAATCCTGCCCAACCTTAATGCGGGTACTATCCACTCTTACTATAACATAATATACACCTCTCAACACAATAAAATCGCATTCCCTTTACACCATTAACTTACCCATGGGGATTTGAAGTTACGACCTTTCATTTACAACTTTTCATCTCAATTACTTATTACCAATTTCTCTACCCATGAACTAACTTACAAACACTTTAAATAACATGGATCTCTATGAATTATTACTAATTCCTCTACCCCATGGACTAACTTACAAACACTTTTAAATAACTTAAATCTCTATGAATTATTACCAATTTCTCTACCCCATGGGCTAACTTGCAAGCACTTTTAAATAACTTGGATTTCTATGAATTTATAAGAGCTAGTTTAACCACGCCTTATGCAGTTGAATCTATGTATGCTTTCAAGCTGGGATAGAGTAAAACTTTAACAAATAGACAAGCCAGCTATGATGTCACTAGTTTCCAGGGGATCGATATCACTGACTATTTGAAAGGTCTAGACTCAATACATTTACCGTCTAGACGACCAGTCTTGCTCTTCAAACACATTTTCAGCGAGCAGACTGAGCTGAAGCTAATCTTGCAATGGGAACCCTGCCAATCAAAATTTTGTTAGATGTTGGCCTTGTATACCATCTGCTGCTGGCGAATTCAGAAAGAGGGAAAACAACGCAATGTCATCCCTGTTAAACATATTTTCAATGTGATTCCAAGATGTTCAATGCTGAGGGAAAATCTGAAAGGCAACAAGAAACGTAGTCTAATCCAGCTTCTGCAAAGAATGCTACAGAGGAATGTTCTCCACCATGCTCTCTACATATTCCGACCTGTGGTGCAATACAGAAATATTCATGGGTGTTTGCAACATATCAACACATCGTGACAAAAAACTTCATATCCAGAAAGAAATACCTTTACTGGCCATTACTGACTTAATGGTTCAGTGCAGACTCAAGCTAATCTACTCTATGTGTAATGGCTAGTAGCTTTATCTTTTATTTTAAGGTAAATTTTAATTTTGTCTAAGCAAGATACATAACAATTTTGAATGTTTCCAGTGGTGATCCAATAAGCTCTTACCTTCAAATTAGGTTTTGCTTTACGGCTTCACTCAGTGGCAATCTTGATCAACTGGCCAAGACCCCTTTGATCCAGAACCTGGCATCCCAAAGGAGAAAAAATAAAACACATCATATTCATGTGCTTAAGGTCTTGATTTGACTGAGGGTCAGCTGGTTTGCAGATGCTACATTAATAGCAGAAAGTGAAACAGAGAGGCAGCCTCATTTATCACCTCAAAGGGGTCATTCTGAAGAATGCCGTGTGTATGTCGGTAGAAACTTGCTTACATCATCTTTGTCTATTAGTAGCGTAGATTTATCTTATATACAAATTTATTGGGTCCAATTTCTTGAGGTGTAATTTCATTTTAACTTATTTTTACACCTCCAAAAAAAGTACACTTCCACAAATTTGATCCCTCTTGGTGCTGCTTGATAGCTGGGCGTTTAAGATGAATATATGATGGTTTTAATTTTTTATTTTATGAGTGGAAATGGATTTTTTTAATTACTGTTTATTTGGTTTTTTAATAATTACTTTTTATTTTTAGTAACATAACGCTACATTCAATTCCCCATACTGAACTGTAAAGCACATAGCTCCTCTGGATGCAAAATGTCATCTATGTTAGATCATTTGTCCCAAAAGAAAAGCAATCCACAATCTAAGCAATCTGCAAATTGATATACATGTATGAAAAACAATAATGAGCCAAAAAGAATTGAGCTACTGAATTTGGAAATTATGACAAAGGGACACGATAACATCATGGACGATCAACATGGGACTTATCAGAACCCATATGCAAAGCTGAAGAAAACCGTATTCAAGTGATCCATAGCTCTAAAACATTCAAATACAAAGTGTATAGATTTCTTCAATGTTTCCTCTAAAACATTCAAATACAAGTTTATAGATTTATTCACTGGAAACAGCTATGGAGAAGGCAGCATTGTAAGTATAGGTTATAAGAAACTGAAACAAAGGAGGTGTCCTACATATTATAGTTGCTAGAGATTCAAATAGTTATTTGGTGATAAAAGCTATGATCCAGAATTAGAAGCTTCCCTTTAGATATGGAATGTGTAAAGAAATCTCGAATTGTATTCTTATATTTCAGAAATAAAATTGTTTCCCAATTATATTTTAGGGGTAGGGTCGTTTCCATGTTAAACTGCAATTTTTTTAGAAAAACGAAAAAACAACAAAGTGGACAATATTTGTCTATTTTTGTTGTGTGCTCTTTTTTGTTATGGTTGTTGTAATATTTTTTATTTTGTGTTCATGTCGAATATATATGTTGTAGCATCTTATCCAATTGTTTAAGGATGTTCTTTAGGTTTAACACTTGGTATCAAAGTGGTTGATAGCTTCAAAAGGGGATGTCTTTGTTGCCAAGCCAAGGAAGCACACTTCATGGATTTTTAGTTTATTGAGGCCATGCTTTTAAGGTCTTGATAGGAGAGCTAGACAAATCTGATTGTCCAACTAAAGGAGCTAAAAATGGATAATGTTGTGTTATTTGTAGTAGTATTTTTTTGAGGTAGTCAACTTTACTGAAAGTAGGAGAAGTAGGAGAATTGACATCTAGACATTTGGATATTAAGAAATTGAATGGCCACAACTTCAATTTGCGGAAGTTGAGGATGGAATATCTACTTATTGAAAAAGAGTAGAAGGAAGTCACCATGAAGGACACAAATCCCAACACTATGAAGTCGGAGCATTGGGACAAGATGAATGATAAAGCCATTACCTTGATTGGTTTTAATCCATCAAATTCTTTTTTTTCTTTTTTAATGAATGAGTTAGGGGAAACTACGAAAATAAGCTTTTGGATAAGCTTGCCTCATTGCATGAGACCAAATCCCTCATGAATTTAATATTCCTGTCAGATAAGAGTCTACGCTTTGAAAATGAATGATGGCAATAGGGTTATAGATCACCTTAATGCCTTCAATGTCTCACTCAATCAGCTCAAATCCATCACTAATAAAGTAAAGGACATTGAGAGATGCATAGCCTTGCTCTATAGTCTTCCAAATTCTTGGGAGAATTTGATAATTTCCATCAATGGAGCTACAAGGTAGAAAACATCATGTTGGATGAGATTGTGGATCAATTGCTGTAGGATGAGACAAGGAGAAGAACTTCTGAAATAATCATTGATATAAAAGCTTTGGTGACTGGGGTCGCTCTAAGGAGTGAAATGATGAGAGATTAGTGAAATATCTAGAGCAAGATATGCCAGTGAAGGTAGGAAGCGACAAGAGTTGACTTGTTGGAGGTGCCATCAAAGAGGTCATAAGAAGAGTAGATGTAAGGTTGATTCTTCGAAGGAGAAAGAAGTAAATAAGGAGGATTTGGTTGTCAGTGTTTTTAGTTGTGAGGATAAAATGCATCTCTTTTTAGCACATTTGTTAACCAATGCCCATGATAAGGCATGGTTGATTGATTCTGAAGCTTCCTTCCATATAACTCCTCATAGGGAATGGTTCATGGGTTATGAAGAATCACATGGAGGAAAATAATTCTTCGAGTTAATTTTACTTATGAAATTCTTTGGGGATCTAAGAGGTGTCAAGTTCAAGTCCAAGTGTTGTAGATGATTCCTAGCACTAGCTCAAGTTTTTTCAGTAAGGTGGTTTGATCTCAATGTAGAAGGAGGACCCTAGATTAGTTCAAGGGTATGAATCCCCAAGTGGCATCCAATGGGTCATTGATGACAACTCAAGGACTTAGACCAAAGTAATGGTGGAGGTTCAACCTTTAAATGGTCAGTTATGAAATTGTTGGACATGGCAGTGTAAAATTCCAATACAAAGATGGATCTATGAAGTAGATTCCCATTGTGTAGCATATGTAAGGATTGGATTGGAACTTGCTGTCAGTGAGACAAATGGTTGATGAGGGTATTCATACAATCTTCTCTAAAGGAAGTAATTTTGAGGGATTATGGTTTTGGCCAAGGGTGTTCGACTTAAAACTTTTTACAAGTTGAATGTGACTACTCAAGTTATGTGTAGTACAAACACGGTGTCAACATAAAATGACAAATCAATGACAGCATTCAAGACGTTGAACATCATGGCATGGCATGGCATGGCATCACTAGATGAGACATCTTGGTAAAAAGAACGTACGAGAGTTGTGCACTAACAAGATTGTTTGTGGAATTGATGACCTAAAGGACTCTTTTGAGTTTTATGAGGCATGTGCACTCAAAAGTAAAAGAGAATTGGGTTTCCTTGAGGAACAACAAAGCTCAAGAGGTGCTTGAGTCAATCCAATCTAATATTTGTGGGCCTATGCATGAGATCTCTAGTGAAGGATCTCACTATTTTATCACTTTTATTGATTACTTCTCACAGTTTTCATAGATTTACTTCATGAGGAAGAAAAGTGACATGCTTGAAGTTTTTAAGAGCTTTTTTCTTTGTTCAAAGACAAAATGGGAAGAAGATGAAGGCTTTGAGAAGCGACAATAGTTATGAATATTGTTTCAATGATTTCAAGGTTTTTTTTGCAAATTGCAAGGCAGAAGACCACCATGCATACTCCTAATCAAAATGGTGTTGCTGAAAGGTTGAATCGAACCTTGGTGAAGAAATCATAAAGCTTTAAAGCATATGATTGTTGAAGCAAAAGTTGCTGAAAGGTTGAATCGAACCTTTGTGGAGAAATCATAGAGCAAGAAAGCAGATGATTGTCTAAGCAAAAGTGGCTGAAAGGTTGAATCGAATCTTGGTGGAGAAATCATAGGGCATGAAAGCATATGATTGTTTAAGCAAAAGTTTATGGGATAAAGATTTTGTTACAGCAAACTATTTGACCAATAAAAATCGAACGTTGACAGCAGGGTTCGAACCTGTTTAAGCAAAAGTTTCTGGGTTAAAGAGGTTGTTACAGCAAACTGTTTGACCAATAAAAATTGAACGTCGACAGTTCAAACCTGTTTAAGCAAAAGTTTCTGGGTTAAAGAGGTTCGAACCTGTTTAAGCAAAAGTTTCTGGGTTAAAGAGGTTGTTACAGCAAACTATTTTCTTCAATTGTATAGAGTTTTTTCTCTACTCGTCTTCGTTGAAATCCAGAAATTTGAGCATGAAATCTGTAGAGTTTGCAGATTTTGTTGACATAAATCCAATGCGATCAAATTTTGTCAAATTGGACCATGAAATCTGTAGAATTTGCAAATTCTGTTGCCATCAATAAATTCGAGAACCTTCAAAACCCATTTGCAGATTTTGTTGGCACAAATCAAGAACCTTGAAAACGCTTTGAATCGAACCCGGATTATGTCGCCTATCACTCCAACATGAGCAAATTTCAACCTGATTTTTTAGGCTTATATGGATTGGAGAACCTTGAAAATCCTTTCGGTCTGACCTAGATTATGACATCTATGACTCCAACATAAGCAAATTCCAAACAAAAAATAATAATACAACCAGCAGCTGGTATTTCCGGATTCTTGAATTTGTTAAGACGTGTAAAAACAGATTATAAATCTGTAATAATTTCAGAGGTACATTACTGCACCTACGTTGTCGTAACGTAGTGTGATGAGTGAATTGAAGTCGTGTTGTCTGCCCTCGATGCAGGTAGGCAGGTAGGCAGTGATCAAACTGGTAGGTATGTCTATTTTGGTATTGGAGTAAGATGTAAAACTGTTTTCGATTGGTTAAGAGTTCGCTTTTCTTAGATGTGGTACCCAATACCAATCATAGTTAATCATGGTAATACATGGTTAAGCATAGTCAATCATTATCAACCTTGTGGCAAGTGACAAGTCAACCATTGACATTGTTGCTTACCCCTCTAATGGCCAAAATGCACAAGGATCATTCTTAAACATGGTCAACCATGGGCAACAATGGTAATCATGGTAAACCACAATCATCCAAAATCAACCATGGCCAACCAAAGTCAATTAAACTCAATGTGACATAACCTTTAATGAATGCCAAAATACAACATAACCATTCATAAATGTACCAATTTGACATAAGTCAACCAAGACGAATATCGCATTGAGACATAACTATTGAGGAATGTCACATTCAACATAATTATTTATTACCATGGCCAACTAGAGTCCACCAAACCAAATTCAACCATAGTCAACTATGGTTTACTATAGTCGACCATAATTAACATAGTAAAAAATGATCAACAACAATCAACTATAGTCAAACATAGTTAAGCATCCTTGAACATAAATTGATTATGCATTTGAGCCATCGGCTAAGAAAAAGACAAAGTCAATCATTGGCGTTATTGCTTTTAAAGTCGTCCAATGGCCAAAATGCATAATCAAGTTAAGAGACATTGTCAAACATGCTCAACCATAATTAACTATGGTCAACCAAAGTCAACCACAGTGATCCATAATTAAACATCATCAACCATAGTAAACCATGGCCAACCATAGTCAATCAAATTCAACAAGGCGACACCTTTAATGAATGTTACAATACAACATTCAAAGACATAAATAAACCAAGATGAATGTCGTAATGTGACATAACCATTTAGGAACATTGCAACATAACCCTTGATGAACATCACAATGTGACATAACCCTTGATGAACAACTTAATGTGACAACCATTCAACTACAATCATCCACACCAATCATACTTAATCAAAGTTAGCTATGTCCAACCATGGAAAACATAGTCAACCATGGTCAACCATAGACAACCATGGACAACCAATGTCATAGGACCAAAATATTAAAATATTGTGAATACCTTATATATTAAAATTATCATGAATACTCTATAGATTGTGAATACCCCATACATTAAAAATATTGTGAATAATTTTAAATATTATCGTATTGTTGTTTTCACCATAAGCTTATGCGTAAATCGATAACTAGCAACAACAACATTCATATTGATGTGTATGATATACACATATATGCATATATTTAGCACATTTTATTTTAAAACATTATTAATGTGATAAATATATGCATATCGACATATACTAGACACATTAATATTAATATGGTTGTTACTAGTATTAATGTTGTAAAAATATTTTTATGTAAATATCATACCAATGATATTTATATTTATGTTTAAATTATGTACCTCTCTTTTTATCTCTACATAGTGGTTTTTACATGTTATAAATATTGTGTTGATGAAAATATCACTAAGGATCTAAAAAACAATTTCTCAGCAAGAGAAAATATCAAAAAATATTGACAAATTTATAAAAGTACAAAAAAAACAATTTTTTAAACATCTATTTTTTTAAAGCTAGAGATTGTATTAACAAAGATACTAACACAAAATAATGTTACAAAACAAGAGTTTCATTGGCTGACCTGCCAAAATGAAAACTAGGCCAGCTAGTCAAAAGCTCATACTACTTCAATGGAGGCATTAACCATGTCCTAAGATTGATAATAAAAGTTCATACCCTTCACAAGGAAACCAACCAAGAAAGTCCTTCTAAGACTAAGACCAAAAGACTATTATGTTCTAAACAAAAGAGGAATGATCATGCTAGACATAATTGAAAACCAAACATATATCACAGATGAGGAACCTAAGTCCCAACAATAGTGTTCCCAAGTGATTGAGTTGGTATTTGTGTAGGAGAGTTGGTTGCTGCCATCAGTAGGTCCAACTTTATCTGGAAAACATTGGCATCCTCACGTAGGTTCTCCATCAAGAGCCTAATCGGTGTCTAGGTTTGATCTTTTTCCTATAGGAGCCACCCAAGAATAATCCTCAGAACCCAATACAGATCCAAACCACTTTTGGCATTCCCCGACTGGTTTTCACGCTCATTGTTTTGAATTTCTCCTATCACATTGGATTTGCTTTGGTCTATTGCTTCTCGTATGTGCCATGGTGTATGCTCATTGTATTTACTTTCCATTCAATTTTATCTTGTCCACCTCATCTACTTCATCCCCTTTGCCTTACCATTATGCGAGTTCAGAAAACAACACGCACACCCTCAGATGCAGGGCAAAATCTGTTCAACACCAATCCAAAAGCAATCGGTGCATCCAACCTAATTGTCTAGTTCATTATAGGAAGATCAATATTAATTGCTCCCCAACCCTACCTAATGCCTCCTGTTCAGGGCTCCTAGCATATCCACCATTGGCCTTAGGGCCAATCTTCACCAATGTTCTCACCTCATTCTAGAAAAATTTTAAACATTTTTAAAACTCCTCCCTCTATCCCTTCTATGGACAAATGTAATAATGAATAACCCCTTTGATATCAACCCTTGCTTTCCCTTTTCAAAGTGAGCAAAGATATCCAAAAACATCTCTCCTCAGTCGATATTTCCATTTCTTTGGCACTATATTGCCTAAATATAGCAATATTTTCAAATTTTGAAAAAATAACATTTTTTTCTAGCGATAATATCGTCGAGCTAGTGATATTTATGAGCTAAGAGAATCACAATCTATAGTGATATTGGTGATATGTAGCTAATATTTGCAATTAGAGAAAATTTTAAGGATCCATAATTTTCTTGAAGTACATAAACCTTGGTGAATTAGTATTAATTCTTAACTTTCCAACCATAAAATGTTTGGTAATATTTTTTAAAAATTATTCAAATTTATAAGGATTTTATTTAGTGTTTAAACAATTTTGATGATGTTTAGAATAAAATATTTGTATCATGTCAAATTAAAGTTTGGTGAATATTGTTTTGGTAAAAAAACATCAAAATTTAATTTATAGGTTAAATTTTACCCCTAAAATTTTCCATGTTTACAATACTAATTTTTATACTAAAAATATATATCAAATCTATTTCTTTCTTATATAAATAATTATTTTATTTCTATTTCTATTTATATTTAACTAACATATAATATTATAATTATTTGTTATAAATATTATATTTTTCTAAACTAAGAAGTATTAACCACGCGATAATATTTCTACTATATTGAATTATAGAACTAACACCTTACAACGAAATAAAGATAACAAATAAAAAATCGTGTTTTAAAAGATGTAAATTGTGATTGTTGTTACAAGTCTCCATATTGAAAGAAGTCCATATATAGAATCAAACCCAAGTGTATGTGTTCCCTTTTCGATTATAATTCTGCAACAAAATGTTTCAAAGTTTTAGTGTTTCTCCAACAAATTAATTAATTGGAAATATGTTATAGAATTCATTGGCTTTGACACTTTACTTTTCATATATTAAACACAACATGAATTAAGAACTAAAAATGAGATTGTTTTGATATTTATAGTGATTTTTTAAAAAAAAATCTTATCTTATTAATATACCAAAAAAAACATAAAGCATCCACCACAAGCTAGAGCTAATAAAAAAAATAGCTAGTCAAAATCAACTACATGGAACCATCAAATTTAAATGTCATAATTTGTCACACTATCCAAAACAAAAGTAATCAACACAATAAGTGCCAACTCGTTAGAGTGCAATATCATATCATGATGGAGTGGGAACCAAGCCATGCCAAGAGGAGGGTATTTATCCCTAGGAGGAGCCCCCCGTTCTGTAGTTGTGGGCCTAGGATCCAACATTATAGGATCACATCTATCGTTTCCCTACTTGAGTTCCTTTGACACTTTGGCTCTAAAATGGTAAAATAAATAGTGGGAAACTTGTCAAATCAGGGAGAGTCGGGATTCTTTCTAGAGGCGAGCATTGCATTCTTTCTTTCCACTCTCTCATAGCTAATCTTACCCTTCATTGCCGCTAAGACCACTAGCTTTCCAAAAATGAGTATAGTGGCCCAGGTGAATGTCTTTTATGAGGCACTTTGCTCATGGTACAAGGCACACCAAAACAATATCTCATCAACTCACATGAGTGAGCTACTTCCATCTCCACTTTACGCATGTCTAAACTTGGATCTACAAAAATAGGTGGCCACATATTAGAGAACCTTAATATCAAGTAAATTTTGTGCTATGTTGTGTGTTTATGAATATACATATATTCCTACTTTTCCAAAGTTGATATAAGATGCCAACTTTAATCTAGTGAACATAGTTTGGAGATCAATAGGTCATGTGAGATAATCTCATATTAGAGTAACCTTCCATGTAATTTGGGTCAGGGGTAAAGAATGACATAGTTTACATGCCCACTCCCAAATTGATTAAGCATATTTACAAAACCAAAATATAAGATTTAGTGTTTCATTCTTGTCACACAAGGGGATTTTAAGATGAACAACTCCCAAATATTGCAAGTGTTTTCCTATGGGTAGACCTCCATATAGTGAGGAACAAAAAAACAATATTTTTTAGGTTCAAGGTGCCACTATCATATGAATTTTATGTTAGATTATATATCTTTCTCTCTATATGTTCTCCTTCAACTATGGTGCTTACATCGAATCTGATTCATCTTTATTCCTATGTAGATTGTAGTGATGAAGAGGGTGTGTGGGTGGAGGCACATTAAAGAATGCTCTTAGGATGTGAAACAACTTATAGGCATCTAGTGATTAAGGTGCATGAATTTTCATCTTTAGTAATTCCATATTTAGATGTTCTTTTCCATCTTGAGTTTTGTGACAATGCTAATTTCAGAAAAGTACTTGACTTAGAGGACTTCCAAATTTATATAAGGCTCGAGCTCCAAGGAGGTAGGTGCATGCATTCAATGAACTCTGAGTAAGTGGTCTATTGTGTCCAACCCATCCATACATATTGGGCACAATATTCAAGGAATATTATGGTTAGGGTTTACTTAAATAAGATAGTGCACCACTAGTATGTCCACATTCATTGTAACATGAGTTTATCATGTTGTATAAATGACACTCAAGGTGTGTCACTAGGATGGTTAGGGAATGGAAGTATTGAGCTTATTGCATTAATTTAATTATATATGTCAATGAATAAAGAGTGATATGATTGAGTGTTGAACATTAAGCTTGTTCTTCCATTTTTTAGATTGATGTGCTTGTAGATCTAGTATTCCTTTATTAGTTCTTTTGACAAACCCCATATATTGTGGCATTACATTTATATTATTATATTAGTATTATATTTATTGGTTGGCTAGGACCTTCACTGTAATTCTACGATGTGTCTCTTATATATATACCAAGGAGACCCATTTTTAGGATCATCTCATCTCATCTTATGCATATGCTACATTGTAAAAGGAGGTTTCCGTCTTGAAGAGGATTCTTATTCATCTCGTGATTCCTTTCTCAAGGCATTGGTTTACTCTTTCTTTCTATTTTTATGCTATTTTGGGAATTTGGTGCTTAACATTTCGTATCAAATCCAACTCCAACATAACTTTTGTAAGAATCATGTTTCAAATAGTGAAATTTGAAGGAACCTTAGACATTTCAAAGTACATGTGATAAACATTTCAGGTTCCAGTGTGCTATAATTTTGGAAATACATCATGTGGAACGTAGGGGTTTTTACTAGTCCAAAAACTAGTCTCAAAAGAGTGTTCCAAATAAAATTGTTATATTTGAATCTTGAAAGCTCCAAATTAAGTGTTATCTATTGAATAAAAAAATGAGAAAATATTTGTTTTGTTAAAAAAATCAGATGCAAATAGGAAAAAATGGACACGTGGAAGGTCATGCAAGTTTGCTCTCCTGAAAGGGACAAAAAAAACAAGTTTTAGGAAAGTCACCATAAATTTATCTTAGCACATCATAATTTGACCAAACCTATGCCATTATAGAGAAGACACATCAGGACCTATAAGCCAAAATTTCAGAATCCTAGGGCATGAAATTTAGGTTGGCCGACAAGAAAACCTACAAACCAAGGTTTTTAAAGGTATGTTAGCTTAAAACTTGCATAAATTTTGATTGAAATATATATTTTGGGTGATTCAAAAGATGTGACATAGAGAAAATAGAAAAGAAATCTAGTAAATATCAATGGTCTCAAATGGCAAGAGGTGGAGCAAAAAATTACAGTCCCACTAAAACTTTTGAGGGCTCATCCATGACACAAGACGGGAACGATGATGTGGACTTTGGGGTGTCCATGTTGAGATATTGTAACTTGAGGAAGCTTTGCTGGATTTTCTACCCCATGAGGGTTTCCCAGGATAAATCTGTGTCTCTTGTGTTTATGCTGTGCTTGTTGTTTCTTCAGTGATCCTGTATATGCTATTATTGTGAAATGGAATGTAATGCTTCTATTTTCTATCTTAGCATATTAAATCTTAACATGGTACCAGAGCTAACCTGAAGGAAGGCAATGTATGGCACTTACGACACTTGCTTTACTTACGACAATTTGAAGGTTAGGGTTTTATATAGAAAAAACTAGTCATCGTGGAACTTTCACCATAAATCCATTTTGGCGAAGGATCGGGATCTGAAACCTTTACAGGTCATACATAACATCTCCAGGTATCTTGTGTCCAAAGGTAACCCTCAGATTCGTTGTACTTTGTGAGTTATGATCAGTACAATTTAGGGTTTCTGCCTCTTCCAGATCTCAGTCAAAATCAGGTGACCTAGGAAAAAAGGTCATAACTTGGGCTAGGAAGCTCCAAATGAAATTTTGTAAAACGTGACAGGTAGTACACAGACTTTACTATCTCAAGAAACATTTTCAGAGGCCGAAGATTAACCCGTGACACGTGGAACGCCGTACAAGTTCGCTATCCTGTTTTATCCCATAAACAGGTCACGTAGCGACACTTGGCATAAATTGGGCTAGGAAGCTCCAAATGAAATTTCGTAAAAAGTGACAGGTATTACACAGACTGTATTATCTCAGGAAACGTTTTCAGAGGCCAAAGTTGAACTAGTGACACGTGGCACGCCGTACAAGTTCGCTCTCCTGTTTTATCCCATAAACAGGTCACATTGCGACACTTGGCATAACTCTCTCTCAGAAAATCCAATTGAGGTCAGACCTGTCGGGATGGAAAGATGACAGGTCAGGATACCATAGAAAAAAATTTCAGACCCTGTGGAGCGAAACGTTCGGAGTTACAGCAGAAACAATTAGGTACATATTTCTGTCAAAACAGAATTATTTTTGGAGCACCTTCATTCATGGCTTCCGGAATTTAAGGTTTCGGAGAAAGTTAGATTTCTTGGAATCGGAATCCACGGCTGAATGATACTCAGGAAAATAGAAATTTAGAGTCCAAGATCGAATTTTTTGGTTGGGTAGAAGACCGAGCTTGATCAAACCCCAGTTCGGGATTTTGATCGGAAAGATGGAAAATTAGGGCTTCAGCAAAAGTTGGAATTTTTTAAGTCTGTGACTGCAACTGGAAGCTCCTCAGAAAAATAAGAGTTTAGAGCCTTGGATCGAACCTTTTGATTGGACAGAAGGGTGGGCTTCATCAAACCCTAGTTCGGGTTCCTGTCCAGAAGATCCAGAAGTTTCGAAGGCAATTTTGAGGGGTCAAATTTTGGAGATTTCAAAATTGAAGTATGCTAGTTTGATCAGCTCAGCAAGACTCATCCTTCCATCCATTCAGAAGTGTGAAAGTCAAAGATTGAATTTTTAGGGTTTCTCTAGCAAACCCTAATCAAGCTCCAGATCAAGTTTCAGGGGGAGTTGAGGCTAAGGCCTTACATAAGAAGACTACAAGAAATCTCGACAGGTATGACTTAAGAAGGTTCAGGTATGTCTTGAAATCTGATTCTTGATTAAGTTCATAATGTGTTTGTCTTCATATTATTTATTAGTACAATCTTGATCAATGTTAGAATTGTCTATCACCCTAGTAACAGTATGAATGCATGTGAATGATCGAAGACATTCATTGATTAGGGCTATATGATTGTACTAATGCATTATGGTGTTGTGTAAGGTTGATGTTGTCTGCTAACAAGATACAGGTACATCACAAAAGACAAATCAAGTTCCATGACCATGACAACGTGAAGACAAAGACTCATCCATAATCTTTGTTCTACTTACAAGGTATGTATGACTCTGTTATATTATGCTTAACCTATGAGACATGCAGGTTCTAGCTCAGGATCTCTAAATCATTGAAGAGATTGTTTAGGTATGTTGTACATAACTAAGCAGGTATACTAATCCAGGTATGTTTTCCTATGTCAAGTTAGAATCTTACCTTGTGTTAGGATCCCTTATATAAGTATACTTGGTATGATTGGTTATGCTTATTCATAAAGTTAGTAATCAAGGGTTTATGCATATTATGTCTCTTATCTTGATGATTTAATTAACCAGAAGAGTACTATGATCAAACAAGAATATGCATGAGTAAAAGAAGACTTGAATACTAATGATCATGACTATACATATTCAAGATTATTTAGAATTAGAATGTTTTGATAATATTGAGAATATACTAATGAATGTATGTTTGTGTATGAGATCATGAGGATGACACTAGTGCACACTTAAGCATGCACAGTGGTTCAGAATGAATAGAAGTTCAAAAGACATATATAAGATCAAGCGGGAGGCAACCACACAAACATAAAAGATAAGTATTTGAGTTGTTATTTGAAATAGTAAATGATATTGCTTGCATGCATATTTGTATTCCTAGAATATATCATGCTGAGTGTAAACATTCATAGAGCATTGAACAGTATACTACTAATATGCATATGATTGGTAAGTTGGACAAACATTCCATTGTTGCTTGTCTATAATGAAACCTCTTTGCTGACATGCTGAGAGCTGTGCACACTCTCGATAGTATGTTCTGGTAGAGATGGAAGGCATCTAGATAGCCACTGTATGCATACAGGATATGGGAAAGTGTTGTGCCAAAGTATTGGTCAAAATAGTTGCATAACTATGTAAATGATATCTGTATGCATAATAGGTTATCATGTCAACATGATTTGATGATTATGAAGTATTACTAATCATGTACTTAATTTTGATTTGTAGGAAAGATCATGATGAATGATGAACACTGAACAAGCGATGGATGATCAACAAAAAGATTTACAAATCAAACACACTATAGAAGGCTTGTGGCTAGAAGATTCTCTTAGAAAGAGGAAGAGAATCATGATGAGATGTTTGCTCCAAGTGGCTAGATAAGACCATTCTCTTAATGGTGGGTTCCCAGGATCGATAATAAATTGATGAGCTTAATGATCACCATGGGTGATGTGGATCTCAACCTTTGCTACAAGGTTGAATATGGTTTCTATACACAGATGACATGGATGCAAGAAGGAACTCACCACAGAGTTCGAATGATATTGAGGCTCATATCAGTAGACCCATCTAACAAGAGATGGCACAGATAGATATGCAGAAGATCATTCAGTGCAGAGTGTGAATGATGTTCAGTCACAAAGGGAGAATTGACAGTTTCTTGATAAGCGTGGGATTTACCAAAATTAAAGTTGTTCTGAACCTTTACCTTAAGGTTGTGGATGATGAACCTATCATACCATTATTGTATGACGATGATCTCTTTCTAACAAGGAATGAGAAACAAATCATGAAAAGAAAGAAGAAGATGGCTGCAGAAATGAAAATGAAAGGTCTCAGATTGATGCATTACTTCCTAGGTCTGGAAGTATGGCAAGGCTCAGAAGGAATCTTTCTCAATCAGGGAAAGTATGACAAGAAATATTAAAAGGAATTGATGTGTTGGAATGGCCACTCTTGAAGTTGTTAGCAGATGACTCATCAGAGTTAGTGGATGTAACTTTGTACAAATAAATTATTGAGTCACTGATGTATCTAATAAATACTAGGTCAGATATATGCTTTGTTGTGAATACCTTGAGTCAGTATCTAGTGGAAACTAGATGTGTTCACCTATTAGTTGCAAAGCATGTGATCAAGTACCTAAAGGATACGATAGACTTTGATCTATGCTATCTTAGAGATCATGACTTCAGATGGCTACATAGATGTTGATTGAGCAGAAAGTGTATCAGAAAGTGTATCAGAAAGGAAGAGCACATCGAGAAGATGTTATTGTTTGGGATCAACCATGATCTTGTGGTTTAGAAGGAAGCAGTCTAGTGTGGCTCTTAGCACAAGAAGAATATATGGCTGCTTGCTCTGCTAAGTTATGAAGCAGTATGGCTTCAGGATTGTTTGACTTAGAGATAGACCCAACTATGATCCTATGTGACAAACAGAGTTGTATCAAGATGGTAGAGAATCTAGTGTTCCAAGATATGGTGCAGAAAGGAACTAAAAGTTTGAATTTGTAACAAGTTACCAATGTACTAACCAAAATTCTACCGATCCGATGTACTAACCAAACCTCTACCTCAAGTAACGTTTTCCGAGACAAACTTAATATAGTTCAGAAGGACCCTCCTCGAAAGGGGGAGTGATGTGATCACTTATGATGAGATTGCCTACATCGACAGAGAGGTTGATGATGTGGTTACCTATATTGGTGATGCCGACAGAGAGGTTGGTGGATGGTCCTTAGACAGGGTCTAAGGTGACAAGGGGATTGCACCATCCTTGAACACATGTTCTAAAAAAAAAGAGCCGTAGACGTATGTCTTCGAGAATGAAGTCCTTGGTGGACATGATAGGATTGCATCATCCTCAAGAGAGCTGTAAACGTATGTCTTCAAGAATGAATTCCTTGGTGGACATGATAGGATTGCATCATCCTCAAGAGATCCGTAGACGTATGTCTTCGAGAATGAAGGCCTTGGTGGACATGATAGGATTGCATCATCCTCAAGAGATCCGTAGACGTATGTCTTCGAGAATGAAGTCCTTGGTGGACATGATAGGATTGCATCATCCTCAAGAGAGCCGTAGACGTATGTCTTCGAGAATGAAGTCCTTGGTGGACATGATAGGATTGCATCATCGTCAAGAGAGCCGTAGACAGATGTCTCCGAGAAAGAAGAGGGATTGTATCATCCTTGAACACATGTTCTAAAAGAGAGTGGTAGACATGATGTCTCCGAAAATGAAGTCCTGAATGAACAGGTAGGGGATTGTATCTTCCTTGGACTTAGGTCCCAAAATTGATCCATAGACTGATGTCTCCGAGAATTGAAGATAGGATTGCATCATCCCTAGACATGAGACTTGTCTTAAATTGATAAGGACTGATCATCCTGGAACTGGATCGGGATTGCATCGTCCCTAGACATGAGACTTGTCTTAAATTGATAAGGACTGATCATCCTGGAACTGGATCGGGATTGCATCGTCCCTAGACATGAGACTTGTCTTAAATTGACAAGGACTGATCATCCTGGAACTGGATCGGGATTGCATCGTCCCTAGACATGATACTTGTCTTAAATTGATAAGGACTGATCATCCTGGAACTGGATCGGGATTGCATCGTCCCTAGACATGAGACTTGTCTTAAATTGATAAGGACTGATCATCCTGGAACTGGATCGGGATTGCATCGTCCCTAGACATGAGACTTGTCTTAAATTGATAAGGACTGATCATCCTGGAACTGGATCGGGATTGCATCGTCCCTAGACATGAGACTTGTCTTAAATTGATAAGGACTGGTCATCCTGGAACTGGATCGGGATTGCATCGTCCCTAGACATGAGACTTGTCTTAAATTGATAAGGACTGATCATCCTGGAACTGGATCGAGATTGCATCGTCCCTAGACATGAGACTTTTCTTAAATTGATAAGGACTGATCATCCTGGAACTGGATCGGGATTGCATCGTCCCTAGACATGAGACTTGTCTTAAATTGATAAGGACTGATCATCCTGGAACTGGATCGGGATTGCATCGTCCCTAGACATGAGACTTGTATTAAAGTGATAAGGATTGATCATCCTGGAACTTGATCTGGATTGTATCATCCATGGACCTATGTCCTAAAGAGAGCGGGATTGATCATCCTGTAATATGATCGTGTGTGTTGCAGGGTATACTGCTATGTATTGATAATAGATGTATTAGTGAGAATGCATGCTTTTGATGATAGATGTATTAGTGAGAATACATGCTTTTGATAATAGATGCATTAGTGAGAATACATGCTATAGATGATAGATGTATTAGTGAGAATACATGCTTTTGATAATAGATGTATTAGTGAGAATACATGCTATAGATTATAGATGTATTAGTGAGAATACATGCTTTTGATGATAGATGTATTAGTGAGAATACATGCTTTTGATAATAGATGTATTAGTGAGAATACATGTTTTTTGATGATATATGTATTAGTAAGAATACATGTTTTGATGATAGATGTATTGGTGTGGATACTAATACAGATGATCCAGATGCTGTAGATCGTGATGTTGTAGATCGAGATGATCCATATGCTGTAGATCGAGATTATCCAGATGCTGTAGATCGAGATGATCCAAATGCTGTAGATCGTGATGCTGTAGATCGAGATGATCCATATGCTGTAGATCGAGATGATCCAGATGCTGTAGATCGAGATGATCCAGATGCTGTAGATCGTGATGATCCAGATGCTGTAGATCGAGATGATCCAGATGCTGTAGATCGAGATGATCCAGATGGTGTAGATCGTGATGATCCAGATGCTGTAGATCAAGATGATCCAGATGCTGTAGATCAAGATGATCCAGATGCTGTAGATCGAGATGATCCAGATGTTGTAGATCGTGATGATCCAGATGCTATAGATCGAGATGATCCAGATGTTGTAGATCGAGATGATCCCGATGCTGATAATCGTATGATGACGATGCTGATGATCATGAGGATCCAGATGTTGATGGTGTTGTAGTTGTTCGAGTGCTGCAGAAGATAAAGACTCAGTACTGAAGATGTTGATGTTCCAGTATTGAAGATATTCCAGTAACTGCTTGAGTTACTGATGATGTTGAGAAAGCTTCCAATGATTTATAGATGTATCATGTATGATGTTGATGACTCCTTGCTTGTGCAGATGCTGTTATAATATCCTTCTCGTTAATGGGGAGTGTTGAGATATTGTAACTTCAAAGAATATTATATTTGTACTTTATTATTCCGGAGATGTTTCATTCCTCCGTGAAGATCTTATTGTATATCCGGAGATGTTTATTCCTCCGTCGGAATGTGGTAACTTGGGTTATTAGACTTCCCTAGTGGGGGTCGGCCCTGTATGTGTTATGTGGGTCAAAGGGTTATTAGACCACCCTAGAGGGGTCGGCCCAGTCAGTTGTAGTGGGGTATTTAACCCATTGGTTAAATACGAGCCTACATGTCTTGTGTAAAAGACAAGTTGGAGTAGTGTATAAATAGAGGAGGTGTATTCCTCATTTTACACACACACTCACTCACTTGAGAGAGGCACACTTGTGGAGGAGAGGTCTGATATTGTGGAGGAGGAGATCATGTCTTTGGTTTGCATCTTTGTATTTGCTGGTCATCTATATTGAGGAAGCTTTGCTGGGTTTTCTACCCCATGAGGGTTTCCCAGGATAAATTTGTGTCTCTTGTGTTTATGTTGTGCTTGTTGTTTCTTCAGTGATCCTGTATATGCTATTATTGTGAAATGGAATGTAATGCTGCTATTTTCTGTCTTAGCATATTAAATCTTAACAGTCCAAGATTACCGAAAGAGTAGAGAACATTGAAAATACAATGCTAAGAAAGGTGGACATAATGAATATGATAAATAAGGATTAATACCAAACATTCAAAGGTGATATTCAAAAGAACCTTGAAAAAATGAGGGGAGAACTTTTGAAGGATATAAGCAGCCTACTCAGTTAAGACTCAACTCATTAAGGAGAGGAAAAGGAGAACAATATGGTGCAGTCCCATTCACCTCAGGATAAAATTCTATGATACTCATAGAATAAGAGCCTTGAGTCTCAAATACATGATTATTCATCACTTTGTAATCCACATGATCATGAGTTCCACCTGGGACCAAGGAACTACTTCGTTCCCAAGATTGGTATCAGAAAGTTTGTTGGAAATGACTTAATAACATGTATATTTTAGATGGAGAAATGATTTGATCTACACCAAGTTCCAACTTTACAAAAGATAACTATTGCATCCTTGTATTCAGAACCTCATCAATTTGTGTGGTACCAATGGCTTTGTGACTGCAAAAAAGACTCTATCGTCTCTTAGTCTATATTTATGGATGAATTGATAGCACATTATGGGGATATTATGAGAAAAACATTATTTAGCAAATTGATAAATATCAAGAAAAGAGGTCCAATTATAGATCACATTAAACAATTTCAAAAGTTGAGCCTTAGAGTGAAGAACATTACAGAGGATAATTTGTTGGATCTCTCTATGGGCACTTTAAAGGAGAGAATTCAACATGAGGCATGTCTTGGAAAGGAAATTTGAAGGTAAAAATATGGCTAATAGAAGGGATACTACTAACACCTAAGGAGGGGGGAATTTTTCTCACCCTAACCTCACTCATCCTACAAGTTTGACACCTCAACAAGTGGAGGAACGAAGAGAAAAAAGACTATGTTTCAATTGTGATAGAAAGTATAGTAAAGGGCATAAGTGCAGTGAGAAGTAATTATTCTACATAGATTGTGAAGATGAATAAGATCTATAACTAGAATAGTCTCGAGAGGCAGAAATAGAAGATACTAATCCAACTATTTCTTACCATGCATTGACCAGAATTAACAATCTTCAAACTCTCAAATAAAAGAATATATCAAAAATAAAAAGGTAATAGTGTTGATTGGTTTTACCCCTAAATTCATTAATTACAAAGTAGCTACATGTCTTAATTTCTTTATGTATCCAACACTAGAGTTTCAAGTAATGATTGTAGATGGAAATACCATAAATTGCTTAGGGAAGTTCCATAGTATTAAGCTTATTTGGGACTTTGCAATTGTTTGTGATGCTTATCAAAGAAACAAGGGTGAGACAATAAATATGCTAGGAGCATTGCAACACCTACCAATTCCAAAATAAATCTATATTGACATATATGTGGACTCAATAAAGTATCTTCGTGTTGTATTCTAATTTTCCTCAAACCTTTTTGAGCCACCTATCGAGCTCATCATCAAGAGAGAGATTCCCAAGTTTTACGGTCGAGGGAATGAAAATCTATAAATAATATAAGGATCCAAAGAGATTACAACCAACATATTGTTGTTTATAATGTGAATATTGAGACAACAAGAATTGATTATTTTAAGACCATCGTCCCTATTCATATTTTTTCATGAATTTTCTCAATTTCAATAGCTTTACGTATCTTTCTTCTCGTGTAATTGTGTCACTATGAGGTATTTCCAGGATGAAAGATCTATTACGTTCCATAATTTCACACTACTAAACCATGAGATCATACCAGATCCCAAACTGAAGTAGCACCCTGATGTGCTCTTTCTATCTGTGACACTACCGGCCCAATCCGCATCAACATAACCCTACTAGCTAATCCTCTGATTTGATGCATATATGAGGCCATAATCAACTGTACCCCTCAGGTATCTCGACACATGCTTTGCCGCAACTAGGTGAACTCGTCTCGGCTCTACCATATAGTGACTCAGATTGTTCACTGCCAAAAGCATAAATCTAGCCTCGTGTTCATCATAGTACATCAATGAACCAATCATCTGCATGTATATTGTGGCATCCACCAATTTTGAAGAAGTATCACAAAGTAACTTCAGATTCGATGCCATAAGTGTGGCCATAGCCTTGCAATCCATCATTCTAAATCTCTTTAGGATCTCTACCACATATTTTCCTTGACTCAGGAAAATTTCCTCTGGATTCTGCCACACCTCAAGACCTAAGAAACAGTGCATCATACCCAGGTATTTCATCTCAAACTCTACAGCAATATTCCTCTTTGTTTCTTCTATGAGCTTCTCATCACTTGTCAGAAACAGGTCATCTACATACAAGAGTAGTATTACTGGATTTCTCTCTTCAACCTTGTAGTAAAGATTGGAATCCGCTTTACTCTTAGTAAAGACCAAGCTCGTCAGAAACCCAAAAATCTTGCTGTACCATGTCCTTAGTGCCTATTTCAATCTGTACAAGGACTTCTTTAATCTGCACATGAGTCTACCTGTCATGTGTCTCAAATCCTAGTGGCTACTCCACATATACGTCGTCCTCTACTACGCCATTCAAGAAGGCAGTCTTCACATCCATCTGATGTACCTTCCACTTCATCACTTTGACTATAAAAAGTATATATCTAATTGAAGTGTATCTAGCCAAGCCAGAAAATGTCTCCTCATAATATATGCCTTCTTTCTGGGAGAATCCTCGAGCCAAAAATATTTCCTTGTATTTCTCAACACTTCCGTCCACCGCGTGCTTTATCTTGTAGATCCATTTGGAAGACACTACTGACTTCCCTTCTAGTCTCAAAACTAAATCCCAAACATCATTCTTCGTGATCGACTGATACTGCTCGATCATAGCATCCTTCCATACTTTATTTTCATCCGCCTCTTCATAACTGGAAGGCTCTACATCAATGATGTCACACAACAATGCCACATAATTGGAATATGGTTGAGGTCTCTTACTTTCTCTGAAAGTCCCTTCTAGAGAACCATACTTCTCTGCATCTTCGATAATCTCTCATGCCCGGGCTAGTCTTCTCTTGTGAGTGTTCACCTCTCTAGTTGTATCTACAAGTCTCTGTGGCTCATTCATATCATGGTCTTCAGGTTCTTCCGGAATCAAATCTTCCATCATTTTATCTCTAACTATGGGAGTTTCAAGTTCTTCTTCATGTGCTTCTTCGGAGTGAATATGCCTCAATCTACTGAAGGTTTTATCTTCATCAAAGGTAACATCTCTGTTGGTTTTGATCTTCTTGAATCCTGGTATATAGATCTTTTCAGCCTTTGATGAGTCACTATAACTAACGAAGATGCCATTCTTCCTTGAAGGTTCCAACTTGGTTATTTTCTCTTCTGGAACGTGTATGTATACATGAAAACCAAATATTCTGAGATGGCTAACGTCTAGCTTCTCTCCTGTAAACATCTCTCCAAGTGTCTTGTTCTCAATTACACGATGTGGAGTTCTGTTTTGAACATATACTGTTGTTCTTAATGCTTCCACCCACAAGTGCATTGGAAGGTCCTGATCATGGATCATGGCCTTAACTGCTTCCATTATCGTTATATTCTTTCTTTCTGCAATACCGTTTTGTTGTGGATTGTAGGGAGTGCTCATCTCCCTCTTAATCCACGATTCTTTACATAATGTTTTGAAATCCCCCGAGGTAAATTCACCTCCACTATATGATCTTAAGGTCTTTATTTTCTTTTTAGTATGATTTTATACAAGGGCTTTGAATTCTTTAAATTTTCTAAATACTTCATCTTTAGATTTCAAAAAATGGATCCATGTCTTCCGAGAATAATCATCAATAAAATAGACATAGTAAGCATACCCGCTTAGTGAGTTGGAAGACATAGGTCCACAAACGTTCGAGTGTATAAGCTCCAAAATATCCTTGGATTTGCTATCACTGCTTGGAAATGGTTTCTTCACATTCTTCCCTTTCTCACATCCTTTACATATGCCTTCATGCTTAGTCTGGATCTCAGGTAGACCATTCACAATCTGCTCACGATTGGTAATGCCTTGTAGTTGATGTGAGGAAACCTTATGTTCCATAATTCACGTGGTTCCATAGTTTCATGAACCAATGCTTGTTCTAGTTGTCCTTTGAGTTAGTACAATCCTCCCTCTTTCACTCCAATCATTACTGCATCATCAAAGGTTTTACCTTTGGGCCACATAAGTACTTGGCCATCAACAAATGCTACTCGAAATCCTTTCTCATCTAAGGCTGAGATGGAAAGTAGATTCTTCTTTTGTCTGGGTACATATAGAACATATTTCATCTTGATAGGATTTCCTAATTCAAGTTTGTAAGAAGATTCTCCTAATCCTTTTATGGGATATGTAGTGTCCCTTTTAATAAATTTGGAAAAATTGGAAAAATTGCAATTTTTGGCCAATTCACCCTTAGACTAGTTATGAATCCAATGCTTCCAAATTGGGTCTGAAGGTATTTGAAAGGTATTAAGACATAAAAATGAGGCTTATATATGTCTGGAAACTCTCAAAATAATTCTGCAACATTCATTTAACTTCAGGTGAAATTGGGGAATTTTACTAGCAATTTCGAGGTTCAAACCCCCAAGGGTAGAGGTCACTAATGGCTTCCCAAATGCAGTACGACCCTACAAAATTTCAGAACAAAGACATGTATTAGTTAAATTACTTCAATGGTCACCCAAATGCATCATTATTCAGTTTATAAAGGCTTATGTAACTCCCATAAATCATAGGTTTGTGGACATGTCTTCACATAGGGGGAAGTGATAGGAAACTTCACCATTTGCTATGAAATTCAAGATTTATGTACCAAATTCTTAAGTAATGTATATGAAACTTATTCAAGACATTAATGACTCTCCTTAAATCATAAAAATCACATATATGAACTGATAAAAAACTAAATAAAGCAACTTCAAGCTCTCACAACTAGATATAGGGAAAATGGCACCATTTATGCATTGTTTGGTATTTTTACATAGTTTCTCTTGGTATTTAGACCTGAGAGTCTTCTGAGAATCAAATACAGAGTATATATATCAGATTACAAGTAAACGGTTTATCTTGGACTCTCACAAAGATATCAACATCTAACCAAGTGTTCCCTTCCTCTAAGAGCCAAAATATGCAGAGAAATGTGAGATAGAGATGGGAACAAGCTGAAGAAGAAATAATCACGAGCTTCCCTGTAGCTTCAACCTGCAACATATAAATCCATTTTAGATCCAAATTAAAAGTCCGAATTGACTCTCCAATTTCCAATTAGGATGGGAATCTTTCACCCTCAAAATTGGTACTAAGGCGAGTAGAATAACACTCTACTAGCGTGGACAAGCTATGCTCTCCAATATGCAAAATGAGAAATGATCAAAAGCCACTCTCCTTCTTGGTTCTTGTATTTTATTATCTTCCCAAGGTTTCCATGGTTCTAATTCCCTCCATGAGATTCATGCCAACTCGAATTGGGAAGAGATCCTGATGTGTGCCACTTGTCCTTCAATTCCTAGCCTCCTCCTTCACTCAATTCGAGTGGATGACTCTTTGGCTTCCCTAACTCCCTTGTGGACCCTCTTGGAGGCTATTTTTATCCCTGGCATGTCATATATGTTAGATGTCAGCAATCAGGTCTGATTTTTTCATAAGTGTCATAGCATCTTCATCATTGTTGTCATAGAAGCTATGGAATCTATCCCAAGTGTCCCAATAGCTCCAAAATGCCTCTTCCTCTTCCATGGGAGTTACTCTTCCTCTCAATTTAGACCTTCATTGATTCATGCAAAGTATTATGCCCTTCTAACTCCCCCAAGAACGTTGGAATCCACCTTGGATTTGAATGGGTGAGAGTGAAATGCCATGTGGCATGGGGAGTCTTGCTTGAGTGGGACCCACACCTCCAATGTGCCCTCATGAACAAGTGCCACCTTATTTTCCTATCTTAAATATTTATTTATTCCCCATTTAATATATTTTTTCAAGCTAATGTAAATTTGGGGTTTTATAGTCTCCTTATTCCAAATCTAATGTTTCCACCCCAACCTAGGAAACTAGTAGATTGGTGGGATTTTCTCTTCTTGAGATTTATTTGAATGGGGACATTACAGGACATTGGTAATCATCCCCAAGTTTCACCTTGTGAGGTGAGTCCTTTTCTATCAAGTTTTTGAGAGCATCCTTGAAACCTGCATGTGCTTAGAAGCACCACTATCAACAAGCCAATCATTGTTTCCAAGTGAAACTATACCTATAAGTGTTGACATCAAAACATATTCTTCATCACTTGAAGAATATTCCCTTGCTTTCTTCTTTACTAGTTCATGATCCTCTGTAGCATGAGCATGATGTCTTTTCTTGATTCCTTTCTTCTTAGGACAATTCCTAGCAATGTGTCCCATCTCATCACAATTGTAGCATATGATACTTGAATAGTCTCTGGGACTTCTTTGACCCTTGTGGAATCTTTTAGACTTGTGGTGATGATCTTCTTTCTTGATTCTTTTGGCATGAGTTTCCAAAGCTTGATTATCTTCATCACCTAACTTCTCTTCTCTAGCTTCAATCCTTGCTTCTTCCTGGGTGCAAGTTTCCTAAAGTGCATTGAATCTGATGAGCTTCTTTCTTGAACATATTCCTTGAATAAATTACTCCCATGATCTTGGAAGTCTATTCAAGGTGGTCATCACTAGTTAACCATTCTCAACATGGTATACAATAGCTTCTAATTGATCTCTGATATGGGAGACCCTTGTGAAGTAAGATGAATGCTTTCATTGCTTTGCATCTTCATAGCCTTGAGTTGAGTTCTCAAGTTCATCTTTCTATTGATGTTTTTTTCTTCAAATAATCTCTTCAGTGTATCAAACATCTCTTTCAGAGTTCATAGAAATGAGATGTGTGGGATCAAGTGATCCTTGATCAAATCAGCAATGGTCCTCTTGGCCTTTATTAGGTTCTTCTTATGCTTGGATTTATCCTCATCTCCCTATGGCTCTGCAACTTCTTCTTTGATATAATTGTCCAACTCATTCTCTTCTAGAATGAGCATCACCCTATACTTCCAAGCACGAAAGTTGTCTACTCATTCAAGCTTATCCTCAAGCCTGTAATGGTTTTTCATCTTGATAAAACTTCATAAATGAGAACCTCAAATGGAAATAGAGATAATAAAACTTACCAAATGAGATGCTCGAATCAAGTACTGACTTCAAAGATCTAGATTCAGGGTGACCTAGGGTTTGTCAAAGAAACCCTAATTTCAGAGCTTCAGGATCTTGAAAAACTTAGTGGAGGAAAATATGTGCCTTCCCAAGGCGAGTTGAACAAAGGTACTTTTTGTCCAAATCTATGGACAGAACTTTCAAAAAAATGATGCCCTAGTTTTCTAATTTGCAGTGGTGGGCCCAGAAATGAAAGTTATCCGATATGAATTATACTTCCACAGAAATATGCGCCCTCCTAGGGAGAATTTCCTTCACCCTATTTTTCAGCCAAACTGTGGAGGGAAGCTTCCAGAAAGAGAAACCCTAGTTTTCACTTCCGGCAGTAACAATTGCACAATGTTTTCTTCTAGGCTAGCTCTGATACCATGTTAGAATTTTAAATGCAATAGCATAGAGGATAACTAGAAGATAAACAAGCACAACATAGACAATAGTACACAATAATTTATCCTGGGAAACCCTCGTGGGGCAGAAAACATAGCAAACTTATTCAATATAGATTTGTCAAAAAGTACAATGGCAATCCTCAAGCAATAACCCAAAACAAGAAGTCTCCAAAAGAAACTACTCTCCTTGACTCTATCTCTCTACTCATGCGAACTTGATGAGTGAGTGAGGTGACCAAATGAGGAGGGCGAGACTCCTATTTATACTAATCAGTGACTTGACCTTTTTCTAATCTAACAAGGACGACTTGTCCAGTTTATAATAAAATATTATTTTCTAGATTCTTCTAGGTCGACATAACTATTAGGGTTTACATTGAATCTTTCAATGAATTTTACATGACCAATTACAACATTAATAATTCCCGAAGGAAGTACAATACAAATAATACAAATGATACAAATAAGAATATCTTCTAAAGTTACATTCTTCAAAACAGATTGTAGAGTGTCATGGAGTATATATGATGTTGATGTAGTGAAGTGAAGTATGTGATACAGTTCAACGATAGAAAGATATTAGTTTATAGAGGTGCGCACAACGTTGTGAACAATATATTATCTGAAGAGTGCGTAGATCATAAGAACAACAAAGTAATATCTTCTGCAATCATACAAGGGCAGTAGGACGGGGCAAGGAGCAGGGGGCGGTGCCTCCTTCTAGTTACATTCCCGAAGGAAGTACAATACAAATGATACAAATAAGAATATCTTCTAAATTTACATTCTTCGAAACAGATTGCAGAATGTCATGAAGTATATATGATGTTGATGTAGTGAAGTGAAGTATGTGATACAGTTCAATGATAGAAAGATATTAGTTTATAGAGGTGCGCACAACGTTGTGAACAATATATTATCTAAAGAGTGTGTAGATCATAAGAACAACAAAGTAATATCTTCTACAATCATACAAGGGTAGTAGGACGGGGCAAGGAGCAAGGGGGCGGTGCCTCCTTCTAGTTGAAGCTGGTAAATAAGGGATTCTATGTTTCCTTTAGGTCATAGCCTGTAAAACCAGGGGGTCAGTGCCTCCTTGAAGTTAGTGCTGGAGAATTTTAGAAGTTAGTGCTTCCTTGAATGTAATCTTTATACTATAAGAGAGCATTCCATGGTTTTCTCCCATTTGGGTTTCCACATAAAAATATGTGTGGTCTGTGTTTTTTGCATGCGATGTTGAATGTTTTATATATGATGAATGTGTAATCTAAGTTCTAGTTCAATTTGATAAGAAGTTAAAAATTGTTCATAACTGCGCTAATAATGATTCACCCCCCCCTCTCAGTATTAATAAGATTCCAACAATTGGTATCAGATAGGGTGTCTTCAGTGACAGATTAACATCTAGAAGACAAATCCTTACGCAGTTATGGAGAGAAAGAGAAAATACTCTCAAATCGAAGCACCATGGTTACCAGTAAATGGCATCCTACAAAATCTCTCTATCATAGAAGCAAGGAATATCATTCACACACAGAGAAAAACTATAGAAGAGGTCAAAAGGGTTGCAACCAACATTATGCAAACTCTAAAAAGGAAAGAAGAAGACTCAAAAGGATTGGCAGCATACTTTACTAGTCAATTACAGGAAATAGATAAAAAAATTCAAACTAAGAATCTGAAGATTGATACTCTGGAAAGCAAAATTGAGAAATCAACTACATAGAATCAGAAGTTATCCAATTAAATCATACTTCCGAGGAAAGAATTGGAAGATACTAAACAAGAAAAGAGAGAAAAAGTTGCTAGGTCAAACAAAGAAGTCATGTCACTAAAATATAAACTCCAAAATCAAAGTGATGATCATCAAATTCAACTTCAAGTAAGACAGCTTGAGACCATCTCTCTAAAAGAGAAGAATTCCAAGTATGAAATAATGTTTGATGAACAAAAGACTCAACTACGGGAAAAACAACAAGAAGTTGAAAGACAACAAACTTAACAAAGGACAAATGAGAAGTTTGCTAAAGGGACAGAAGTATTGAATGAGATTCTAAGCAAGCATAAATCACCATTTAAAAAATCTAGTGTAGGCTACAAAGGTGGCATCAAGAAGAAAGAAAGTGAGGAAATTGATCAAGAGAAAAAGAAACTGTGTAATCAAAGGAGTTGTCGTTGCATAGAACTGTTCAATGTTGGAAGTGCACAATGGTTGGACATGTTAGAAAATATTGTAACAATTTAGTCTATTACAAGTGTAATAAAATTGGCCACAAAGCTCAGAACTGTGGAGTGTCGAGGAAATCTGTCAAATACTGGAACAAGAAAATAGGTGAGGAATCCCAACCTATTATTTACAAAAGATGCAATACTCCTGCAAATAAGGAAAAGAACATTGTAGAATGATTTGAAAAAGGAAGTCTGTAGATGAAGATAAAAACTTAGAAATTGTGAAGTCTCTTGTACTAAATGAAAATGTGGAGAGTTTGTGAAACCAATCTATCTCCACTCCAACACAATGTTAACTTATAAACATACAAACCTATCGCAGTAAAATATATATGCACCAAAGTAGACTACGACAAAAGGTAAGCATTAATGACTAGTGGAGTAGTGACCATAGGGGTAATTAATTATTGGGAGGAATCAATATTTAGTGGCAGAAGATGGTCAATTGAATTTGGACAAGATCAATAAAAAACTTGAGAAAATCGAAACATTCTAGTTTTCGAAAACAAACTAAATCCAAGTAAATCTACAAAGAATGGAATTCATTAATGACGAAGGAAGGTTTCCAGGACCTTATAAGCCATGAATATATCCAATGTGAACCCCCGTGTCTATTGATAACTTTAGCTATAGAGTGAACAATTGTGAGTGAAAGGTTGAAGCTCGGATTCCATGGCACCCAAGAGATAATGCAGGACAAAGAACCCATCAGTGAATGTGTAGGGAGAATTTTCACAAATCCCATGTGCATCCTCATCAAAGCCAGTAAGGGTTCCTCGTGACTATATTCCATCTAGAAAAATTGATGCACCATATGTTAACTTTGCCAATGTAGAAGACACAGACGTACAAGGATGGAAGGATTCTGAAGGTGTTATAGTGGAAGAAAATATTCTCGGACAACTGCACAAGTTCATGTTTGTTGATCATGATGTTACTAACCATGAAAAATTTCCTGAACGGGTTATGGATAACTACATGGACAAGAAGGCCAACCCATATTCTAAGGTACCAACTGTAATGGAGCTCAAGACATGGGAAAATGGACTGTCAAAATCAAGAATACTGAACTTGTTGGAAATCCCTCACTTTGGAAGAACCCCACAAGTGAAAATGTGTGCAAAATTTCTATTATCACAAGTGCATGGTGAGTACCTGTGGCTAACCATGACTATCTCCATTGATGCCAACATGATCAAGACGATTACAGGGCTTACTGCTATAGGGGAAGATGTAAGTCTTCTTATGGAAAGGAGATAAGAAAAATCCCTTGGAAAGAAGATGGTTGGAAAATATGGAACTCAACGGGCCAATAGATGATTCTCAATCGGGAAGATAAAAGACGATGTTGTAATATTCACTGTCCAATTGTTGGCATGCAATTTATTCCAAAAGAGTTGCTAGGACCAGGTCTTAGTAGAAATCATTGCAGCCACAGAAAAGTGTGTTGAAGGAGTACAGATGAGGTGGTCAACCTTCTTTTTGAACGAATTTCTTGAAGACTACCTGGAATCACAAGAAAAAGTAACCCCTTTCATTATACTTGGTTATTAATATGTATTGCACTTACATGATGGAAGGAACCTGAGGGGAGTCAATTCTTTGACAGGAATAGGAAACCCTTCTTAGAAAAAAGATTCACAAACATGTGGTTTTCCAAGATTGCGCATAAACAGGAAGAAAAGAACATCAACTTTTACCTGTATAGTGAGAATATTAGGTTCATCTTACGGGAGACTCCACACATACAACCTGACATAGTTGAAGCATACAAGGGGATTGTGGGTTTCAAAATTGGAATGCATCATACTTACATACAGGCCAAAAGGGATCCTGATAGGAAGTGGTTACCTACCATGTTTATTTGTTTTGAGGATGATATTGCGCAAATCATCCAAGAATGGGATGCAACGTGGAAGATTCCATTCACAGAAGAAGAAGAAGTTTCGCAGTAGGAACAACCAAATAAGCCAACATCCATAGAAGATGAAATTGTCAACACAAATATTCCTCTTAAACCCACACATGAATCTATTCCAGCTGAGAAGATAAAAGAGACGACTCATCCCAGAGGGTCTTCAAAGAAGAAAATAAAAACGTCCAAATCCGGTCTTGTTTAGACACTAACTAGAGATGATGTTGAACAAATTAGAATAGAGGTCAGAAATGCAAATGAAGAAGCCATGGAAAATATGGCTATGTCATGTCCCCTCAATGGTGATTACTAGATTAAGTTCTTAACCCAACCAATCCTTTGGGTTGAGGAGACAACTTCATTTACTTGGGGTTAATTTTGAAAGTTCAAGCATTTAATTAATTAGGGAGTGTGATTTAATTTTCTTAAGGTTTGATTGCACTTGAGAATAATTATTTTTCATCAAAGAAGTATTTTTATTTTGAATAAAAGTGGATAATGCTCCACAAGTGCACCTTAGTGGATAAGGTTGACTAAAGAGATGACTTGCAAGAGAAGTTAGGTGAAAGCATCCAAAGCAAGAAAATTAGGAAAAAGGAAAGACAGATGGTACAAAGCAGAAAGGCAACAAAAACTCAAGAAAATCAGCATAAAGTAGAAAGCAGCACAAAAGAAGAAAAGAAGGATAAGGAAGAAAAGCAAGAAAAAGCAGTTAAAAGCAAAGCATTATAGAAAAGGTAAAGCAGAAAAGGTAAAAGCACAAAGTAAAGCAGAAAAGGAGAAAATGATGAAAACAAGATTTCCTTATCCATCCATGAGGGCGCATTAGCCTATGATACTTTCTCCTCAAGTCATTCTCCATCTATAAAATAAGGAGAGCGCACCACCATCACATATTTTGACAGTTTGAGAATTGGAGTTAGTGCAATTGTGCCTCAGTGACTTGGGAGATGTGCCCCTGCTTCCGTGAGAGGATGATGGTATTCAGCCATTGTCATTGATTTTATTACAGGTCTTGAAGTCTGCAACAGTGGAGTACAATCCTATAACAGAGAATTGATATCTCTCCATGCAGACCTATGAGTGATTTCCTGGTCATTTTTTATGAAAGAGCTTGTTCCTAATGTATCTTATTCTTGAGAACTATTTGATGTATGAATAAGCTATTGATGGATGATATGACTGTAATAATGGACCTATGATGTCAATTCTGAAGTTTTAATGAATAAAAATCTGATTCCAATACCTCTTCTCGCACCTAGTCTAGATTTCAATGAAAGAGAGCTAGTTTCCATAATCTGTTTGGTAAATAAATGAGTATTGGTCCAAATGAAGTTATTTCCATTTATGATGTTAATTAAGATGCTAAATGAATCAATCCAATATTGAGATCAGAAATTCCTGATCCTTCCTGACTATTTTGGAAGTCCTGAATTTGGCCTAGTTGTGCAATCCTAGAAGGAAATTTTTCTTGTATGTTTGTGAGAATTCCTCATAACATTCCCAAAATTTATGGAGTGAACCTAGGCTATCCATTGACTTTTACTTGATTTTATTTAGCCTCCCTGAGTCAGAATCCTTCACCATTGGTTCTCAGTCAATGCTTAGTTGAAGTTCTAGTTTGCATATGTTGGGGTTCCTTGGAGTATTAGAGTAGAATTCATCCTAGATGATTTTTGAAAACATTAATGGTCCTATTACTTTGTGCAAATTTTATATTATCTGGAATATTCCTCATCCCTGTTAATTTTTGAGCATTAATTCAATATACTCTAGGATCTTTAGTAAGAGAATAACATGTACAACATATCAAGCATATCAATCACAACAAGCAATCACATGAGACAATAGACACACAGAGTTTCACTGGGGAAAACCATAAAGGTGAAAAACCCCACAACTTCCTCAGAGATAGAAAGAGCAATGATACAACCCAAGTACAAGAGATAGTCCTCCTAGCAGCTACTCCTCCTTCCTCACTTGTGCGCCACTTTTCGATGAGTGTAGAAGTGAATAATGAAGTGATCAAATAGAGTGCCTCCCGCACTCTATTTATACATGAACTGACCTGACTAATAAACTAGCAGGGATGACTTGTCTAACTCAGTCTAATAACCCATGGTAATACTAATCAGGGCTGACCCCACACTTGGTGGTCTAATAACCCATCACATGAAAGTTGCGACACTTGTCAATACAAATGACGACACTTATGTATAGAGGAATTATAACATCTCTATAGGAGTACAATATACGTGGGTGAAATACATTCTGAAGTTACAATTACATCAACACTCCCTCTTAACTAGGAAGGTATTTCTCGACACAGATCTGCTAGCACAAGTCTTCTTCTCTGGATCATCGTCACTGCTGCTGCTATCTCAATAAATCTTTGATCTACTCGTCATAGGAATTTCTACAGAGCCAACCCTTTTTCATGCCGGATGTAGGCCCACCACCTGTAGGTCTTCATCATCAGTGACCATACTGTAGAACCTAGGACTGATTATGTGCGTCAACAAAACCTAGCATAGACTATAGGTTCTTTTACATGTTGACCTTCACAAAACCTACTCAGAGTATCCCAGGATATTACGATCACACCGCTCTACCTGTCTGGATCTTGATAGAGCATCCCATGCTGTTACGAGCACACCGTTCTACCTGTCTGGATTTTAAAGGATCTTTTCTATGTGAACTTTCGCAAAACCTACTGAGAGCATCCCAGGATATTACAAGCACACCGCTCTACCTGTCCGGATCTCGATAGAGCATCCCAAGCTGTTACGAGCACACCGCTCTACCTGTCTGGATTTTAAAGGATCTTTTCTATGCGAAACCATAGCAAAACCTACTCAGATCATCCCAAGATGTTATGAGCACACCGCTCTACCTTTCCGGATCTTGATAGAGCATCCCAAGATGTTACGAGCACACCGCTCTACCTGTCCGAATTTTAAAGGATCTTTTCTATGCTACCTACACAAACTATCCACGGCCACAAAGTATCAAACTGATACTCACCATACATCATCCTGATGTACATCATCACATGATCAACCTGATCATCATCACAGCATCAACCTGGTGCATATCAATTGGAGAAACATCTTGAAGCTCGTCATCTGTGATCATCTTGATCATCATCATAGCATCAATCTGATGCATATCATCTGGAGCAACATCCTAAAGATCGTCATCTGTGATCATCCTGATCATCATCATAGCATCAACCTAATGCATATCATCTGGAGCAACATCCTGAAGCTCGTCATCTGTGATCATCCTGATCAAACAATGCATCCACCTAATACATATCATCATACATGATCTACCTGATCATACAAGTATCCACCTGATACATGTGCAAATACATGATCCACCTAATCATACAATGTATCTACCTGATACATATACAAAATACATGATCCACCTGATCATACAATGTATCCACCTGATACATACATAAATACATGATCCACCTCATCATACAATGTATCTACCTGATACATATACAAAATGCATGATCCACCTGATCATACAATGTATCCACCTGATACATACATAAATACATGATCCACCTGATCATATCAAGCATCCAACATGATGCATATACAAATACATGATACAACTGATCATATCAAGCATCCAACATGATGCATATACAAATACATGATCAAACTGATCAAAGCATCCAACTGATGCATATACAAAACTGTAACTGGAGCATCGTCTTGATGCTCATCATCTAGTGCTTACATCCAAATCCATGGGAAGGATCCTCCTCTCACCATGCTTGGAATGGCTCGTGCAAATGTGTCCATCACTTCTTCCTCGAAGTGTCGTCAATCTGAAGGACACGAAGCCTCTCTTTGAAGTACTCAAACTTCACTCTAGCTAGTGGTTTTATCAACACATCTGCAACCTGCTCATCCATCGCAACATACAGGAGCTTCACTGCTCCTCTCTGCACCATATCCCTGATATCGTGATATTTGATCTCAATGTGCTTCGACCTATCGTGGAACACCGGGTTCTCAGATAGCTTCACACAACTCTGGCTGTCACAAAAGATACCAGTAGCATCCAACGGGAGATCAAATAACTCAGATAGTAGCTTCTGGAGCCATACTGCCTCACAACTAACCGAACAAGTTGCAACATACTCTGCCTCGACTGTACTCAGTGCTACGCAGGACTACTTCCTGCTGAACCACGAGATCACACATGATCCCATACTAAAGCAACACCTAGATGTGCTCTTCCTATCTGCAGCACTGCCTGCCCAGTCTGAATCAACATAACCCTGCAGGTTAAACTTTTAATTCGCATCATACTTGAGCCCATAATCAATTATACCCTTCAGGTACCTCAGAATATGCTTTACAACCACCAGGTGAACACCTCTGGGATCCCTCAGGAACTGTCTCAATGTGTTCACCGCAAAGCAAATATATGGTCTAGTGTTCGTCCAGTACATCAAGGACCCAATCATCTGACGATACACAATGACATCAACCAGATCACATGAAGCATCACACAAAAGATTCAGGTTCGATGCCATAGGTGTGGCCATGGCCTTGCAGTCCATCATCCCGAACCTCTTCAGGATATCTACTGCATATTTCCCTTGTCCAAGAAAGATTCCATCTGCACTCTGCCACACCTCCATGCCTAGAAACTACTGCATCATCCCCAAGTCCTTCATCTTGAACTCGGAAGCAAGCTTCCTCTTGGTATCGGCAATCAATCCATCCTCACCTTTTACAAATAGGTCATCCACATACAAAAGTAGTATCACGGGATTGCCTTCCTCAACCTTGTAGTAAAGGTTGGAATCTGCTTTACTCTTGGTAAAGCCCAAACTGGATAGAAAGTTGTCTATCCTACCATACCAAGTTCTAGGAGCTTGCTTCAAGCCATACAAGGCTTTCTTCAACCTACACACATGTGATCCCCTGTCATGTGTCTCAAAACCAAGTGGTTGTTCCATATACACTTCCTCCTAGACTACACCATTCAAAAAAGCTGTCTTGACATCCATCTGGTGTATCTTCCATTTCATCACTGCAGCCAGGGCAAGTACTGATCTGATGGAAGTGTACCTGGCTATAGGAGCAAAATTCTCTTCATAGTCTATCCCCTCTTTCTGGGAGAATCCACGAGCTACAAATCTCGCTTTGTATTTTTCTATGCTACCATCTGCAGCATGCTTTATCTTGTAGATCCATTTGGAAGTCACAACTGACTTCCCTTCAGGTCTTGGGACTACATCCCAAACATCATTTTTCATGATCGATTGGTATTCCTCAACCATGGCATCCTTCCATTCTTTCTTTTCCACTGCTTCTTCAAAATTGGAAGGTTCTTTGTTCATAATAGCATAGAGTAGGGAAACATAACTGGTATGTGATCTAGTCCTCTTCCTTTCTCTGTGTTCTTCTTTTGGAATGCCATATATTTCTGCATCTTGAATGAGCTCTCTAGCCCATGCAGGTTTCCTCTTGTGAGAGTTCTTCTCACGGGGTGGATCTATAGGTTCTTGTGGATCTTCAACTTCACGATCTGCTTCTGGAATTGATTCAGTCATGGTGATGTCTTGGAATATGTTTTCCTTTGGTTCTTCATGATCTTCAACAGGTGTCTTCCTTGACTTGATGAAGGCTGATTTTTCATCAAATGTTACATGCCTGCTGACATCAATCTTTGTGAACCCTGGAAAGTATATTCTGTAAGCCTTCGAGCTTTCACTATACCCCACAAAGATGCCCTTCTTTCCTGAAGGATCTAGCTTTGTCCTCTTTTTCTTTGGAACATGTGTATATACTGGACAACCAAATATTCTAAGATGGCTGGCTTCAGGTTTATTACCAGAGAAAACCTCTTCTGGTGTCTTGTTGTCCAATATCTTGTGAGGTGTTCTGTTTTGCACATATACAGTTGTCCTAGCTGCTTCTACCCAAAGATGCATAGGCAGATCCCAATCATGCATCATTGCCCGTGCTGCTTCCATGATTGTTCTGTTTTTCCTTTCTGCAACTCCATTATGTTGTGGATTGTAGTGAGCAGTCAACTCCCTCTTAATCCCTGAATCACTGCATAGCTTCTTGAAATCACCTGAAGTGAATTCTCCACCATTGTCGGATTTGAAGGTCTTGATCTTCTTATCAGTTTGATTTTCCATCAAGGCTTTGAATTCCTTGAACTTATCAAACACTTCATCTTTTTTCTTGAAGAAATAAACCCAAGTCTTCCTCGAGAAATCATCAATGAAAGAGACATAGTATGCATACCCACTCAGAGAACTGGATGACATTGGACTGCATACATCGGAGTGGATAATTTCCAAGATTCCTTTAGCTTTGCTTTCACTGCTTGGAAATGCCTTCTTAGTGTTCTTTCCTTTTGCACATCCTTTGCAAACACCTTCATACTTTGTCTTGATTATAGGAAGACCCTCTACAGCTTTACTTGCAATTGGTAGTACTCTATAGTGCACATGTGCAAGCCTTCTATGCCAAAGTTCACTTGGCTCCATGGATTCATGTACCATGGCATGTTTAGGTTGTCCCTTCAATTTGTACAATCCTCCCTCTTGCTCTCCAATCACTACTGCATCATTTATAGTTTTACCTTTTGGCCACATTAGGACTTGGCCATCTACAAATGCAACCCTCATACCTTTTGCATCTAATGCAGATATGGAGAGTAGGTTCTTCTTGAGCCCAGGTACATATAGAACATCTTTCATCTTCAAGGAATTCCCAAAGTCTAGGTTGTAAGAGGCTTCACCACTTCCCTTGATAGGATATTGATAGTCATCCCCAAGTTTCACTTTATGGGGTGACCCATGTTCAGATAGATTTTCAAAATATTCTTTAAACCCAGTCATGTGTTTGGAAGCCCCACTATCAATAAGCCAATCATTACCTCCATGATAGATAGTACCTGTGAGAGCAGAGATTATAACATATTCATCTTCACTTGATGAAGCATCATTTTCTGCCCTAGCCTTCTTCTTGGGAGGTTCATCATCCTCAGCAGCATGAGCATGAAATCTCTTCTTATTGTACCTCTTCTTCTTGTTGAATTTGTTGTTGTTGTATTTCTTCTTCTTGGGACAATTTGAAGCAAAGTGTCCTATTTCATTACAATTGAAACATCGAACATGAGAGAGATCTTGCTTCTTATGATGAGGGTGAGAATGTTTCTTGTTATGAGATCTCTCCCTCTTAAACTTTCTTCCCTTGGTGTGTGTTGTGAGATCTTGATCTTCATTCCCCATATTTTCTTCTCGGGCCACAAGCCTTGCTTCTTCTTGTGAGCATTCCTCCCATAGTCTGCTGAATGAGATCAACTTCCTTCTTGCACAGATTCCTTGGATGAAGGAGTCCCATGACCTAGGTAGGCCATTCAATGTGGTCATGACAACTTCACCATTGTCCACTACTTCATCCACAACTTCAAGTTGTTCCTTGATCTGAGAGACCTTAGAAAAATAAGATTGAATGGTCTCTCCATTCTGAAGCTTTACCCCTTTCAATTGGTTCCGCAGAGTCATCTTCCGATTTATGTTCTTCCCTTCAAATAGCTTGGTTAGGAAATCAAACATCTCCTTGTGTGTCTTTAGAGATGACACATGTGGTATGAGATGGTCTTTGATGGAATCAGCAATGATCCTCTTTGCCTTGACCAAATTCTTCCTATGTAAGGCCTTAGCCTCTTCTCCTTCTGGGACAGGGACCTCTTCACTTATGTAAGTATCCAATTCATTTTCTTCCAGGATTAACCCAATCCTATAGTTCCATGCTCAGAAGTTATCAGCCCCTTCAAGCTTATCCTCAATCTGGGTGTGGTGAGACATTTTAATGAGAAACTCAAATGGAAATAAAAGATTTAGGTCTTACCACTTGATTTGCATAAATTTGGATGTAGTGCTGGATTAGGTTTGTCAGAGAAACCCTAAAAATTCAAAATGTGAATTTCAACTTTCTGAAAGGATAGAAAGATGCACCTTGATGAGCTGATCAACCTAGTATACTTAGAAATTGAAAACTGCAAAGTTTCACCCTTCAGAAATGCTTTTCAATCTCCCGGATTCACTAGGAGGACCCTGAATTAGGGTTTGAGTTTCCCAAAGCTTCACCCAACCAAAAAGTTCAATCCAAATCTCTAAACTTTGATTTTTCCAAGGAGCTTCTAGCTATGGTCTCAGAATTCAGAAATTTCTATTTTTGTGGAAACCCTAATTTTTAGGGCAAAAAATGAAAGTGCCCAAAATTGAATTCTGATTGGACAGAAAGATGCACCTTGTTGAGGAGAGTCAAAATATCCTACTGCCTTTCAATATCTGTGGAGAGAAACCCAATAAACAAGAAGCTCTAGCTTCTGCAACTGCATAGTGTCTTCTTCTCAAGTTACCTATAATACCATGTTAATTTTTTAGCATTAATTCAATATACTCTAGGATCTTTACTGAGAGAATAACATGTACAACATATCAAGCATATCAATCACAACAAGCAATCACATGAGAAAATAGACACACAGAGTTTCACTGGGGAAAACCATAAAGGTGAAAAACCCCACAACTTCTTCAAAGATAGAAAGAGCAATGATACAACCCAAGTACAAGAGATAGTCCTCCTAGTAGCTACTCCTCCTTCCTCACTTGTGCACCACTTTCCGATGAGTGTAGAAGTGAATAATGAAGTGATCAAATAGAGTGCCTCCCACACTCTATTTATACATGACCTGACCTGCCTAATAAACTAGCAGGGCCGACTTGTCTAACTCAGTCTAATAACCCATGGTAATACTAATCAGGGTTGACCCCACACTTGATGGTCTAATAACCCATCACATGCAAGTTGCGACACTTGTGACACTTGTCAATACAAATGATGACACTTCTGTATAGAGGAATAATAACATCTCTATAGGAGTACAATATACATGGGTGAAATACATTCCGAAGTTACAATTACATCAACAATCCCCTCCAGAATACTTTGATTTTCACTCCCTACAGTCAAACTAGTCACCAGAGTCCATTGTTTTTCATTGAGTCTTGTAGGAGATTTAGTTAGTGTATCATCTGTTTTGGTTGGTACATTACAGTGGTATCAGAGCATGGTCCTCTGAATATGCTCTTGACATGTTTCTATGATTCCAAAAATATATTCATATTCTAAGAAGAATGATCCTCTACCAGAGAAAGAAGAGGGAGAAGAAATCAATTCTACTGAAGGAAAGTTACAAGGAGAGTTAGATATGTATCACATTGAAGAAAAATGTGAGTTCAAACTCTTTGTGAAAATCATGATGAAAGGTTTACAAGACATATCCCACAATATTGTCCAATCTGGAAAAGAGACCAGAGAGTTCTTAGCTCAGCAACTAGGAAGCAAAAATGGAGAGGGGAGCAGCAATGGTTCCCCACATGGAAAAAGGAAGATCAATGGTGGTTCTATTTTCTCAAGAACTGGGCCTCACAATTCCCCTGATATATTCAAGATGGAATCTCATCCCAAATCTAGGCCTACTATGCCCAAGTTTACTTAAGAACAAAGGGAGGAACCTAAGGTTCGAACTGAAGATCTTGCTTCATGGGAGGATAAATATGTTGAGTACCTCACACTGAATGAAGAGTGTAGAAGAGCCTTGCCATTCAGATATTTATGTGATATTCAGTATAATACCAACTCAAGAGGAATTTTTTGGATGCCAAATCAGAACTATGAGTTAATAAATGCTATTGGTAATATTTATTTGCCTTACTTTGATGCCTCACAAAAGTGCACTGCTAACTCTTGGATTCAGAAGCTTGATACATATTTTCAGTTGAATCCAATGGCTGAGAAAGATGCCATCATGTTGGCTACTCTACACTTAGATGGTGAAGCCAATTATTGGTGGTTTCATGTCCTGAAAACACTTGGGCATGATCAAGTGACCACTTATGAAGAGTTCACAGGAATATTAAACCTAGGCATTACCATTACCTTTATTTACCTACTCCCTTTCACCTGCTAGAAATAGACTTGGTAGGGGAGCCCTTTACCTTCACTTAACAGCCTTTGGAGCCACCCACTAGAAGATTGGCTGAAATATTCGAAAGAAGAGATCTTGAAACCATCTTCAAAGAACTAGCGCATGTGAATCGGACTGGGACTCCTAAAGAATACATCTCTGAGTTTCAAAAATTAGTTGTGATGGTCACTAATATATCAAAAGCTAGATTGATCATGTTGTTCATTGAAGGGTTAGAAAAACCTTTGAAAGGTTTGGTGAAGGCCTGCAGACCCTCTACCCTGCAAGATGCATTGAGTAGAACAATAGATTTTAAAGACTCTATTATGAGGACCAGATTTCCTCTTAGAATTGTTGTTCCTACTCAATTCAAGAATCAAAGGCCACCCATGAATGGTCCTTCTGGAAATTTCAAGAAGGACAATTACTCCAAAGATAGATATGAATTGAGAAGAAGGAAGTTGTGTTTCACCAATCATGAGCCATGGGTTCCAGGACACAAATGTGATAAAGGAAAAGCTCACTACATTTAAGTTTACTCAGAGATAGAATCTAAGGTGGAAGACTAAGAGGCCCCAGTAGATGCTGAATTGGCCTATAAGACTACAGAAGAAGAACCTACCCCTGAGGTGAGTAAGTCTCAAGATTGCAGTACTGTCAGGAGTGCCTCACTTCCATACACTCATATTCAAAGGAGTGGTCCAAGGACAATCATTTACTGTGTTAGGGGATGGAGGAGCAACACATAACTTCATTGATTCATCTTTGGTCGAAAGAAGGAATCTACCTGCTAAAAAATTTGGAGGCTTCATTGTTATCATTCTAGGTAATCATTTTATGGATTGTTCTAGATGGATTCCTAAATTGCAAATTACTATAGGAGATCACACCATTACATATAGATTTAATGTTGTGAATGTGGCTGATACTAACATGGTTTTGGGAGTACAATGGTTGTATTCCATTGGGAAGCACTCAATAGACTACCAAATTCCTGATATGACTTTCAAAGGTGAATATGGAAAGGAGGTAGTGTTGAGGGGAATCAACACCTACACAAAACAAGTGGTTAGTGCACACAGTATGAGATCCCTATTGAGGCATGGAGACATTGAGTGGGTTGTAGAATTCCTAATCACCACTAAAGGTACCTCTTTATAAGTAGCACAATATCCAGAAGACATTTAGAAATTGCTCCAAAAGCATAAGAGGGTATTTGGGTGTTAGGAACCCATGTCTTTACTTTGTTAGTATATTGTTATTGGACACATGTGCTTTGTAAGTCGACCTGTAGTATTTGTTGATCCATAGTTTGTGTTATTGTTGTTGGCGCATATCCTTTGTAAGTCACCCGTAGTATTGTTGATCCATAGTTTGTAGTGGCCCATGGTTTTGACCCATAGTATTGGCGCCTAGACTTAGTATATAAGTGTGTGTTGAGGCCTATGAAGGATCGTGAAGTTATTTGTATTGAGCTTGCTCAAAGGAGGTTTCCCCCTCGAAGTGGCCTATGATCCATAAAAGTGATTCTGAGTTTTGTTATTCCTGCTATTTCGCATATTCTCATTAATTAATTGTTGTAGGTTCTTCACATCTAGTATTAGAGCACTTTCTTGGGCTCGCTGGGTGAAATTTCTGCCAAATTCTTTTTCACATCTGTTGCAGGTTGGATTTGGGAACAATCCCCATCCGCTTAACTATGGGAAGTACTTGGGCATAAGCCTTAAAACTCATTGTGAGGAGTACCACAGGAACCCCGAAGTAGCTGGCCCATTGAGAGGACCTTCCAACGAAAAGGGCAATGACCCCTACCTGATTGACTAGTTCCCACTCGTGAGGTAAACCAAGAGCTGTCGTTTGTGGCAAAGAGGTTATCAGTTTTACCTGAGCCGTGGAGTGAATAGGAACCCCTATAATCCCATTCTGCATATTTCATTCCTGAGGACCATATCCCCAATTCCACTTCCCAAAGCCCGAAATCTCACATTTGTCTATTTTTAGGGTTTGCCATAACTTCCTCGGATTTCACCCAATCACCTTCAAATTTTACCACAGAGTTCCTTTCCTAATTCTGCTTCCCTGTCCATTCGACAGTGTCCAAAACCTAGTCAAACCCCAATTACCCTTCATATTTTTTCCCAAATCCAGATTTTCCTTTACTGAAGCAGTTTCTGTTTTTGTTTTTCTACCCAGTCAACTAAAAAAAAAAAAAAAAAAAAACTTCTGGTTATGGTTGTCACCCGCGCAGGAGCAAAAACCATGGAAGAAGCACTTGCAGCCATCCAAGCCAAACTCCAGGATCTGGATGAAAAATTTCTCGGCCTCCATCTTGAACATTCAGCCATGAACAACAAACGACAGTCCGAGTCTTCCTCAGACAATGGGTTCTCTTCTTCCAGCAATTTCTGTGGTCCGAAGCTTGATTTTCCTCGCTTCAATGGTACTGATCCAGCTGGATGGATCTATCGTGCAAAACAGTATTTCAGTCTGCATAATACTTTTGATGTCAACAAAGTTTCGCTTGCATCCTTTCATTTGGAACAGGAAGCTCTTCAATGGTACCGTTGGTACATCAAGGCTCATGAAGAGCCAAAATGGCCATACTTTTTCCAGCTCCTTTTGCAATGATTTGGTCCTAGTGCTTTTGATGACTTCACAGGAGCCCTCACTAAACTTCGCCAAATTGGCACTATGAGAGAGTATCAAACAGAATTTGAGAAACTAGCCAACTAGACTGAAGGATTGCCTGATGGCTTTTACCGGAGTTGTTTTATCAGTGGTCTAAAGGATGCCATCCGCCCTGAGGTCAAAATGTTCTGTCCCAACACAATGATGGAAACCCTGGGTTGGATAAGTTGGCAGAAGACAAGATTGTAGCCCAATAGTGCTCCAAGCCCACTTTTGTTCCCTTTCGAAATATGGGTTCTCAACGACCACCCATACTGCAGGCTCCTTGACCAACTCCTATCAAGCATTTGTATGAAAGAGAGATGCAAGCACGCAGAGAAAAGGGGCTTTTCTATAATTGTGATGAGAAATTCACTCAGGGACATAGATGTGTTCAGCAAAAGCTCTATCTCTTGGACGTGGATTCTCCACCTGCCTCTAAAATTGGTGACGAAGATCCAAATACAATGGATGCTCAGGTCGACATTCAGGAACCGCCTATTGACCCTCCGTCTCAGGATGACCAGCCAGAGATATCTCTCCATGCTTTAGCTGGAATCACCACCCCCCAAACAATGCGGGTCAAGGGTTACTTCAAGAAGCTTCCTCTTACAATACTCATTGATTCTAGTAGCACTCATAATTTCATTGACCCTCGGATCGCCAAACAAGCTGATTGTTTTATCCATCCTTGCTCCAACTTTGAAGTCATGGTTGCCAATGGGGGCATCTTACCTTGCAAAGGGAAGTGTCGAAATGTGCGTATCTCTATGGGAGATTATACCTTGCACTCTGACATGTTTGCCTTGACCTTAGGCGGATGTGATGTGGTTTTGGGCGCTCAATGGCTACGCACACCTGGCCCTATCTTATGGGATTTTGCTGAACTTTGGATGCAGTTTTCCCTCAATGGAAAAAAACACGCATTGACAGGATTACAACCAGGGTCTCTCAGCATCATCAGTTCACATCTCATGGAAAAACTCCTCAAGAATAATTCACATGGTGTCATCGCTCAGATCCATTCCATTCAGATGCAACCATCAACGGTCTCCACTACTCCTTTGGATCTACAACAAATTCTGGATCGATATACAGGTGTCTTTGCTGAACCAGTGGGATTTCCACCTTCAAGGCCAGAAGACCATCGTATTCATCTCCTTCCTAGCAGCGTTCCTCCCAACATCAGGCCCTATCGCTACCCATTTCACCAAAAAATGGAGATTGAAATGCTCGTTTGGGACTTATTGAAGCAAGGTATTATTCGCCCAAGCACTAGTTCCTTTTCTTCTCCAATTCTTCTTGTCTGCAAAAACGATGGGTCATGGCGCCTCTGCGTTGACTTTCGAGCACTTAATCACCTCCCCATCAAGGATAAGTTTCCAATTCCTGTTGTTGATGAGCTTCTTAATGAGCTTCATGGGGCTCAATTTTTCTCCAAGTTGGATCTTCGTTCTGGGTATCATCAAATTCGGGTTCATGAGGATGATATCCCTAAAACAGCTTTCCGCACACATGATGGCCATTATGAGTTTTTGGTCATGCCCTTTGGCCTCACTAATGCTCCTTCCACATTCCAGGCCTTAATGAATAAAATATTTCGGCCCAACTTGCAGAAATTCATTCTGGTATTCTTTGATGATATCCTCATCTACAGTAAAACATGGGATGAACATCTCCAGCATCTAGATCTTGTCATGCAACTTTTCTCTGACTATCATCTCCACGACAAACAGTCTAAATGTGTTTTTGGACAGAAGGAAGTTGAGTATCTCAGGCACATTATCTCAGCACAAGGGGTTCACATGGATTCTGCCGAAATCAATGCCATGAACAATTGGCCGCATCCTCAGACATTCAAGAGCCTTCGTGGTTTTTTGGGGTTGACTGGCTACTACAGCAAGTTTGTCAAGTATTATGGGAAGATTGCAGCTCCATTAACTGCTCTATTGAAAAATGATTCTTTTACATGGACACATGCTACTCAGTGTGCATTTGACAAACTGAAACAAGCTATGTGTACTACACCTATTCTAGCTATGCCCGATTTTTCCAAGCCCTTCACTATTGAGAGTGATGCTTGTGGCAATGGACTTGGTGTTTTTCTCCTTCAAGATGAGCACCCCATTGTGTTCACCAGCAAATCCCTTTCAGGTAAGAATTTAGCTGCCTCTATATATGAGAAGGAAATGATGGCTATTTTGCATGCAGTATAGAACTGGCGACCATACCTATTAGGGAATCATTTATGCATCAAGACTGATCACCAAAGTCTGAAATATTTCTTGGAACAGCGTGTCTCCTCCCCAGCACAACAGAAATGGTTTATCAAACTCATGGGTTATGACTATGAGATCACTTACAAGAAGGGTAAGGACAATATTGTGGCAGATGCTCTTTCTCACACATTTGATGCCCAAGTTTCTCTTTCAGCTATTTTTATGCTTGTTCCAAATTGGTTGCAATCTGTTCAATAGCGTTATGTCAATGACTCTTCCTTATCTCAAATCATCCAACACTTGACCAACAACCCTTCTGTTGTGCCACATTATTCTTGGGATGGTGCTTCCCTGAGATACAAGAGTCGTCTGGTGCTTCCCCAGAGCACAAATCTTCAACAAGTTGTCTTCTATGAACTCCATGCTTCTCCATCGGCAGGGCACTCTGGGTTCCTCAAAACATATGAACGGGCACGGCCTAACTTCTTTTGGCAGGGCATGAAAAGGACAATTCAATAGATTGTGGCTGAATGTGATACCTGCCAGCGCAATAAGGGCGAAATAACACTCCTTCCAGGATTGCTCAAACCCTTGCCCATACCTACACGGATTTGGACAGATATTTATATGGATTTCATTGAAGGGCTCCCTAAATCTAGCGGGAAGACAGTGATTCTCGTTGTGGTTGATCACCTCTCCAAATATAGTCATTTTTGTGCTCTTATCCATCCCTATACAGCCTCCTCAATCGCTCAAATTTTCCTGGACCAGATCTTTTGTCTTCATGGCATCCCTTCTTCCATTGTCTCGGATCGTGATGCGACTTTCACCAGTCATTTTTGGACAGAACTATTTCGCCACACTGGCACCAAACTAAAGATGAGTTCAGGGTATCACCCACAAACAGATGGTCAGACTGAAATTATCAATAAATTCCTGGAAACTTATCTTCGTTGCTTCACCTCTGCACAACAACATCAGTGGGAAAAGTGGCTCCCTCTCACTAAATGGTGATACAATACCTCTTACCACACTGCTTCTAAAATGACCCCATATGAAGCAGTCTATGGTCAGGCACCTCCATTTCTTCTTCCATACACCCCCAACAGTTCACCAGTTCAGGAAGTTGACACAGTCCTTCGAAACCATGATCGGATTCTTCGCTTTTTGCGGGACAATCTTCACATGGCAAGAAATCGCATGAAGCAACAAGCTGATCAGCACCATTCTGAGTAGACTTTTCAAGTAGGTGATATGGTTTTTCTTTGTCTCCAGCCATACAAGAAATCCTCCATGAAACTCAAAGGGCGTCATAAGCTCGCTCCAAAGTTCTATGGGCCATATCGGATTCTTCAGAAGATTAGGTCCGTTGCTTATCAATTGAAACTTCCTCCTTCTTCCCGCATTCATCCAGTATTTCATGTCTCTTGTCTGAAGAAAGTTCTTGGTACCAACATCAGTGGACAAACTATTTTACCTGAACTGGATAAGGAAGGATCCATCCCTTTGGAGCTAGAGGCCGTCCTCAATCAGCGCACTCGTCAACTTTGCTCTCGCTCTATCATAGAGGTCTTAATTCAGTGGCACGGCATGCAACCAGAGGATGCTACATGGGAACCACTCCTTCAGATTCAACAACAATTTCCACATCTAAAGCTTTGAGGACAAAGCCTTTTTTAAGGGGGAGGGGATGTTAGGAACCCATGTCTTTACTTTGTTAATATATTGTTGTTGGACGCATATGCTTTGTAAGTCATCTCGTAGTATTTGTTGATCCATAGTTTGTGTTATTGTTGTTGGCGCATATGCTTTGTAAGTTGCCCGTAGTGTTGTTGATCCATAGTTTGTAGTGGCCCATGGTTTTGACCCATAGTATTGGCACCTAGACTTAGTATATAAGTGTGTGTTGAGGCCTATGAAGGACCGTGAAGTTATTTGTATTGAGCTTGCTTAAAGGAGGTTTCCCCCTCGAAGTGGCCTGTGATCAATAAAAGTGATTATGAGTTCTGTTATTCCTGCTATTTCACATATTCTCATTAATTAATTATTGCAGGTTCTTCACATTGGGGACCTTCCTCATGGTAGGCCACTTGATAGAGGAGTGGATAATATAATTGAATTGGAGATAGGCACACCACCTATCAAATTCCATCCTTAAAAGCACCCAAAAATATTCAAGGATGAGATAGAGCGAACCATTAAGGAACTGCTTGACTTGGGATTCATTAGACCAAGCTCAAGTCCTTTTGCATCATTTGTAGTCCTTGTGAAGAAGAAAGATCGGACCATGCGTATGTGCATAGACTATAGAGATCTCAATAAGAATACTATCAAGAACAAATATCATATCCTATGGATTGATGAGCTAATGGATGAACTACATGGATCCAAATACTTTTCAAAGATTGACCTTCGCTCTGGTTACCATCAAATCAGTATGCAGGAGGAGGACATCCAGAAGACAACTTTATGGTGTCATCATGGAAACTTTGAGTTCATGGTTATTCCTTTTGGCCTAACTAATGCACCTGCAACTTTTCGATATTGCATGAACATAGTGTTTAGCAAGAAACTATGTAACCTTGTTCTTGTTTTCTTTGATGATATTTTAATCTATAGTAGAACTTGGGAGGAGAATTTGCACCATATGGATGTTGTACTAACAATCTTGGAAGATTAGTATTTATATGCAAAACTATCCAAGTGCGAGTTTGGAATGACTGAGATTTTGTATCTTGGTCATGTGATTGGGCAAGAAGGAGTTAAGGTTCACACGGAGAAGATCCAAACTATTGTGGATTGGCCAAGCCCTAAAAATCTCACTAAATTGAGAGGATTTATTGGGTTATGCACTTACTACCGGAAGTTTGTCAAAGGTTTTTCAAAGTTGGCATCTCCATTGATAGACATTACTAATAAAGGAGCCTTCAATTGGTTAGAAGAAGTTGAACAAGCATTCAATAAGATGAATGAGGTAATGAGTAGTTGTCATGTTCTTGCACTTCCATATTTCTTTCAACCTTTTGTTCTTGAATGTGATGCTTCAGGGAATGGGATTGGAGCAGTCTTGATGCAAAAAAAACATCCCATAGCCTTTGAAAGTAGGAATTTGCAGTCCCATGAGAGGTTATATTTAGTCTACGATAAGGAGATGGTAGCCATCATGCATGCGCTAGTCAAGTTCAAACAATATCTTGTGGGTGGTAAGTTCATCATCAAGACTAATCATAAGATTTTGAGACACTTCTTGAACCAAAAGGAGTTGAATGATAGGAAACAAAAGTGGGTAAGCAAGGTCCAAGCATTTGACTTTGAAATTGAATACAATAAGGGTAAGATGAACACTGTATCTGATGCTCTTTCTAGAAAACCAACCTTTGCATTGATAAATTTTCATGATGATTGGAAAGCACAGCTTGGAGTAAAGTATACAAAGAATCAATTTGCTTGGGATTTATTTGATGGAATAATGCATTATGATACTTACAAGATTCTCAATGATATCATTAATCATAAGGATAGGATAATTTTTGTTCCAGAATCCTCATTAAAGAAGAAGATCCTAGAGGTTTCTCATGATGCACCCCTAGTAGGACATCTGGGTTTTGTGAAGACATACAAGAAAGTGAAGGAAAGGATCTATTGGAAGGGATTGAAGAAAAAATTGGTGGAGTACGTTAGATCATGTGTGGCATGTTAACAAAAAAAGTAGAACATACTCATCCAGCTAGAATCTTACAACCACTTCCTATTCCTGAGCATAAATGGAAAAGTGTATCAATGGATTTCATCACGGGACTTCCCAAAATCCAAGGTAAAGATAGTATTTTTGTTGCGGTTGATAGATTGACTAAATATGCAAATTTATTTGTTGTCACGACTAATATTGCAGCCATCAAAATGGATGAAATTTTCATCAAATGATTCTTCAAACTTCATGTCATACCCAAGTCCATCATCAGTGATAGAGATAACAAGTTCACTAGCAATTTTTGGCAAGAATTGTTCAAGTTATTGGGGACAAGTTTGAACATGAGTACAAGATACCATCCACAGACTGATGGCCAAATAGAAAGAGTGAACCAATGGCTAGAAGGATACTTAAGAAACTATGTTATTGGTCAGCAAAATTCATGGACTACTTGGCTCCATTTGGGAGAGTTTTGTTACAATACTACTTTTCATCTCTCAATTGGAATGTCACCATTCAAGGCCCTATATGGATATGATGAACTCACTTTTTTTGAACTGATATTTGGTGATTGTAAGACATAGAAGGAAAAGGATTGGCTCCAATAGAGTCAAGACATACTTAGAACTCTCAAAGACAACTTGCGGGTAACACATAATAGGAAAAAGGTGCATGTAGACAAGCCTAGAGTGGAGCGAACCTTCCAAGTAGGAGATATGGTATATTTGAGGTTGCATCCCTATAGACAATCCTCATTGAAGACTAAGGGGGATGAGAAGTGTTAAAAATTCAATATGCTAAGACAGAAAATAGCAGCATTACTTTCCATTTCACAATAATAGCATATACAGGATCACTGAAGAAACAACAAGCATAGCATAAACACAAGAGACACAGATTTATCCTGGGAAACCCTCATGGGGTAGAAAACCCAGTAAAGCTTCCTCAATATAGATGACCAACAATATACAAAGATGCAAACCAAAGACATGATCTCCTTCTCCACTGTAGCAGACCTCTCCTCCAATAGGTGCGCCTCCCTTGAATGAGTGAGTGTGTATAATGAGGAACACACCTCCTCTATTTATACACTACTTTGATATGTATTTTACACAAGTACACGTAGGCTCGTATTTAACCAATAGGTTAAATAACCCACTACAACTAACTGGGCCGACCCCTCTAGGGTGGTCTAATAACCCTTTGACCCACATAACACATTTAGGGCCGACCCCCACTAGGGAAGTCTAATAACCCGAGTTACCACATTCCGACGGAGGAATAAACATCTCCGGATATACAATAAGATCTTCACGGAGGAATGAATCATCTCCGGAATAATAAAGTACAAATATAATATTCTTTGAAGTTACAATATTTAACACTCCCCCTTAACGAGAAGGATATTATAACAGTATCTGCACGAGCAAGGAGTCATCAACATCATACATGATACATCTATAAATCATTGGAAGCTTTCTCAACATCATCAGTAACTCAAGCAGTTACTGGAACATCTTCAATACTGGAACATCAACATCTTCAGTACTGAGTCTTTATCTTCTGCAGCACTCGAACAACTACAACAACATCAACATCTGGATCCTCACGATCATCAGTATCGTCATCTCACGACCATTAGCATCGTCATCACACGATCATCAAGATCGTCATCACACGATCATCAGCATCGTCACACACGATCATTAGCATCGTCATCACACGATCATCAATATCGTCATCACACGATCATTAGCATCATCATCACATGATCATCAACATCGTCATCACACGATCAGCAGCATCGTCATCACATGATCATCAGCATCGTCATCACACGATCAGCAGCATCGTCATCACACGATCATCAGCATCGTCATCACACGATCATCAGCATCGTCATCACACGATCATCAGCATCGTCATCAATACAGGTATCCATAACAATACAAGTATCCACATCATTAGTACAAGTATCCTACCGATACAAGTAACCACATCATCAATACAAGTATCCTACCGATACAAGTAACCACATCATCAGTACAAGTATCCTACCGATACAAGTAACCACATCATCAGTACAAGTATCCTACCGATACAAGTAACCACATCATCAATACAAGTATCCTACCGATACAAGTAACCACATCATCAATACAAGTATCCTACCGATACGAGTAACCACATCATTAATACCATCACTTTCTCGGAGACCATTCGTCTACGGATCAATTCAGGGACCGAAGTCCGGGGATGATACAATCCCCTTCACGTACATTTTGAACTATCAGTTCCGGGATGATGCAATCCCCATCACGTACATTTTGAACTATCAGTTCCGGGATGATGCAATCCCCATCACGTACATTTTGAACTACCAGTTCCGGGATGATGCAATCCCCATCACGTACATTTTGAACTATCAGTTCCGGGATGATGCAATCCCCATCACGTACATTTTGAACTACCAGTTCCGGGATGATGCAATCCCCATCACGTACATTTTGAACTATCAGTTCCGGGATGATGCAATCCCCATCACGTACATTTTGAACTATCAGTTCCGGGATGATGCAATCCCCATCACGTACATTTTGAACTATCAGTTCCGGGATGATGCAATCCCCATCATGTACATTTTGAACTATCAGTTCCGGGATGATGCAATCCCCATCACGTACATTTTGAACTAAGGTCCAGGGACGATGCAGTCCTATCTTCTATTCTCGGAGACCTCACGTCTACGGCTCTCTTTAGGACTGAGAGTCCAGGGATGATCCAATCCCCTCAAGTCCACCAAGGACTTCATTCTCGGAGACCTCTCGTCTACGGCTCTCTTTAGGACTGAAAGTCCAGGGATGATCCAATCCCCTCAACTGTCCACTAAGGACTTCATTCTCGGAGACCTTACGTCTACGGTTCTCTTTAGGACTGAAAGTCCAGGGATGATCCAATCCCCTCAACTGTCCACTAAGGACTTCATTCTCGGAGACCTTACGTCTACGGTTCTCTTTAGGACTGAAAGTCCAGGGATGATCCAATCCCCTCAACTCTTTTCTCATCCATACAGGTACAATCATATATCACATCAAAACATGTATACATCACATCAAGACATGTGTACATCAAAACATGTATACATCACTTAATCAACACATGTACACATCACATCAAAACATGTGTACAACAAAACATGTATACATCACTAATCAAAACATGTACACATCACATCAGAACATGTATACATCACAACTAGCATGTATTCTTACTAATACATCTAAACATGTATACATCACACCAAAACATGTATACATCTAGCATGTATTCTTACCAATACATCTATCATCAAAAGCATGTATAAGTAAAGCTAAGTATTCTAAGTATAAGAGTCCTAAATCTAAATATTTCTAAGTAACTGGGTGTAGAGAACAGGTTACCTCATCAACGACCTTGTTGTTTGATGAGACAATCTCATCAGTAGTGACTATACTACTCCCCCTTTCGAGGACGGTCCTTTTGAACTACACCAAGCTTGTCTCGGAAGTATTCAAACTTCACTCGAGACAGAGGTTTGGTTGGTAACTTCTTCACTTGACGTAGGGGCTTGGTTAGTACAATGGTAACCTGTTACAAATTCAAACTTTTAGAGTTCATTTCTGTGACATATATTGTTAGTTCCCTATGTTCTTTGACTTATCATGGAACACTAGATTCTATGTCATCTTGATACAACTCTAATTATCACATAGGATCTCAGTTGGTTCTAACTCTAAGTCAAACAATCCTAAAGCCAAACTTCTTCACAACTAGCAGAGCAAGCAGCCATATATTCCGCTTGTGCTGAGAGTCACACTAGACTGCTTCCAGCTAAACCACGAGATCATGGCTAATCCCAGACAATAACATCCTCTCGAGGTGTTCTTCTTGTCTGATACACTTCCTGCCCAAACAGAATCTGAATAGCCATTTGAAGTCATGATCTTCAAGATAGCATAGATCAAATTCTATCGTGTCCTTTATGTGCCTCATCACATACTTTGCAACTATCAGGTAAACACATCTAGTTTCCACTAGATACTAACTCAAGGTGTTCAAAACAGAGCATATATCTAACCTAGTATATGTTAGATATATCAAAGACCCAATAATTTGACTGTACAGAGTTATATCCACTAACTCTGATGAGTTATCCCCTAACGGCTTCAAGCTGGAATCCATAAGAGTGGCCATTCCAACACCTCAAGTCATATTTCTCATCATACTTTCCCTGATTGATAAATATTCCTTCTGAGCCTTGCCATACTTCCAGACCTAGGAAGTAAAGCATCAAATTGAGATCTTTCATTTTTCATTTCTGTATTGAATGATCTTCTGCATATCTATCTGTGCCATCTCTCGTTAGATGGGTCTACTGATATGAGCCTCAGTATCATTCGAACTCTGTGGTGAGTTCCTTCTTGCATCCATGTCATATGTGTATCATATTCAACCTTGTAGCAAAGGTTGAGATCCACATCACCCATGGTGATCATTAAGCTTAAATTATTATCGATCCTAGGTACCTATACAGAACCTGATTCATACCTCTTCTTTAATTACACCATACTTGGAGCAAACATCTTGTCATGATTCTCTTCCCCTTTCTAAGAGAATCTTCTAGCCATGAGCCTTCTATATTTTTGTTTGATTTGTAAATCTTCTTGTTTGAACATCCACCACTTGTACGGTGTCCATCATTCTTCATGACCTTTCCTACAAATCAAAATTAAGTACATGATTAGTAATACTTCATAATCATCAAAAGATAACCCATTATGCATACAGATATCATTTACATAGTGATGCAACTATTTTTACCATTACTTTGGCACAACACTTTCCCATATCCTGTATGCATACAGTGGCTATCTAGATGCCTTCCATCTCTACCAGAACATACTATCGAGAGTGTGCACAACTCTCAGCATGTCAGCAAAGAGGTTTCATTCTAGACAAGCAACAATGGAATGTTTGTCCAAGCATATGCACATTAGTTGTATACTGTTCAATGCTCTATGAATGTTTACACTCAGCATTATATATTCTAGGAATACAAATATGCATGCAGGCAATATCATTACTATTTCAAATAGCAACTCAAATACTTATCTTTTATGTTTGTGTGGCTGCCTCCCGCTTGATCTTCTGTATGTCTTTTGAACTTCTATTCATTCTGTACCACTGTGCATGCTCAAGAGTCATCCTCATGATCTCATATACAAACATACACTCATTAGTATATTCTAAATGCTATCAAAACATTATAGTACTAAATAATCTTGAAAACGTATAGTCATGATTATAGTTAATAAACATTAGTATTCAAGATTTCAGGGAAGTCTTCTTTTACTCATGCGTATCATTGATAAGAGATATAATATGCATAATCCCTTGGTTACTAACTTTATGAATGAGCATAACCAATCATTCCAAGTATACTTATATAAGGGATCCTAACACAAGGTAAGATTCATGGGAAACATACCTGGATTATTATACCTACTTGGTTATGTACAACATACCTCGTAAGTAGAACAAAGATTATGGATGAGTCTTTGTCTTCATGTTTTCATGGTCATGAAGCCTGATTTGTCTTTTGTGATGTACCTGTATCTTGTTAGCAGACAACCTCAACCTCACACAACACCATAATGCATTAGTACAATCATAAGTGTCAACACCCTAACCAATGAATATCTTCTATCATGCATTCATAATTTTGTTAAGGTGATACAACAAATCTAAAATCAAGATTGTACTAACTGTAATAATCATGAAGACAAACATACTATAAACTTAATCATGAACAAATCTCAAAACATACCTCGATGAGTCATACCTATCGAGATCGCTTGTAATCTCCTTATGTAAAGCCTTAGCCTCATCTCCCTCTGAAACATGAACTCCTTCACTTATGTAGGTGACCAATCTATCTTCTTCTAGGATTAACCCTATCCACTTGATTTGCAAGAACTGGACCTGGAGCTGGATATGGGTTTGTCAGAGAAACCCCAAAAATTCAAACTTTGAATTTCAGACTTCCGAAAGGATAGAAATATGCGCCTTGATGAGCTGATCAAACTGATATATTTAGAATTTGAAAACTGCAAAGTTTTACTCCTCAATTTTGCCTTTGAAACTTTCGGATTCACTGGACGTGACCCTGAACTGGGGTTTGATGAAGCCCACTCTTTTGCCCCATCAAAAAGTTTGAACCAAAGCTCTAAGCTTCTATTTTTCTGAGGAGCTTCCAGCCGTGGTCACAGATTTCAAAAATTCCTATTTTTACAGAAGCCCTAATTTTCCACTTTTCTGATCAAAGTCCCGAACTAGGGTCTAATCAAGCCCGGCCTTCTGCCCAACCAAAAATTCTGATCTTGGTCTCTAAATTTCTATTTTGATGAGTAGCATCCAGCCGTGGTCTCCGATTACAAAAATTCCAACTTTCTTCAAAGCCCTAAATTTCGGAAGCCATGAATGAAGGTACCAAAAAATAATTCTGTTTTGACAGAAATATGTACTTGATTGTTTCTGGTGTAACTCCGAAATTTTTGATCCACAGGGTCTGAAAAAGTTTTTTGAGATAGCCTGACCTGTTAGCTTTCCATCCTGACAGGTCTGACCTCAATTGGATGTTCTGAGAGAGAGTTATGCCAAATGTCGCAACGTGACCTGTTTTGGGAAAATACAGGAGAGCGAACTTGTACGGCGTGCCACGTGTCACTGTTTGACCTTCGGCCTCTGAAAAAGTTTTCTGAGATAGCTCGGCCTGTTATCTTTCCATCCTGACAGGTCTGACCTCAATTGGATTCTCTGAGAGAGAGTTATGCCAAGTGTCGCAATGTGACCTGTTTATGGGATAATACAGGAGAGCGAACTTGTACGGCGTGCCACGTGTCACTGGTTCAACTTCGGCCTCTGAAAAAGTTTTCTGAGATAGTACAGTCTGTGTACTACCTTTCACTTTTCACGAAATTTCATTTGGATCTTCCTAGCCCAAGTTATGACCTTTTTCCCAAGGTCACCTGATTTTGACTCAGATCTGGAAGAGGCAGAAACCCTATATTGTACAGATCATAAATCACAAAGTACAACGAATTAGAGGTTGTCCTTTGGACACAAGGTACCTGGAGATCTTAGATTCGTCCTGTAACAATTTCAGATCCGAAAACTTCGCCAAAACGGATTTATAGCGAAAGTGCTACGATGACTGGTTTTTGCTATGTAAAACCCTAACCTTCAAATTGTCGTAAGTAAAGCAAGTGTCTTTAGTGCCATACCTTGTCTTCCTTCAGGTTAGCTCTGATACCATGTTAAAAATTCAATATGCTAAGACAGAAAATAGCAGCATTACATTCCATTTCACAATAATAGCATATACAGGATCACTGAAGAAACAACAAGCATAGCATAAACACAAGAGACACAGATTTATCCTGGGAAACCCTCATGGGGTAGAAAACCCAGTAAAGCTTCCTCAATATAGATGACCAGCAATATACAAAGATGCAAACCAAAGACATGATCTCCTTCTCCACTGTAGCAGACCTCTCCTCCAATAGGTGCGCCTCCCTTGAATGAGTGAGTGTGTATAATGAGGAACACACCTCCTCTATTTATACACTACTTTGATATGTATTTTACACAAGTACACGTAGGCTCGTATTTAACCAATAGGTTAAATAACCCACTACAACTAACTGGGCCGACCCCTCTAGGGTGGTCTAATAACCCTTTGACCCACATAACACATTTAGGGCCGACCCCCACTAGGGAAGTCTAATAACCCGAGTTACCACATTCCGACGGAGGAATAAACATCTCCGGATATACAATAAGATCTTCACGGAGGAATGAATCATCTCCGGAATAATAAAGTACAAATATAATATTCTTTGAAGTTACAATATTTAACAAGAAGTTGCAACCAAGTTTTTATGGTCCCAACCAAGTCCTAAGGAATATCGAGGAAGTGGTTTATGAGCTAGAATTGCCTCCAGGTAGTAGGATTCACAATGTTTTCCATGTGTCTTGTTTGAAGAAGGAAATAGGGAAGCAAGTTAAGGTTTCAAAAGAATTGCCTCCCTTGATGATGAAGGAAATTTGGTGCTAGTTCCCGAAAATATTCTGTAGGTCCAAGAGAAGAAGCTAAGGAGAAGAATCATTAAATAATTCCCGGTGCACTCAGAAGGACTCGCTAGTGAGGATGCTACTTGGGAAGGAGAACACATCTTACAGCATCCCAGTTTGAAATTGCTTGAGGACAAGAAATATTGGGAGGGGAGTATTTTCATGTCCCCTCAATGGTTATTACCATAATAAGTTCTTAACCCAACCAATACCTTGGGTTGAGGATAAAACTTCATTTACTTGGGGTTAATTTTGAAAGTTCATGCATTTAATTAATTAGGGAGTGTGATTTAATTTTCCTAAAGTTTGTTATGCACTTGAGAATAATTATTTTTCATCAAATAATTATTTTTATTTTGCATAAAAGTGGATAATGCTCCACAAGTGCACCTTAGTGGATAAGGTTGACTAAAGAGATGACTTGCAAGAGAAGTTAGGTGAAAGCATCCAAAGATAGAAAATCAGGAAAAAGGAAAGAAAGATGGTACAAAGTAGAAAGTCAGCAAAAACTCAGGAAAAGCAAGATAAAGAAGAAAGCATGATAAAATCATAAAAGCAGGATAAGGCAGAAAAAGAAGAAAAAGAAGTAAAAATCAAAGCAAGATAGAAAAGCTAAAGCAGAAAAGGTAAAAGCAGAAAGTAAATAAAAAAGGGAGAAAAGGATTAAAGAAATCTTTCCTTATCCATCCATGAGTGCGCATTATCCTAGGATACTTGCTTCTCAAGTCATCCTCCATGTATATAATAAGGAGAGTGCACCACCATCACATCTTTTGACAGTTTGAGAATTGGAGTGAGTGTAATTGTGCCTCAGTGACTTGGGAGATGCGCCCCTAGTCCAAGCTCGGAGATGTGCCCCTGCCTCCTGTGAGAGGATGATGGTATTCAGCCATTATCATTGAGTTTATTGCAGGTCTTGAAGTCTGCACCAATGGAGAACGATCGTGTAACAGATATTTGATAGCTCTACCTGCAGATCTATGAGTGATTTCCTAGTCTTTCTTGATGAAATAGCTTGTTCCTAATGTATCTTATTCTTGAGTACTATATGATGTATGAATCAGATACTGGTGGATAATATGACTGTAATAATGGACCTATGATGTCAATAATGAAGTTTTACTGAATACAAACCTGATTCCAATACCTCTTGTTACACCTAGTCTAGATTTCAATGAAAAAGATATAGTTTCCAGAATTTGTTTGGTAAATGAATGAGTATTGGTCCAAATGAAGTGATTTTTGTTTCTGATGTTAATTAATATGCTAAATGACTCAATCCAATCTTAATATCAGAAATGTGTGAGCATTCCTGATTGTTTTGGAAGTCCTGAATTTGGCCTAGTTTTGCAATACTGGAAGGAATTTTTTCTTGTATGTTTGTGAGACTTCCTCATAACCTTCCCAAACTTGTTGGAGCAAAGATAGGCTGTCCATTAACTGTTATTTGATTTTATTTATCCTCCCTGAGTTAGAATCCTTCACCATTGGTTCTCAGTCAATGCTTAGTTGAAGTTCTAGTTTGCATATGTTGGGGTGCCCATGAGCATTGGAGTAGACTTCATCCTGGCTGATGTTCAAAACATTAATGGTACCAGTACTTTGTGCAAAGGTTCTATCAGCTGGAATATTCCTCATCCCCCCCAAAATACTTTGATTTGGCCCCCTACAATCAAACTAGTCACCGGATTCCATTGTTTTTCATTGAGTCTTGTAGGAGAGTTAGTTAGTGTATCATTAGTCCTGGTTGGTACATTACAAGATTTTTTTTTTCCCCGAAAAAAAAGCGTAATTTCATTTCATCCATGGAGTACGAAATTACATTGATCAGCTCACTCATCTAGAGTGGAGTGTAATACAGCTGTGACAATCACCCTGTAGTGTGCCCAAAAAACTACGATGTTCTCACTGTGTGAGCAATAACATCAATTACAAAACTCAAGTATATACTTCAATGGTGTCTTTTAATATTGGAATTGTCGAATACAAAATGTTATATTTTATGTACAAAACTGCAAGAGCTAAAAAACTGTCTCCGCAAAATATAACACCTGTGACTGAACCCGGAGCCAAGGACCCAATGTCCCGATCATTCTATAAATGGTCTATGGTAGAAGTCATGCACATTTCCATTCAGAAATTCAGTAATTTTCCAAGTGCCGACCCCCAAGTTGAGTCCCTCCTTGGAGGCCGCATCCGCCTCAGCATTGTTCTCACGGAAGATGTGCCTGCAAGTAAAAGTTTCCAGAGTGAGAGTGACATTCTGAATTTGGTCCAAAACAGCAGCAATCCTTCGATTGCTGCAGAAATATGTGCCATTAACCCAATTTACCACATTCAAAGAATCTCCAAAAACGTTAAATTTCAGGATAGAAAGTTCCACAGCATAAGAAATCAACATCTTGAGGCTTAGTATCTCTGCCCAATTGTTGGTTCCCCTTCCAAAACCGAAAGCCATCACATAGTAGTGAACGGGGGAGATGTAAAGAACAACCCCTCCCCCACAAATATCATTTTGACAGGCCCCATCAAAGAAGCCCCAAGGCAGGGATCTATCAATTTCAACAGGTAGAATATTACGGGGAGAGGATGGCCGCCGAGCCCGCTTGAGTGCAAGAAAGATCCCACAGCTGTTAATTGCAACTTGAGCCGGAGTACCCAGTTTGTCTTTAAACAACCCACTGTTACGCATGAGCCAAATGCCCCAGAACACCACCGGAGGAAGAGCTTTAAAAGATTTCAATGCCACATTATCAGTCCATCTCCTCCATGCATCGTCAAACGAGTTTCCAGCCCAAGGAAGATGTGTTTTTAAGATGCGAGAAATAATGTTCCAAACCTCCATGGTGAAAGTGCACTGCAGGAACAGATGAGGAATAGTTTCCTCACATCGATTGCACAAATAACATCGACTAGGCCCATGAAAACTGCGCTTCTGCAAATTTTCCCACGTCGGAATCCGATTAGCCAAGGTACACCACAGGAAGAGTCTGGCTTTGGGAGGGCAATGGAGTTTCCAAACCATTTTCCACCACCATACCAGATCTCGTTGCTCGTAGTTCTCACTAATCCACTGATAACCACTTCTAGGTGTGTAGTTTCCCGTCGGATCTCCATCCCAGATAAGAGTATCATCTACGTCGGTCAAAAAAACCTGATCCCTACAGAGTGCTCTAAAGTAATGGTTGGTACATTACAAGATACAAAGGGTGATATTGAATATATTGCGACACAACAAGAGGAAATTATGTTGTAGATTGAAGAAACATTTGCGACAATAAATCAATTGATATTGATAACCAAGGGAGAAGGAAGAAATGTTGAGGAAGCACGCTCAGAGACACATCTGGGTAGTTTGCAGATACACCCTATCACGTAGATGAAGGAAACAGAGCCGCATCAAAAAATGAAGATTTTATCTGCAAGTCTGAAACTTTCCACTCAAGAAATGCAGAAAGCGGTAAGTTGTGTAGAAATAACTCTGTCACATTTACCTGTAAATGAGATACATGCATTGCATTCATCCATTGCACAGGAAATCAGATGGAGACATGAGGATGTTACAACTAAATGGTACAAAATCCAGAATTTGAGGGAAGTGCTACAAGAAGAATGTTCTAGGTTGAAGACAGAAAAATAAAATACTGCGCAAAAGACATCGGAGTTAGAAAATAAAGCAGAAGAAGAAGAAGTCATAAGAGGTAATCAATTGAAGAAGGAAGTGGAGAAAGTACAACAGAATGCCTTAAAGCTACAAAAGGCAGTGGAAGAAGTGTAGAATGCGCTTCCAGAGGTTCAAAACAATGAAGACACTTCTCAAGAAAAAAAAGTGGTAAATATAGGTGAGGTCATTCAAGGACTACATGCTAGAGTTCAAGAACTATCACTAAGAAAACCACTAGGAACACCTCTAGAGGTCAGAGTAGAATGTGAATGCAGGTTGGAGAGAATAAACATTACAATTGAGAACATCAGGACCTTGGACTTGAAGTGTACAAAGCTGCATGAATAAAGTGCTTAGCTATCGACAAATCTGGTTGAAGACAAACAACTAAAGGAAGTAGGCAAGAGGCTACAGGTTGCGCAAGAATTAGAACAAAATATTCGTGATAGTTTGGCTTGCCTACCAGTTATTGAGAAAATGAATAAGATGGGAGAATGTAAGAAGCAACAGCAAGAAGTAAATAGAATTTGGGAAGAACAACAAAGGTTAATTGAAAGGCTTGAACCTTTGCAGGAAGAAGCCTTTAGCATCACAGAATCCTTCCTGCAATTACAAAGGAAAATCAGAGATACAATTGATGAATGTGTAGAAGCTCTAAAGTCAATCCCTGATGAACAGATGGAAGAGATCATCTCAACCAAGGAATTAAAATTGAAAGAAAAGGTTGCATTTGTAAGGGAAACCCTGCAGAATTTTATAACTACAGTTCAATCAGTAACGTGAGCATAAAATGTTACTCCTTAAGGAGAGTGATAAAGCATGAATATAGGGGGAGCAGTCCAAGCAAGTAGATGCTTGAAGGTCAGTGCAAACCCAAAGAAAGAAGGACTTGTAATTGTGCATTGTAGGTACCTCTTTGCCATTGATGTAAAAGGGGGAGAAATATCATGAAGCATGTAATCAACGCAGAAAGATAATGAAGAGGCACAGAAAGATCATGAAGAGGCACAGAAAGACCATGAAGCATGTGATCAATGCAATAGAGAAGTATTGATCTGTGTAGCGCAAAGAAACAAAGGAGGAAAGATAGTGGAAGCATGCATAAATAGAAGAAATTCATGGAGAAATAAAAGACAACAAAAACGCATTGACAACGGGATGGGTAGATGAGCAAAGGCTCAAACTAGCAAGAACACAAGGGGAGTATTGCGAACAGAACAAATGAAACACACAACTTCATGAGTGTTAACATGCATAACTTCATGAGGTGTTGACATCAATGCCAAGGGTGATATTGTTGAACTTTGGTTGTCATTGATGTCGACTGATGTCAAAGAGGATTCAGTATCCTTGTGTCAGTTTGAATAAATATATGAAAGCCAGTTTAAAGAAGTATATGGAATCTAGTTTGAAGAAGTACATCTAGAGTACATAAGTATATTATGGAGTACTCCAGTTTTTCAACTTGAAGAAGTACATAAGGTACATGTGCAAGTTCTAAGTCCACCTAGTCATGATATCTCAAGGATAAGTCAAAAGAGTTGTTTGGACAAGGTTCGAGAGTGCCCAAGAGGCTTGAGAATAAGAAGTGGTTGGATAGGTATGAAAGTCGCATAAGTGCGCAAGACTCACCAATTGGAATAAGTATGCAAGTTGTTGAAGGGCGCAAGAGTACCGGAAGAAAGTGGCAGTCAAAGAATTCATGTGCGCAAGTCCCACAAGCGATTGTATATCAAGGGTGCAAGATCAGACACCAACTACACGAGTCCCACAAACAATGGCACATCAAGGGCGCAAGACCCATAGTGAAAAGGACCAAGTATGCACTAGACCCACAATATATGACACCTCAGTGGCGCAGAACATGACAAGTGGCGAAAGCGTGAAGTAAGCGGAACCATAAAGCAAGGAAGAAAGAACGTTATGACCAACTTGTGGACATACCATCCATGCAGGACAAGTATAAATAAGAATCCAAATTGGATAGTTGAGATAAGCTTGTAAGCTCGAGACTGGAAGATACAGATTTGATAAGCTTCTAATTCTTGGGGCATCGAGGGTTCGTGGAACTAGAACAACATGATCTAGCAGAGATCCAAGTGCACACGAATAGAAGAACAGAATTGTAAAACTAGGGATTTGGTGCTTCCTTAAGGTCGTATCCTGTAAAACCAAGGGATTGGTGCCTCCTTCCAGTTGGTGCTGGAGAATTTCAAAAGTTGGTACTTCCTTGAATGTAATATTTATATTATAAGAGAGCATTCTGTGGTTTTCTCTCATTTGGGTTTCCACATAAAAATCAATGTGTTCTTTTTTTGTGCATGTGATGTTGAATGTTTTGTTTATGATGAATGTGTAATCTAAGTTCTAGTGCAATTTGATATGAAGTTAAAATTTGTGCATAACTGCGCTAATATTGATTCACCCCCCCAGAATTAATAAGATTCCAACATGAATGCTTAATATTTGTAGAATGAATAATTCACATCCTTTAAGCACTATAGAAGCTTGGTTCCTGCAATCCCCCTAGATACCTCGGGTGAGACTTCATCTACATTGCAGGTGATACTGAAAGATCCAGTGTCTTGGGTTTTGTTGGTGAATATATGTTGACCCATGGGTATTCCCACATGCCAACAAGATATATCATCTTCCAATGAAAAAATAGACAAAGAGGAATCAAACAACCAAAAGACCACTCCAACACTCTCAATCACCACAATTACAGGCATCTCTTAACCACAAGCTCTTAAAGTTTTTGGCTACATCAAAAAAACTAAAGTGATTGTGCTTATAAATAGTGGAAGTACACATAATTTCATAGATACAAGGATATCAAGACAATTAAATATGTTCATCTACACCAGCTCTGACTTTCAAGTCATTGTGCCAAGGGATAAAATGATTTCCGAGTGATGGGAAATGTCATAAGGTAGAGTTAGTTATTAGTGACTACAGATTAAAATCCCATGTGCATGCCATGATGTTTGGGGAAGTAGATGTGGTCTTAGGAGCCCAATGGATGGCCACTCTTGGTATGGTGGGTCTAAATTTACCCAAAAAAATCAATATTTTTTTAAAAATGGAAAAAAATATAAGTTTCATGGAATCAACTACCCACCCCCCTGATAGTCTCGTCCAAAAAAATGGAAAAAAAAAGATTAAGAAAGGAGCCCAAGCTTATCTTCTACACTATTATTCAATGGAAAAAAACCCTGATGAAACAGATGATCCAAGAGGATTAGATAAAATGCTTGGGAAATACAACACCATTTTTCAAGACCCACCGCCTGGACTTCCTCCAGCACGTTGGAGAGATCACATCATAGAATTGATCATCAATTTAACCTCGGTTAGAAAAACTTCATAGACATAAGACAAAAACTGAACACTTAGTCAAAGAATTATTGGATTGTGGCGTTATTACAAGAAGCAAGAGTCTCTTTTCAACACCGGTCATACTTGTAATAAAAAATGATGGATCTTATGAAATTTGTGTTGACTACCAATCATTAAATCAAATCACCATTAACGATAAGTTTCCCATTCCAATTGTGGATGAACTATTGGAGAAGCTTCATGGTGCTAAGTATTTTTCCAAACTAGATATGAAGTTAAATTATCACTAGATACGAATATGTGAAGAGGACATTCCTAAGACTGCTTTTTGTACCCATGAGGGCCTGTATGGATTTGGTACCATGCCCTCCAGGTTATCCAATTCCTTTACTACCTTCCTAGTTGTGATAAATGACCTATTTCATCCATACTTGCATAATTTTTGTTCTTGTGTTCTTTGATTATATCCTTGTTTACAACAAGAATTAGAGCCAACGGCTCAAGCAAATAGAGACAGTATTGAAGTTGCTAAAAGAAATTAAGTTCTATGCAAACAAGTCAAAATGCAATTTTGGAAAAGAAGAGATAGAGTTTGTAGGCCACGTGGTATTAGCTAAAGGAATTAAAATAAACCCAAAAAATATCATAGAAATTACTAATTGTCCTAGCCCCAGAACAATCACATCATTACGAGGTTTCCTAGGGTTGATAGGTTACTATAGAATATTTTTTAAGAGTTATGTAGAGATTGTCACTCCACTAACAACACTATTGAAAAAATATGCATTTAGATGGGATGTTGAAGCCAATGCCTATTTTGAGAAGATGAATACCTTAATGACTTCCACTCATGTTTTGGCTTCCCTAGATTTCACTAAACCATTCATACTAGAATGAGATGCATTAAGCAAAGGAATAGGAGTTGTACTTATGTAGGATGATCGCCCCATTGCCATCAAAAGTTGGAAATTGAAACCAAGTGAACAAAAAAAAAATATGACAAAGAAATGTTGGAAATACGTCATACTTTGGTAAAATGGAAATAATACTTTTTGAGAGCCAAATTCCTGGTCAAAACAAACCACAATAGTTTGAAATATTTCCTGAACCAAAAGAGCCTATCATCATAATAATAAAAATGGGTAAGTAAAATCCAAGCTTTCGTTTTCAATATTATTTATAAGAAAGGGAAGGACATTTTAGTTGTTGTCGTATTAGCAAGGAAGGATGAGAACAACACCACACTATGTTCTATTTGAGTCATTATTCTTGAATGGATCAAATATGTTCAAGTTGAGTATGTGAAAAGTCCATAGATACTAAATTTGATTAAGGAAGATGGAAGTAATAATGCAATAAGCTCACAATTTTCGTGGGAGAATGATATACTCTGGTACAAAGGAAGAATTATTTACCCAAATCGTCCAATTCAAGATCCAAATATTAAAAGAGAATCATGATTCCTTGATTGCAAGACATTTTGGATTTTTCAAAACATACTACAATATACATCAATCCTTCTTTTGGAAGGGAATGAAGTTTCATATCCAAAAAACGTGTGACAAAATGAAGCACATGTAAATGCCAAAATTTTGAATCAGTTGCACCACCAAGGTGTAGTGTCCCTTTTTAAGAGTTTGCACAAACTAGAAAAAATTGCAAATTTTAACCAATTCGACCCTTAGACTAGTCTTAACCCAACTGCTTCTGAATGGCTCCAAATGCTTCCTAATGGGGTATGAATGAGTTTGGAAGGTATTCAGACATATAATAGAGGTTTATGGATGATTAAAAACCCTTAAAACACTTCTTCAACCTTCATTTACAATCTGGACAAAGTAGGGAAATGTACTAGTCAAATCGAGCTTCAATCCCCCAAGGGTAGTGGTCAAAGATGGTTCTCCAAATGGTATTAAACCCTTCAAAATTTCAGAAAAGAGGTATGGTACTGATAAATTACTTTAATTATCTCCCCAATGTATCATCAATTAGTTCTTATGTCCTTCTGCAACTCCCTTAAATCAGATGTTTATATGCAAGTCTTCACATAGGGGGGAAAGCTAGTAATTTTCACCATATGTTATGAAATTAGAAATTTCTGTGCCAAGGACTTGTGCAATGCTAATGAAACTTCTTCAGAAAATTAATAACACTCAATACATCAACAAAATCATAGAGAATGACTGATACAACTCGAAATAATGGCTCTTCAAGCTCCAACAACAAGATATAGAGAAAATGGCATCATTTATGCATTGTTTAGTATTTTTACATAGTTTCACTTGGTATTTAGACCTGAGAGTCTTCTGAGTAGTAAATACAGAGTATATATATCAGAATACAAATAAATGGATATTCTTGGACTCTCACAAAGAGATCATCATCTCACCAAAGGCGCAATTCCTCTAGGGGCCCAAATATGCAAGAAAATGTGAAAGAGATGCAAGACCAAGTTGTATATGAATGAACCACGAGCTGCCATGTAGCTTCAAACTGTAACTAAAGACTCCATTGTATCTCCAAATCAAATGTCTGAATGGCCTCTCCAATTTCCAATTAGGATGGGAATCTTTCACCGTCGAAATTGGTGCTAAGGCAAGTAGACTAGCTCTCTACTAGCTCTTCTCTCCAAATGCAAAATGCAAAATGTAAAATGATCAAAAGATGGTATTCTTCTTTGTTCTTGACTTTTATAAACTTCCTAAGGCTTCCCCAATTCGAATTCCATCCATGAGCTTCATGCCAACTCAATTTGGGAAGAGATTGCCAAGTATGCCACTTGTCCTTCCAATTCTAGCCTCCTCCTTCACCAAATTCGAATTGGTGTCTCTTTGGGCTTCCCTAACTCACTTGGGCACCTTCTTGGAGGCTATTTTTAGCCCTGACATGTCATGTATGTTATATGTCAACCATCAGGTCTGATTTTTCATAAATGTCATAGGCATCTTCATCATTGGTGTCATAGAAGCTAGGGAATCTAGCCCAAGTGTCCCACTAGCTCCAAAATGCCTCTTCCTCTCCCATGGGAGTTAATATTCCTCTAGATTTCGACCTCATTGAGTCATGCCAAGTAATATTCCCTTCCAACTACCCCAAGAATAGTGGACTCCACCTTGGATTCGAATGGGTGAGAGTGGAATGCCATGTGGCATGAAGAATCTAACTTTTGGGGGGTCCCACACCACCAATGTGTCTCCATGACCAAGTGCCATCTTATTTTCTCACCATAAATATTTATTTTTCCCCTCTTAATATATTTATGCCCAAACCAAAGTCCATTTGGGTTTATTAGTCTCCTTATTCCAATTTTAATGTCTCCACCCCAACCTAGGAAACTAGTAGGTTGGTGGAATTTTCCCTACTTGATATTTATTTGAATGGGGACATTACACAAGGATCCTTCTCCCCCTACATATTCCAGATAAAAAATGGTTGAAAATATCAACGAATTTTATCACAATTATTCCCACCTCTAACGGGAATAATAGTATATTTGTAATCATAGACAGAGTAACCAAGTATGCTCATTTCCATGGAATATCATCCAAATCTAGATCCAATTAGGTCGCTAACAATTATGTAAAAAATATGATCTATTGGCTTTATGGGTTCCCCAAGGTTATCGTCAATGATAGAATCCCAATTTCACCAACATATTTTGGAACTAGAGTTATTCCACCAAGTTGGAAATACTTAACAATGAGTACTTCATACCATCCCTAGACAGATGGACAAACTGAAGTGGTACATACATGCCTTGAAGGGTACTTGAGAAATTTTGTAAATGATCATCAAACACAATGGTAAAATTGGTTACATTTGGAATAATGGTGGTATAATACTTAGCAAAAATGACTCCATTTGAAGCTTTATATGGTTATCCACCACCACCAATTAAGGACTATGTTGTCACTAGTTTCAAGACACCTACTATGAAAAACTACTTAGATACTTTTGATGAAATCCTACGCATCCTCAAGAATCATCTCGAAACAACATGGAATCGAATCAAACAACAAGTCGAGATGAAGAGGAATGATCGTGAATTTGAGGTTGGGGATTGTGTGTTTGTGCGACTCAAACCATACAAACATAACTTGCTAACAATATACAAGAAACATAAGCTTGCGCCCAAGTTTTATGGTCCTTTCCAAATTAGAAGGCGAGTATGGCAAGTAGCTTACACCCTATATATTCCTAACAAGGGGAGGCTACATGATGTTTTCCATGTTTCATGTTTGAAGAAAAAATGAGTCCAACAACTCATATACAAACAAAATTACCCACTTTAGATGAAGCAAAGAAGCTAGTATTGATTCCCGAAGGTATCTTAGAAGTCAAAACCAAGGTCCTTCATTCAAGAAGTGTCAATGAGTATCGGTGTTCCCATGAAGTTGGGTAACACTTCTTGGAAAGCGGAGGGCATGAGATTGGTAAAAAATTATCTCAGTCGAGCTTTTGTTAAGCCCTTGATCAAGCTTTTGAAAGCTTGATCGAGGGCTTACCAAAGCGCTTGATCGAGTTATTCTCAGAAGCTCGATCAAGGGTTGAAAAAACTATCTATTGAGCTAGATAACTCGATTGAGAGTTTTCTTAACCCTTAATATAGCTTTTAAAAGCTTGATCTAGATTTTTAAAAGCTCAATCTAGATCGAGTTTTTTAAAAGGATAGATCGAGCTTTTAGAAGCTAGATCGAGATTTTAAGCTTGATCAAGATCCTTAACTCAAAATAACCCATGTGCTTTTTTATTCAAATTTTTATTTCACGAGAGCTCGATTGAGCTTTTGATTTAACGACACTTAAACCCTTGATCGCGGTATTTAAAAATCCACCCAAAACCTTAATCGAGGATTTTTAACACCTCAATCAAGCTATTAGCTCGATCAAGGGCTTTGCAAATAGGCTTTTAGCCTCTTTTATGCAATTTTAATTTTACTCCCCTCTTTACCTTGCCTAAACTCTGCCCTAGGATGCACATTAGGCGACAAACTTTATACCAATAGATTCGCCAATGAATCGTATATCTATTGGCATATAATTTACGGGTTTCTGAGTTCATATGATATCTTTTTTTCTTTTCAAAATTACACTTACAAAACCATGTTCACAATTTCAAATCAATGCTAAGAAAAATCAATAACATAAAAAGTACACAACCAAAAAATTTCAAAAAATATATACGCCTCAGACCAACACATGCTCTTCAAAAGGGTATTTTTTTGTTTTTCGATTTTTATAATCAGTAAAAAAAAAGTTTACGTGCACACACATGTGTACAAAATGTGATTAAAAATTTCAATGGTTAGTTTTGAAAATTAATAAAAAATTAATTTTCCAACACAAATTAAAAAAGGGACATGTGCGCCCCAGTGCATTTTGTGTAGATTATGTTCATATACATTTTTTTTCAAAAATTATACATTTATCACTAAATTATTTTACGTGCACACAAACCACTTGTTAACTTTTCCCGAAATTTACAAGAACAAAGTGATCATTAAATGCAATTTTGACATATTAAATAATAATTTTTTTAAATATAGGTGGAAAGACAACATAATTCCATACAGTTTGTTTTTTTGTTGCGTGTCAGAATTCACAAGGCATATACAAGTTTTGAGAGCTTTGATTTAATAAATGAGTAAAAAATCAAATTTTCACTATCACTTTTGGCCAAAAAGTGTTGCCCATTTTTATGGATTCACCTATATCTTATTAAGTGGAAGAACCTTCCAAAAGATGAGGCTATCTGGGAGAATGAAGAATTTAGATTGAAACATTTGTCTTACCTATGCTTCGAGGACGAAACATTTCAGAAGGGGATGACTTGTAATATAATTAATTCTTAATCTTAGTTAATGGGTCGGGGGTTACCAATCCATAAGTGAAGGGTTGCATCTCTTGCACTTATATGTATTTATATGAGTGCCTATTTCCTTGTAACACATCATTTAATAAATAATAATATATATTTTTATATAAGTCGTTTGCATAGTGTATCATGGCTAGTGTTTCACAAAATACCAACCTTCCAACAACCAAAAAATGCTAGTGCACCGATAACGACTAACCTAAACTTCCCAAACTTGACCATAATACTTTTGGTTTAGGTTCTTTTCACTCTAGATCATATAAATAATCATCCTCGTACTTCAACATATGTTAACTTGGTCCTACCTCATCCTTCCCAACTTGGCCAAAGTTTTCCCTTCAATTAAAGGCATCCTAGTAACTAGGATCCAACGAAGAGGAATAAGATAGAGTCTAAGAAACATAAGAATAGGAACCAATGATATGGGGGTAATGAAATGAAAATTTGGGTCAATGAAAATGATAGTCCAAGTTAAATGAAACCAAAACAAGGGCATAAACCTAGGCATCCTTACGTTTTTTATGGGAAAGGTCACTATGTTCACCTATGTCCTGATCTTATATAATTCCAAGGATTGAGAGGCTAGTTGCCTAATTAGATGAGCCCACAAGATATTTCTCCATCACACCCACTTGCCATCTAGCACATCATCACTATACTATCATTTATCTTCACTATATTTCATTTTTGAAAGTGTCTCTTCTCTATGTGGTATGTTGTTTCACCAAGAAACCTAGGCATCCTTACGTTTTTTATGGGAAAGGTCAATGTGTTCACCTATGTCCCGATCTTATATAATTCCAAGGATCGAGAGGCTAGTTACCTAATTAGATGAGCCCACAAGAGCTTTCTCCATCACACCCACTTCCCATCTAGCACATCATCACTATACTATCATTTATCTTCACTATATTTCATTTTTTAAAGTGTCTCTTCTCTATGTGGTATGTTGTTTCACCAAGAATGCTATTACATCATATTTCCTAGGTTACAAAAGCATTCATGGGATGGCCAAGTGGGATCAAAAGGATCTAGGTGAATTGAATAAGGGTGGTGGTAAACCAACCTCATATGAAGTATCCCGGTTGTATCTATGCAAAAGTAATAGTGATCTATTGACTTCAATGGTTTATAAATGTTATATAAACCTTCCTTTATGAGTTCTATACCAATCCACAACACCAAATCCACTAGTATTTATGGCTCTTCTATATTCTTTGTTGTATTAAACATTTCTTATGCTTCTCCATCTAAAGCTCATGCTTCAATTACTAACTTGACACCTAGGGATGCTAATGTAATTTCCATTTTCATTGTTGTTTCCAAATTTTGTTAGACATAGATTTTCATACACGTGTGTTAAAGGATAACACATGAAAAAAATGTGAATATACAATGTTAAAGGTCAGGAAAACCATGAAATTTTAAAATTTTATTTTTCCATAACAACTTTACATTTGAACTTCACATGCTAGGCATTCAATTCAATTACTGGGCCATAATGAGACAAACATTATATGTTGAACCAAGTATTCTGTAGTTATCTATATGGCTAGTTTTGCATATCAAAATAATCAAGTCGATGCTACAATAAATTCATTATTCGGTATGCGAAAAAATCAATGGTCTTTGATCAAAAACATTGGTCCAAGATTGTAACATCCCAAAATTTCATAAAAAAATTAAAAATTTTCAGTGTAGCATTTAAATGTAGAAACTAACTGTGCGGAATGATAATAAATGCTTTCTATGTCGTCTTGCTGTACTAAATGTTTGCATGATCATAAATGTACTGTTTGTGATATGAAAAGAAAGGAAATTATAACCTACACTAAGATGATAATGGATGTTCAATTATATTTTAATAATACTTATGTCAATGCTCTATCAATCATAATTGTTTACAAGTGCTAACTGTTGTTCTTCTTTTGATGATGAAAGGGGTCCCGAGGGTACCCCGAGGCTTACTTAGCATTCGTGCTAAAGCATTTGAATCGTTCCTTTCGCAGATTAGAGGTAAGAGCTTTAATGTTTATGAAGTGTGACCGAAGAGTTCCTAACTAGTTTCGGTAATCTCCACGTATCTTAATGGTTTTAGAGAATAATGTCGAAATGCAACCGGTGAGGTATCTTCAGTTAATATCTAGTTTTCATATTAATATGTAGGTCTGTTATACTTATCCTCGTTGCCTATACTAGTGTTTTCATACATTGTTCATAAAATATATAAGTTCATGTTATCATGATGACTTGATTAAGTCTTAAAATTGTGAACTATGTACTGCACGCTCTATCCTATGTTTAACAATCTTTATACAATTACCATACGGTTTCTATCATATACGATTGTAGGTAAGTATTTTACAATTCCTTGATATGATTACTTTATGCAACTATTTGTGCAAGAGCTATATGCAAAATCAAATGCATGACCTATAGTATAAACTATATGTCATTTTACAATTTAATTCCTAGAATGTAAATATATATACACTTTCTTTGTATTATCTATAGTCTAAACTATATGCAACATATATGCAATTCCTATTATATAAACTTCTATATGCATAACCTATGAAACTATATGTAAATCTTATATTAAACATATAACATCGATACTATATGCAATTTCTTTATGTGATGTCAACATATACACAATGTGGCCAATATCGTGACCCTTTCATAGCCAAGAATGATAATTTGTAATGTGATAGTATAAGACTTACGATAGGGTTTATAATATGACAGGGTTGTAACACAATTCACGTGTCAATGTGTGATGAGACCGGTTATTAATATTGTAATGGACATTTGCTGGCAGACTGTCGTATCCAACCTTGGCATTTAAAGTTCCTATCTACATGCTTAGTGGAGTATCACCGTGGCTACCATCGTGGTTCAACATGTGAAGGTAATGTGACATGGCAATTAACGTGGTCGATTTATATTTGATCTAGCATCAAGGTTGTCCTAGTTGTCTCCACGGTGGCAACGGTTATTAATACTCGTCATAAATATGGTAGTTGCTTGGGGATATGAAGTGTTGATCAAGTGAATCTCCACCGTTGATCATACGTGGGTCTTGGACTTTGGTCTTAACCCTAAACTCCACTACATTTACGCGGTTTATTGTTTCCTTGGGCATTCAGTGTGTTGGGAGGTGGCTCTGTGGAGAGGCCGACAAGCTGAGAAACTCCAGGGTTTCGTTAGTCAGTTCTTTTGAGTTTCTCCACAATTCGAACCCGTGACTTGTTGGGTTTTCTGATACAAGTTTGAATAGTTTAAAGAGCCAAGCTTACTATGAGAGTTACAGCACTTGAAATGATAGTGGAAGAGATCTGGGGTTGATGGTAATCTTGTGTGTAGGTTGAAACCAGTGGTCGGTCTTCTGTATAAGTCGAATGGTAGAATTTATGCGTTGTCTTCGACCTCTGCTACGTTCAAAAGTGAAGTGGTGGCTAGGTTTAACAATGGCTGCGATGTCTCTGCTCCAAAAATAGCTATCAAGGTAATGTAACCGATTTCGAACCTGTCCCTTCTAATAGTTGTAGTTTATTTATTTCGTTTTACTGAAAACTTTTATTATGATACATTTTGACCATACCTTAAATGCTTGGCAGGTTCTTTCGACATTCGGCTTCCAATCTCGAGTTTGGTTAACTGGCAGCTACAATAATTGGTATGCTTCGGTTAGGTGACTGTTGGGTCTTCTCATGTTCTTATCCGAGACTTCATGTTTATCTTGGGTTATGGGAAGTGATCTCCGTCGAAAATGTTATGAGCTGTTTGGCAGCCTGGGGAGGATGAAATCCTCAACCCATTCGGCGTTAAGCCTGTAGTGTTGTTTTCAGTGTAGACAAAATATAAAAGAATGTAACTTCTAAGAGGGTTTTATCCCTCCGCTCAACTGGATATGCAAAGAATTTGGTTTTTGTAACTTGATGATGTTTATTTGTGTTGAAAACTGAGAGCCATGCTCTAGGTTCGTAATAATTTGATACTTGAACTATCGTGCGTTTATAATGGCTATGTGCCAAAGGGTTCGACCTTATTCGAAGCAGTCGAAACCCTACCCTGTAGGTTTCGATGGTAGGCTTGTGTTTAACTAAAAACTGTACTGTTATTTTGATAAAGGCCGAGAGTCAACTCAATGTTTTTTATTCGTAAACTTTGAAATAAAATCTAGTGTTCAAGTAATTGTATGGTTTGTTTTCAATTGATTTTTATATACGTATTCAATGATGTTCGAGCATGAAATCTTAAACTATTTGGAAACTGATAAAATCTGAGTTGCTATTTCGAAAACAAGGGTTTGACCGTCGAACCAGTTATGAACTTGTTATGATATTGTAAAAGATTTGTTTCTCTGTTAAGGTTTTTTATCATATGTTTTAACGTATTGTAAGAGAATGCTATATAATAAATAGTGAAAAAGAGCCAGGGTTCTGCTTATGATAACAATGTTTGAATTTAATAACTGTATTTGATAACTAAATCAAAATATGAGATGTAAATACTGAAATGAAATAGAAATATCCAGTGCTGCTATTATTTGCGAATAATAGGTATCTATTTATCGTTCTAAGTATTGAGTAGCAACTATGTGTAAAAGAAATATTTAAATTACAGCTGTTAAATTTTTAGAAATGATGATATATGAAATGAGTGGAATTATATTCCCTTACTGTTGGAAAGAATAATAAAAGAATGCATATCATTAGCTTTCAAAAAGGGAAAAAAGATAGTGATAAATGAAAACCCTAGTCCTGTGCTAAGATGAAATCTTTACTTTTACTTCTAAGTAAAGAAAATGCTATAATATCTGTTTTATGATATGCTGATCTATATTCTGAGTTTAGACATATATACATGATATTGAGGAATTAAAAGAAACACCATAGTGTTAGTCTATCCATTCACTTGGCATTCTGCCCATTAATCATCTAACTTAATTCTACTTCTCTGTACTAGAGTACGATACAGAAAACAGTATGGGAAAAATGCAGAGAAGATATTTAATCAATCATCTCATTTGCTTAACCATCTTTATACAGAATCATACCTAGGTCAGAAATTGAAACAATTACTTCTGTATGCCATTAACTATAAATACTAAATCTACAAATGCAAAAAATCATTTAACTGAAATAAACAAGACAGAACAGTAGAACCTGGTGAATGTAGGAGAAACAAACAACCCAAGGAGCCTATTCCACCCAACCTACTCCTGAAGACATCCAAATTACTTGTCTTAGGACCCCCGAGCCTATTCACTGAACCACTAGGAAGAAGAATCTGTAGAAGCGTTAGGTCATCAACTTGCAGCAACAATGTAAATCATTCAGTCATATAGACTTAGCAGTCAAAGAGACCTGCACCAGCACATCTGGTTTCCTTCTCAAAATAAATTCAACAGACTCACAATGCACATTCACTTAGCCTCCCTATTTGAATCTCTCAGTGATCACCTGATACACTAGAGATATTATTTCTGCAGAAAATAATGTGGGGCTCCCTGCTTAATTCAAATTGCCTTATCTAGGCTGCCTAGGCCTTTTTAGTGGTTAACTTGGTCATTAATGAGCTAACAGCTCTGTTCCACCCACCTGGGGGATAATGCCACAATTTTAGGGGTAGTTGTCCCATAACCAACAGCTAGTGGTGGAGTGCAAATGCTGACACCTGTCTCATGCCTTCTAACAGCTTCCATTCCTCCTAGTGGACCAGTGAACACTCATTTAACAGTTCCCTTGGGTGTCTGTCTCTTGTTTTAATTTATTAAATAATAATAATATGTCATTACAATCATCCTTGACCAGTTTTGGTCATAATTATAAAACTTTGTAATTATAATTTAACATAATGTTTTTGCAAATAAAATAAATAGTCTCAAAATTTGGGTAGGTGACAAAGATATCCACCTATGTGCAAAAGAAAGTGCTGGTAGGGAGGAATTGAAGATATGTATAAAAGGAAATGGAGTGTAAGGGCATGCTACAGGAGCATATAGGCTCAAGAAGAAATTCAATAGGAGAACCAAGGTGGAGATGAGCTTAAAGACTATTTAAAGAGGTAGCAACCTCTAATAAATATTGAGGGTCACAGAAGATTATGATCAAAGAGGCAAGGTGTCACGGCCTTAGTGAGATGCACCTCATCCAACTCTCCACATGTGGGCAAGCTTGGTATGGGGCTTGGCCCAAGACACCAAGACGGGAAAGACAACCCGACTTGGGAGCCCATATGCTCACCCATGAGAATGCAAAACGCTTGAGTAGGCAAGTGGGCCTAGCAAAGTACTTCGGTGGGTTGCAACTGAGGCAAGAGTTGATGCACCAGTGAAGCGACACGACTTGGGAGCTCAATGGACAATCTAAGAAGCATGCCAAGCATGGGGCATGAGGGAAACAACAAACGAACAAGTGTGGGAAAGAGCACATCAATCCAAAAGGGAAGTGGGCATGCTCCCTAATAACAAGGAAGACACCCAAGGAATGAGTGGGAATGGACATAATCGGTTAGCACGAGAAGGTGTGGACTTGAGCAAAAAGATGGACTTGGGAGGAGCCCCAACCACAAAGTGGACACCAAGCACACGATTATCTTGAAATGTGGGCGTGCGACCACAAGGGTGGACCCTTGGACCAAAAAAGTAGCTATAAAATAGAGGCACGTCTGTGGCCAAAGGGACATTCAACCAAGTGTGAGCAAGTGAGAGCACAAGTCAAAGTAAATTCGGGTATGAGGCACAAGTTGGGCACATGCAGCAGAAGGCATGTTTGGGCGACAATGTGATGATTAGATAAGTGACTTGGTGTAGACTTGGACGCAAAGGATAGGAGCCGCAGGAGGCGGTCCTGTGGATACTTCAGGGGAAACCAAGACATAGTTAGGCGTGCTTGTAAAGTAGGCGAATTCTTAGTTTTTTCGAAGAGGACTGTTGGTTGGGTGCTCTCCCGAGTCGTAGCTAGTTGGGCACACCCATTTTGTTGTATTCATTGTAAACTCTATATATTTATAAAATCTTTGGCACACCCGGTTTGGGGTGCTTCCTCCACATGCCCTTCTCTCTTCTTTATGTTTGTTGGCTAAGTGTAACTTTTGTGAATGTTAACACATATAATTGGCTAAGTATAAGCATTGAACATAGATAAGGGTTAAGCTGAGAGGTGTTTAGTTAGGTGTAGTCTGTCAGGTGTACAACCCGGGTTTGTCTCACCACCAGCAGGGGAAGTCTTTGGGAGTGTCGCATGGCCTACTGGAGGGAAAGAAACTTTGGTTTTGAGTCAGTGTCGCATGACCTACCAGAGGGAAAGAAACTTCGGTTTTGAGTCAGGCTGGTAGTAGGTTGAGTAGCTGTGTTTGTCAGAGAGGCTTCTTAGAAAGACTTGATTGTGGTAGTGACTGTGGCATCAGGCAGACAATTGCAACAAACATTTTCCGGGTGCAGCAGGTAGCTTGGAGTCATTGTCGAGGGCAGCAACAACTTGGAGTGGGGGAGGATGTCACGACCTTGGTGAGAGGCACCTGGCCAACTCTCCACACATGTGTAAGCTTGGCACGGGGCTTGGCCCAAGACACCAAGATGGGCAAGACAACCCGATTTGGGAGCCCATAGGCTCACCCATGAGCATGCGAAACGCTTGAGCGTGCAAGTGGACCTAGTAAATCACTTTAGTGGGTTGCAGATAAGGAAAGAGTTGATGCGCCAGTGAAGCGGCACAACTTGGGAGCTCAGCGGAGAATCTCGTGAGCACACCAAGCGCAGGGCATGATGTGCTCGTGTAGGAAAGAGCACATCGGTCCAGAACGAAAGTGGGCGTGCACAAGAAGGAAACAAATCGGTTAGCATGAGGAGGTGTGGACCCGCACAAAAGGCAGAATTGGGAGGAGCCCCATTTGCAAAGTGGACGCCGGGCGCATGGTTAGCTTGCAACATGGGTGTGCAACCACAGGGGTGGACCCTCTGTTGCACCAATGGAACAAAGGAGCAACAATAAAAGAGAGGCGCATTGGTGACCAAAGGGACATTCAATCAAGTGTGAGCAAGTGGGAGCACAAGTCAGAGCAAATTCGGATCTGAGGCACAGGTTGGGTACAGGTAGCAAAAGGCATGTCTAGTTGACAATGTGATGAATAGATAAGTGACTTGGTGTAGACTTGGGTGCAAAGGACAGGAGCCGTAGGAGGCAGTCCTATGGATACTTAAGGGGAAAGCGAGACAGATTTAGGCATGCTTGCAAAGTAGGTGAATTATTAGGGTTTCCAGAGAGGACTACCATTTGGGCACTCTCTCGTGTTGTAGCTAGTTGGGCGCACCCATTTTGTTGTATTCATTGTAAACTCTATATATTCCTAAAAGCTTTGGTACGCTCGGTTTGGGGTGTCGCCTACACATGTTATTGTCTCTTCTTTATGTTTGTTGGCTAAGTGTCACTGTGACTGTTAAGACATATAATTGGCTAAGTATAAGCATCAAATAGAGATAAGGGTTAAGGTGAGAGGTGTTCGGTTAGACGTAGTTTATCGGGTTTCCAATCCAAGTTGGTCTCACCACCGACAGGGGAAGTCTTAGGTAGTGCTGCACGGCCTACCAAAGGGAAAGAAACTTTGGTTATGAGTCAGGCCGGTAGTAGGCCCGTGACACAAGGCCTCTAAGATTTCTTCAAGGTCGCATAAAATTACGATCGAAGAGGTAAGGCATCCAAGATATCTTGAGGGTCATGTAAGATTATGATCAAAGAGAAAACGCCTCTATAATATCTTCAGAGGCCTGGCCTTTACAATGATACCTCGAGGCTCGCAAAAGATTATGATTAAAAGGGCAAGGCCTCCATGATATATTCATGGCCGTGGAAGATTATGATCGAAAATGAGGGTTGTTAAGATATCTTCAGGGTCACAAAAGATTATGATTAAAGAGATAGGGATGATACACCCTGGTACCATCGGCCTTAAAGGTCATGTTTTATTTCTTTAGATCAATGGCAGGGTTGTTATCAAATGCCCAATCAATTACTAGCAAGGCAGAATAATGGTCCTTCTCTCAGCCATTATTCCGATAACTGCAAAATCTGCATAGGTTTCGAATCTTGCTAGGTCGATCTCCACACTCTCTAGTCTACCAATGGGAAAGACCGGATACTGGTTGGCCATCCACTTCTGGATCAGAGAGTATAGCAGTTTCGGCTGTCCCATAGCCTACCAAGGATTCTTTGGAGGAATGTTCACATCAGGACGCAAGGTCCAACATGACACCCTTAATATCATATCCAGCTACTTGCACATCCAGCCTGAATTCTTTGCCAGTTCTTTTTCTTTTCCTGCGCACCCGATGCGAGTGCTTCTCAGGGAGGTTAGTAGAAATGAACTATAATTCATATTCCTCCACCACCATGTGCTGCAGCGAGTTGTGCCACTTCTTGGTCAAGTACTCATCTCCCAGAATAGTTGAAAATAGGCGGTACCAGTCCCCCACTTGATCAGTCGAACTACTCTGGCTCCTTGATACTGGGACACTTCCGCAACCCTCTGTCGGGTTGATAACTTCAGGTACCTGAACTGTGGGTCTGCGCAACTCCTGAAGTCTCTGGCGCAGCCATATTTCTGAACATCTCAACATCTCTAGAAAATGACTTCTGTTGTACAGAGCAAAACCTTGGTGCTCCAGGGCCTGCTCTCTTAATCTGAACTGATTCAAAGTATCGGCCTGCTAGGCGGTATGGGCTCTTAATTGATTAGGTTTGCGTTTCACTGTCTGTTTTGGGCTTCCCGCCTTGCATAGTCCTTGGTTCTACAGTGGTTGCAGCGCAATCTCCTAGGCGGACAGTCACAAGCAATGTGACCTATCTCGTCGCAAATTGGCAATTATAACAAGTTCTTCGACCTGATATAATAGGAAAGAATTGATCGAATTGACTTGATTTCGTATTTCAGTTCTTCCCGTCATTAGATAATCTAAACGGTAGGCGATTTGCTTTTTTCTGGTGATTGTTAGATTTATGTGATGTTGGTTGGAATTTTATTATTTAAATTGTAATTTTGATTTAAAAATGGATTCAGTATGATTAGCTTTAAGATATCTTTATTATACATTTCCAATAACCTAATTCAGTATGATTAGCTTTAAGATATCTTTATTTTACATTTCCAGTAACCTAAAATTTTGATTTCAACAATCTTAACTAAGAAATATGAAAAAACAAAAGAAATTCTGGCATTAAAGATTTGATATTCCTGGTTATTCAATCTCCAGTTACTGAAAGGCCCTCTCCCCTTTAGAGAACTTGATTCTGCCCCGGGGGAGGAGAAGAAAGAAAAATCTCCTGGTTCAGAGAGAGCTCTGGTCAGACGCAAAATTCAACTTCCATATATGTATGCCCTTCCTTATAAACCCTGCTCTTTTTTCACTCGGGCGTTGGCCTTGAGGGTGAAGACTTCGTACCCTTCCTGATCGATCCAATTCTAGCGAAGAAGGTTTCCGCTCCTTATTCCCTTTCGAATTAGCCTTGAGAGGGAAGAATCTGCCCAGCAATTTCCGTAAACCCTCCATCTCCTTATCAATAAACTCTATTGTCAACCTCTGTCCTGTTTAAATAGAACGAGCCTGATAGCTACAGTTTGTTTCTTTGGGGCCCTATGTCACGTAAGCCTGCCTGGCCTTGCCTTCCACACCTAAAGCCTTTTCTTGATTCGTTAGCCAAAATGAAGGAGAGGTATGTTTGCATGGTAGCCTTGCTAACATGCCCCAAACGTATTAATCCATGGGTGAAAAGAGATCAATTTGAATGGTAACCTGCTAACTTGCCCCAAACGTATTAATCCATGGTGAAAAATAGCAAATCAAGCTCACTCTATTTTATTCCCTCTCACTCATGTAAGGTATGAGAGCGTGCGAAGGGAGGATTCTATTTACCTCACCCTCCTTATGGTCAAATTTAGATCTAAATCCCTTTAGTTTGGGGCCCTACCTAAAATAGAATTTTCGTAATAAAATTACATTTTGAAATAACTCGGATGTCTATGAATTTATATGAGATAGTTTAAAATAATCTGTATTATCCATTGAGAATGGAACTGTGAACCAATAAAATTACATTTTGAATTAACTCAAATACCTATAAATTTATATGAGACCACACAAATTACTATCCACTGATCCAGTAAGAATGAAACTGTGAATCAATAAAATGACATTCCCATTCAATTAAGTATATCACACCATCAATTTTAAAATAACTTTGATTTGGATCTCTATGGATTTACATGGGATACTTTAAAATATACATGTTCCAAGCAAGGCACGCCTCGTCAACTTACAAGCACCTGAAATAACTCAAATCTCTATGTAATTATATGAGATAGTCTAAAATATACATTTCCATATAACCCACACCTTGTATACATTCCATGTGGCGTGTAATGTCTAAACGAGTTCGAAAAATACATTGCAGGCTTTCAAGCCGGTAGAGGCCAACTATAAATGTAATGAGACTTTAAGCCTTAAAAAAGTGAAAGATGCAGCAATATAAAGGGACAGCTATCATGTCACCATTATCAATAGGACTTCAAGCCTAAAAGAAGCGAATGAGGCAGCAATATAGAGGGGGTCATGTACATTGATATGACCAAGCTATTTGCTCAGTTAAGCGTCAAACCCAACTAGATTTCAGCTATATGTTCGGCATCAAAGGCACACACTGATATCTCCTCTATTCTCCATAAATAAATGATGGAAATATTCCTTTATTTACACTAGTTTCTAGTGTTTGCAAGAGAACATTAGGTCGATATGACTGATTATTTGAAGGGTAATATATTTACCACCAAGCTTGCGCTTCAAACACCTCATAGATTTTCAGCAAGCAGCCTGAGCTGCAGCCAATCTTGCGATGGGAACCCTGCCAATCAAGATTTTGTTAGACGTTGCCTGTGGACCTGCTGCTTTGAAGTCAAAGACAGAAAATAAGGCATTGTCATCCTTGTTAAACATAATTCCAATGTAATTTCAAACTGTTTAGTGGTGAGGGAAAAACCTGAAAGGCGAACAAGAAACATAGTCCAATCCAGCTTCTGCAAAGAATGCAACAGAGGAAGGTTCTCCACCATGCTCCCCACATATTCCGACCTGTGGTGCAATACACATATTCATGGGTGATTGCAACAATACAACGTGTTAAAAAACTTCAAATACAGAAAATAATATCTTTAGTGGGCCATTCCTGACTGAATGGTTCAATAGAGACTCAGGCTAATTTACTAAAGCTTTCATGATACTCAACTACTATATGTTTAATGGCTTGTCTTATACTATATTTAGTTTTAATTTTACGGTCTGTTTTGATTTAATCTGGGCAAGGCATTTAACAAAATGTTGATTTAACAATTGTGTATGTTTGCAGTGGTGACCCAATATGCTCCTACCTTCAAACCAGGTTTAGCTTTACGGCCTCGTTCAGTGGCAGTCTTGATCAACTGGCCAACACCCCTTTGATCAAGAACCTGACATCCAAAAGGAGAAAAAAAACACGTCAAATTCATCTGCTTAAAATCATGATTTCACTGAGGGGTCAGCTGCTCTGCACATGGTGTACATTAGTAGCAGAAAGTGAAAAGGAGAGGCAGGCTCATTTATAACACAACTGAACAATAAACAGACTGATGTCTCACCTCAAAGGGGTCATTCTGAAGAATGCCTTGAGATAAGTATGCTGGCAGAAACTTGCTTACATCATCTCTGCTGTATCCAAATGTCATCTGTGTTAGGTCATTCGTCCCAAAGGAGAAGAAATCCGCATTCTGAGCGATCTGCAAACCAATATACACGTATGCAAAACAATAGTGAGCCAGAAAGAATTGAACTACTGTATTTGGAAATTATGACAAAGGTACACGCTACCATCATGGACGATCAACATGGAAATTATCAGAACCCACAAGCAAAGCTGAAGAAAACAGTATTCAAGTGATCCACAGTTCTAAAACATTCAAAAGCAAGTTTATCTTTGTTCAATGGAAACATATATGGAGAAGGCAGCATTGTAAGTATAGGCCATAAGAAAATGAAACAAAGGAGGTGTCCTACATATTGTTGTTGTTAAAGAATCAAATAGTTATTTGGTGATACGAGCAATGAAATTATATGCAGTCAACCAGGAATCAATTTAGGTAAACTACGTCTTAGATGGATGTCAAGAGGGGACCGCATGCACTTATGTGCTTAAGATCCAAAGATATATCTATAATGCAAGTTAAGTATGGTAGAGGTATTGATTTAAGTGATACTAGTTAATGTGTTTTGCAATAATGAAAAGCCAGTTGTCTGTTACAGCTCAACCAAATGTTAGGATATTGCAAGTTACATCATCTGTGTGACAGTTTTCATTTAGATATAGATATGTAAAGGGAATCTCTGGATTGCATTCTTGAGTTTTAAAAACAAAGTTGGTTAACTATAATCTCGATTTTAGGGGATCCATTGTTTTTATGTTTGAATATCTTTATCGAAGAAAAAAAAGAAAGTTGACAATCATTTCTCCCTAGTCACAGGAATTCTTCTTTGTTATCTGTGCTTCTTTGTTATCGTGGTTGTAATATTTTGAATTTCATGATTTTGTTGAATCTTTGTGTTATAGATTCTGACTAATTCTTCTTTGTTATCTGTGCTTCTCTGTTATCGTGGTTGTAATATTTTGAATTTTATGATTTTGTTGAATCTTTGTGTTATAGATTCTTCTCCGTTTGTGGTAGGTTGTTCTTCAGGTTTAACAATGGGTATCAAATCGGTTGTGGGCTTCAAGAGAATGACTTTGTTACTAAGTTGAGGAAACTTGGTTCGTGGATTCTTGGGTTGTTGAGGCCTTGTGTTTGAGGTTGCCAACTTTAATGAGAGGCTGGAAAGAATTTTGTGATAGGAGAAATGGCATCTAATAAACATTTAGAGGTTGAGAAATTCAATGGGCACAACTTCAGTTTATGGAAGTTGAAGATGGGAAATTGGCTTATTGAAAGGATGCAGAAAGAAGTTGCCATTAAGGACACAAAACCCAACATTGTGAAGTTACCATCATTCATCTTATCCCAACATTGGGACAAGATGAATGATAAGGTCATTACCTTGATGGGTCATAATCTATTCAATTTTGTTTTATGAATTGTTAGGGAAAACTACAGCAAGGAAGCTTTGGGGTAAGCTTGGCTCGTTGTATGAGGCTAAATCCCTCATGAATTTGATATTCTTGAAGAAGAAGTTGTACACTATGAAGATAACGATGCTAATAGGGTTGCAAATCACCTTAATGCCTTCAATGCCTTGCTTAATAAGCACAAAGCCATTGGTGACAAAGTAAAGGATAGTGAGCAATGCATAGCCTTGCTTTGAAGTCTTTTGAATTCTTAGGAGAATCTAACAGTTGCCATGGAGCTACAAAGGTAGAAAATCTCAAGTTCGTTAGTGGCTGCATGAGGAGACAAGGAGAAGAAATTTTGAAATAAACATTATAAGCTTTGGTGACTAGGGTTGTTCTAAGGAGCGAAATGATGAGAGATCAAGTGGGAGGAAATCTAGATCTAGAAGAAGATATATGTCAATGAATGCAGGAAGCAGCAAGAGTTGACTTGTTGGAGACGACATCAAAGAGGGCATAAGAAGAGTGAATGTAAGATAGATCTTTTGAAGGAGAAATAAGAAAATAAGGACAATTAGGTTGTCAAGATTTCAAGTTGTAAAGGCAGCTTGTATCTCTCTTCGGCATGTTTGTTAACTAATGCTCACAAGAAGACACGGTTGATTGATTGAGGAGCTTCTTTCCATATAACTCCTCATAGGAAGTGGTTCATGGATTATGAAGAATCACATGGAGGCAAAATATTTCTTGGAGATAATTTCAATTATGAAATCCTTTGGGGCTCTAGGAGGTTTCAAGTTCAAATCTAAGTGTTGGTAGATGGACTCCTCGCACTAACTGGGGTTTTTTAGCAAGGTAGTCAAATCCCAACGCAACAAGAGGACCCTAGATTCATAGAAAGGTATGGTCCCCAAGTGGCAGCGAATCATTGATGACTTCTCAATTACTTAGAACAAAGCAATTGTGAAGATCACACCTCTAAATGGAAAGAAAAAAATCAGTTATGAATTTTTCAGACATGTCAATATAAAAGTCCAATGTAAAGATGGGTCCAAGAAGCAGATTCCCAATGTTGGGATTGGAACGGAGCTTCTTTCAGTAAGTCAAAATGGTTGATGCAAGTGTTGATGCAATCTTCTCTAAAGGAGATAGTTTTGAGGGGTTATGGTTTTGTCCAAGGGTGGTCAAGTTGGATGTGACTACTCAAGTCATGGGTAGTGGCAATACAACATCAACAAAAAAAAATGCCAAATCAGTAACAATGTTGAATAAATTGAACATCATGTTGTGGCATCATTGGATGGGACATCTTAGTAAAAATTCAAAAGACCCTTCAAGGGTTGTGCACTAATAATATTATGCATGGAATTGATGATATGAACTTTGAAGGACTCTTTTCAATTTTATGAGGCATTTGCTTAAAAAAGAAAAAGAGGGTTCAATTTTCCTCGAGTAACAACAAAGCTCAAGAGGTGCTTGAGTTGGTGCATTTTAATAATTGTGGGCCTATGGATGAGGTCTCCATTGGAGGATCTCACTATTTTATCACAGTCATTGATTACTTATCACAGAAATAATGGGTTTAATTCACGAGGAAGAAAAGTGAAGCACTTGAAATTTTTAAGGCCTGTGTTGCTTTGGTTAAAAGGAAAAGTGGGAAGAAGGTAAAGGCTTTAAGAAGTGACAATAGTGGAGAGTATTGTTCCAATGAGTTCTAGATTTTTTACAAATCTCATGATATTGCAAGGAAAAAGACCACCTCATATAGTCCTGATCAAAATAATGTTACTAAGAGGTTGAATCGAACCTTGATGGATAAATCATGAAGCAAGAAAGTAAATGATTGTTTGAGAAAAACAAATTGGGCTAAAACAGTTGCTACAACAAACAGTTTGACCGATATGTTGCCTAGTTCAATATTGGGTGAAAACACACCAGATGAGGCTTGGAGTGGACTAGAGCCATCTGTTTTATATCTCAAGGTTTTTGGGTGTGAGACTTGCATGCATGTACCTAAGGGGAATCAGAAAATGCTTGACAACAAATCAATGAAGTGCATCTTTATTGAATATACAAGAAGAGTCAAGGGCTGCAAATTGAGGATTTCATATAAGCATCGGCATACCCATAGTTAGAATGTGAGCTTCAAGGAGGACAGATCTTATGAAGATCAATATGAAGAGTGTGTACCGGTAGAAAAGTTGCATGTGACAATTCCAGCTTTTCAACATGGAGCTGAAAATCAAGTTGAATAGCTGTGACAAGGGTCTGATGCAGAAATTTCTAAAGGAGTTGAAAATCAGCCTAAAGAAAGTATGTCATTATGATCGAATGAAAATATGCATCCTAAACATGATCAACTTGATCAAGGTCATAATTTGAAGAAAATCCTTCGTGAGAAAAAGAGACCTGATAGGTATGAGCAAACTAATTTTAGTTATGTTGCAATATCATCCCATGGGTGGTGAGCCAAAAAAATTCAAAGAGGCCCTTGATGGTGAAGAGACCTTCACTAGAATAAATCCATGGAGGAAGAATGAAGACATTGGAATTTCGAATATAACCAAACTGGGTATTTGCAGGATTTTCCTATAGGAAGGAAAGCAGTTGGATGTAAATGGGTGTTTAAGAGATATAATGTAGATGGTTTTGTGTAATGGTATAGGGCTCGTTTGGTAACAAAGTAATACTCTCAAGTAGAGGGTGTTAATTATGGGGAGTCGAAGACCTCTCCACGGGTCAGGGTGGCCTCGGCCAGTGGGTGGCCTCTATTAAGTTGTTGTTGCCATTAGCGTCTACTCTCATAATTTCGAAGTGGAGCAAATGATGTGAAAACAAAATTTCTTCATAGTGTGCTTAAAGAGGAAATCTTCATAAAGCAACTAGAAGGATTTGTAGTAGAAGGGAGGGTAGACATGATGTACCAGTTAAAGAGATCACTATATGACATGGAAGTAGTCCCTAAGACAATGGTACCAATAGTTTAAAAAATATGTTGTGGGACAAGGGTTAGTTAGTGAAGCTAACCATTGTGTTTACTTTAAGCAACAAGGTAATAAGTTCATTATTCTAGTGTTATATGTTGATGATATTTTTTTGGTTAATGATTGTAAGAAGTTTATCAAGGATACTAAGTTCCAATTGTCACATGAGTTTGAGATGAAGGGCTTAGGTGACTTGCATATTGTTTGGAACTCTACTGTGAAGAGAAAGCACCAAAACAAGTAATTGTATATCAACGAAAAAAAGTATGTGGAAAACATATGTGTCTTTAAGATAGATAAATGTAAACCAACTTGCACTCCATCCCAAGATGGTCCTAAGAGAAAACAAGAGGAATATGAGATGGAAAAAGTGCCATATGCTCATGTGGTCGGTACTCTTATATATGCAATGGTGTGCACAAGACTAAATATTGCACATGTAGTGGGGGGTTGTAAGTAGCCACATGGCAAATCCAAGGAGAGGTAATTGCACAGTCGTCAAAGGGACCTTTAGGTATCCATGAGGGACTAGTGACTATGCTATTTACTATTAAGGAGATGGAAGCAAGAAGCTTTAGATGCATGGGGTTGTTGATGTTGATTGGGCAGATGATGTGGACAATGCAAATTCCGCTAGTGCATACATATAGTTACAATGTTTGGAGTTGTGAGTTTGGAGAGCATATAGTTACAATGTTTGGAGTTGTGAGTTGGGAGAGAAAGAGGCAACAAGTGGTTTCCCATTCCAGTATTGATGCAAAGTACATTGCAGCTTTAGAGGTTTCCAAGGAAGTGATTTGGTTGCAACAGTTATCAAGAGATATTGGACTTGAACATAAACCCATGCTTATTTGTTGTGACAATCAAAGTGCTTAGTAAAACAATCTCAACTCTCATCAATGAACAATGCATATAAGGTTGAAAGTGTGACTACATCAAAGAGGAGGTGGAGTCCAATCACAGGTAACTATAATTAAGGTGAAGATTCAAGATAATGCAACAAAATCTTTAACCATGGCCGTGGATGGAAGGAAATTTGCTTGGTGTAGGGGCAAGGTGGGGATTCAACCTTGGTTGCTTCAATTGCCAAGAAGGGGATTGCTAGGATATTGTCAATTACATTATCTATTATGTAAATAGTAGTTTCCATTTATATAATGAAATCTTTAAATTGCATTATTGTACTGTAAAAATGGAGTTGTTTCCCAATTGTATCTATGTTTATAGATTCTTTTAAAAAGAAAAAAGAAAAAAAAGGCAGGCAATCATATGTAGTGAGAAAACATTCTTTAATAGTGTGTGCTTCTTTCCTATGGTTGTCTAATATTTTAAAATTTCCTATTTATGTTGAATATCTTTGTATTATAAATTCTTCTCCATTTGGTGCAGGTCGTTGCTCTCCAACATTAACACCAAACGCATCAACATAGAAGTGTAGCATTAAAAATATATCTATAATGCGCATTAAATGTGGTGTGGATGTTGCTCTTCATCGAGGTGGTAGCATTAAAAATATATCTATAATGCACATTAAATGTGGTGGGGATGTTGCTCTTAATTAAGCGATACTAATCACTATGATTTGAAATAATGAAAAGTTAATTGTGACTTGGTTGTAACCATTTTTTTTGGCGTGTGATAATTCGTACTCAAATCGCCCCGGTATTCTGACGATTGGCGATGGAAAAATTTTCGGCGAGGCACAGTTTCACCCCTTCTGATTATTTTTTTGGAATTTCGACAATCTGAGTCGTCTTAAAATGGGTCAAAACCCTTGGGGGCACAGTTCCATGACATAATTCCGCAGTAAATGGGGTGGAACTACGATTCCGCCGGTTTTTATAATCGGATCTAGGAAACAAATCACCGAAAAAGCGGAGCGAGTTGAGTGCCAGTTATCCCATGCCTTTTTTTTGGTATTTGGATTCAGTGGTAAAGAACATAGAAAAAAGTTGAAATCAACGGAAATGCATCCATTTTATTGTTTATTTTGAATGCATTTTATAGTTTAATTTAAAAATATATATATAATACATGATGGATAGGAAAGATTATAAATAAAATTAATAATTAATTTTAACTTTCAATTTTTTATTATTTTTAAATTTTTATTTTTTATATTGATTAAAATGACTTATATTAATTTTAAAATAATAATCATATTATCAATTAATTCGTACATAAATTCAAAGTGTAAATTACATAATTTATACATTTATTAATTATGGAAAAAATAAATAATTTTTTTGAGCAAGTTAAAGATCGGGCAAGTTTTAGAAGACATGACTCTATCACAGATCATCTCGTTATCCTTATGATCATTGCAAAAGAATGTTGTAATAATAAATTCAATCTATGTTGCTCTGTGGACTTTAGGAAAGGTTTCAATACGGTGCCTAGAAATAACTTGTGGAACAAATTGGAAGAGTTAAAGGTTCATTTCAAATTGAGAGTTGCCACAACAAGAATATACGGAATTGTCATTTCCAAATTCAAGAGCATTGAGGGATGGTTGAAGGATATTAATTGTAATATTGGAGTTAAGCAAGGTTGGCCCCTCTCCCCTACCCTTTTTGACATTTGCATAGATAAGCTAGAAGGTTGTTTAGAAGAAGCAGGTTGCGATGGCACAACCTTAGCTGGAATAGTCGTCACCCTCCTTCTCTAATAATGTGGATGATATAGTTCTTATGGCAAGGTGTCCCTTTGATCTTGATAAGAAAATAAGAATTCTCAAAGATTTATGCTCTAATATGGGTATGATTGTTAACACTGGAAAAACAAAAGTTCTGATTATTAAATCGAAGGTCACCTACTCTAATTTTGTCTACGACAATAGCAACTTGGAGGAAGTGGCTTCTTACAAATATCTTGGAATTGATTTTCATTAAAAGCTCAACTAGAACTATAGCATTGAGAAATTATTAATGGAAGGCGGAAAGCTTATTTTGGTCTTAGAGATGATTGTAATTCAACAAACCTTGTGATAAAAAGAAGTTCTTTTTTGAAACTCTCATCAGTTTTGTTATCCTATATGGTTGTGAAGTTTGGAGCTGCAACATCTCTAGAGAGTCTTGGAAAAGGATTGAGCAAATCCAGAAGCACTTTGTAACATATAACCTCAAAATTAAAAGCGATACACCCTATCCTATTCTCCTAATAGAAGTAGGTCTTCCGCCATTGAGAGCATCGCTATGACTAGATACTTGATGTACAAATACAAGATTAATAACATGGAGTAAATATCAACTACGACTCAAGAAAGGATGGCATAAAGACGCTAGGGCTTGGTTAAACCACTCGGGGATTGATGAAAAAACCAATTTACAAAATATCAATAACATTGAAATTATTATTGCAACTAAGTTTAAAGAGAAAATGTGGGACGAGAAAGATCTAGAGACTAAAAGAAAATTAAGATACTATAAGGAGGTCAATAACCCCAATCTGGAAGATCAAAATTATCTCTCTATTTTAACTAGTTTGAAGAAGAAAATCAATTTTGCTAAGATAAGAACGAAGTGAAATGGGACGATGGATAACTCCTAAAACACCATGGGTGGAAAGGATTTGTCATCTCTATGAGAGTAGGAACGTTGAGGACGAATGTCACTCTTTTTTAGAGTTTCTGCATACACCCACATTAGATTGTAGTTTCATAATCTTTGCTACAATACAAACCTCCCTAACCTTCTAACTTGTAAGAACTACGACACCGAGCCAGACACCAATTTGGTGTATGAAACCCCTTGTTTGTGGGATAAAGTCTACAGCTATTTAACTGTTAAAGTTTACATAGATGTACATACCCTACCTTCTCTGGATTTGAACATATAACCTCTTAAAAGAAAACACATGTTCTTAATAGTTATACCTACTCAAGTATACAATAATACATTCAAATTTTATAACACAATAAATATACTAAACATAAATAGTAATAAAGTTCCATATAAAAATGTGGATCACTAATATCTATGTTGGCTAATATTTTTTTTGGTAAGTAATGGAGTAAATATAATGGAGTAAATTAAATAAAAAATGATTTTGAAAAACATTAAATATTATGAACACATTATTGGATATTGTTGTCGCTAGTACATGTTATGGAGCGGTATCCAAACGGTGTGGGATAATTGGGGCTCAAATTGCCTTGGCGATTTGTTCCCTAGATCCGGTTATAAAAACCGGTGGAATTGTAGTTCCACCCCATTTATTGCGGAACTATGCCATGGAAATGTGCCTCTAGGGGTTTTGGCCCATTTTAAGACGACCCAGATCGTCGAAATTCCAAAAAAAATAACAAGAAGAGGTGGAACTGTGCCTCGCCAGAAAATTTTCCATCGCCGACAGGGGCGATTTAAGTGCCAGTTATCACACACCCATACACAACCATCCAAACTAAGGCTCCAAAAGACTTGTGATTTTGGAAAGGAACATGGAAGAGCTCATCAAAAACCTTGGAAAAACCAGATTCTTCCTGTAATGAGATCTTTCACGCCACAATAGACCATTTCGCAATGCCCGCTAGGAGAATTGGACCATTGAATCTGCCAATAAACGTGTGGAATGCAAAGAATTCTCGCAAAAAGGAAGTTCCTCTGGTACTCGTCAATCAACTCCAGTCGGAGCTCAGTTTGGCCATGCAACGGTAAAGATAAACTACACAGTATATACCTTCACTTTTTAACAACATAAGCACACAATAATCAAACGTCGACAGCAGGGTTCGAACCTGCGCAGGCGAAGCCCAACAGATTTCAAGTCTGTCTCCTTAACCACTCGGACATATCGACGAATTATAAAAGTTCTCTCCCCGTGAAATCTCGTTTGCGCAATGATCTCCTAGTTTATGTCGTAAAACATGCATCCCTTACTTATTCCTTGAATGTGAATCGTAGCAGATTTCCACTTCGTGAAGCTCTAAAAATATTTGTTTATGCCCGTTAGTACGTTACGTCGGGCAGTTGGAACCTTGTCGTTTTCATCGTGGCTCTATTGCTACAATCCGATAGGTTGTTGTAATATAGTTTCCTGCCTATTTTCTTAAAAGCATTTTCTTGAAAGAGGAATCTTTTTATGCCTTTAGGATGGGTATATAACCTTGGTTGAGGTTAGCTTTAGTTTGACTTGAAGAACGTTTTGCCCACAGTGAGAAGTACTCAAGAAGACCGCCTGAGAGGTACTCAAGAGGACTGCCTTGGACGCCCCGCAGCTCAACCTTGTTCCATATGGCTCCCAATCTCAACCTCTAACCTACTGGATTTGAATTAGTGACCTATGGATACTTAACCCCCACTTTTCACCAACCCATCTACAATTATGGTGAGCCCTAAGCTCTGAGCTACAGAGCATTTAATGCTCTGTAGCTCAGTGCTTAGGTTCCGTTGGATTTGGAGAATCTTCAGATCCAACGGAACCTAAGCTCACCGAGTTGCAGCATTAAATGCTCTGCAGCTCAATGCTTAGGGATCGCCCTACAATTATGGGGCTAAAATCATTAATTTCAGTTTTGATAATCTTTCCAAAAGATGAGGTTTATATGTGCAGTTGTACACAGTAGTAGTTCAAACAAGAAGAGTAAAAGGAGTTTTACCAAAAGAAAAGGGAGTCTTCATTTAGGATCAAAATCCAAACTGGCTAAGGGTGACTAGGAGTATGGGACCAGATGGGGATCAATTAGGAAATTGGATTGAAAAACCATTCAAACTGTTTTTGGGAATCAGTTAGGAAATTGGATTGAAAAACCACTCAAACTGTAATTGGGGTTAAATTGCCATGTGGATGAATCCAACAGAATGAAGATCAATCCAAATCGAAATCGGCTTGTCGGTATAGCTTGAGTACTTCAAAGTGAAACCAATGCAAATTAGCATGTTCCAATAATTTAAATTTTTTTAAAAAATATAAAATCAGCCTAAGTTTGAATTTATTAAATGGAAAAAGAATTTTTTCATGTGTAATTTTTTGTATCATTTTAAATTGATTGTAATTTAATTCAAATAAAATAAAAAAATATGACAATTTTGATTATTGTTAAGATATTCAAATTAACATTATAATATTATATTTATCAAAATACCATATTTATAATATTTATATTTATCAAACTCAAAAATTTATAACAATTTTGATTACCATCGAAATATTCAAATTAACATTGTAATACTATTTTTATGAAAATATTACATTATAATATTTCTATTTATGCTTTGGTTTAGTATTTGTTTCTTTCTCTTCTAATATAACACTTTTTGTATTAAAAGTATATATAAGACTTATGTCTTTCATATATATAAATATATTTTTATTTCCATTATATATTTTCCAATAGGAAAATATCCATCACTTTAAATAAAAAGTGATCATGGACGGTCCTCTAGGGACTTCATTATATATCGAAAGTTACAATATTGTTCATAAGTTTATATGTCTGAATGCCATTAAGGCTACATAGAAAAATTCAAAAATCAAAATGCCTGTCTTTCCTGTGTTTCTTACTACCCATAAGGCACTGTCTGATCCTAGATATCCATCATTTGATTGAAAACTGGTTGATTGTTGTGAATACCTATTACCTCTAGTCTTCTAGGAGGTAATGCAAGCGCCATCTTGGATAGGTAATCTGCTTCAGAGTTCAGTTCCCGATAAACATGCGAGAACTTGATATGATCAAAGTTGGAGATTAGAGCTTTGATTGTATGAAGGAAGTGCTGAAGATGAGGTGCATTTATTTGGATTTTCCCATTTTCCCAATCAATGGTCATTTTCGAGTCTTCGAAAAGTTGGATCTGCTTTATCTGATTTTCTGCTGCAACCATTAGAGTAGTCCATAACGCTGCTAATTCTGCTTTGCTATTGGAAGCCTGACTTGGCGCGAACTTTATATGCCATTTCTTAATGTTTGAAAAGTGGATAATTCCACCAGCACCTCCCAAGGAGGGGGATCCTTGACTGGCTCCATCAAAGAAGGCCCAATGGATATATGTGTTGATAAAGGGGAGCACCAGAACTCTTGGTGATTTTTCTGAAGGTTGTGTTTTATATTCTATTGTTTTCTGCATTAGTAATAGTACATAGACATCCGGAGGAATGAGGGTGTCTTGAAAAATCAACTTGTTTCTGGCTTCCCAAATTGTAAAAATGAAAAGTGCAGGATAGGCTTGGAACAAACATACCCTGCGATCGTTCCACCAGTCCATTACATTTTTTTCCACTGATTCCTGTTGTAGGTATGATGCAACGTTGATCTTCTCGGATGAAGTCCTCCAAACGTAATCTGCATAAGAGCAATGGCAGAATACATGTGAGATTGAGTCTTTAGCCAAGGTGCAAAGGACACATCTACCAGGTCCTTGAAAACCTCTTTTTTGTAGATTTCCCAAGTTAGTAGTTTATTACTCAAGGCCAGCCAGAGTGTGATGATGGACTTTGGGGGGGCTGCTATTTTCTAGATTTTTTTCCACCAAGGTCGTAAATCCTCCCTTGCCACTGTGTCTGTAGTAGCTTCATACCCTATCTTAGTAGAGAAAGCTCCGTCCTTGTTGTTCTTGGTCCAGACTAACTTGTCTGGTTCACCTTCTCTGAGGAAGATGAAGTCTTTTTTTAATAGGTTGATGTACCGGGTCCATTCTTCTTCCTGAACTCCTCCCAGACCCAGATGTGTGGTGGATTTCCACTCTCCTCCGCTAAAAATTCTGGCTTCATGATTGTAAGCATTGTATAGTGTGTAAATACCCTTGGAATGCAGATCTCTAAGGAGATCAGCAGACAATCTAAAGTGTTCACTTGCCCCGGCCCAAGGATCCTCTCCAATTCGAACACATTTACCATCTCCTATTTTCTAGGCCACCCAATTTCCAATTAATGGGAAGACTAGCACCAGTGCCTTCCACCCTATGGAACAGTTCTTGAAGCTTTTGTTTGGTTGCCTGAACCATTCTGTGACGGAGAGTGGGTGACAATATTTGGAGAGGAGGGTTCTTCCCCAAAGTGAGTTTGGAGATTCTGCTAATCTCCATAGTGTTTTTGCAGCTAGAGCTTTGTAGAAGAGATCAGGGTTTTTGACCCCCCATCCACCCATAGACTTGGGTTTAGAAATGGTTGTCCAGGTGACCAGCGGAATTCCTTCTCTTTGCTTGTTGGCTGTCCAAAGAAAGGAGAAACACTTTTTTTCTAATTTTGACTAGGATTCCTTTTGGTATGTAAGCTATCGAGGCCCAATAGACTGGGATGCTTTGAAGGACCGATTTTAGAAGGATAAGCCTTCCTCCTTTGGAGAGGAAGCGATTTTCCCATAAGGAGATTTTATCTTCAATTTTTTTGTAAAGCCATAACCAATCCTGGAATGCATAGGCATTGGGTTTGAGTGAGAATCCTAGATATTTCAAACCCTCAGATAGAGGAGTAAGGGGAAAGGGAAAAGAAAGAGTCAAAATGTCCTTTACAGAATCTGAAAGATTGTTGTAGGCCAGTCTAGATTTCCCTATGTTGATTACCATTCATGTGGCTTTTTTATAGAGGTCCATAATTTTTGTAATGGTATTGAAAGTGCACAGGGTGCCTTCTCCAAACAGTAGAACGTCATTGACAAATAAAGTGTGGGTTAGACTGACTGAGGTGGACACACTGATTCCTTTTAAGGATCCCTCTGTATTGTCTTTGTGTAACATTCGACTCAAAGCATCTGCTACAAGCAGGAAGAGGAAAGGGGACAGAGGACATCCCTGTCGAATTCCTTGGGAAGGACGGAAGAAGGAGGAAGGGGAGCCATTGATCAGTACCACGTAGGAATTCGAATGTATGCATCCCAATATCCAATCTACCACTGGTACTGGCATCCCAATCTGGATGAGCAAGAGCTGGAGGAAGGTCCAATTGACCTGATCATAGGCCTTGGAAAGGTCTAGTTTTAGTGCCAGAGCTAGTAATTTCTTTTTATTTATAGTATGGAAGACTTCCTGGGCAAGAGACATTGCATCATGTATTTGACGATTAAAGAGGAAACCAAATTACTCTTTGGTGATGGTTTTTCTAAGGATGGGTTTGAGACGTCGCGCTATGACCTTGGAGATTATTTTGTAAATCATGTTGCAACATGCTATGGGTCTGTAATCGTTAAAGGTTTCACCTTTTTGTTTTTTGGGGATCAGGGTTATGAAGGTTGAATTAAAAGACCCCAGGATTTTGCCGGAGCTCTGAGATTCTTGGACCACCTTTAGTAAGTCCTCTTTCAACAATTCATAGAACCCCAGGAAAAATTCAACTGTGAACCCATCCGGACCCGGGCTCTTCCCTTTGTGAAAAGAGTTTAGAATTGTATGAATCTCTACCTCTGTAACTTCCTCTACTAAATCACATTTCATTTCATTTGTGATTAGGGTTGGGAAGAGATTAATTACCTCTAGGATTTCTTCTATCGAGCATCCTGGAGGGGCCGTGAAACGGGCTCTGAAGTGTGCCTCCGCTGCTTTGGTCTTTTCCAAAAAGGTTTGAGCTAGATTTCCATTGTCATCTTTAACCTCTATAATGGTGTTGATATTCTTCCTGTGAGATGCAAAACGGTGAAAAAACTTGGTGTTCTTATCTCCCTCCTTTATCCATAGTGCTCTGCTCTTCAATCTCCATAGAGCTTCTTCCTTTGCCAATAAGGAAGCCTTCTTAATTTCTAATGCTTTCAAGGTTAGTAATTGTTCACTGGAGAAAATCCCGTTGAGATGAGAATTTTGCAGATCTAAAAGTTTGAATTCAGTTTCCTTTAGATCCCGCTGGTCATTTTCCTCCCGTTCCCTACCCCAGACTTTTGCAAGGGTTTTGATTCTCGCCAGATTTAAGTCAAACTGCTTCATAAAGGAGGTAGAGGTTGAGGGCTTAAGAGGAGACCAATTGTTCTTCACTAACTTGCAAAAGTCTTCATGCTCTAGCCACGAGGGGTTGAATCTGAAAGGAGTTGGAGGCTTCTTTTCTGGTACAGTGATGGACAGAGAAATTGGCCTGTGGTCAGAGGAACCCCCTACCTCGACGGAGTAGCGGAAAATAAGCCTTTGCTGGAAAAGGTCTTCTGAGATAAGAAATCTGTCTAATCTTTTGGAGATTGCCTGATCTCCTCCTCTGTTGTTCTTCCAAGTTGGAGTGATTTTGACCGGATGAACATCTATTAGGGAATTTCTTTCAAACAGATTGAGGAAAAAAGGGGTTAGAGAGTCCGAACGAGCATTCTTTCCCCAGAATTCTCCGGAACCAAGAGTTAGGTTGAGGTCTCCTGCGAGAATGAGCTTATGAGTATTCAACACTCCTGAGAGACTTAGGGTGTCCCAGTAGGATTTTCGGTTGTAGAAGGGACCGTAGACATTTAAAAAGGAGAAATGTTGGTTTAGCTCCGGAATTTCAAATTCCGTTTTGAGGGCTGAAAAGAACATGGCAGTGGAGAGGAGTGTTGATGTATATGTAACTTCGGAATGTATTTCACATATATGTATATTGTATTCCTATAGAGATGTTATTATTCCTCTATACGGAAGTGTTTGTATTCCTATAGAGATGTTATTATTCCGCTATATGGAAGTGTCGTCATTTATATTGTAAGTGTTGTAACTTATACTTGATGGGTTATTAGACCACCTTGTTGGGATCGACCCTATATAAGTCATGTGGGTCAAAGGGTTACTAGACCATCCTATTGGGGGTCGGCCCAGTCAGCATTGTGTTATGTGGTTAAGTTGAGGTCGACCTAGTAAAGATTATTAGGCAAGTCAAGTCAAGTATAAATAGAGTGCGGGAGGCACTCTATTTGATCATTCTGTTCTCACACACACTCTTTGGAGAGTGGCGCACTTGTGGAGGAGGAGAAGCTGCTGCTAGGAGATGTCTATCTCTTATGCTTGGGTTGTATCATTGCTCTATCTATCTCTGAGGAAGTTATTGGGGTTTTTCACCTTTATGGTTTTCCCCAAGTAAACTCCGTGTCTCTTGTGTGCTTGCATTATTGTGCCCATGATTGATATGATGTAGATATGCTGTACATGTTTTTCTCTCAGTTAAGATCCTAGATAAGATTGAAGTAAATTCTGAAAAACTAACATGGTATCAGAGCTAGCCGGAAAGAAGGCATGGTATGGCATGTATGACACTTGTTGCACTTGCGATGCTAGGGCTTGATATAGTAAAAACCAGTCATCGTAGCACTTTCGTTATAAATCCATTTTGGCGAAGTTTTCAGATATGAAACTTTTACAGGTCAAAGATCAGATCCCCATGTACCTTGTTTCCAAAGGAAAACTTCTAATTCATTGTACTTTGTATTTTATGATCTGTACAATCTAGGGTTTCTGCCTCTTCCAGATCTGAGTCATAAACAGGTGACCTAGGAAAAAAGGTCATAACTTGGGCTAGGAAGCTCCAAATGAAATTTTGTAAAAAGTGACAGGTAGTGCACGAACTGTAATTTCGCAAGTAACTTTTTCAGAGGCTAAAACTGAACTAGTGACACGTGGAACGCCGTACAAGTTTGCTCTCTTGTTTTATCCCATAAACAGGTCACGTTGCGACACTTGGCATAACTCTCTCTCAGGGAATCCAATTGAGGTCAGACCTGTGGGGTTGGAAAGATGACAGGTCGGGCTACCACAGGTGGAAGTTTCAGAGCCTGTGGATCAGAAAGTTCGGAGTTACACCAGAAACAATCAGGTACATATTTATGTCAAAACAGAATTATTTTTGAGCACCTTCATTCATGGCTTCGGGAACTTAGGGTTTCGGAGAAAGTTGGAATTTTTGTAATCGGAGACCACAGCTAAATGCTACTCATCAAAATCGAAATTTAGAGACCAAGATCATAATTTTTGGTTGGGAAAAAAGCCAGGCTTGATCAGACCCTAGTTCGGGACTTTGATTGGAAAAGTGGAAAATTAGGGCTTCTGCAAAAATGGGAATTTTTTAAATTTGTGACCACGGCTGGAAGCTCCTCAGAAATATAGAAGCTTAGAGATTTGGATCGAACCTTTTGATTGGGAAGAAGGGTGGGCTTTATCAAACCCTAGTTCGGGGTCCTGTCCAATGAATCCGGAAGTTTCAAAGGCAAATTTGAGGAGTGAAACTTTGCAGTTTTCAAATTCTGAGTATACTGGCTTGATCAGCTCATCAAGGCGCATCTTTCTATCCTTTTAGAAGTTTGAAATTCAAAGTTTAAATTTTTAGGGTTTCTCTGACAAACCCTAATCCAGCTCCAGATCCAGTTCCTGCAAATCAAGTGGATTGGGTTAATCCTAGAAGAGAATGGATTGGTCACCTGCATAAGTGAAGAAGTTCCTGTTTCAGAGGGAGATGAGGCTAAGGCCTTACATAAGAATATTACAAGCAATTTCGACAGGTATGACTTATTGAGGAATGTTTCGAGATTTGTTCATGATTAAGTTTATGCTATGTTTGTCTTCATATTATTATGGTTAGTACAATCTTGATTAAATTTAGACTTGTCGTATCACCTTAATAAAATTATGAATGCATGATAGAAGATATTCATTGATTAGGGTGTTGACACTTATGATTGTACTAATGCATTATGGTGTTGTATGAGGTTTATGTTTTCCGCTAACATGAAAGGTACACCAAGAAAGACAAATCATGTTCTAGTTCAAGAACATATGATCATGGTGACATGAAGACAAAGATTCATCCATTGTCATGGATCACTTAGAAGATCTATTTATGAGGTATGTATAACTTGGTTCTATAATGGTTAACTTATGAGATATGCAGGTTACTAACACAAGTCATTGAAGAGAACAAGAAGACATCATGTGGGTATGTTAGACATAACTAGCTAACATACTAATCCAGGTATGTTTTTCCTATATCAAGTTAGAATCCTACCTTGTGATAGGATTTCTTATATAAGTATACATGGCATGATTGATAATGATTATTCATAGGTTTGAATAATCATGGGTGTATGCATATTATGTTTCTTACCTTAATTGATGATATGACTAACCAGAAGAGTCATGAAAGTATAGGTTTGAGTAATCATGGGTTTAGGCATATTATGTTTCTTACTTTAATTTATGATATGACTAACCATAAGAGTCCTTGAATACTAATGCTTATTATTTTTGTTTGAAATGATCATGACTATACATGCTTAAGATTATTGTGTTTTGAAGTATTGAGATTATACTAATGAATGTATGATTATGTATGAGATCTCGAGGATATCACAATAATGATACTTGTAAGCATGCATAGTGATCGAGGATGGATATAAGTTCAAGGACAGATAATCCAGGAAGCAAAGATCAAGAGGGAGCACACTCCAGTAGTTTCTGCAAGGATGCAGATATTCAGAGGGAGTCCACCCAACAACCAAACAAAGATAAGTATTTGAATTGTCATTTCTTACATATTTGTTTGTTTAAATAATGTTGTATATGCTTATGTTCCTAGACTTAGGTTGTGTATTATGCATATTAGAATAATGAACAATATACTACTAATATGCATGTGATGGGTAAGTGGCCTATGGCACTGTACAACATTCCATTGCTACTTATCTAGAATGAAACCTCTTTGCTGACATGTTGGGAGTAGTGCAAACTCTTAACAATGTTCTGGTAGAGATTGGAAGGAATCTAGAAAGTTACAGGATACGGATGAATGTTGTATTGAAGCATTGGCTAAAATAATTGCATGACTGTATGACATATTTCTTTATGTGTAAAGAATTTGTTCTAAAAACTATGAGATATTTCTAATCATGCAATTTAACTTGTTTTGTAGGAGAGATCGTATACCTTCACCTACAAAAGAAGGACTACAACATTTGTTCCAGCAACAAAGATATCTATTGAAGATATTGAAGTTCCCAGGATCTGGGATGAAGTAATGGAAGAATGCCATGATCAGTCGATCATGAAGAATGATGTTTGGGATGCAGTCCCAAGACCTGAAGGGAAGTCTGCTGTGACTTCCAAATGGATCTATAAGATTAAGCATGCTGCAGATGGTAGCATGGAGAAATACAAAATGAGGTTTGTAGCTCGTGGCTTCTCCCAAAAAAAGGGATTGAGTATGAAGAGACTTCTACACCTACAGCCAGGCACACTTTCATCAGATCAGTGCTTGCTCTGGCTGCAGTGATAAAATGGAAGATACACCAGATGGATGTCAAGACAACCTTCTTGAATGGTGTAGTCGAAGAGGAAGTGTATGTGGAGCAGCCACTTGGTTTTGAGACACATGACGGGAAGTCATATATGTGTAGAACCTGGTATGGCAGGATAGATGGCTTTCTATCCAGTTTGGGATTTACCAAGAGTAAAGCGGATTCCAAACTTTAATACAAGGTTGAGGAAGGCAATCCAGTGATACTACTTTTGTATGCGGACAACTTGTTTGTTACAGGTGAGGATAGATTGACTGCCGACACGCAGCAGAAGCTTGCTTCCGATTTCGAGATGAAGAACTTGTGGATGATGCACTACTTTCTAGGTATGGAGGTGTGGTAGAGTGCAGATGGAATCTTCCTTGGACAAGGGAAGTTGGTAGTAGAGATCCTGAAGAGGTTCGGGATGATGGACTGCAAGGACATGGCCACACCTATGGCATCGAACCTGAAGCTTCTGTGTGATGCTTCATCTGATACGGTTGATGTCACGATGTATCGTCACATGATTGGGTCCTTGATGTACCTGACGAACATGAGACCAGATATTTGCTTTGCGGTGAACACATTGAGCCAGTTCCTGACAAACCCCAGAGGTGTTCACCTGGTTGTTGTAAAGCATATTCTAAGGTACCTGAAGGGTACGGTTGACTATGGGCTCAAGTATGATGCGAATCAAAAGTTTAACCTGCAGGGTTATGTTTATTCGGATTGGGCAGGCAGTGCTATAGATAGGAAGAGCACTTCTGGGTGCTACTTCAGTATGGGATCAGGTGTGATCTCTTGGTTTAGCAGGAAGCAGTCCTGCGTAGCACTGAGTACAGCTGAAGCAGAGTATGTTGCAGCTTGTTCAGCTAGTTGTGAGGCAGTATGGCTTCAGAAGCTACTGTCTGAGTTATTTGATCTCCCGCTGGAGGCTACTGGTATCTTTTGTGACAACCAGAGTTGTGTGAAGTTGTCTGAGAATCCGGTGTTCCACGATAGGTCAAAAAACATTGACATCAAATATCATTATATCAGGGATATGGTGCAGAGAGGAGCAATGAAGCTCCTGTATGTTGCGACGGATGAGCAGGTTGCAGATGTGCTGATGAAGCCACTAGCCAGAGTGAAGTTCGAGTACTTCAGAGAGAGGCTTGGTGTTCTTCAGATTGATGACACTTCGAGGAAGAAGTGATGGATACATTTGCTGAAGCCATTCCAAGCATGGTGGAAGGAGGATCCTTCACATGGCTATGGATATAAGCGCTGGATGATGAGCATCAGGATGATGTTCTAGTTTCTGCTCTGTATGATCAGTTGGATCATTTATGTATGTATGCATCATGTTGGATGCTAGATATGATCAGTTGGATCATTTATGTATGTATGCATCATGTTGGATGCTAGATATGATCAGTGTGATCATTTATGTATGTATGCATCATATTGGATGTTGGATATGATCAGTTGGATCATTTATGTATGTATGCATCATGTTGGATTCTTGGACCATGTATATGTATATGTATCAGGTGGATACAGTGTATGATCAGGTAGATCATGTATGTTGATGGATACATTGTGTGGATCATGTATCCATGTATGTATCAGGTATATACATTGTATATGATGATATGTATCAGGTAGATACTTGGTATGCATCAGGTGGATGCATTGTATGATCAGGATGATCATGGATGATGAGTTTCAGGATGTTGCTCCAGATGACATGCATCAAGACGATGCAATGATGATGATCAGGATGATCATGTGTACATCTGGATGATGTATGGTGAGTATCAGGTGGATACTCTGTGGCCGTGGAGAGGTTGTGCAGATGAGCTTGTAAGTAGACCTGGGAGATCTGGACAGGATGAAAAAGGCCTCAAATTCTCTTTTGAGGCATTGCTCTGGGAGAACATATAATAGCACCCTGGGAGATTTACAGATGCTCTTGTTAGGTTTTTCCGCTGGCATATAATAGATCCCTGGGAGATCTGGAAAATGCTCTTGCGAGGTTTTGTCCTATGGCATGTAATGTGTCCTTGAGAGATTCGACAGGTAAAGCTGTGTGCTCGTAATAGCCTGGGATGCTCTTGTAAGGTTTTTCCATGACCACATGTAATATGCTCCTGGGAGATCCGACAGGTAGAGCTGTGTGCTCGTAACAGCCTGGGATGCTTCAGCTAGTTTTTGTGGTGGACCACATGTAATGTGATCCTAGGAGATCCGATAGGTAGAGCTGTGTGCTCGTAACAGCCTGGGATGCTTCAGCCAAGTTTTGTGGTGATATCACATGTAATGTGCTCCTGGGAGATCCGATAGGTAGAGCTGTGTGCTCATAATAGCCTGGAATGCTTCAACCAGGTTTTGTGATGGGTCACATGTAATGTGCTCCTGGAAGATCCGACAGGTAGAGTTGTGTGCTCGTAACAGCCTGGGATGCTGCAGCCAGGTTTTGTGATGCACGTAATAAGTCCCGAGGATTCCATAGTATGGCCAGTGATGATCAAGACCTACAGGCAGTGGGCCTACATCCAATATGAAAAAGGACTGGTTCTATAGAACTTCCTATGACGAGTAGATTCAGAGATTGATTGAGATAACAGCAGCAGTGGCGATGACGATAATTCGAGGACGATGATTCGCTGATGATGATCCAGAGAAGAAGACTTGTGCTAGAAGACCTGTGTCGAGAAATAACTTCCTAGTTAAGAGGGAGTGTTGATGTATATGTAACTTCGGAATGTATTTCACATATATGTATATTGTATTCCTATAGAGATGTTATTATTCCTCTATACGGAGGTGTTTGTATTCCTATAGAGATGTTATTATTCCTATATATGGAAGTGTTGTCATTTATATTGTAAGTGTTGTAACTTATACTTGATGGGTTATTAGACCACCTTGTTGGGGTTGGCCCTGTATAAGTCATGTGGGTCAAAGTGTTATTAGACCACCCTATTGGGGGTCGGCCCAGTCAGCATTGTGTTATGTGGTTAAGTTGAGGCCGACCTAGTAAAGGTTATTAGGAAAGTCAAGTCAAGTATAAATAGAGTGTGGGAGGCACTCTATTTGATCATTCTATTCTCACACACACTCTTTGGAGAGTGGCGCACTTGTGAGGAGGAGAAGTTGCTGCTAGGAGATGTCTATCTCTTATGCTTGGGTTGTATCATTGCTCTATCTATCTCTGAGGAAGTTATTGGGGTTTTTCACCTTTATGGTTTTCTCCAAGTAAACTCTATGTCTCTTGTGTGCTTGCATTATTGTGCCCATGATTGATATGATGTAGATATGATGTACATGATTTTCTCTCAGTTAAGATCCTAGATCAGATTGAAGTAAATTCTGAAAAAAAACTAACAAGGAGTTTCACATCCGAGCTCCACGTAGTGAGTAATCCCCCGGAGTGACTGCCTGCATCCAAAGTTTCCACATTCCAGTCCTTGAAAAGGTTTCTTATCACCTCTGTAGCTCTAAAGCCTTCCATCATCGTTTCCTGTAGCAGAAGAATTTGCGGGTTTTGTAACTCTACTAACCTTTTGAGGGAGAGTTGTTTGGGCCTTCCCCCTAGACCCCTTATATTCAAAGAGAGCGCTAACATTAAGAACCCTTCGAAAGGGCTTTGTCTACTCTAAGAGCCCTACCGATTGTTCTTTGTTTTCCATTTTTGACGTCATTAGCATCCTGTAATTGTGCTTTGGTAAGAAGGGATCTTCTTCCTACCCATGTTTTTGAAGGTGGATCCAAGGTGATACCACCCGTGGAAGCTGTGAGGGGTTTTGTGGTGGAGTAGGACCGGAGGTCATATTTTCGTTTTGGGGGGGATGCGGATGTTGAGACAGGGCTGAGGGAGCGGGCCAGGGATTGTTGTGAGGAAATAGGGACAATGTGGAGCTCTGTCGAAGGCGCAACGGAATTCGAAATGGGAAAAGAAGGAAAAGAACCGGGACTTGAGGAAATACCTTTTTGTGCTGCATTGATATCCGAGCTGGAGCTTCCTTCAAAGTTTTTTTGTGGGGGAAACACTTCATCTCCCGATGTGTCGACTTCTACTGCCATCTTTTCGCATGCAACGTCCTGTTGAGCTTGAGTTGTCACCTTGCATGTCGTAAATTGATTATCCTCTAATTCAACCAAGGGAGCTACTAGGGGTGTATCTGTCGTCCTGCATGCCTCAGACGTGTTATCTTCCAGGTCTTTCAAAGAAGCTTCAGTATCGCCATCCGTTAGCTTGATTTTCCTCACCCAGGATTTCTTATATGGAGGTCTAGAATAGCTTACTTGTTTTGGAGCTGTGCAATTATTCTGTAAATGCCCGACTTGTCTGCAATTAAAACAACGAAAAGGTAACTTCCAGTAGTTGAGCCTTTGTGTCCATGTGCTCCCCCACATTTCAAGTTTGATATCCTCAGACAGTCCATCCCTTACATCCAGTTCTACAAGAATGCAAGCGCATTGTCTATCCATTTTCGAACTCCAATCTTCTTCTAGAGCAATGAATTTTCCTAATTTGTTGCCAATTTCTCTCAGAATTGGTTCTTGCCCAAAAACCATTGGTAATCCGGGAAGGATGACCCAAATTTGTTGTAAGTTATGAGGTTCTTTGGTTGCATTGAAATCCACTGTCCAAGCTTTCAGAATTAAGCCTGAAGGTCCCCATCTCCAATTTTGGCTCAGAAGATCAGCTGCATTCTGTTCTGAGCAGACTTTGAAGAGAAACCAACCCCATGGTAGAATGTGGAAGTCCGGGACATATCCAATTGTAGGAATCCAATTACGCTCCATCCAGGAAAGGAGGGCTTCCTTACCAGTTGTTTTACCGCAGAAACGACCTACCAAAGCGTATTTTAGATAATCTGGTAAATCATAAAGACGTATATCCTTTCCTACCACCAACTTAGGGCTGGTTTTCCTTAGTTTAATGCTTATTTTTTTCGGATGTTTGCATAACGTCGAGCTGTAATGTTGAACATTATTGCAGGGGTTGTGCGAAGTGGGAACTATTAATGCAAGGTTAGAGAAATGAGGTGGGGGAGGCGACGTGGAGACGGTTTTGGAACTCGAGTCGAGGAGGGGGGATGAAGAGAGGTTACAGGGGTGTTTAGAAGGGGACTCTGACGTATGCATAATGAGGTCGAGCTGGGAATTAATTACCGAGCAACGTACCTCCTTATCCGTGCAAAAAATGGGGGCGTTAAGGGTGTCGCAAACATAATCTACTTCGTCTATCACCATGATGTGAATATAGAACCCTGGGTCATCCGTAATGCGGGGTGACGCCCTTCAGTGAAAAGGTGGCGGGGGTATTTAAGACGGGTATGAACGGAATCGAACGGGGTCAGAGTAAGGGAACCAGAAGGGATAAGAAGAAATCGCGTTGCGGCACGGTGAGTGTGAGGGAAGGGACTTACAGAAAATGTGAACCGAAAAATTCGACCTTCGGACATGCGCATCTATCCTTCTCTCCGAGCTCCATCGCTCCTCCAAAAATGTTCAATTTCATATTTCCATTATATATATATATATTTAGCTAATTACATTGATATGTGTTTATATCTTAGAATTTGGGGTGGAGTAGCATCTATGTTTTTCTTGTTAAGATTATATGCTACCATAGACTAGATTGCAAATTCATTAGCATTCAATACATTATTCACAGTAGCAGCATAATAAGGATCTCTGAAAGATACACAATCACAAAGCACAAAAGCAATATATCCTGGGAAACCCTCAAGGGGAAAAAAACCCAGCAAGAACTTCCTCAATATAGATGATCAAAGTACAATGCCCAAAATATGTCTCACAAATAAGAGAGACAAAAATGTCAAACACTAAACCCAAGCCAAACCTCCTCCTCCTTCGCAGATACCTCCCTCTCTCTCTCCTCTAATGCGAATTGCACAAGTGAATGAGTGTACAAATGAGAGGAACTCACTCTCTATTTATACTTTACTTTTCACTTAACTTTTAATCCAACTAGGTCGGCCCCAATAACCTAACTGGGCCGACCTCTCTAGGAAGACTCAATATAATATTATATTATATTCTTTTGGGTACTAACGACCCGACTTACAATGGAGGTTTAACCTCATGACTTTTACATGACAAAATATAATAAGGACATCTCCAAACGGAGGTAAAATATCCTCGTCGAAATTACAATAATAAAGTGCAAGTAGAATATTCTTTGAAGTTACATTAATTTAACAACCCCCCTTAACAAGAAGGGTATTCTATTGACAACAACATATGCATGTGTAACTCTACACAACATCATCGGAGGGAGGAGGGGCATCATCAACATCATATGGAACAATGGTTGATACATCTATAAATCATTGGAAGTTCTTCAACATCAACATCATCAACAGCTGGAACAGCTATTGTAACATCAACATTTGTAGCACGGAGCTAGAACCTCATCATCATCTTCAGTACAAAGCTGAAGTATCATCATCCGCAGCACTAGAACATCCTCATCTACAATACTAGAACATCATCATCTGCATCACTGGAGCATCCTCATCTACAGTACTGGAACATCATCATATCAAGCACTGGAGCATCCTCATCTTCAGTACTGGAACATCATCATCTGCAACATTGGAGCATCCTCATCTTCAGTATTGTAACATCATCTTCTGTAGCACTGGAGAATCCTCATCTTCAGTACCTGCAACACACTTTATCCTTCCTTTCAGAACTAGGGATCATGGACAATCCTTCCTTTCGGAATTCGGGATTCAGTCCAACAACTCTAGTGATCCTTCTTTTCGGAACTAGGGATTCAATCCAACAACTCAGGTGATCCTTCCTTTCGGAACTAGGGATCATGGATAATCCTTCCTTTCGGAACTAGGGATCATGGATAATCCTTCCTTTCGGAACTAGGGATTCAATCCAACAACTCTAGTGATCCTTCCTTTCAGAACTAGGGATCATGGACAATCCTTCCTTTCAAAACTAGGGATTAAGTCCAACAACACCGGTGATCCTTCCTTTCAGAACTAGGGATCATGGACAATCCTTCCTTTCGAAACCAAGGATTAAGTCCAACAAAACTGGTGATCCTTCCTTTCGGAACTAGGGATCATGGGAAATCCATCCTTTCGGAACCAAGGATTAATTCCAACAACACTGGTGATCCTTCCTTTCGGAACTAGGGATCATGGACAATCCTTCCTTTCGGCACCAAGGATTAAGTCCAACAACACTGGTGATCCTTCCTTTCGGAACTAGGGATCATGGACAATCCTTCCTTTCGGAACCAGGGATTAAGTCCAACAACACTGGTGATACTTCCTTTCGGAACTAGGGATCATGTACAATCCTTCCTTTCGGAACCAGGGATTAAGTCCAACACTCGCATCTTAGACAATCCTTCCTTTCGGAACTAGGGATTCAGTCTAAGGATCAACATTTAAGAGTATCCTTCCGTTCGGAATTACGGGATCACTGTCTAGTGATAATCAATCCCATCAAAGCTCAAGATCAACATTTAAGACTATCCTTCCTTTTGGAATTATGGGATCATTGTCTAGGGATGATCAATCCCACTGCAACTCAAGATCAAAATTTAAGATTATCCTTCCTTTCGAAATTACAGGATCACTGTCTAGGGATGATCAATCCCACTACAACTCAATATCAACATTTAAGACTATCCTTCCTTTCAGAATATAGGATCACTATCTAGTGATGATCAATCCCACTGCACCACAGTATCATTAGCACTACTCCCCCTTTCAAGGGAAGTCCTTACGGACTACACCAATCTTGTCACGGAATTGCTCAAAATTCACACGAGACAGAGGCTTAGTCAACACATCTTCAACCTGCTCATCCATGCTCACATATTGGATCTTTATATCTCCTTTCTGCACCATATCACGGATGTAGAAATACCGTATTTCTATGTGCTTTGACTTATCATGGAACACAAGTTCTATGTCATATTTATACAACTATGGTTATCACATAGAATCACTATGGTATCCAACTCCAGATCAAACAGACCTGATAACAACTTTTGAAGCCATATAGCTTCACAACTAGCAGAACATGATGCAATATATTCTGCCTATGTAGGGTTGAGAGAAACACTGGAGTGCCTCTTTCTTATCCATGAGATTATGGTTGACCCCAGACTGTAACATCCGCCTGAAGTGCTCTTTCTATCTGAGACACTTCCTGCCCAATCGGAATCTGTATAACCATACAGTCTGAACTCATGATCTCGAGCATAATTGAGACCATAGTCTATTGTACCTTTTAGGTACCTCATCACATGCTTTGCAGCTACAATGTGAACACGTATGGGCTCAACCAGATACTGACTGAAGCTGTTCACAACAAAGCATATATTTGGCCTCGTATTCGTCAGATACATCAACGACCCAATAATCTGCCTGTACAAAGTCACATCCACTAATTCTGACAAAGTATCAGATAATAACTTCAAGTTGGTATCTATGGGTGTGGCCATGGATTTACACTCCAACATATCAAATCTTTTCAAGATTTCTACTGCATACTTCCCCTGGTTAAGGAAGATTCCCTCTAGGCTCTGCCATACCTCAAGACCTAGAAAATAATGCATTAAGCCAAGGTATTTCATCTCAAATTCTGCAACGAGCTTCTTCTTGAACTCTGATATTTGCTTCTCATTACCTGTCAGGAACAAGTCATCCACATATAGAAATAATATGACTGTTTCATCATCCATAACCTTGAAGTAAAAGTTAGGATCAGCTTTACTCTTGGTAAATCCCAAGCTCGTCAGAAAACTGTCAATTCTTCCATACCAAGCTCTTGGAGCTTGCTTCAACCCATACATAGCCTTCTTTAATTTGTAAACATGCGTCTCTTTGTTTTCAACCTCAAAAACTTGTGGTTGTTCTATGTACACTTCTTCCTCAATGACACCATTTAGGAAAGATGTGTTCACATCCATCTAGTGTAACTTCCGCTTCACCGTGGTTGCAAGTGGCATGATGGTTCTAATTGAAGTGTACCTTGCTACATGAACAAATGTTTCTTCATAATCGATTCCTTCATTTTGAGAGAATCCATGAGCCAAAAATATAACTTTGTATTTTTCAATACTTCCATCCACAACATGTTTTATCTTGTATATCCATTTGGAAGATACCACACTTTTACCTTCTGGTTTGGGAACTATGTCCCACACATCATTCTTCATTATAGATTAGTATTCTTCCGTCATAGCTTCTACCCATTCTTTATTTTGAATGGCCTCTTCAAAGCAAGTAGGTTCTTTGTCTACAAGATCACACATCAAAGCCACATAACTGGAAAATGGCTTTGGCCTCTTGCTTTATCTTGTGGAGCCTTCTGGAGCTCCATACCTCTCTGCATCTTGAATGATTTATCGATCCCAAGATGGTTTTCTCTTGCGAGAGATAGTCATGGATGGAGGTTCTTGGGTCTCCAACATATTATTATCTTCCGAAGTCTCATCAACGGGAGAGGGTGCCATTTCTGTAACTCTAGGAGCTACATCTTCTTCATATACTTCTTCATGCTGACACTTTCTGGACTTCTTTATGCCTGCATCTTCATCAAATGTTACATCCCTACTAATCTCCATGTGATGATAGCCTAGTATATAGATACTGAAGGCCTTAGAGGCCTCACAGTATCCAACAAAGATTCCTTTCTTTCCCAAAGGATCCAATTTGGTTCTTTTCTCTTTTGGAATATGAACAAACACTGGACAACCAAATATCTTGAGATGACTTACCTCTAGTTTCTTTCCTGTGAACATCTCTTCTGGGTTTTTGAACCCAAGTGCACTATGGGATACTCTATTTTGGACATATACTGTTGTCCTTGCTGCTTCAACCCATAGATGCATAGGAAGATCTTGATCATGGATCATGGTCTTTACTGCTTCCATAATAGTTCGATTATTTCTTTCAGAAACACCATTTTGTTGAGGATTATAGGGAGTGGTAAGTTCCCTCTTAATCCCAACATCTTTGCAAAAGGCTTCAAAATATTTTGAAGTGTACTCTCCTCCATTTCTGACCTGAGTATATTTATCTTCCTTTCTGAAAGATTCTCTACAAAGGCTTTGAATTCCTTGAACTTCTCAAAAACTTCACCTTTTGATTTCATAAAGTAAATCCAAGTCTTTCGAGAGTAATCATCAATGAATGTAACATAATACTCATATCCATTGAGAGATGTGGAGGGCATTGGACCACATACATCTGAGTGAATAAGTTCCAATATCCCTTATGACTTGGTGTCGCTCTTTGGAAATGGATTATTTATGTTCTTCCCTTTTGGCCATCCTTTACATATACCTTCATGATCAATCTTAAAATCAGGTAATCCTGTTACTACCTTGCTTACACGTGGTAATGCCTTGTAGCTTATGTGAGCAAGCCTTCTATGCCATAGTTTGCATGGACTTGTAGTATCATGAATCAAAGTTGATTCTGAATGTCCTTTCTGCTTGTATAATCCTCCTTCTTCTATCCCAATAACAACAACATCCTTTATAGATTTTCCTTTGGGCCACATGAGAACTTCTCCATCTATAAAGGCAACCCTAAATCCTTTCTTATCTAAAGATGAGATGGAAAGTAGGTTCTTCTTGAGGCATGGTACATATAGTACATCCTTTATCTTCATCAGGGTTCATGAATCAAGCTTGTAGGTGGCTTCTCCTATTCCCTTAATAGGATATTGATAATCATCTCCTAATGATACCTTCTGAGGGAAGTTCTTTTCTTCTAAATTGGAGAGAGTCTTCTTCTGACCTGCCATGTGCTTTGAAGCACCACTATCAATCAGCCATGTGTCATTTCCAGGTGTCACGGACCTAAAGAGAGTGGAGAATAAAACATATTCTTCTGCTTCTTCCTTTGTTTGCTTCCTGGTAGCTTCTTCTTCTTCTTCTTCTTCTTCGGCTAAGTGAGCATGATGTCTTTTGTTACTCTTCTTCTTGACTTCTTTTCTTTCTGGACAATATTTGGCAATATGTCCCATCTTATCACAACAAAAACATTGATAAGAAGAGAAGTCTCTTCGCTTGTAGTTTCCCTTCTTATACTTTTGAAAATTCTTAGGAGGATGGGACTCCTTGTGATTTTCCTTCTTGAAATGAGTTTTTCTCTTTCCTCTCTTAGTATGAGTAGCTAGAGCTTGATCATCATCTTTGAGTAGTGCTTCTTGATTTGCCACTCTAACCTCCTCTTGGACACATTCTTCCCATACTACTTCAAATTGTAGACTTTCCTTTCTTGCACACATAGTCTAGATAAAAGAGTCCCAAGTTCTAGTAAGACCATTGAGAGCAGCCATCGCCAACTCATCTTCATCAAGGGTGTCTCCAATTGCTTCTAGTTGTTCTTTGAATTGGGAGACCCTTGTAAAATATTCTTGGATACATTCTCCTCGGCTCATCTTTGTACTTTTGAGTTGAGCTCTCAAATCCATCTTCCGATATATGTTTATTCCTTCATACATTCTTGTTAGGGCATCAAACATATCCCTTGGAGTCTTCTTGGAGGACACTTGAGGAATCAAGTGATCTTTTATGGAGTCTGCTATGATCCGCATAGCCCTAATCATATCCTTCTTATGTTTTTCTTTTGCTTCAGCTTCTTCGGGTTCTGGTACAACCTCTTTAACAAACTTGGTAAGATCATTCTCTTATAGAATGATTCCAATCCTATACTTCCAAGCATGGAAGTTCTCTATGCCTTCCAACTTGTCATCAAGCTTAGTGCTTCGTGCCATCTTAACTCAGAGAGCAGAGAATAACCAAAAAATAAAATTTCTCAAAATAAAAAACTGAACTCACCAAAATATGCACTTGACTGAGGCAAGTATGTTGGTACACTTGGTTTCTGAAGATTCCAAAATTTTACCCTTGAAAATTGACTTGCGAAATTCTGATCTGCGGTTTTCTGGTTTTATGGTTTTCTGTAGTTTTCTGGTTCAAGGTCAAACTAGGGTATGATTTTCTGAGAGTTTCACCCACTGAAAAACTTTGATCTCTGTGCCAATAGATTCGCGTAGGAGGGGCGCATTTGCCTATGCCACTTGCACTAAAAAATTCCACTTCTGTGAGAAACCCTAATTTTTCACTTTGGAGAGAGAGAGAGTTTTACCTTGTGAAAGTTGCTCTTTTCAGGCTAGCTCTGATACCATGTTAAGATTATATGCTACCATAGACTAGATTGCAAATTCATTAGCATTCAATACATTATTCATAATAGCAGCATAATAAGGATATATGAAATATACACAATCACAAAGCACAAAAGCAATATATCCTGGGAAATCCTCAAGGGGAAGAAAACCCAGCAAGAACTTCCTCAATATAGATGATCAAAGTACAATGCCCAAAATATGTCTCACAAATAAGAGAGACAAAAAGATCAAACTCTAGACCCAAGCCAAGCCTCCTCCTCCTTCACAAATACCTCTCTCTCTCCTCTAATGTGAATTGCACAAGTGAGTGAGTGTACAAATGCGAGGAACTCACGCTCTATTTATACTTTACTTTTCACTTAACTTTTAATCCAACTAGGTCTACCCCAATAACCTAATTGAGCCGACCTCTCTAGGAAGACTCAATATAATATTATATTGTATTCTTTTGGGTACTAACTACCCGACTTACAATAGAGGTTTATCCTCGTGAATTTTACATGACAAAATATAATAATGACATCTCTGAACGGAGGTAAAACATCCCCGTCGGAATTACAATAATAAAGTACAAGTATAATATTCTTTGAAGTTACATTAATTTAACATTTCCTAGATTGCACGAGTATGAGACAAGTGTACTATCCAAATTGATTCTATGGTTGTCGTTCAATCCAAATTGATTCTATGGAAGTCGTTCAACAAATTCAAAATAACAGTTATAAAAAAAGTAATGTAAAAAATCACTGGTAATTGATGCATAGATAAAAAGTAATGTAAAAAATAACCAGTAATTGATGCATAGATAACTCTTAACTGGCCCATTTAACTAGAATAAGGCGGAGAACAAGTAATAGATAACTTATTTGCGGCACTTAACGTGTAGCCTATCATGTTCACCGGCCACAGGTTAAGTGGATGTGCTAGTATATAGTATGGCTATTGACAATTTTGTTATTTTCAAGATATTCAAATTAACATTGTAATGTTATTATTATATTTATAATATTTCTATTTATCTCTCTTTTTTTTCCTGGAAAAAAAATCCTAATCTTATTCATCTTAAACAAAAATTACATATTTTAATAGCATTTCTAAAACATGTCAAAATAATTAAAACTTGATTAGACATCAAAAAATTGTTTTTGTAAAACCTTTCTTACATATGCATCTCTTAAAGTTCGCAAATTTGAATTTATTGTCACTAAGATCACTATGATCTTTTTTTTTGTAAGCTAGTACCCACGGAATTTCGAACTGGTGACCTAACACAAGGAATGCCTTAACAATACACATATTTACCCTCTATTCTACACGATGTGGACAAATCACTATGATCTTACGTAGATTGGAAGTCCATAAATATTATTATTTATTATAAGTATATTATCAACCAAATATAAATAAACACTTGTTTTAAAAGAATTTAAATTAATGTTATGATAGTTCATCCACATCTCCTGTTTTTAAAGAATTTTCTCTATAAAATCAAAGCCCAAGGGTCCATGTTCCCTTTATGTATTTAAAAAAATATATGTTTAAAATTTGTCATTTCTCCAACAAATTAATCCATTGGAAGCATGTTTGAATTTTGAGTTTGATACTTTATTAGTCCCTGCCATAGGCATAGACTATATGTTCCACCATTTACAATTAATTTGACAACAACTCATCACAAACCTAATGTTTAATAAAGTTATCAAAATAATATTATTTTTTTAAATATTTTATTATGTTTTATCTAAAACTTTATTGGAGAATAGCTTCAGATTTGACAATTTTTATCATTGTTCCTATTAACAAAAATTCAAAAAAAAAAATCACTCTACATTAGACTTTACACAAATATTTCACTGACATTTTTATACATCTGACAAAGTGCATTTCCCAAGCCTATGACAAAGTCCATTTCCCAAGCCTCCTAGTCCGTTTCCTGAAGCCTCTTGGGATGTAAATGATCATAGCTTGTGCAAGCCTGTTTCGAACTATCTAGAAACACGAGGAATGTACAACCTCTAAATCTCTTAATTTTCCCCTGTTGATAGCGATTAAGCAACCTCTGCAATAGTGGATTACTTTTTAAAATTCTAAATCTCTGCATTTTCCCCTATTGATAGCGATTAATCAACCTCTACAATCTTGGATCATTGAGTATACGTTTAAATCCCTGCACTTTCACTATAGAAAGCAAATAAGCGATCTCTGCAAAAGTGGACCACTGCGCATAGTTAAAACCCCTGCAACATGTATTTATGCATATGTATTTAACTGTTGAGTTAGGGCGATCTCCCTATGGGAGAATCGACCCATGTACATTAAAGATTTGTTTGGTTATATTAAATTTTGGTGCACAGCTTAGAGAGTGGGTATTCAGGCCGCCCTTGTGTGTAGTTTTATTTTAAATGGTTGTGCACATCCCTCAAGTCAAATTTGGGTTTGCAGGTGAAGTAAATATATGTATTCCATTAATATCAAGCAGGGTGGATCTGTGGATCCCGCTCCTTACTGAGTTCTTAGATATTTTCTTAATGTCGAGCAGGTTGGCTTTGTAGATCTCGTCAGAACGGTTCTCGGTGGGAGATCAATCCTTTATTAAAATGACATGTGATTTAAGAAGTATCCTTTAGGATATTAAGAAGTATCCATTTCAGTCTCTTCAGACGAGACAACGTCCGATGAATCCATGGGAGCATCTCCAAGTCCATAAGTTTGAATGTTTCAGTCTATTTTGATCCTTTTGGTTTTTTACTTGGTTTAATGATTATAGTTATAAATTTTAGCTTCTTGGTTTCTCCCTTGGTGGGATAGGAATGCAGAACTTCTATGATAGTCCGAGTAGCTCTAATGTTTAAAGGTTATGGCTCTATTTTTTTTGTATCTTTTTAGTTTAAGTTGACAGTTTCACAGTAAACTGAAGCACTGAGTGTGGACTCGGTCAGACCTGCAATTTCCTGTATGTAGATATCTTTGAATCTGGATTAATAGAAGGCTCTTTAGCAAACATGTTTATTTCTATATTGGCCTGTATAACCTCATAATGTTATAATATATGCATTTGTAGGAAATAAAAAATAGTTTTTCCATTTTTATTTCTTATTTTTAAATTGATGTATTGGTGTTAAATTTGTGTTTTCCCATGCTTATGTTCTCTATGATTTGAACTTTGGTTGAATTGTGTCCCTGGAACATTAGATTTACGACTTTGACCCTCATAGATGCCCTATGCACAAATCTCGCGTTCTTAGTCGAGCTACCCCTCCCCCTCTGACTCTCCTACATGCTTGACGCATACAAATTTCGTGTTCCGAGTCGAGCACTCTCCAAGAAGACTAGCCAGGTGTTATCAAGGAGTTATGCTCCAATCAGTTTCGTGAAATATGAAAACAACTCTCTATCAATTGGTTTTTCGATCAGAAACACATTGATTTGTTTTTTTGGGATCATAAACATCTTGAAATACTTGATCCTTGAAGAAACATCTTGATTTTTTTTATCATAAACATCTTGAAATACTTGATCCTTGCGGAAACAGATTAGGTATATGATTTTGCATGTGCAGTAACCATGTCCTGTACATGATTTTCCAACATATCTCTGTACATGATTTTGCATGCCTGTCCTGCAAACCATCGATCCACATGCTGTTGGTTTCTTACTTTGTATTTTTCCTCCTCAAATGTTTTCGATATTTATATTATGCATGAATTCAATAATGCCATCATATATCCTCCTCACATGTTTTCGATATTTATATTATGCATGAATTCAATAATGCCACCAGTAATATGATGGCTGGAAATTGATGATGTTACTGTTAGGAAGGAAGCGAGATTACGAAGAAACTTTGTCATCCTCCTCGGCTCTCGTCTCACAATGGTAATTCTTTTTTAAATATTTTCAATGTACATTAAATTTATTGAGCATTGCTTATTTGGTTGGGGAAGGGTTTTATTTTTTTATTTTATTTATTTTGCAAATTTCAACTCTCAGAGGGTAAAACATTAAGCTCCAGGGCTGGGGAAAATATAAGTTATATAACACAACATTTCTTAAAAATGTCATACGTACTTTTGTTAATACGAATTCGGCATGAGAAAATCTGTAGAACATATAACAAATTTAGCCTACACACTCTAAAAGGAGAAATTTATGTCATAGTTTAAAGTTTTTTTTTAAACTAATTGCTATGTTAATTTTCTTTACCTGTAGTTTCTGTTAACATAAATAGCTATGGATCTCTCATTATAAATTTTGCAGACGCATTTGCGAACCTATCTAAGGCATTGGCAAATAAGGAATTTAGGTTATTAAATGTTGAAACTTTGTGAACCTGTATATTGTTTTTTTTTAAATTATAATATATTTATGATTTCCATTGCTACAGGGTGTAGAAGATGACAACACAAAGTCTCTGGCACGAAAGGTGTCCGACCCTTACAGCTCTCGCAGTAATCAGACACTAGAGGAGAGGGAAGCTAGTCCTATTATTCACTTGAAGAAGCTCAACAATTGAGTAATTCATTCCCTCTTTATGGTAATATGTGATTCTTTTTGGCATAATAGAAGTTACTACACTTTACATGTACTTTGAGTCCCATTGACTATTATTATAGTTGTTGGTTAGTCATTAATAAAATCATCTTATACACTCATTAGCTCATCACCAGGAGAAATTATCACCGTTGGGTCATGGATTGGTGTCTCCTTCTGCCTTCTTCCTGGAGCACCAAGCCCAGGATATCTTGCGGTCAAGCAGAACAAGAGAAATTATCGCTTTCTAATTGTATATTGACACTATTGAATTATGGTTTTGTATTGGTATTTCCTGATTAATTCCTTGTACCTTTTTGGTTGTGCATTGTCATTACAAACTGTTTTTTCTAATTGGTATTACCTTTTTAAGGACTTCATCTTATCCCATATCAAGAGTGTGTTGATTCAACTCTATATGCTTCGAGATGATATTGTTCTTGACCTTGCTTGTGGAAAGGTATGGCATTTTTTACGGCCTTTGCAAACCAATTAGAATTTGTATGCAAAATACTTGTTGTATACTCACACAATACATAAAGTGTAATTAAGAAATTAATTAACTTGATTTTATTCAAGTCTCCTTTTAGCATTTTGTGAAGAATAACTTTTGATTAAAAATGGATTCAATTGATGTTAACCAACACTAGCTTTTTTTTATTAATTATTTCTTAAAAAAATGATAAAATATTTATAGTAATTATATATTTAAGATGTCATCTAAAAAAACCCAAAAAACCTCCCAAATGAATTCAAAACTTTTTAGGTTGTTTTATACCTTTACCTATTGTCTTTTTTTACCTTTTTTCTTTACTCACAACACACTTTAAATTTGCATTTATCGTCCGTCAAGAATAGTTATATGGAATGTCTGCGTGCGCGTGAGATTTATGTTACTTTACTAATCATCTATTCTTAGATTGTATTTATGTACATTAAGTTTGAAGGCAATTGGTTAGGAAAGATGGACAGTTCAAATGGTCCCAATGTTGATATTTGTTTACAGGTGTGGTTTAACTATCATGATTTGAAGAAGTTCAAAATTGTTTTCTACTTGGTACTTTAGAAGATTTGGATTGCATGAAATGCAATGTTATTTGAGGAAAGATATATGTCATTACTTAGATCACAATGCTAGAAGTGGTACATATAATATTTGCAACTTAAAAATGGATTCTATTTGTAATTTGGAAGTGGTATATATAATATTTGCAACTTAAAAATGGATTCCATTTGTAATTTCGGAGGTATATTATATCTATTAGATAATCATTTCATCAAGTTTAAGGAACAGTAATAATAATTATGGTAAGTGTTGATGTATTTGTAACTTCGGAAGATATTATTCTATGTAATACAATTGTACTTTATTGTATATCCCATAGAGATGTATTATTCCTCTGATTGGAAGTGTCGTCATTTGTATTTGTAAGTGTCGTCATGTGCATCGACAAGTGTTGTCATTTGTATTGATGGGTTATTAGACCACCAATGTGGGGTCGGCCCTGGTTAGCACATGTGGTTGGGTTATTAGGCTTGATTAGCAAGTCGCCCCTAGTGGATTATTGGCAGGTCAAGTCAGTGTATAAATAGAGAGGTTGTGTCTCTCATTTAGATCATTCACTCACTTCTCAAGCTTGCATAGCTAAGAGAGAAAGTGGCGCACTAGTGGAGGAGGAGGAGCATCGGCTAGAGACATCTTATTGGGTTTGATCATTGTGATCTTGTATTGGGGCTTATTTTATCTCTGAGGAAGTTGCAGGGTTTTTCACCTTCTTGGTTTTCCCCGGTGAAACTCTGTGTCTCTTGTGTGATTGTTTTTGTGTCTATGATTGATATGCTGTACATGTTATTCTCTTAGAGATCCTTATGATAATGGAATGAAATTATCGAAAAATTAACAGTAAGTTCATGGCTTTAAAAATCTTAGTAATGATTGTTATGAATATCATAATAGGGCTAGGGCTTCTTAATATTTGGGTTTCTCTTCACAAATCATCAAAGGCAAAGGGCTAGATTGACTCTCCTTGGAAGGGCGCATCTTTCTGTCTAGACAGAATTCAATTCTGATCATTTTCAGTTTTGACCCTAAAAATTAGGGTTTCCACAAAAATACGAATTTTAGAAATATGAGGACATAGCTGGAAGCTCCTTTGCAAAATCGAAGTTTAGAGCTTTGGATCGAACTTTTTGGTTGGGTGAAGCTCCGGGAAACTCAAACCCTAATTCAGGGTCCTCCCTAGTGAATCCGGGAGATTGAAAAGCATTTCTGAAGGGTGAAACTTTGCAGTTTTCAATTTCTAAGTATACCATGCTGATCATCTCATCAAAGCTCATCTTTCTATCCTTTCAGAATTTTGAAATTCACATTTTGAATTTTTAGGGTTTCTCTAACAAACCCTGTTCCAGCTCCAGATCCAAATCCAGTTTTCAGCAAATCAAGTGGTAAGACCTAAATCTTTTTCTATTTCCATTTGAAGTACTCTTTAAGATGTCTCACCACACCAAGCTTGAGGATAAGCTTGAATGGGACGATAACTTCCGAGCATGGAAGTATAGGATTGGGTTAATCCTAGAAGAGAATGAGTTGGACAACTACATAAAGGAAGAGGTTCCAGTTCCAGTTCCAGAAGAAGAGGCTAAGACCTTACACAAGAAGAATCTGGTCAAGGATAAGAGAATCATTGTTGATTCTATAAAGGGCCATCTCATACCCCATGTGTCTTCCCTAAAGACACCTAAGGAGATGTTTGACTCCTTGACCAAGTTGTTTGAAGGAAAGAACATAAATCAGAAGATGACTCTACGAAACCAATTGAAAGGGGTAAAGCTTCAAAATGGAGAGACCATTCAATCCTAATTTTCCAAGGTCTCTCAAATCAAGGAACAACTTGAAGCTGTGGATGAAGTAGTGGAGAATGGTGAAATTGTAATGACCACATTGAATGGCCTACCTAGGTCATGGGACTCCTTCATCCAAGGAATATGTGCAAGAAGAAAATTGGTCTCCTTCAATAGACTATGGGAGGAGTGTTCACAAGAAGAGGTTAGGCTTGTGGCCCGAGAAGAAAAGATGGGAAATGAAGATCAAGCTCTCACAGCTCACACCAAGAAAGGCAAACTCAAGAGGGAGCCACCTCATCGGAAGAAATTTTCTCACTACCATCCAAAAGAGAAGAAAGATCTGAGATGCTTCAATTGCAATGAGAAATGACACTTTGCCTAGGATTGTCCCAAGAACAAAAAGGGCAACAACAACAACTTCAACAAGAAGAAGAAGAGCAAGAAAAGGAGATATCATGCTCATGCTGCTGAGGATGATGAACCTTCCAAGAAGAAGGCTAGAGCAGAAAGTGATGACTCATCAAGTGAAGAGGAATATTTTCTAATCTCTACTCTCACAGGTACTATCTCTCATGGATGTAATGATTAGCTTATAAATAGTGGGGATTCTAAACATATGACTGGTTTTAAAGAATATTTCATGGACATATCTGAACATGAGTCACCTCACAAGGTGAAACTTGGGGATGACTATCAATATCCCATAAAAGGAAGTGGTGAAGACTCCTGCAAACTAGACTCTGGGAAGTCTATAAAAATGCAAGATATTTCATATGTACCTGGACTTAAGAAGAATCTTCTCTCCATATCATCTTTGGATGCAAAGGGAATGAGAGTTGCATTTGTGGATGGCCAAATACTCATGTGGCCAAAGGGTAAGACCATAAATGATGCAGTAGTGATTGGAGAGCAAGAGGAAGGATTGTACAAATTGAAGGGACAACCTGAACATGCCATGGTACATGAATCCATGGAGCCAAGTGAACTTTGGCATAGAAGGCTTGATCATGTGCACTATAAAGCACTACCAATTGCAAGTAAAGTTGTAGAGGGTCTTCCTGAAATCAAGACAAAGCATGAAGGTGTTTGCAAAGGATGTGCGAAAGGAAAGAACATTAAGAAGGCATTTCCAAGCAGTGAAAGCAAAGCTAAAGGAATCTTGGAAATTATCCACTCCAATATATGCGGTCCAATGTCATCCAGTTCTCTGAGTGGGTATGTATACTATGTCTCTTTCATTGATGATTTCTCTAGGAAGACTTGGGTTTACTTCTTGAAGAACAAAGATTAAGTGTTTGGTAAGTTCAAGGAATTCAAAGCCTTGATGGAAAATCAAACTGACAAGAAGATTAAGACATTCAAATCTGACAATGGTGGAGAATTCACTTCAGGTGATTTCAAGAAGCTATGCAGTGATTCAGGGATTAAGAGGGAGTTGACTGCTCCTTACAATCCACAACAAAATGGAGTTACAGAAAGGAAGAATAGAACTATCATGGAAGCAACACGGGCAATGCTTCATGACCAAGATCTTCCTATGCATCTATGGGAAAAAAGCAGCTAGGACAGCTCTATGTGTGCAGAACAGAACACCTCACAAGATATTGGATAACAAGACACTAGAAGAGATCTTCTCTAGTAAGAAACCTAAAGTCATCCATCTCAGAATATTTGGTTGTCCAATATATACACATATTCCAAAGGAAAAGAGGACTAAGCTAGATCCTTCAGGAAAGAAGGGCATTTTTGTGGGGTACAGTGAAAACTCAAAGGCTTACATAATATACTTTCCAGGGTTCAAGAAGATTGATGTCAATAGGGATGTAACATTCAATGAGGACTCAGCCTACATCAAATCAAGGAAGACACCTGCTGAAGATCATGAAGAACCAAAGGAATCCAGATTTCAAGATACCACTATGAATGAAGCAATTCCAGAAGCAACACGTGAAATTGAAGATCCACAAGAACCTATAGATGCACCCCGTGAGAAGAACTCTCACAAGAGGAAACCTGCATGGGCTAGAGAGCTCATCCAAGATGTAGAAAGATATGGTATTCGAGAAGAGGAACACAGAAAAAGGAAAAGGACAAGGTCACACACTAGCTATGTTTCCTTGCTCTGTGACATTATGAACAAAGAACCTTCCAGTTATGAAGAGGCAGCAGAAAAGAAATAATGGAAGGATGCCATGGTCGAAGAGTATCAATCTATCATGAAGAATGATGTTTGGGATGTGGTTCCTAGACCTCAAGGGAAGTCTGTTGTGACTTCCAAGTGGATCTATAAGATCAAGCATGCTGTAGATGGTAGCATAGAGAAATACAAGGCAAGGTTTGTAGCTCATGGCTTCTCTCAGAAAGAGGGAATAGACTATGAAGAGACTTTTGCTCTAGTAGCCAGATACACTTCCATCAGAACAGTACTTGCTCTGGTTGCAGTGATGAAGTGGAAGATACACCAGATGGATGTCAAGACAACTTTCTTGAATGGTGTAGTCAAAGAGGAAGTGTATGTGGAGTAGCCACTTGGTTTTGAGACACATGACAGGGAGTCATATGTGTGCAGGTTGAAGAAAGCCTTGTATGGATTGAAGCAAGCTCCTAGGACTTGGTATGGTAGGATGGACAGTTTTCTATCCAGTTTGGGATTTACCAAGAGTAAAGCAGATTCCAACCTCTACTACAAGGTTGAGGAAGACAATCCTGTGATACTACTCCTATATGTGGATGACCTGTTTGTTACAGGAGAGGATGGGTTGATTGCCAACACCAAGAGGAAGCTTGTAGCCGAGTTCAAGATGAAGGACTTGGGGATGATGCACTATTTTCTAGGCATGGAGGTGAGGCAGAGTGCAGATGGGATCTTCCTTGGACAAAGGAAGTATGCAGTAGAGATCCTGAAGAGGTTCGGGATGATGGACTGTAAGGACATGGCCACACCTATGGCATCGAACCTGAAGCTTCTGTGTGATGCTTCATCTGAGCCGGTTGATGTCACGGTGTATCGTCAGATGATTGGGTCCTTGATGTACCTGATGAACACAAGACCAGATATTTGCTTTGCTGTGAACACATTGAGTCAATTCCTGACGGATCCGAGAAGTGCTCACATGGTTGCTGTAAAGCATATTCTGAGGTACCTGAAGGGTACGGTTGATTATGGGCTCAATATGATGCGAATCAAAAGTTTAACCTATAGGGTTATGTTGATTCAGATTGGGCAAGCAGTGCTGCAGATAGGAAGAGCACTTCGGGGGTGCTGCTTCAGTATGGGATTAGGTGTGATCTCTTGGTTTAGCAGGAAGCAGTTCTGCGTAGCACTGAGTACAGCCGAAGCAGAGTATGTTGCAGCTTGTTCGGCTAGTTGTGAGGCAGTATGGATGAGGAAGCTGATGTCTGAGTTATTTGATCTCCCGTTGGATACTACTGGTATCTATTGTGACAACCAGAGTTGTGTAAAGCTGTCTGAGAACCCAGTGTTCCATGACAGGTCATAGCACATTGAGATCAAATATCACTATATCAGGGATATGGTGCAGAGAGGAGCAGTGAATCTCCTGTATGTTCCGACGGATGAGCAGGTTGCAGATGTGTTGAAGAAACCACTAGCCAGAGTGAAGTTTGAGTAATTCAGAGGGAGGCTTGGTGTTCTTCAGATTGAAGATACTTCGAGGAAGAAGTGATGGGACACATTTGCAGGAGCCATTCCAAGAATGGTGAGAGGAGGATCCTTCCCATGGCTGTGGATGTAAGCGTTGTGTGATGAGCATCAGGATGATGCTCCAGTTACTGCTCTGTATGATCAGTTGGATCATGTATATGTATATGCATCAGTTGGATGCTTTGTATGTATCAGGTGGATACATTGTATGATCAGGTGGATCATGTATTTGTGTGTGTATCAGGTGGATCATGTATGATGATATGTATCAAGTAGATACTTGGTATGCATTGGGTAGATGCATTGTATGATCAGGATGATCATGGATGATGAGCTTCAGGATGTTGATACAGATGACATGCATCAGGACGATGCAGTGACGATGATCAGGTTGATCATGGATGATGAGTATTAGGACGATGCTACGGACGACATGCATCAGGACGATGCAGTGATGATGATCAAGATGATCATGTATGATGAGTTCCGAAGACACAGAAGCACATACGCTTTTCAGACATGGTGTAGATGTGTTCTCCCATGGTCGTGATGTAATTGCTGAGCCATTCTTTACAAGGTGTAGATGTGTTCTCCCACGGTAAAGATGTAAGGGCTAAAGCCATTCTTTACAAGGTGTAGATGTGTTCTCCCACGGTAAAGATGTAAGGGCTAAAGCCATTCTTCACAAGGTGTAGATGTGTTCTCCCACGGTGAAGATGTAAGGGCTGGGGCCATTTGAGCATGGTTGAAGTTTGTCTTCCCATGGCTGCAATATAAGTGTTGTGCCATTCCTAGCATGGTTGAAGTGTGTCTTCCCATGGCTATGGATATAAGTGTGGTGCCATTCTCGCATGGTTGAAGTGTGTCTTCCCATGGCGCAGATATAAGTGTTGAGCCGTTCACGGATGGTTGAAGTGTGTCTTCCCATGCCAGTGAGTGTAAGTGTTGTGTGATGTGCATCTGGGTTGTGCTTCGTGAACGATGTTATGATCAGTATGATCATGAGTATCAGGATGATACTCTATGGCCGTGGACAGGTTGTGTAGTGGCATGTAAAAGATCCTAGGAGATCCGATAGGTTGAGCTGTGTGCTCGTAATCAGTCTTGGCATGCTCTTTCGAGGTTTTGTTGACTCACGTAATAAGTCCTGAGGATTCCACAGTATGGCCAGTGATAATGAAGACCTACAGGTGGTGGGCCTACATCCAACATGAAAAAGGGATGGCTCTGTAGAACTTCCTATGACGAGCAGATTTCAGAGATAGCCCAGTGATCGAGATGTCGAGTACAGCAGCTGTGATGATGATGATGCTCCGTGATCCAGTGATGATGATCCAGATCCAGAATTGAAGACTTGCGCCAATATGTATTAATGACCTGTGATGAAAGAATACATTCCTAGTTAAGAGGGAGTGTTGATGTATTTGTAACTTCGGAATATATTCTTCTATGTATTACAATTGTACTTTATTGTATATCCCACAGAGATGTATTATTCCTCTGATTGGAAGTGTAGTCATTTGTATTTGTAAGTGTCATCATGTGCATCGACAAGTGTCGTCATTTGTATTGATGGGTTATTAGACCACCTGTGTGGGGTCGGCCCTGGTTAGCACATGTGGTTGGGTTATTAGGCTTGATTAGCAAGTCGCCCCCAGTGGATTATTGGCAAGTCAAGTCAGTGTATAAATAGAGAGGTTGTGTCTCTCATTTAGATCATTCACTCACTTCTCAAGCTTGCATAGCTAAGAGAGAAATTGGCGCACTAGTGGAGGAGGAGGAGCATCGTCTAGAGACATCTTATTGGGTTTGATCATTGTGATCTTGTATTGGGGCTTATCTTATCTCTGAGGAATTTGCGGGGTTTTTCATCTTCTTGGTTTTCCCCGGTGAAACTCTGTGTCTCTTGTGTGATTGTTTTTGTGTCTAAGATTGATATGCTGTACATGTTATTCTCTTAGAGATCCTTATGATAATGGAATGAAATTATTGAAAAATTAAAAATAAGTTCATGGCTTTAAAAATCTTAGTAATGATTGTTATGAATATCATAATAGGGTCTTGAACATCTCTAGGTCTTGGAAGACTCACTATTAGTTTATACTTATTGAACAATAAAATATTGGTTTAAAATAGCATGTTCTAACGTTATTATATCTTTTAATCCATATCAAGAGTTGAATTTGAAGAGAGTCACATAGCTGGTCATGCAAAGAGTTGGTGGAGACCATGTATTGTATTCTAATTTTAAGATTAAAACTTTTTATTATAGATATCATAATTTTGTAATGGATTATTCTTCGACTATTTTATATGAACTTGTAAATATCTACTTATGTAAAAGATGTAAATATTTATATATACAAAGCATTTTGAATAACAATTTTTTGATATTAATTTTTTAAGTTTTTTCAATATAATAGTATTTATTATTTAATTTTAAATTCTTAAAGGCGGGGACTAAGCTCCGTGGAGCTCTTGTTTTTCATATGTTAAACAAAACATGAATAAAGAAGAATTAAGTTTGATAGTTTTTAAATATTTACATTGATCTATTTCCATTTTTTACAAAATGTTTTATATTCTATTAATAAAGAGAATTTGTCTTTTAAAAAAACCATAAGGTAGCCACCACAAGCTAGAGCTAATAAAAAAATTAGCTAGTCAAAATCAATTACATGGGCCCATTAAAACTTAATTGTTATAAATCGTCACATCATCTAAATAAAAAAGTAATAAACATAGTAACGGTTAATTGGCCTAAGTGCATTGTCATATCATGATGGAGTGGGACTTGTGCCTAGAGAAGGGTCTTTTTCCTTAGGATCAGGAGGGCCCCATCCTTTAGTTGTGGACCCGAGATCCAACACCACATGCCCTCATCCATCAATGTCCTACTTGACCTCTTCAAGACACTTTGGCTCTAAAATGGCCAAAGAAAGTTACAATGAGGAAGTTTTCAAATCAAGAAGAGTTGGACCTTTTCCTAGAGGTCAACTTTACCTTCTTTCTTGGGACACTCGCATAGCTTAGCTTACCCTTCATTGGTGTTGATGGTTATTGGAAGCCCAAGAATGAGAAAAGTGGGAAGGTAAATCCTTTAGAGAGAACTCTACTCATGTTACAAGGAACACTAGTCCAATATCCCATCAACTCATACAGTTGAGCTACTTCCATCTCCACTTTAAGCATCTAAACTTGGATCAACAAAAATAGGTGGGCACATATTAGAGGACCTTCCTACCAAGTAAATTATGTGTTGTGTGTCTGTGAAAAGACATACATTCCTAGTTTTCCAAAGTTGATATAAGATGTCAACTTTAATTCAGTGTGGAAATCAATAGGCCATGGGAGAGAATCTCCTAATAGAGAAACCTTCCAAGTAATTTGGGTTTGGGTTAAGGAATGTCATAGTTTAAATGCCCACTCTGAAGTTGATTGAACATATTTACAAAACTAGAATAGATTCTTTGGCATTTCATTATTTTCACAGAAGGTGTTAGGATGAACAACTCCCAAATACTACAAGTGTTTCCCCAGGGTTACACCTACATGAAGTGAGGAACGAATAAAACGAGTTTTTTTAGGTTCAAGGTGCCACTTCCATATGGATTTTATGTTAAATTACACATGTTGCTCTTTAGATGTTCTCCTTCAACCATGATGCTTCCAATGAATCTGTTTCACCTTAATTCCTATGCAAATCGCAATGATGAAGAGGACACATGGTTGATGGCACATTAGAGAAGCCTCTTAAGATGAGTGGTGGCTTATAGGCATTTGGTGGTTAAGGTGGATGCATGCTCATAGCATGCATCCACATCTTTAGCAATTAAATATTTGGATGTGTTTTCTATCTCTAGTTTAGACAACCAATTTTAGAAAAGCACATGGCTAGTATGCATCTGCATCTTTAGAAATTCCATATTTGGATGTGCTTTTTCATCTCTATTTTAGACACAACTAATTTTAGAAAATCACATGGCTTAGAGGAATTCCAAATTTAGATAGGGCTCAAGTTCCAAGGAGGTAGGTGCATGCATGTAGTGAACTACTTGTGGGTGCTCTATTATAGCCAACTCATCCATACATGTTGGCCACATTGTTCTAAGAAGATTAGGGTTAGGGATTACCTATTCTAAGCTAATCACACCACAAGTATGTCGACGTGTGATGCTAGATTGTAGGGATGAAAGATGTATTTAGTGTTATAGAAATTTATCGACTAAATGAATCCTCAAATTTCACTCTGTGAAAGGGTAGGCCTCAAATGTTATTGGAGAAGGTTGATCCATGGACCATTGTTGAGAGAAAGGATACAATTCTCACTAATGTCCAACAACGTGTCGAGCATAAAAATAAGCTTGCTAAGGAAAAGAGGATCATACACGATTTCATGAAGGACCACTCGATCCCTCATATCCCAGGTAAATTAACACAAGATGTGTACGAGGAATTGACCTCTGTTTATTGGATTGCGGATGTCTCCCCCAAGATACTCCTAAAAAACTAACTCACCAATACTCACATGACTGACACAGACATAATGGCTAACTACTCAATGAAGATCTTCGAGCCTATATATCAACTCTTTGCTATTGGATAAAAGGTCAGGAATGAGGAATTGGTGCACATCCCACTAAAAATGTTCTCAATGCCTTGTGAGCCTTTTGTGCAGGGTGTCTATGCTCATGAGACCCTGCCCACCTTTCAAAAGATTTGGGATGATTTCATCCAAGAGAAGAGAAGGCATGAGATAGTTGAAACAAGAGTGGAGGAGATCCAAAACCTATCCCTCATCGTGAAGGTGAGGAAAGAGGTAAAAAAGGAAGACCTAAGTGGGGTTAGCAAGGTAAGAAGGAAGAATCAAGTTCTTAAAATCAAGGGAAGAAATTCCTAAATCTCATGTGAAGTGTTTCAAGTGCCACAAGATGTGCCACTATGCATCTCAATGCCTTGAGAAGAAGAAATCAAAGTATCAAAAAGAGTAGTGTGAAGGAATTGTAAAGACTTCAACCAAAGTGGATAAGTTAGCATCCAGGGTTGACATAGGTTTCTCCATCGTATCATGCTTTTCCACTAACACCATTTTTTGTGTACAATGGTATGTTGATAGTGGAGCACCCAAACACATGAACTTCAACAAAAAAAAATTATGTAAGATTCTAGAATGAGAGGATGGCATGCAAGTGGAGTTGGGATATGATGTCATTTAATCAATTACCAAAATGGACTGTTTCTCCTTCTACATGCCTTTAGGTGATGTTCTAAAGTTGCATGATGTCGTGCATGTTCCTAGTTTGAAAAAGAACCTTTTTTTTCAATTTCTTTCATAACATAGTCTCTAATATCGCCTATATTTACATAAAATATGTTTTTTAATCATAATATTCGCCAAAATTTACTTGTTTCAGTAGTAAATTCTAGGTTTCATATTTAATATTTGCCTAACTATCTATATATATGTTTTTTTCAAACCAAAATAATCGCCTAGAATACTACACTAGTGTAATATTATAATCCTTAAAATTTACCCTGTTAATTTCTCTTTCTCTATAAATGAGACTCAAGGTGTTCCACTAGGATGGTTAGACAGTGAAAGTTTTGAGCTTATTGCATTATGATTTTTTCTGTCAATTAATAGAGAGTCATGCAATTAAGTGTTGTAAACTAAGCTTCTTGTTTCATTTTTTAGATTAATATGTTTGTAGATCTAGCATTCCTTTATCTGATGTTTTGATAGATGATTAATTAGAGATTGATTCCTAGATTAGGGTTTTCTTTAGGAGTGTAGATATGCTTACCATGCCCTAGGATTTTTAACATGTTAATTGGCAAAGACGTGTCTTCTCCTTAAACTCGATTCTCCAAACTTTGTTGATTTCGGCCTCCAGTATAGGTTTCTTTGATAGCCACTTATACCATTTGCAGGGTTGAACTTCATAAATATCTTCCTTTGGTTCCATCTCTAGTGTCTCCACCAGGGTTGGGGCCTTAGAGGGCATAAATTGAGAAAGAGGTTATCGTGGATCAATTCCCAAACTTTTTCAATGATACTCTTATCCAGATTTCCAAGCTTGAAATATGTGTTTAGGTCCCCCCAGTAGTTCCAATATCTAGATGGGGCATCATAGATGTTGGTAGGCACTACAATGATTTTTTGAACAACATCTTGGCTGAAAACTAGGGGTCTTTAGCTACATGTTTCCCTTTCTAGAGTATTACTTGGGACCACTAGACATAGTGTTCAATAAAGGAGAACCTAGATCTAAATGAATCATTTTTCCACATCACCTTGTGCATGATGGTCTCCCAAGCATTCCATATGCTTGTGCGAACAAAGGTTTATCAATGGACAAGGACCAGAGTAGTCAACAACATTTGGAGATTAAGGTTTCTCTAGATCTTTTGAACACAAAGATCTCCTTAGGTAATGCAATTACACAACCAAAATTCGCAAGCTTCCTTACCTTCCACTGCTCTAACAATCCATTTGATGCATAATGCTTGGGCTTGTGTTTGGCCAGAATACCCATAACCTTGTTAATAGAAAATTTTCCCCTCAGAAGATTTAATGTCAGAACACTTTTGATGCCAAAGGGGTCGAGACTCAAGGCATTTCGATATTTTTAAGGAATACTTAGTGCTTTATTTCCAATGTTTTAGATCACCTTTTAGACCGCCAAATCAACACATTATGGAACAAAGTTCTAGGTGATTTTTCCAGCAGATATGAAGGCATATTTTAGCATGTCTTTGATATTTTTGGAAAGCTAATGCTTGATACCCATTCTGAGGAATCTATAACAACCATTTTTTTCCAAAATTATATGATAATTTCTAGTAGCATTCTGGCACATCTGTTGAGGCAAAATTCGTACCTAGATTTATTGTTCAGACACTAGAAAAAGGAGCTACAACGGATTTGTATGTCACCTTGAGAAATGTTCCAAACCTATGAGACATAATAACAAAATTTGTCACCTAAAACTGTGCACTCATTCAACCTATATTACCTTGGGAAATGTTCCACACTAGAGATTATGACGTTCTGGTGTTATAATATTTTTAGACATGTCAGTGGGAAGTGTTTCCCCCTAACATGTAAGGGTGACTTGATGATTGATGCCTTTGTGATTTTGATCACATCTATATGTTCCATAGATGAGATATATGGTTTTCCCATGGATATTTGTCAGAGACACTTCCATCTTTCTCAAGTCACCATGTTATGTGCCAAAGATAGATGAGGACATTTCAAATAATGTCAGTGCTATGACCTATGCTATACTTGTTGACACATGGGGATTTCCCTCCTGTATGTGGGACATGACCATGAGGGGCCAATGGTGTTGCTCTATAGTGGTTGATATACTTTAATATGTTGTTTCATAGGTAAGGATGTATCATGGTGTGGTCATAATTTCCTTTAGATAAGTGTGTCTCCTTGTGAGTCAAGTGTATCCCTAGGGATTTAAGTAGGTGTAACACTCATTTCATGTCATTTCAAACATTTTTCCTAGCCATGTCATTCCATTAGCCATTTCATTCATTTTATTCATGCCCACTTTTCATTATTGACTTATCATATGGTATGTTCTAAGGTCCCAATACTATTCCCATGTCTGAATTCCTAAATCAAATTAAAAGAGTCAAAGTACTCTAAGGTTGATGTAGTTAAATGATAAATGTTATATATGTGAGCAATACCCCCTTGCAAAAAATCCAAGTTCCCTATGTCCCGAGTTATGAAAAGGATAATAAAAAGTAAATAAAATAAATTAAGGGATAGCAAAAAAAGGCGCAAAGAAAGGTTAACTCAAGAAAAAGCGCTCTCTTTAAAGGCACACATGTGGAAGAAAAATATAAAACCCCTGGCTCTTGAAGACAAAGGGATAGACCTAATGCTCAATCACATTTCTATGATGGGAAATTCACAAAAAAATTCTCCCTAGCACCACATTCACTTCATCACCCTCACCTCACTTAGAAACTTAGGAAATGCACCTTGTCTTAAGGGTTTGACATGTAATAAGGGTTAAATTATGGTCACACCATGGTGATTCTAAGGTTAATGGAATAATTAATTAAAAGGTCGTTGAGTTATTAGAAACATGCACTTTCTCACCTTTTCATGTGTATTTTTACATATTTGATGATATTTCCCTAAGTCATACATTGTTGGGACCTCCTAGAGCTAACATCTAAGATATTTCCATAGTCTAACACTTGGATTGGATTGTAATATGTACTGATGATGTATAATCTCCTTATGATGAACACCCTCCGTGTACACACATTTGAAAGCAAACGTGGTAACTTTTGGCATTTTTTATGGGACATTTTCATTTGGAGAGGAAACATAGTTTCAGGAGCAGTTATCTTTTGGCAAAGTACCCATAATTATGTCATCTCAATGCCACTAGATACAAAGTGGCTGCGGGGATTTCCCAAAAGTGGTTATAATACAAAATATGATAAATATTTAGGAAGTTAGTATTTTTCAGAACTATCATTTAAAGGGTCGCACCATATTGTTTCCTTGCATGCTTTTTGGAGCCTTTTTATGGAGAGCACTCACATTATTTGAGGAATAAATCCACCTTTTCAGGCCTTTTTATTGGAGCACTACGTTTGGAGAGCTCTTGGAGGCTAGGTTTGACTTCATGTCATCATTCACCCTCATTTGATGGATACACCCTTTCTTGGGCTAGTTGGATATGGTTTTGGTATTTTGAACAAGTCATGAGGAGGCTTTATTATTTTTCTATTAAGGAATCAGGTAGTCTCTCTTCCTATATAAGAGACCCTTTCCCATCGTAAAACTTGTGGAGAAATATCTCTTTTGGATTTATGCTTGGTTATTGCGGTGAATGCTTACATATGATTGATGTCAGCACCAATGTTATCAAAAGTGGACTGGTCACCGAACTAATGGACCCTAAAAATTTGAAATCGGTCAGAACCAGAAAAATATGGTCGGCAAAAATGCAATATATATATATATATATCCAGACTATTAGACACAATAATGGAAAGTTATCTCATGTATATAACAAGTGAGGGTGCTTATAACCAAAAGAACACCTATTGCAATTCATATATGAACCAAAATACATAAAAAAAAAAAATGAGGCTTTACATGACCCGTAGAGTCCAAAGTACAAATATAAGCATAGTAGTCATGTAATTGCTAATTTACAGATAACTAGAGCTTAGAGTCTGCAACAAAGATAAATATGAAATAAATTATAAATACTCAACATTAATAAATAATAATAATTAGTTAATAAACACTAGTAACTAAATAAGACTAAGGGATAAAACCCTTCGTGAACAGTCACCAAGGTGCCTTTAGGATTTATATATATATGTCACTCTCATTGTATTTTAATCATATATATATATATATATGGATTATTGTTGGCCATCCTATTTATTTTGGATATTTATTGATTGAACCAAATTGGTTCACTTCATTGGTATAAGAGCTTTATGTCAATCTGGTCTTTGACCACCATTTATCAGATCTTGTATGAACCAGAGATTGGCCACCCATTTCCCATTCTTTCAAAGCTTCTCTGAACTCCAAATCTTTAACCACAATTGGCCTTTGACCATTCAAATTTTCATTGAAGAAATAATCATTCTACTGCAAGTTTAAAGAAAGAAACCATAAATCAAGAAAAAATATTTTACAAAAAGAGAATTAGAAAAGAAAAAATTGAACCCTAGAATTTCCCTATATCTATAGCACAATAATCTGACATCATTGGATGGTCATCATAGCCGATGAATCACCGTGTAGGATAAAAGACAACAAAACATCCCGCTTTTTCGGCGGTTTTGGGATAAAAACCGGTTAAAATTTTTGCTAAAAATTGCTATTTTCACATTTTTGAGATTTTAGTAATTGGGATTACCTGTTCTAAACTAATTACCCAATTTTAAAATTACTATAAAAGAAAAAATAAATTCCCATAACAATTTTTGGAAAACAAGAGTCGTACTCCATCGGGGTTCGTAGACATCTTACATACATTGAGTCGTTGTTTCGCTCAATGGATCGTCGTTCAAGTAGCCATACTTACCCATGTGATAAGTTGAAGGGGCGCTCACTAATAAGGAAAAGTCGTTACCCATAAGATCAAGGGTTAATTAAAAGTGCATTAAACGTGGGAAAAAATTACATACACTATAATATGATCTTAATAAGGAACTATTTAAAGAAAGACATTAGCATTTATCTTTATTCATATGAGAAGGAAAATCATATTAATATTGACTTGGCCAATTAATTATTGATTATAGAATTTAGTATAATTGAAAAGAAAAGTTTTTATGATGATAGATATGAAACTCAGGATTGATAATTAAACATAGAAAACTAAGGACTTACAATTAAAGATGGATCATTATAAATTCATATCTGAATTCAATGTTACAACTATGTCTAAAGAAGGTGTTGACATAATTATGGATTCATCTTAGCTAGAATCTTTGGGAACTTTCATCTTAAATATGAAGAAGAAAATTTTGTCCTTCTCCTATAAGAAGAAGATAACATTGCAAGATGTTAGAATGAAGTCAAATTCAGAAGCTCCATCACCATATGACCTTAAAGATATCTCATAAATGATCCTACAAGACAATCAAAAGTCAGTATAAAATATCGAAAAAAAAAAGATGAAAAGGTCATCGTTGATAAAAACAGAAACTTCTTGCCTTAAGAATCATAGTTAAAACTTGATCTCAATTAAGAAGTTAAAAAATGACAAAAAGTTGCTATAAAACAAGTTAGACCAACTCACTAAAAAGAAACCATTGATTAATAAAGAAATAATGACCGAACCTATGGAACTAGAGGAGTCTTCAAACATAAAAACCGAATTCGTGGACAAAGGAACAATATAGATCCAACCAACATCACAACTCATAAAAATGCAAATCTAATTAAGTAAGGATATCTTCAGATATCGAAGTACAAACAATGTAAAATCCAGGTGCACCCACCAATAGTATTTAGTGATCAACAAAGTGACTTGGGCATATGAAGAGGATTCAATACCAAAAGTGAATCGGGAAGACACTACAAGTATGAGGAATAATAGTGCTACAAAGACGCCTTATCAACACTCTAATCACATAAGTTGTCTCTTCAACCAATTAGGCAAACAACATCATTCTAAACAATCACAAATGGTTTATATTCCAAAGAATATGAATACGAAATTGGTTGGACCATGCCAAGGTAAAAGTCATCTTGGGAATCAAAATACATTAGGTTTTGTCCAAGGAAACCATGAATGCCCGATTCCACAAAAAATCAAATAGGGGTGGCCTGATCCAAGAACAGTAAAACAATTTTGTTTGATGCTTCACAAATCATATTGTCTTATTCTAGCAAGCCTTCACAACTACTAGCACAAAAGATCATGAAAAGACATTATGAGAAAGAACAAGGGATAAGTATTCCGGAAACGAATCATGCTTTGAGGACAAAGCATTTGTAAGGGGATGGCAATGTAACAAACATAAATATTAAATAAATCATAAATACTCAACGTTAATAAATAATAATAATTAATTAATAAACACTAGTATCTAAAGATGACTAAGGGATGAAACCCTTTGTTAATAGTCACCAAGGTGCCTTTAGGATATATACATATATATATGGCACTCTCATTGTATTGTAACCAACATAGATCCATCTTAAATCCGGCTCTATCAAACACCAAGAGGGATCCAATTTCTTGTGTAATTTTTTTTATCTTAAATGTTTTACACATTAAGAAAAAAGTTACACCTCAAGATATTTCATCTAAGTTTAAGATGAAATCAATATAATTTTTTTTTAAGATGACAACATTTGTATTTTTTATTTTAATGGGAATGTCCTCTTACATAACGTTACACCACGTTACACGTTACAAAATCTCCCCCATACTGGGCTGTAGAGCACCTCGCTACTCTCGGTGCAATCATATATATATATATATATATATATATATATATATATATATATATATTATTGTCCTTCATGGATTATAGTTGGCTATCCTATTTATTTTGGATATATACAAATTGAACTAGATTGGTTCACTTTAGAGTCTACAATATAACCTTCTAATCATATGTTAGAATCATTTGAATTTGCATTCCCCACATCCTCATTATCAACATACTCTGAACCAAGATTCCGACTAGATTCCTGTGGATGTGGGTCAAAGTCCATCCAAGATAGGCCTTCATTGTCAAATGCTATTGGAGTCTCCACAACCCACTTTGATGAGGGATCAATACCATCCACTCAAATGAGGGATCAATACCATCCACTTAAATGAGGGATCACTGTTATCCCAAGGAGTCCAAACCAACAACACCAACTCAATAAATTAGAAAAAAACTCATCTCAATAACTCAAAAAAAACATTAGCTTAAAAACTCCAAATCTTTGAAGTGTATCAGACAAAAGAAAGGTGGGAAGCTCTTTAAATAACAATGTTAAGGGTTTAGGGTTCATTTTAGGGTTTTAGATTACCTTTTTTTTTTCTAAAGTTTCATTAGAAAAATTGTGGTCCCACCATCCATGTGTCCTATACGGGCCCACGAGAAACTGATCGGTTCAATACACAATCGGCAATTTCCAGTTTGCGGTATTGATTTGGACCAACTCAGGGTGTAAACTGATTGAATCAGTCGATTTCGGCAAAACCGGTCCAATTCCAATAACACTATTTGGTGCAGCTTTGTTTGCCCTCTCCTAGGGAAAATATGGGGCACAATTCCCAGCCATGTTCTTCAAAATTCAATGTTGTTTTTTGTGAAGATTTGGGGTAGCAAAGGGTTGTTGTTTCTGTAGGTTTTCGATAACATTGTACTCCCTCTCCTAGGGTATAGTTTGAGCACTTCTTGCAGAGATATTTCCATCTATGTAATTCTTTTATTCTTGTTGATTTATATAATTTTGGGGGGATTTTAATAATGGATTTTATGCTAAGAAATTTATGCAACTAAATTTTTCTCAAGGGTTCATTTTCAAGCTCAAGAATCATTCTTCTTCTTCTTCATTTTCATGTTGGTTTGGATCTAAAGTAGGGTTAGAGAAGCCACAGATCTATTTTCTTGAGGGTTTTCAAGATGATATTGTAGATTTTGATGAGCAGCTCCATGATGGAGACATTTATACACGTCCTATCCCATCTTGGATAGAGAGGGCTTGTGGAAAGGCTTGCCATTCTTGGCAATGATTTGGGAATGTTGATGATTTTGCACATGTTTATGATCTCATGTTCATTTTTGGCCCTATTGTTATGGATATTATAGCATGTGCTCATTTTATGATGAATGTTGTCTTGTCTTGGCCCATCACCAAGTAGAAAGGAAAAATCCATGGTATGGATAAGATGCTTAGGTGGCTTCATTGGATATTTAATTTTACCTAACATGCTCTTTTCATATGCTAGAATAGGTAGATAGGAAAATGAATAATATTTTGCATGAGCATTAGAGTAGGTTGATGTGTTTTTGGCATTGATGGCTTGTGCCTTATAAATCCATTTATAATTTTTTTTTAATGATGAATGATGATAGGACTTGGATGCGATGTGATGTTCAAGGATGTTGAGGTTATCCATCCTACCATTTCATTTCTGGTTTTCTTGCATTTAGGGTCATGGCTAACATGTGCATTTAAGATAATTTGAGGTTCCCATACACTCCCGAGAGGAGCACATGTCCCACATTTGGAGCTAGATATTACTCTCCATTTTGCATGGGTATCCAAATGTGATTTTATCACATTTTCAACAAGGGGTTACATGTTGATGGAGATTTGGATGGCCTAGTATTAATGCTTGTGGAGGCTTTTATTATGGAGAGTTATTAATCCTTGGCATATAGATGACATCATAACACTTTTGGGTATCATCTTTGGTTGAGCACCCTCCTTGTTACTCTCATGTTGTATGTGTGGTGGCATTCTAGTGGCTTATATAATGGGCCATCCCCTTCCCCATGGGTTGGTTATCTATGGTAGGCACTTGTCCTTGATTTGGATGTTCATATTTTTTATTGATGGTCTCCTTGGTCCATGGATTGATGAGTTGGCATAGAGATTGGGGTTTTGTTGTTATGTGGACATTCATTGCTCATATGTTGAGTTCCTTCCCCACTTGATGGAGTATTGCACATATATCTATGTGTTGGTTGATTGTTTGACCCCTTGGTGTATGGAAGCAACCTCTTACACTTGTTGACTTGTTCTACATTCATTGATTTCCCCTTGAAGAGCACTCACCATTTGGAGGGTTGTTTACACACTCATCTAGGCCATTTTTTATGGGAGGTTTTTGAAGGGGCATCCTAGCTTCGAGAGCAATTATATTTTGGCAAAGTATCCATAATTGTTCTATTTCAATGCCATTAGATATAGAGTGGATGTGGGTTTTCCCATAATTGTGCTATCTCAATGCCATTAGTAACTCTCGGTTCTTCATTTAATTCTTAGGCAAAAGCCTTTATTTATACATAAAATATGAGACTCTTGGACTTCAGATTCCAAGAGATCCATTGGAGTCTCTAACTCCTTATATTCCCTAATTGAAAAATGGAGCTATTTATATAATTAATATTTTAAAAAAATCCTGTAGGATTCCAACATTCCCCGGGCCCTTAATCCGAAGGGGTGCTTGTAGGTCTGAGCATGGTTCTAATATTTCAAACATTTATTGTCCAAGTGCTTTGGTAAAGATATATGCAATTTGCTCATTTATGGAACAATGATGTAAATGAACTGCCTTGGCCTCTACACGATGTCGAATCAAATAATACTTTGTGCTGATGTGTTTGGTTCAATCATGGAATCTTGGATTCTTGGCCAACTTGATTGCAGAAGTGTTGTCAATCAAAAGTGGAGTGGAGCTCTCTTGTTTCTCCTGCAAATCTTAAAGTATCTTCCTAAGCCACACAATCTCTTTGGTTGCTTCTGCAACAACTACATATTCCACCTCTGTTGTTGAATCTATTGGAACTAATTATTTGTGTGATCTCCAGGAGACATCTGTTGATCCAAGACTTATCATGTATCCATAAGTTGACACTCATGTTTCTTTGTCACCATCAAAGCCTAAATCAGAGTACCCAATGAGTTTGAATTCATTCACCTTAGAGTACTCGAGTCCAAAGTCTTGAGTTCCTTTCAAGTATCTTAGAACTATTTTTGCTATAGACCAATGTCCTTCACAAGGTTTGTGCGTGAACCGTGAAAGAATGATAACAACATAAGAAATATTTGGTCTGGTGGTGGTAAGGTAGATAAGGATTCCTACAAGCTGTTGGTACTTGGTTGCATCCTCAAATTCTTTTCCTTCACTTGAAGTGAGCTTTAGATTTTGTTCCATTGGAGTTGAGAGTGAGTTGCAGTCTGTCATGCCAAATCTATTCAATAATTCTCCAATATACTTCTTCTGAGAAATGAATATGTACTTAGGATGTTGAGTCACCTCAATTCCTAAGTAGTAGTGAATATGTCCCTGATTAGTCATTTCAAATCCTTTCTTTAAATATTTCTTTATGGATGTTATATAACTTTCATTGTTCCTTGTCATCAAAAGGTCATCTACATATACTACAAGAAACAGAACATATCTTCCAACTTTCTTTACAAACAATTTTTTTTCATCGAGATTATAATGTTTTAAATTCAACTTTAGAATATGCTCGATTAGCTTTTCATACCATGCTCGAGGTGTTTGTTTCAGGACATACAAGGACTTGACAAGTTTGCATACCTTGTGTTCTTGTCCCTTCACAACAAAACCTTCTGGTTGAGACATGAACACATTTTATTTCAGGTCTCCATTCAAGAATGTTGTCTTTACATCCATTTGGTGAACTTTCCATCCATTTTGTGCAACCAAGGAGAGTATAGTACACATGGTGCCCCATTTTGCTGTGGGAGAGAATGTTTCTTCATAGTCAATTCCTTCTTTATGTGCATAGCCTTTCACCACGAGCCTTGGTTTGTGTTTTTCAAGTGAGCCATCTTATTTATATTTGTTCTTGTATACCCACTTGATTCCAATTGGTTTGGTTTTGATTGGAGGGCCAACCAGCTTCCAGGTTCCATTCTTTATGAATGCATCATACTCATTATGCATGGCTTCTTTCCACTCATCATGAGTAGCATCCTCTTCAAAGGAAGTTGGTTCAAAGTTAGCATGTAGAAAGTTAGAGCTGGTTCACTCTAACTTATGTGGCCCAATGCCAATTCCTTCTGCAAATGGTAATACGTACATTATGACTTTTGTTGATGACTATAGAATAATGTGTTGGGTATACTTGTTGAAGACAAAATCTGAAGCATTTCGAACTTTCAAGAAGTTTCATACATGGATAGAAAATCAAGCACAAGCACATATTGGTACATTCCCATCTGATAATGGTAAATAATATACATCTAAGGCATTTGAATACTATCTTTGCAAACATGGAATTACACATCAAACTTCAGTTCCCTACAATCCCCAACAAAACGGTGTAGCGGAAAGGATGAATAGAACCTTAATGAATACAACACGCTCAATGATGTTTCTCAAGAATGTGAAGCTAATGTTTTGGGGTGATGAAGTGATATGTGCATCATATTTGAGAATTAGAAGCCCATCTCATGTTCTTGAAGAAAAGACTCCACATGAAATGTGGTTTGGCCACCTTCCTTCAGTTATGAATCTCAGGGTTTTTAGTTCCACCTGCTATGCCTTAATACCAAAGGAACAAACAAACAAGCTTGGTGCTAGAAGTTGAAAATGCATTTTCTTGGGGTACACATAAAATTCCAAGGCATGTCATCTTTATGATGAGGTAAACAAGAATTTTGTTGTTTCCAGAGATGTTATTTTTCTTGAAACTAATAAAAATGACCAGTCTATTGAAAGATAGCTTGATTGTCTGGAGAGGTTTTCCCATCTAAAGACATATTATGAATTTGATAATGAAATTCCACATCTTGAAGGGGGGATCCCTATATTGGATCAATCTAAGGAATTTCCTTTGAAGCACAACCAACACCCCCTTATGAAGAAAATCATGGAGAAGAAGTTCCTGCCACTTCAACTAAACATGAGACTCAACTGGATGATGTGACTGAGAGGATTGGAAGATTGAACCTTGAAAAGAATGATGCAACACCAGTTGATCAACCTATGCCATGAAGGAAGATTTCGAAATGGGCCACAAAGACACTTGAAAGTGTCCATTCAAATGAAGATGGAAAGACGAGAACAAGAAGCTCAACCAGACTCAAATTTTGATATAAATTCCATTTGATGTAAACTTGACTCTCTTAGTATTTCATTAATAAAAGTTAGTTTTTAAAAATCTTATTTTTAATTATAAAATTCCATAAATACAACTTGGTTAGTTTTTTTATTTATCTTCAATTTAATGATTTGATTTATCATTAAATTTTGATATAAATTCCATTTAACGTAAGAAACTTTCCTAAGTTAAGTGTTTTTATTTATTTTCAAATTAATGTTTTAATTTATTTTCAAATTAATGTTTTTTAATTTATTTTCAAATAATTATATAGGTTCTATGTAGGCCTTTAACTAAGAATGTGTAGTGGAGAAATGTCAAAGGAAAATGCAATGTCAAATCTTGTTAGTCAAATCTTTGGATAGATGAGCAAGGCTTAAACTTAAAATTCCAATCCAACAACAACCCAACTTAACTCTTTATGAAAAGATTTAAGCATAGTACTTTTCATTAAATGCAATAAATAAAATGATGGGATAATTCAAAAGTTCTATGTTATGGGAACTGCATTTCAAGCAAATTTAACAAAGAGATAAAAGTCTTATAAGTGTGAAAACTTAACTATTTTTTTGTAACAAAATATTTTAATTTTTTAAAACAATTAAACACTATAAACATAATTTTAAAGCAGGGACTAGCTACTTTGCAACTATTTCTCTTGTTTGTAAAATATCCATAGAATGTATGGTTGAAGTTTTTCCTTTTTACATGCATGCAAATTTGCGAATTTTGTTAATCAAATTCTTATGTTGTAACTAGTCAATTTAGTTTTATGTTTTAATTATTAACCAACATTAAAATCACTTTATTTGTAAATGTAAAATTACTCACTAATAGACATGCATAAGGTCTAGATTATATTCTATGGACAATAGAAAATTATTCGCTTAACTTTTTAGACTAAGTCTTTTATTGCATTAAAGACGTTCTTATTTTGGTTCACAGTTCATTTAAAAAAAACAATTCTTCTTGACATGACATAAGTTTTTAGAGAGAATTAATGGCTTCATTTGTTAGCAAAGCCTAGTTTCATAAATCCCTAGCTGATTGGAATAATGTTGCTGGATTGGGTTTTATTTCGGAAGATTCTAAAAAAGATGTTCCAAGGATGGAGCAACGCCATAGAGAAATTATGGCTCTTCGAGAAGCAGAGTGGAGAATTAAAAGTCGAGCACCGTGGCTAGATAAAGACCATGATAACACCAAATTTTTTCAAATTTGCAAATAAAAAAAAAATAACAATTCTATCTGGGAAATAAAGAATAACGAAGGGGTTGAAGTCAACAATTTTAAAGATATAGCAGCAAGAATTCAACATTTTCAAAATCTCTTTCAGGCTAGGGATTTTGAAAATGTAGCAGATATGGTAAGTATAGCACAACTCCTTCCCAAAATAGTTGATGACAATGATAATTTGAATTTGATGAAGGAAGTCAGCTTTGAAGAACTAGAAGAGGTTATCCATAGTTTCAAACATGATAAAAGTCCAGGTCCCGATGGGTTTCCTGTTGAATTTTTCAGTGGTTTCTGTGAGATTCTAGGACATGATCTCCTTAGAGTTATTGAGGACTCAAGGAAGGAAGGAAAAATTATGGCAGCCTTTAATGCTACTTTCATGGCTTTAATTCTGAAAACCGATAATCTAGATCCTTTTAATGATTTTTGACCAATTTCTCTTTGTAACTCAATCTACAAGATAATCTCTAAGATTATAGCGAGAAGAATCAAGCCATTTTTAGCTGAAGGGGTCTCTTAAGAGCAATTTGGATTTTTGCCTGGTAGATAGATCCATGACGCAATAAGATTGGCACAAGAAGGGTTACATTCCATAAGAACCAAGAAACTGAAACTGAAGGTTGTGATCATCAAAATAGATTTGGCAAAAGCTTATGATCGAGTAAGTTGGGCTTACTCGCTTACTTAAAAATGGCAATGGTACAACTCGGATTCTTTGAAGATTTCATTCGATGGGTAATGGCTTGTATTTCCTCGGTATCTCTCTCGATCCTAGTTAATGGTTCAGCCTCATCTTTTTTCAGACCAACCCGAGGCATTCGACAAGGTTGCCCTTTTGCACCACTCTTGTTTCTTCTAGTGGCGGAGGGTTTAAGCAGATCTTTAAAGGAAGCTAAACTAAGAGGAAGATTTAAAGGTGTCAATATAGCTGGAAATTTCATGCTTTCTCATATCTTGTTTGTTGACGATGTTCTAATTTTCTGTGAAGGAACTTGCAGAGATTTAGAGAACCTAGCTAGTATTTTAAAACTTTTCTGCTCAGCTACAAGTATGGAAGTAAATGTGAACAAGTCCTTGATGGAAGAGGAAGGAGTAGAAGAGGAGATCAAGCTTTTAATGAATAGACTTTTTAACTTTTTAAACTTTGAACTTGATCAAGGATTATGCTACCTGGATTTCATACTCAAACCAGTTTCTTATCTCAAGAAAAACTGGGTTTGGCTTATCTCCAAATGTGAAAAAAGGATTTCCAATTGGTCTTTCCGTTGTCTATCCAAAGCAGGAAGACTAGTTCTTGTTAAAGCAGTGATTGAGGTAATGCCTATCTATTGGATAACTTTGTCTTGGGTACCCCGAGGAACACTTGAAGAAATTAGGAGATTTATGTTCCAATTTTTCTAGGCAGGAAAATCAAAGCAAAAAGGATCGGTATGGATAAAGTGGAAAGCGTTGGCATTACCTAAATTCTTAGGTGGATGGGGTATAAAGGTCCTTTCATTTTTTGCAAAATCCCCAGCTGTTAAATCAGTGTGGAGACTGATCTCAAGCACTGGTCTTTGGAAAGAATTGATTTTACAGAAATACATTCATCCTATGACCATTTTAGAATGGATTAGGAATCCTCAGAAATCCAAAAGGAATGTCTATGTCTGCTGGAAAGCAGCGATCCTTGCATTCGATGTTATTGGAAATGGCCTTACATGGAAAATTGGCAACGGGAGAAGCATAAGGATGGGAGAAGACTCCTGGGTAGGAAGTGAAAATGTTCACCTCCTACCCTTCAGAATGATAATGCAGCTGATATTTAAAGGTATCATTACTTTAAACCAAATAAAGAATAGTGAAGAATCATTTTTTTTAAAAGAAGGTTGGAAGAATGCAAATTTATTAGGATTCAGAGATGAAGAAGAAATCAAGTGGATTTCATATACAAATCAATTCTTGTCCTGCAATATTCGACTCAAACAGAAAGATAATTTGGTCTGGGAAATAATCCTCATGGTGAGTATACCGTCCCAAGCTGGGATATTTAACCTTGATAACCCAAACCCAGAATGAGGATCAAGCCTGGTGGTGGAGAAGAATCTGGAAATTCAATTGTCCTCCCAAATAAAAACTCCTCATGTGGTTTTTTCTGATGAATAAAGCACTCACCTGGGACAAAATACAAAGAAGGAATGTTGAAGGCCCTGGGAGATGTATTCTTTGTAAAAATGCTGAAGAAACCAACCTACATCTTTCAGATGACTGCCCTTTTGTTAAACAAGTCTGGAAGATTACAGGTTCTCTGCTAAAACAAAGGCTTACATGGCATGGGGATTCGGTACAATCCTGTCTCTACAATTGGTCCTCAAATCCTGGATTTAATTCTTATAAAAGTATGCCTCTCATTATAGGCTAGTATGTATGGATCGCCAGAAATAAGTTAATTTTTGAAGATTTAATGACATCTCCAATACGTTGTGCCACACGGAGCATGTTATCCATAATCAACTGTTATCCTCAAACTAATAAGGTGATCAAGAAAAGACAGGTTATACAAGAAGAATTTAGTAAGGAAATTCCTTGGTCATACTTTGATGGAGCATCAATTGCTGAGCAAAGGAAATCAGGAGCAGAAGGAATTTTGTTTCTATCTCAAGAAAAGAAGATCACTTTCAGAGCGAGTCTTGGTGCCAGAACAAATAACAATGCAGAGTTAAACACACTAGGACTGTTACTTTCACTAGCAATTGAAAACAACATACAACACTTACAAGTCTTTGGAGATTCGAAACTAGCTATCGATTGGGTTTCAAAAAATATAAAATGTCTAAACATTTATCTACCACCTTTACTGGAAGAGATATTAAGATTGAAAAATGGCTTCACAAATATATCCTTTGCTCATATTTTCAGAAAACGAAATGAAGAAGCAGGCCTCCTCTCAAAGATGGGACTCGAAATAAGGAAGGGAGACTGGTTTATATATGAAGAACTCAACGGTGTCTCGACAGGTTTTTTTCACCCTCTCCTGAGTGAAGCAGTATTTGTCTTCAGACAGAGAGGCCAGGAGTGGGAAACTACAGGCATAAGTTTATTGTCAATGAAACCTGCTCAAAGGCTCTCTGTTTTTATATTATATGTAGTGCTAAAGCATTAGTAATGTTTTCAGGAAAAAGAAAATTCTATACTCTGTTTTTGTAAACCTCTCTGATGAGCTCTATTGCCTGGAGTGGCAGAGGAACAACTTAGGATGGTGAATGTAAAATCATGAAAACAGATTTTGTGATTTTGTGATGGATGGTGAAGAATGTAAGCTTTTATGAAAATAAAAGATTACGATTTTTTTTCAAGGAAAAAAAAAAAGCCGAGTTTCACTTTCAAGATAGGTTATTTAAAAAAAAAATTAATGGAATTTTTATTTAGTAAAAATATTAAATAATTTAATTTTTTATTTATATTTTATTTAAAAAATTAAAAGAAAAATATTTGTTAAATAAAACTATTATATTAAAACATTTTTAGAAGACAAATATAAACAACTTTACTACTATTTTTTTAAGATTCGAAGATTTATATTAATAGCAGAAAGAGAATATACAAATATTTACAAAAATACTTAGACTTTCCATCATGGTCTTGATATCCAAAAAGCAGAGAAAAGCAAGAACCCGGGTCAGTTTCAAAAGTTTGGAGTCGGGGAGGTCGTTGTGTTCCAATTCATAGTCAAAAGCTAAACTGATAAAACAGAATTAAATCAAAACAAAAAGTACCAGTTAGATATCCTCATGGGTTAGGGGCTGACTGTGACTTGGCTAGGCATGGTTCGGCTGGTTACTTGAGCGTAGAGCAGGTTCCTTCTTGGCCCCAAGGTTGGTCGTCTCTCGGATCTCCACAAACTCTAGCAACTGCTCCATTTTGTTGTTGAAGTTGGCATCCATCGATACCTGGTTCTTGGCTAAATTACGAATGCTCGCTTCCGTATTTTTGAAGCCATTTTCCATTAACTGCACCAAATCCTTAATTTGAGTGGGGCCAGCAGAGGTTTTGCCTGCTTCCTGGATGGTGCTTTTAGTCCATCCTTCGTCCAGGGCCATTCCTAACATGTCTTTCATACCCCAAAAGATGTCTTTCATACCCCCAAAAGAGACTGAGAGTCCTGGTATGCCTCATCTCTGTGGTTCTGGGGGCCAGAGTCCTCAATGATACCTTCCAAACTTGCCTTCATCTCTTCTGGCGTAATATCCCAAGCTTCTTCTTCGCACGGTTCTCCCACCGTTCGATTCTTTCGTGATCCTGCTGGCTTACCGTTCGATTCTTCCGTGATCCTGCTGGCTTACTCTTGAGCCAAAGAAGCCACACAGTTTGTTCAAATCCCTCATGGCTCTTGGCATATGCGACCTTTTTCGAACTAAAAGTTGTGCACCTGCGGGTGGTCTTGGTACGCACCATTAAAACTAGTAGCAGGAAAGACCCAGGCTAAATCAATCAGAGGAAACATATCATCGGGAGCATGCAAAAACGATTAAGGCTACGAGAGACAGGGTGTAACACCTAAAATGGGTAGGAGAGATACCAATTCCAGTTATTCATCCTACCATAATTAGAACTTACCACTTGGTTCCATCTTGGTCATGCCATGATTGGCCTCCTTCTGGATGGATCAACGTATGGGTACGACTGCGATCCTCCCCCTACGACACGACCTTTATGACGCTTCATTTCATGAATGCAATGGAACAATCGACAACAGACATTAAAGCCTCGCCTCTCCAGTCTCCACCTCTTTCCCGCATGCATAATGAGTTGTCATATCCTCGTGCCCCATTAAGATCATCATACCACCCTTCATGGAGTAACTTTACTACTAATTTCACTTCATAAAAATACAATCAATATTTTTTCAATATTTTTAAAATATCTAATAAACATAACCCAATGTTCTAACCAATATTTCTTTATAATCTATCAACTACATGAATATACCCAATATTTCTTTATAATCTATCAACTACATGAATATACCCAATATTTCTTTATAATCTATCAATTGATAAATAACGTGAATAGAATATAATCTAGATCCCATAACCTTATGCATATCTATTTGTTAAGTTTCTTAATAAAATTTATTATTTTAATATATTTTTTTACATTTATTATTAAAATAATAATATTTTACAATTGTTTCTATTAAATTGATAAATACAAATTCAAATATATAATAATTTAATTTTTAAAAAATAATTTTAAAATATACATAACTAATTTAATTTTTAATTATTAAGTTGAATCATCTTTAAAATTTGATAATGATATGAAGTGGCATTTAAAATATCATTTTATCATAAATTCATATATATACATATAAAAAAGTATTAGTTTCAAATACATTATTATTTAAAAATACAATATGATATCATGTACATTATTAATTAAAAAAAAATGTGATATCATGCAATAGTAAAAAAAGACAATATGATATCATGTCCATTATTAAAAAAAAAAATGTGCAATAGTCAAAACAATGTAAAATTAAATTAAAATTAAGATGGTAAAAATAAATTTCAATATGGATTACAATAAAATTGACTTTTTCTCACATAACTGTTTTTTAAATAATATAATGTATATCTTTTATATGGTTTGATGAACACATGAATGTCTACAATAATTTATTAATTTAAGCTATCAATTTATATAGTTTATATATTAATTTAATTATTATAATTAAATTTAAATCTAAAAAATTATCATTTAATTTATTAATTAATTTTATTATAACTAATTAGGCTTCTAACGGTTCGGAGTTCTGTCCGGCTTCTAATGAGGCGGTGGTGGTGGTGGAATCCTGCGAGGGAGCCACCATTTGGTGGTCTCACCACATCGATTATCGTGGCAAGGACGGTCGGATCGAGAGGCAGGATGAAATCACTAAAGGATGCAAATCGCAAAGAGGCTGGGCAAAGATCTCTTCACGAACTTGCCTATGTTAATCTCTACTCTGAACCTTATCGAATCCGAACGGAATCCGTACCAATTCCCTGATTCCCCTTTTCCTCTGTGGATCGGATACTGATACGAAGCCTGGGTGGCCGAATCCAGTAACGTTGATTATTACATTAAATATTTTTTTAAATCATTTTTTTTTTTAATCTAAATTTTTTCAACCACATCTCGACAACTTAGTTTGAGAAAAGCCTTCCATAATCACTATTACCATTAACACCATAGAATTCAAAATGAAAAAAAAATGATAAATATCCAAGTTCTCAAACCACAATGTTAATGTCTTTTAGCATGACCATAAACAAATTGTCAAATTAAATGTTTTTAATTTGTATTAGTTGATGGACTATAATGTTGAAATCATCAATTCTTTGTCTTCACATCCATCATCGTCCTCTCATTAACTAGGGAAATGGACAAATGATGAAATGTGAAACACCATAGTGAGTGAAACATCTATAAATAATTTATCTTTCCTTCGTATCTCATTAACTAGGGAAATGGACAAATGATGAAATGTTCAACACCATAGTGAGTGAAACACCTATACATTAATTTATCTTTCCTTGGTATTTAATCTATACTATTTGGAAAACACAAAGGTTGGAGAATGTCATATCTATTTTAAAAACAAAATTTTAAAAAAAATTATAAATTAATTTATCTCTCTTTGATATTTAATCTATACTACTTGGAAAACACAAAGGTTGGAGAATGCCATGTCTATTTTAAAAACAAAATTTAAAAAAAATTCTTGCCAAATAAATTTTAGGTACATTTTTCCATTTTATTAATTTAGTGCTATGGGCCATTCAGTAACCGTGAACAATAGCGATAAGCACTCTCAAATATATGGTTCAAGCAATAGCGCTCCTTCCACATGAGTATACAAGCGGTATTTATTTTATCCGCCCACATTAGGCAAGCGATAGCAATCATTCCGGATAAGGATAAGCGGTAGCAACCCGATCCGAGTGAAACATCTATAAATTAATTTATCTTTCCTTGGTATCTCATTAACTAGGGAAATGGACAAATGATGAAATGTTCAACACCATAGTAAGTGAAACACCTATAAATTAATTTATCTTTCCTTGGTATTTAATCTATACTATTTGGAAAACACAAAGGTTGGAGAATGTCATATCTATTTTAAAAACAAAATTTTAAAAAAAATTATAAATTAATTTATCTCTCCTTGATATTTAATCTATACTACTTGGAAAACACAAAGGTTGGAGAATGCCATGTCTATTTTAAAAACAAAATTTAAAAAAAATTCTTGCCAAATAAATTTTAGGTACATTTTTCCATTTTATTAATTTAGTGCTATGGGCCATTCAGTAACCGTGAACAATAGCGATAAGCACTCTCAAATATATGGTTCAAGCAATAGCGCTCCTTCCACATGAGTATACAAGCGGTATTTATTTTATCCGCCCACATTAGGCAAGCGATAGCAATCATTCTGGATAAGGATAAGCGGTAGCAACCCGATCCGAGTGAAACATCTATAAATTAATTTATCTTTCCTTGGTATCTCATTAACTAGGGAAATGGACAAATGATGAAATGTTCAACACCATAGTAAGTGAAACACCTATAAATTAATTTATCTTTCCTTGGTATTTAATCTATACTATTTGGAAAACACAAAGGTTGGAGAATGTCATATCTATTTTAAAAACAAAATTTTAAAAAAAATTATAAATTAATTTATCTCTCCTTGATATTTAATCTATACTACTTGGAAAACACAAAGGTTGGAGAATGCCATGTCTATTTTAAAAACAAAATTTAAAAAAAATTCTTGCCAAATAAATTTTAGGTACATTTTTCCATTTTATGGATAATATTTTTTTGTAGGCTATAATATCACATTACTTTTATTCTCTTGAGATGCATTTTGACTATCCCTAAACTAAGTTGCAATGACTAACTGCATGTAGCCCTTGTTAGCTATGGTTACCATATATAAATATACAGTGTGTGAATATAACCCTACTAAGAAAGTGCAAAATTACTTTAGACCAAGTCTCCTTGAAAGCATAAGCGTTCATACAACAAATGTCTTATCTTGGTAAGCATTTTACCGGGGTTAACAACTAATAAGGGATTGGAGTATATAAAATGAGGGAGGCTCATTATTTTATTTTTCCCAAGGAAATGAAAGGTAAGAAACGCAGTGAAGTCAATGCATGTGTATAAAGAGCATTGTTAATTTTAATGTGGTACAACTTGTCTATGTGCCTTTTCCACATACACTAGCATGCAATGGAATTTTTTTCTAGAAGTTCATGGAGCCATAGGCAATAGAAATGGTGCACATAATGGAGTAGTTCTAGGGGAGTAAATGTGTCTTGTTCATGCTTACCCGACTAGTTAGATTTCTCTCATTCATTGCTTGCTCTCACAAAGAATGAGAAAGACAAGGAACGATCGATTGTTGGTTGGATGGGTAGGTGTAAGAACTTTCCTCCATTTTTATTTGCAAGTGAACTCTTAATTGGAGGGGCCTCCCACCCCTATGATTGCTTCTTAGATTTAACCACAAACATCACCTTGTTATGTTCATATTTGTTAGGATATTTAGACACTTAGGAGTTAGTTAAGATCAACTTGTGTAATATATCCGTTAGGGATAGTGTGTTTCTTTAGTATGCATTAGTATGCATTTGTAAATACTTGATCCAACGATCACGATATGTTCCCGACATAGAGTGATCCCGACGACTCAACTTCTCTTAGATCAAACCTAACCTTGATCCGTGGCTTAACACTCGATTGGTCCATGATCTCTATTTAAAGAGCATGGAGGGTCATTGTTTAGTTGATCGATTATGAGAAGCTCATTTGTAACTTTCTTTCTTTGCATAATAAATTGTCCCGTAGAAGCTATTTGGCCAGGGCCGTGGAGTGTTTCCCTCAAGAGGGTTTAAACCACGTCAAAACATCGGTGTGTTGATCTGTGATCTGTTTGTGTGAAGTGGTTGCTCTTGGTGTTCAGTCCTTTGGTAGTACCCTGTGTACCCGAACAATATTGACATCTTGAATCGAATTTTTAGAGTTGCTAAAAGGATTGGACTTTGAGTAGTTTGTCATATGCCCTCTTACACTGGTGTAATTTGGTTGAGAAGAAGCGAAGGTCATGGCATCTAGATTTCCGAAATCATTCTATAAGGGGGTTGAGTTGTGGATATGATACTCCCTAACCCTTGCTTTGGAAGGTTGTAGGGCAAATAGTGTGGTGAATAATAATACTATATCAAATGGAAATAATAAAGAGCAATATTAACATTAACAAAGTCCACTTAATCTTTGAGTCTTTCCTGAAAATTGATTCTCCAAATGTTTAATGAAAGCCAACCTTCCCTCAAATAGAGAGACAAAGAAAATGACTTTATATAATATAATGCTTTCTTAAGTTTTCTTTCTAAACAATGTTGGTTTGTATAGAAAATGGGCTTGAAGGTTGTACCAAGGGAGGGTTCTTCTTCTCCTCTAGTTCTCCACATCAAGCTATTTCAAACCCAAACATTAGAGAATCATTTTGTTAATGATGATTTCTAAGTTATATATATTATTAAGGAGATAAGGTTTATTGCTTGTTTCTTCCCCAACCACTCAACTTGAATTAGAGAGAAAGAAGGGGCTATGGTGGGTGTAATGATCCTGCAAAGGAAAATCCAAGTACATAAAACATATACAGATTGCTTACATGTATTAATCATCACCCATCTCCATAACAATGTTGGAACCAAGGAAAAATTTAGGACTGAAATTTATCCTATGGGTTAAGATGGAGAATCTAGGTCGCATCTCTCAATCACCTCTACGCTTTTAGGAGCAATCTTCAAACTCACAGCTCAAGGTCTCCACTTCAATGCACAGGTCGCAGCTCAAGGTCTCCACCTCAACACACAAGTCGCAGCTATACAAAACATTAGGCAACTTCAACAGATCTCCATCAACGCACAGGTCGCAACTCTCAATCAGACTTCACGCATCATAATCTAGAGCAGACAATGGTCTACATAGTCTTCAATGCATACGTAGCAACACAACAATCTCCAGGCAGGTGTGCTAGCCCAAGGTTTCACTCCCATGCAACAGTGTGCAGGAGGTTTCATGAGAGAGTCCACACAACTCTCAATGTCGTAGCTCTCGCAATTGCTCTCACCTTGTTTCAACTTTCCACCCGACGCAATATACAATAAGTGTGAGCTTAATCTTCAAATCTTGGACACGACCTTCAATTTGGAATATACATAGCATACACAAAAACAATATCACACCTCACATTGCAAGAGTTGCAGTAGGTAGAGAAAACGCAACCACAGGTCCCGTAGGTAAACTAGGAAATTAGGGTTTGCTCGTTAATGAATGAGTACTCAGCTTACTGGAGAAAGGGATCGAGTATTCTTCACACATGACGAGTCGAGTAGTTGTAAAATTAGGGTTATGGATGAAGAGAGTCGTTAGCTCCAAGCATGATAGATGTGTTGGAGTAGGCAGAGAGCACATTGGCAAATTGCAGAATGCCAGGACCGAGGGGGCGCAGAGGGTAGGCCTGAGAGCCTGAGGAGGAGCGCAAGTCAAAAAATAAGCAATCTGACAGGCACAACTATGGTAGAACATTCCAAGCAGGATTTATGGTTGCTCTGATACCAAATGACAGAAATAACTCCCGATTCTTCATTTAATTCTTAAGCAAAAGCCTTTATTTATACATAAGAGATGAGACTCTTGGACTTCGGATTCCAAGAGATCCATTGGAGTCTCTAACTCCCTATCTTCCCTAATTGAAAACTGAAGCTATTTGCATAATTAATATTTACAAAAGATCCCGTAGGATTCCAATAGGTTATAATAGAAAATCTAATAAATAATGAGGAAGTTAGCAATTCCATCACTGTCATTTAAAGAGTCGCATTGTATTTTTGTCACGTGTGCCTTTTGGAGCCTTGAGTATTCACCTTATTTGAAGAAGCACTCTACCTTTTGGTGCCTTTTCTTGGAGCACTTCCTTTGGAGAGTCTTTGGAGGCTAGGTTTGAATTCTTGTCATTGTTCACCCTCATTTGATGGATGCATCCCCTTCTTGGGCCTTTCTTCTCTTGGATATTGTACTTGTGCCTTTGACCACCATATTTCATGAATATTGTTAGGGTTTGTTAGAGTTTCTTGGAGGATTTTTTAATTTGTTTACTCCACTCTAGGTGTTAAATAAATGTAATTGGGAAGATATTCTAAATGTATTTTCCTATTGTACTATTGTATTCCTCCTTCGGGAGATGTCATTGATGTAATTAATAATGCAAGAGTCATTGAAAGAGCCAATGTAAAACCCTAACTGATTAGGTCGGCCTGGAAAGATCTAGAAAGAATATTTTATTGTAAAAGTACAGGTCGGCCCAGTTAGGTGAGTTAGAGCCGACCTAATTAGTAAAAGGTCAAGTCAATTGTAAAGTATAAATAGGGGATTGAGTTGCTTATTTGAAAAACTCACCTCACTCACTCAAGGTCACATAGGAGAGAGAGGAGTTCGCACAAGTGAAGGAGAGAAGTTGTTTTGTCTTGGGGTTTTATCTTGTACTTGGTGAATTCTATATTGAGTAAGTTTTGCCAGGATTTTCTCCCTTGTGGTTTCCCCGAGAGAAATTTTGTGTTCTTTGAGTTTGATGTGCTTGTATTTATTTCAGTGAATGTATTGTTTAATTTTATTATTCTAAACAAAGTAAAAATCTAACATGGTATCAGAGCAGGCCTGAAAGAAAACATTGTGCAACTGTTGCCTAGGGTTTCCTTCCGGAAACTAGTCATCTAGGGATTTTCACTATAAATCACTTTTGGAGAAGTTTCAAGATCTGAAACTTGGACAGGCCGAATATGAAATGTTAATATACCTTGTGCGCGAGTTTCAACCTCAGATTCATTGTACTTTAGGAGATATGATCCATGCAAATTAGGGTTTCAATCTCCTCCAGAATTCAGTTTTAAAAAGGTGACCTAGGGATAAATGCTATATCTCGGGCTACGAAGATCCAAATCGAATTTCGTAAGATGTTCCAGAAATTGCATGGACTGTAGTTTCTCTGGTGTGAGTTTCGGAATCAGAAGATGAAACAGTGACACGTGGCAATCCGTACAATTTATCTACACTGAAACAGTCCATAAACAGGTCATCTTGGGAAACTTAGCATAAGTTCCACTTGGTGAATCCAATCCTGCTCTAACCTGTGGGGATGGATAGAGGACAGATCAGACTATCACAGGATGAATTTTCAGACCTTGAGGAGCATAAATTTCGACGATACATCATAATTAAGACTCGACAAATCTGCAGTAGAAATTGAAGAAACTAGGGCTTCTTATTCCGGGAGCTCTCTCCACAAATTCCGCTGAAAAAGAGGGTGCATCTAACTCACCTCACTAGGGCACATCTTTCCGTCGAGGCATAATTCAATTCCGAGAATTTTCATTTTTGGGTCCACAACACAACCCAGAGAACTAGGGCATCAAGTTTTTGGATCATCTGCTCACAGAATCAGGAGAAGGAGTACTTTACTCAACTCACCTTGAGGAGGCGAATTTGATCATCAAATTAGTTTTCCAAAATCCCGAAGATGGAAAATTAGGGTTTCTCTGTCAAACCCTAGGTCAAGGAAGAAGCAGTTTCCAGAAGGACAACTTTTGCTGGTAAGTCTTACATCTATTCTATTTCCATTTGAGGTTCTCATTTTATCAAAATGTCAAGCAATACCAAGCTTGATGAGAAGCTTGAAGGAGATGAGAACTTCAGGGCATGGAAATATAAAGCCATGCTCATTCTTGAAGAACATGACCTAGAAGGATTTATAAAAGAGGGACTTATAGAACCAGAAGGAGATGAGGCCAAAGAAATACACAAGAAGAACATGATCAAGGATAAGAGGATCATAGTTGATTCTATCAAAGATGACTTGATCCCTCAAGTATCATCTAAGAAGACTCCAAAAGAGATGTTCGATGCCTTGACCAGCTTGTTTGAAGGAAAGAATATCAATAGGAAGATGACCTTGAGAAATCAAATCAAGGGTGTGAAGATCCAGAAGTCTGAGACTATGCACTCATACTTCTCCAGAGTGTCCCAAATCAAAGAACAATTAGAAGCTATTGGACACATGGTAGAGGATGTTGAAGTTGTGATGACCACTCTGAATGGTCTTCCTAGAGATTGGGAACCCTTTCTTCGTGGCATATCTGCTAGGAAGAAATTAATCCAGTTCAGACAACTATGGGAAGAGTTTGTGCAAGAGGAAGAAAGAATAGTAGTAAGAGAGGAGAAATTGAATGACAATGAAGATCAAGCTTTGGCAACTAATGCCAAAGGTGGAAGGAAAAGGAGGAGTGATGTATGTACCCATGAGATCTCAAAGACCTCATAGGAACAAAAGTGTCAAGATAGACCTATCCTCAATTGAATGTTACTCTTGTCACAAGACAGGACACATTGAAATAAATTGTCCTCTCATAGCTGAACAATTCAAGAAGAAGAATAAAAGATTCCATGCCCATGTAGCTGAAGAAGATGAACATAATGATGAAAGGAAAGACAAAGAAGATTCCTCCAATGATGAGGAATATGTACTTTAATCCAAACCAGGAAGATAGAAGAACCTCTTATCTATCTCAGCATTGGATAAGAAGGGATGCAGTTGTGATTAAAATTGAAGAAGGGGGACTCTACAAAATTGAAGGGACATGCAGACTCACCCCTAATAGCTAGGACCATGAGTCCTTATAATTTGTACAGAAGACTTGTTCAACATTTTGAGTCATAAGAAAGAAAGGAATAGGTCCTCAGAATCAAATGTTGGAGTGGATTACACTGTTAGAGATTCTTGCAAGGAGACTAGGATCAAGAGAGATCCCACCAAACAAACAAAGATAAGTATTTAATTGTTATTTTCTGTATTGTCCAGTTGTGTACATATTTATGTTCCTATATTTAGGATGTGTATTATGCATGCTAGAGAGTTTGCATTGATGAACATAATACTAATAATATGCATGTGATGGGTAAGTGGCCTATGGTGCTGTACAACATTCCATTGCTACTTATCTAGAATGAAACCTCTTTGCTGACATATTGGGAGTAGTGCACGCTCTTAATAATGTTCTGGTAGAAATGGAAGGAATCTAGAAAGTTACTGTATGAATACGGGATACGGATGAAAGTTGTGTTGAAGCATTGGCTAAGATAGTTGCATGACTGTGTGAACTATGCATAAGAATTTGTAATTATTAATATGTTTTGGAAACTATGAAATGTTTCTAACCATGCAATTGAATTTGACTTGTAGGAAATATCGTGTACGGTCACCTACAAACGAAGAATGATGAGACTTGTTTCATAGAACAAGTGATGATGGTTCAACCATAACATTCAAACAAGATTTATGAATTTAAGCATACTACAGAAGTACAAAGCAAGGGTTCTCACACAAAGAGGGAGTCGACTATGACGATATGTTGCTCTAGTGGCCAAACACACTTCCTCAGTGGTGGATATTACACTAGATAGATGGTGTAATCGAAGTAGAAGATGATATCGAGCAACCTCCAGGACTCAGGACTCTCTATAGAGAACCACATATGTGTAGATTGAAGAAGACTTTGTACGGCTCAAAAGGCACCCATGGGATATGATGATCGCCTAGAGTGATGAGATATCAACCTTTGCTACAAGGTTGAAGATGAGGAGCTTATGGATGGGTGCAAGAGAGAACATGCAACAGAGTTCGAGATCTTGGTATCCATTGACCTTTAAAGATGACATAGATGGATTCACAGAAGATCATCATAAGAGAAGGCTACCAGCCACTCCAATGAAGAATGTCCCAATGCAAGGAGTACAAGATGCAAAGGGAGGATAGTGGTCAGGAAAGCTCTGCTTCAGAGGGAGTGATTGCAACATGTTCAGCTTGTAGCGAAGTAGTTTGGCTTCGCAAGATGTTGACAGGATTGTTCAATGTAGAGATAGATGTGATTGATATCCTCTTTGACAATCGGAGTTGAATCAAGATGATAGAGAATCCAGTGTTCCACGATAGATCGAAACACATCGAGATCAAGTTTCACTATATTTGGTATATGGTGTAGAAGGGAACTGTAAAGCTCAAGTATGTTCCTACAGAGGAACAAGTTGTTGATGTGTTGACTAAGCCTCTGTCTCGCATAAAGTTTGAATACTTTTGAGACAAGCTTGGTGAGGTTTGAAAGGACCTCCCTCGAATGAGGGAGTGATGATGATGATGATTCCAGTGCTTAGGTGACTGATGCTAGTCCTGAGGTGACTGAAGATCAGTATTTTCTGACTGATAGATTTCTAGTCCTTAGGTGACTGATGCTGGTCCAGAGGTAACTGATGATGGTCCAAGGGTGACTGAAGATTAGTACTTGCCGACTGATAGAGTTCCAGTCCTTAGGTGATTGATTCCAGTCCTGAGGTGACTGAAGATCAATACTTGCCAATTGATAGAGTTCCAGTCCTTAAGTGACTGATGCCGTTCCATATGTGACTGATGTTGGTCCAAGGGTGATTGAAGATCAATACTTGCCGACTGATAGAGTTCCAGTCCTTAGGTGACTGATGCCGGTCCAGAGGTGGTTGATGTCGGTCCAAGGGTGACTGAAGATCAGTACTTGTCGACTGATAAAGTTCCAGTCCTTAAGTGACTGATTCCGGTCCAGAGGAGACTGGTGCCGGTCCAAGGGTGACTGAAGATTAGTACTTGCTGACTGATAGAGTTCTAGTCCTTAGGTGACTGATGTCGGTCCAGAGGTGATTGATGCCGGTCCAAGGGTGACTGAAGATCAATACTTGCTGACTGATAGAGTTCCAAACCTTAGGTGACTGATGTCGATCCTTAGGTGACTGATGCTGGTCCAGGGGTGACTGAAGATCAGTACTTGTTGATTGATAGTGTTCCAATACTTGTTTACTGATGATTGTTGTTGTTGTTTCAGTACTTGTTTACTGATGATTGATGTTGATGTTCCAACATAGGATTTTGCTGATGATGATGATCCAGCAGAGGATGTTGTTGATGATGTTCCAGCAAAGGATATTGCTTACGATGATGTTCTAGCAAAGGATGTTGTTGATGATGTTCCAGTAGAGGATTTTGCTGATGATGATGATCTAGCAGAGGATGTTGCTGATGATGTTCCAGCAAAGGATATTTCTGACGATGATGATCCAACAGAGGATGTTGCTGATAATGTTCCAACAAAGGACGTTGCCGGCAATGATATTCTAGCAGACGATGATGATGTTGATGGTGATATTCCAGCAGACGATGATGATGTTGATGGTGATACTCTAGCAGACAATGATGAGCTGATGGTGATATTCCAGCAGACGATGATGATGCTAATGGTGATATTCCAGCAGACGATGATGATGTTGATGATGATGTTCCAGAAAACGATGATGATGCTGATGGTGATACTCCAACAGACGATGATGATGTTAATGTTCTAGCAGACGATGATGATGCTGATGCTGATGTTCCAGTAGACGATGATGATGTTGATGATGATGTTCCAACATGTGATGTGATACCCTAGACATATGATGATACAAAACTTCCGGCGACATATAGAGATTCACAAGTCAGTTGGACAACTATTGATGCTGTTGATGTTGCCTGCAGAATACCTTCCCAGTTAAGAGGGAGTGTTAAAGAAATGTAACTGCAGAAGATATTCTAAATGTATTTGTCTATTGTATTATTGGATTCCTCCTTCGGGAGATGTCATTGATGTAATTAATAATGTAAGAGTCATTGAAAGAGTCAATGTAAAACCCTAATTGATTAGGTCGACGTGGAAAGATCTAGGAAGAATATTTTATTGTAAAAGTATAGGTCGGCCCAGTTAGGTGAGTTAGAGCCGACCTAATTAGTAAAAGTTCAAGTCAATTGTAAAGTATAAATAGGGGATTGAGTTGCTCATTTGAAAAACTCACCTCACTCACTCAAGGTTGCATAGGAGAGAGAGGAGTTCACACAAGTGAAGGAGAGAAGTTGTTTTGTCTTGGGGTTTTATCTTGTATTTGGTGAATTCTATATTGAGGAAGTTTTGCCGGGGTTTTCTCCCTTGTGGTTTCCCCGAGAGAAATTTTGTGTTCTTTGTGTTTGTTGTGCTTGTATTTCTTTCAGTGAATGTATTGTTTAATGTTATTATGCTAAACAAAGTGAAAATATAACACTAGGCTAGATCAAGGATTTTATCATTATTTTATTGTAAAGGAAATTAAGCTGCTCTCCTATAAAGAGAGACTCTTCCTCATTCATTTCTCATGTTTGGATTGGGGGAGAAATCCCACTAAGACTTAATGGAGTATTTCTTGGTACTTATGGATGGTTGATGCTAGCACTATGATTGAGAATCTTGCTAATGCTATGTTGTATTTTTGGATCAATGGTTTCTTGCTTGGGATGATTTGCAAGTAAGCTCTTTAATTTCTAAATTTAAATTTGTTTTGGTTTATTGTTGAATAGGAGGTATATTTTCAGCTCTTGATTGTATACCCTAGGATTCCATCCTTGATGAATATTATGCCCAAGTTGGTGTGAAGATACCACTTCGGTTATTCCCTTGTAGATCCTAGGATAAATCTGGCCTTTCTTGAATATGGTAGGAATTGACTCTCAAACCCTAACTATCCTCGGATGTTAGCTAGCTCTTCATTAATATCCTTGAATGACCCCATTTTCCCATTTGATAAGACATTAGTCTTAAATCTCTTCATTAACCTTATCTCTTAAATTAACTGTCATATAACCATTTTTCTAAAGCTATCTCTTCATTTCACCTTGAACCTAATTGCAAGCTTTAGTAATATTATCCTAGGGACTCCTCCCTTGAGCTAGAGAAGAGCTAGCCCAAAGAGCAGAAGTGGGTTAGGTGTGGTGACCTTGACCTCCCTCTTTTTTATCCATAAGCCATCATTGATGTCAGAGATTTAGCCTCAAGATGTTGGTTTGTGTGGTAATGAAAGTGGAGATGGTTGTGCAGGGGTGGGAACTATATTGCCATAGATGCTCAAGTTTGGTCACATCTTTAATGGATTCAAGAGGGAGATGAGGGATCCAAGTTCTATTTTGACTTACTCAAAAGGAAGGTGGTTATTGACAAGGTGATTGGTTTGCATAGGGTGGATGGTTCTCTTGTTGAGGACCCTTACAGAGTCAAAGACATGTTTAGTTCACATTTTCAAAATATTTCTGCTCCTTGTGGTCTGATAGATGGGGTGGTGACTACTAGAGATGCTTGTTTTTGGGTTGTCCACTATAAGGTTTCTAGTGGTGATTGTAATAGGTTAGATATGGATTTTTTGAGACAAGATCTTTATCATGCCTTGGATTCCATGCAAAATGGCAATTCCTCGAGTATGGTGGTCTTCCTGGTTAATTTTACAAGACCATGCGAATCACCATTGGTGATGATTTTTATTGATTGGATTTTGAAATTTTTGCTTCATGTTGCCTTTCATAGTTTCTTAATCAAGGGCCAGTTAAAATTATTCCTAAGAATGCAACTTGAGATTCCATTGGAGGTTGGAAACCTATTACTTTGATTATAGTTGCAAATAATATCATGGCTAAGGTGTTGTCTCCAAGGTTCTACTTGGTTGCCAGATACGTGGTGCATCAGGAACATGCATGTTTTATTTAAGGGAGATTCATTTTTTACGCCATGATTTCCAAATGGGAGGCTATGGAGTGCACTAGGGAGACTAGCCAAGAGTCCCTTATTTTGAAAATGGCTTTGACAAGGCTTACGACCAGGTTGATTGGTCTTTTATTTTAAGGATGCTAACCTACTTGGTTTTTGGACCTCACTATGTTTCCATGGTGAACACCCTCTTCACTAATGCTTCGACCTTTGTTTTTTTTAATAATGCCTTGTCGCAATGGATCTCCTTGCATCGATTTCTTCATTAGGGGTTCCCATTGGCCTCTTATCTATATGTGTTAACAATAAATGCTCTAGTTTACTTGTTGGATGCTAGTCTTATTATGGGGCAAGTTCATTGTATTCTACTCCCAGATGGGTTAGAGATAGTTAGTAACCACTTTGCAAATGATCCTCTCATCTCTGTGAAGGAAAAGGGGGTTTTAGTTGATGAAACTCTCACATGTTTGGATACAATTTGCTCTATTTCAAGTGCAGAGGTCAATGCCCACAAAACATATTTTTGGTTAGTTGGATTGGAATCATTTCCATAATGGTCCTTGGAACTTCGACTTATACTCCCCCAGTGACATTGTTTGGTATTTGGATATTCCCTTTGAGTTGGTCTATCCCCAATATCTATGTGGGATTGGTGCCTTAGAGGCTTCAAAGCAAGCTGTATGTTTGGCACCTTAAAGATATTCTCTCTATAGGAAAACTAATTGTGATTAGCCAATATTCTTTAGACCTCTCATGTTTACTATGTCTTTTGCTAGTTCCCCAACAAGACTCAACTTCGATGACATGAGAAAATTTTCAAGGCATACATATGGTCTAAGTATGGTGAAGAGAGGGGTCTTCCATTAGTTCCATGGGATGTGTGCACCATGCCCAAGGATGAGTGAGCCCTTGGTTTGATTAATGTTTCCACCCACAGTAGTATCCTTGCAGCCAAGTTTGTGGCACTGTGTCTTGAGAGTCCATCACCTTGGCAAGTCTTGTTTTGGCATCAGGTGATGTCTGCTCAACACATAGGACAAATCAAAGGGACCTTCGATCTATGCAATATTATATCGATACCCCACTTATGTTTAGGTGTTAATCTCTCTCATTATCAAGACCATACAATCATCTTGGAATGTTGTTGCAGGTTTGGTTGTTGGCATTGGGATGGCAGTAGGGTGTGATGGGACTTAGCTTGTCGACAAATCTAGAGCTTGAAGGTCCAAGGTTCTTATGTAGTGGAGCAACCTTGTTATTAGATGCACATATTGAACAAGAAAACATCTTTTTTGGAAGAAAATTGTGGGATTCTTACTCTAGCTCCTAGAAGAAGTGGCATTCTCTTTCTCGAGGGTATGGTCTCCTTGACCTTGACCATCTATCTAGATTTGAGAGGCCTTAACCTGAATTCTAAGTTATTCAAAATGATTATTTGAATCTCTAGGCCTTTTGGGGGGATTGGAGTTGGATCTTTTGTCGTTCACTTCTACAATATGACTCTAGATGATTGTATGCATTGCTTCATCAAAGACCTTGTATCTCTATCCTCAATGTACATTGGGTGTCTAAGGATCCAGAGGATAGATGTGAGCGTAGACTCCACAATGTTTGGTTGCTTTGAATTTCTTATAAGATAAGAGTTTTACTTGGTTGGTAGTCTATCAAGGGATTCCACCCAAGGCCCTGTTGGCTAAGAGTGGACTTTGTGATGGGATTTGTCCTATTTGCCTTTGCTTGGAGACAATGAAGAATTTTTTTGCGAGTGTCAATTTGCCAGGTGTTGCTAGAGTTATCTTGATGATTGGTAATCAATGTTGCTATAGGAAAAAATCCACTAACATTCTTCCTTGTTTGGAGATTGCCACTCTCTTGTTCATACTGCATTCTCTGGGATATGGAACTACTTGTGAATTTTTGTTTTATTTTGTTCTTTGGAAACTTAGGTGTAAGTTTTTATTATTATTAGGAATTCAACTCTCTATCAACTTTTTGTTCCCTATGGATGGATGCGGTTCGCCATCATATTATGGGTAAGTGTGCTTTGTTGATTAAGATGCTCAATCTTTGGATCCCTCAAAGTATTATAATTTTATTTTAGTCTTAATAGGTTTTAGAGGCTATGATATTCCTTCTATATACCCTTCCACTTTTTGTACTATTCTTTGTAAATATTTTTCTGTAAATACAAAAAGTATTTTTCAAAAAAATAGTATTATTTAATAATGCTATTTTAATCAATGTCATTTGGCTTAACAATGAGAAATTGTGATGAAAGTTGGATGTTACTTGAATCCTAGATCTAAATATGTTGATCATAATATTGTGGCATAGAATTTTATATACTTACTTATGATGGGGATTTAAGTTGATCCTACAAAATCCCTTTAGTGTTGATTAAAGGACTATCTCCATGCAACCATTACCAATGAATTGGGAATCTTTCACATGGCTCTAACGTTATGTTGCAAATTATTTTGACACTAGCATCACAAGTAATTTTAGGGATCCGTGGCACTAATTAGTGGGGTGTCAAGTGACTCATTAAATGACTATAATGAAGCCTTTGTCCTTGTCGCTAAAATGAGCTCCATCCGCCTTGTTCTTTCCCTTACTGCTTCACATAAATGGAAGGTCCATCAAATGGATTTCAAGTTTGCCTTCTTGCATGGGGATTTATAGGAAGAAATTTAAATGGAACAACCTCCTGGCTATGTTCAGAATGACTCTAGCCTTGTTTCAAGAAATCTCTATATGGCCTTAAGCAAGCTCTTCAAGCATGGTATGCCAAAATAGGTAGCTTTCTCCTTGACACTGGTTTTTCTAAATGTCATTCTGGCCCCAATGTCTATATTAAGAAAGTAGGAAACCAACTCAACATCTTTGTTCTTTATGTTGATGACCTTATCTTATTGGTAGTGACCATACCATTTTAACCCATGTGAAAAGCAACCTTAAGAAGAAATTTGAAATGACAGACTTAGGACATTTGCATTATTTCTTGGACTCCAAGTCCTGTAAACCAAAGAAGAAATTTTTCCTTCTCAGTCTAAGTATGCTTGTGACCTTTGTCATTTTCACATGGAAAATTATAAACCAACCCCATCTCCCTTCCATTTTGGAGTCAAACTTTCTGCAACTTACACTTCACTCGAAGTAGATGCCATGTTGTATCGTCATCTAGTTGTTAGTCTCTTGTACTTGACTCATACATGTCCTAATATTTCCATTGTTGTTGGTCTAGTTGCCAGGTATATGCAAATGCTCCACGAAATCCATTGGAAAGTTGTAATGTCCCCATTCTTGGGTTCCCCTATTCTACAATTGGGGATAATTTCCGAGGCTTATGTTGACCTAGACAGAAGGGTGAAGCTATGTTATTGGCGAGCTCAAAGGATTTTGAGGAGTTATATGAGGCCCAACCTAGTCCATTTACCATCTCTCATATCCTATACTACTTTATAACAATACCATGGGACACCCAATACCATGGGTTTATGCCATGAGGAAACATGAGCTGTAGCAATATGATTGTGGAATTTTCTCGAAGAGAGGCCAAATTACTTCTTGACAGGGCCGTGGCACTAAGGGAGGAAAAAATCGTGGCATTGGAGGATGGCGAGCTCCTTTCTCTTGCAGGTTCAAGCCACTTAGTGGAGCGCCGAGTTCTTTTGAGGGAGGATCGTGGCACTCTTTGAGGGGGTCGATTCCTCATGTGGAGGTGTCGCGGTCATTTAGAGCGGGCCAAGCCCAATTGCATGTGATTCATGGCCTTTTGTGGCGGTGGGAGAATCCACACAAGGGGTTATGTCCCCATTGAAATAATTGCATAGTAAGACAATCCCATCATTCCTACTAGTTACCTAGGTTGGATGGGCACATGTGGAATTGTAATAAGAAAGCTAATAAATGATGTTTAGACATTAGAAGGGTCAATTATTTAATAAATAGGTTGAATAAATAAATTCAAGAGAAATTTTAGGTGGCAAGTGGTTTTGAAGACATATGGAGGATGTGGGACCCACACTAGCTTGATTTCTCAAGGACACATGGCATCTCTCTCTTGCCAATTCGAATTTATGAGAAGGTGAACACTCTTGGGTGAGTTGGTAAGTTATAACACATGGCATTGAGCATCTTAGGTCGAATTGGGATGGATTGGTAACCTCCATGGAAGATAAAGAGTCAAATTGGAAGTTTGTGGACATTTGCGCTAGATTCCCTAGCCCCTATGACACCAATGATGGAGCATCTATGACAACTATGACAAATTGCAGACCTGACCTTTGACATCTGACCATTATGATATGTCAGCCCTAAAAATAGGCTCAAGGGAGGCGCTCATGGGAGTTGGAGAAGCCAAAGAGACTCAAACTCGAATTTGGGAGAAGATGGAAGGTTGGAACTAGGAGACAAGTGGCAAATGGGGAATATTTCCTAAGTGGAAATCTCTTGAAGCTATGGAGAGGATTTCGACCCTTAGAAGGCTAATGTTGGTTATAAAATGAAGAAATTAATTATGAGAATGGTTTTTGATGATTTGAGAAAAATTGCATTTGTGAAGAGAGAGCTAGTGGATGACTAGTTTCTTGCCTTAGCCAATTTCGAGGGTGAAAGATTCCCATCCAATTTGGTGTTTGGAGAGGCCACTTAGGTCTTTCATGGAGCTTTAATGGAGTTTTATTTGCAGGTATCAGCTACAGGGCAGCTCGTGGATCTGTTTAGTGCAGCACCATCTCTCAACCATTTCCCGTTTTGAAGGCATATTCATGCTCCTTGAGGGAGGGTGTTTTTGGTGAGCTCTTGTGCTTCTTGGGAGAGCTTCTCATTATGTATTTGTGATTGTAACAGCTTAATATCCTTTGTTCTTAATATTCAGAAAGTCTCAGGTTGAAATACCCACTGGTTGTATGCAAAAATGTTGATTAATGAGCAAACAATGTCCATTTCGCCACTACATTGATGTATATCATTATAATGCTCATGATTTCGAATGAATGGATTATTCTATGATACATTTGTGATTAATAGACTGCCATGGATGTATTTTATAAGTTTGATGTACTGTACTTGAGCATTTGAAGTATTTTTACTCAGTTTAATTGCATTGGAAGAAGAAATAATGCCATTTCCCCAAGGGTCGAATTGAGGATTTTTGCAGCTGAATGGGAGAGGGTTGGAACAGACATAATAATCAATTAATGGTACATTGGGAGCCTTATCAACATCCTTAATACATCCCATACCTCTGTTCAGAAATTCGAGGGAGTTTGGAAGCATTTGGGAGGCCATTTTCATTGTTTACCCAGGGGGGATTTGATGCATAAATTGCTAGTTAAAATACCATACATTGACTAGAATACAAATCAAATTTGCAGAAGTCTTTTGAGGGTTATAAATCATCCATGAACTTAATATTCAAGTCTAAATATCATTCATACACCCTTACAGAAGATTTGGGAGCATTTGGGTTAATTTGGAAGCCAAAACAGTAAAACTAGTCAAAGGTCAAAATTGGGAAAAGGTCAAAATTGGGGAAAACTGGAAAATTGGGCATTTTCATAAAATTTTGAAAAATGGACATTACAGTTGACCCCTTGTTTACTGGCGGGTTTAGAGAGGAGTGCCGTGGTACTTTGGTGAGGAGACCATCAGCTTGGAAGTGGCCGTGGGGGCGTTGGAGGAGAACCGTGGCAACCCCCTTTTCTTGTTGAATCACGGACTTGGGGAGAAATCCGAGTCACCATTGGAGGGGTTGAGAGCTTGGGAGGACGGCTTGGGGATTAGAGTAACAGTCAACTCTCATCTTAGAAGGGTTGTGAGGTAACAGAGGAGGACGCGAGGATAGAAAGGTACGAGAGGGCCGAGAGCCTTGTGAGAGGCCGTGTCAATTGCAGAGAGGCCGGGAGCTTTAACACAGGCCGAGAGCATTAGAGGAGTGCGTCTTGCCTTGAGGAGAGCCGCAGGCATTTTTAGTGGGAGCCGCGGATCATCCGAGGAAGTTGAGAGTCAAGAGAAGGAACGGTTACCCTGTGGCGCAGAACGCCATCAATTGTAGCAAAAATTCAGAGGGTTTGAGAATCTTGGAAAGTGACAAATCAATAGTAAAGGAACCACGGCGATAATCCCTGTATTTGGCATTTTGTGTGGTTTTGATGTTGCATTGTAGCTGCTATAGCAGCAGCCATTAGAATTTGTGTTGATCTGAGTTTCCATTCCATAATAAAATGCTCATGTTGTCTCCCTATTTCCTGTGAATTTGGGTTACTTGCAATGTGTTTGGCGAAATGAATTCATTAGCATGTGACCAAACTGTTTGTTAAAAGTCATAAATACTCATGCAAACTGTTTGACGAAATCACTCAACCAAAACTACAATTTTGCTTAGTATTGTGTTGCGATATTCCAATGGTATCCGAGCCATATATCCTTCCAGCTTGTGGGGTATTCAGTGAGAGGATTATTCCAGATTGCTTCGGAATAAGTGATCCACACTTATTTCTCTCAATTTCAACTGTGGTATGTGGTATCAAGCTTGCACTCAGTGAAGGTGACACATGAACTCATGGATTAGACCTTGCAAATCCTTCAGAAAAATAAGAAGCTCTTGGCTGAAATTTGGAAGAATCTATACATGCCTTACTACTGGGAATATCTAGCATTGGGTGAGGATTTTTGTGCAACCTTGTCCTTTAGAGACTATTACACCATCAAGCACGGAAGCTGGCCCAAGAATTTGAATGAGGATTCATTTAAAGGAACAAGGCAGAAATTGAAAAGTGATGAGCATGAAGAACATGTGAAGGAGCATGCATCTGGCCATATTGAGGATTTGTGCATAAAGGAAGACCAAACAATAGCATATGAAGCATCATTAGAGTTAATCGATGAGGCCGATGACACCAATGAATTGGATGGGTATACCTATAAAGGCCCAGGGCAGAAATTGAAAAGTGATGAGTATGAAGAACAAGTAAAGGAGCATGCATCTGGCCATATTGAGGATTTGTGCATAAAGGAAGACCAAACAACATCATATGAAGCATCATCAGAGTTAATCGATGAGGCCAATGACATTGGTGAATTGGATGGGTATACCTATGATGAAGTTTTCAAACCAACAAAAGATGAGGATTCAACATCTTGTCTTACTTATGATGGCTATGCAGAAATGTTCCAAACAATCATTGTTGAGGATCCACCATCTTTTCCTGTGTATGATGTTGATGGTTTAAGCAAGCTAGCACTTAACTATGATGTGGATTCAACACCTCATCCTATTCATGACATGTATGATGATGCAGATATGATTGTACTAGAACATGACAAAGGTTGGGAGCCATGTGTGGAGAAAGACAACGAAAAGGCTGAATTGGTGGATGAGAAGTTGTATGAGGATGATAGTCCACATGAGTCCCATCACTGCATGGTATCAACTAGTGAGCCAGTTGGTCCTGTGTGTGATTTGGAGAACCGACTATTGGTCATAGAGGAACGAATTGTGTAGGTGTTGACGAGGATAGATGGTGCTCATAAGTTTATCGAAAACCTTATGTGGAAAACCTAGTTGAAGGAGAGAAAAAGGAGTTGCAAAAGGAGTCACTAGTAACCAATTGCGCATCATCAAAGAAGCATCGAAGTAGATGAAATCCGATTACTTGCAGCTGTTAATGGATAGGGACCTTGCTCTTAAGTTCACTAAAGACAAGGAAAGGGAAGTTGATGAGCTTTGTTACCAATTGAGTTTGGCATGCTCTTCGTCGTTGGCAGCAATAGAGACACCATCATTTTTGACAGTCGTGACAGATGAGGCCATGAGTAGCACTCATGGTTTGAGGGAGGAGCCTCTCGTGACAATCCCGCACGAGAAGCATTTAGAATTTTAGGTGCTTGAGGAGAGTTTTGGCATAGAGGGTTTTGACCATGTGCCTATTTTGCATTATGGGGATCATGAGCCGTCTCAGTTGGAGAGGCCACTAAAAGCTTAAGGTTTAGCTACAAAGGATATATTTGAGCACATTCCTCGTGGACTAGGCCGCAAGAGGATGTATGCATCCATGGATTGGGTGGACGAGTATATTACAGACATAGGAAATGCTCTAGGATACAGGTTCAGGCGACATCAGTAGAGGGATGGATATAGTAGCACTTACAGGATACAGGATGGTGCAGGATGATATTGTGGCATTCAGTAGTATACAGATGGCACACAATGGTGTACAATGGAGTTTTGGAGCGCTTCCTCCAAGAAGATATCCTAACAGGGACCTTGAGCATATCATTGAGTTTGGTTTACACAAGATCGTTGAGTGGATGGGTGAGCCTCATAGAGTAGTATATCCCTTGACGATTATTTTTCCATGGGGATATCGCTAGACTATGGTCAAAGAGCCAGACACTCACAATGTTGTTTTTAGGTGTTGTTATGAGTTCTTATTCACGCCATTGGGATTGACTGATGCACCTGACATTGTTCAGTCTTGCATATCGTTGTGGGGGTTTCTGTTGTCATTCGTTGATTCTCCCATTATATGACATGGGAGGGTCACTCGAGGCAATTGGATGAGTCATGGGGTAGCATGGACATGATCGAGATTTATTGTTTGGACTCTATGGTCAGTGTGCATGGAGCACAAGAGGAGATCTAGGGTGCATTGGATAGATTCACAGAGATTGCAGCTGACAGAGTAGGGGATGACATTATCTGCTATAGAGATCGCACATGTTTAGTCCTTGAGTTCTCTCTTAGGGAGAGGATCATGAGGGCTAGGCGTTATTCACATTTGGCAGGGCATTCTTGGTACTTGCATGAGCATGAGACACCGTAGGTGGCAGAGTTATTCTCCAGGGAGGAGCTTAGACCCCATGGGTTACTTGAGCACGTTGATAGTGAGTGGGATAACAGACTTCTCGATGCAGTTTGGCAGGAGTTGAACATATTAGCAGGCTCAGAGTCGATTCCTAGTACTTGGTTTCCACCAGAGGAGTGCATATCGGAGTCAGTAGGAGTTGGGTTTGGTGGACTTCCTATTTGGTGGTGGGATCCGGGCATTCATCTGAGCAATGGATTGCTTCAGATTGTAGAGATGATCGATAGAGTTGTGACGATGATCGGTCTGCTGTATTTTTTGGATGTCAGTGGAGGAGAGGTTGAGACTTCTTCTTTATGGTAGGAAAAACTTTATTTTCTGGTATTCAGGATCGAGTCTAATAGTGTAGCTGATATAGATTAGATGGCCAGTTTTCACTTTCCAGAGTTTACTCTTGAGATGCTTCATATTGGATGCATGAAGGAGTAGTATTCTAGGGAGTTGACCAAGTTGGTGTAGCTTATGATTTCCTGGCTCGAGGCATCCACATAGATTCTTGTGCTAGCACCTTGTAGATCAATGCTAGGAGCACAGAGTGTTTCACATCATCCAGGAAGACCTTAGAGAGGTTCGCATGGAGGGACTTCACGGACGTTGTAGGGGGAGATATGTGGGAGTATACAACTTGGTGACAAAGCAGGTCGGAGCACACTCATCCCACAGGATCGATGCAATCTTTGACCATTTCTGGGCAGGAGTGGGAGAGTATGTTGGCAAAATGCATTGCAGGTTCCTCAAGGGTGTAGTGGGAAAATAGTTTGTATGCAGTGATTGACCAGTTCACGCACTTCCTAGTGATTTCTTCGGAGTATGGGGAAACACAGGTGACAGAGCTATCTAGTGGAGTCCATGAGCAACTCGAAGTCATTGTCAGTGATCAGGATAGACTTCCTTTTCTGATATTCGAGATAGAGTATGGCAGTGGGTTTGCAGGCTGTCACTTCACTTGGAGGCCTATGCAAGCTACTATTCACGATGGTAGGTTCAACCCTTACAAGCATTTCAGCTTGGAGTTCTAGGAGAGGAGAATAGATATTGGGCATGATAGTCTAATGGATATGATCGGAGTGGCACATCATGGTGGCCTTTTTCTGAGATTAGCTTGGGACCCTGGGATTTCAGTATTAGACAGTTCAGTAGCAGACACAGAGGTGAGAGCCAGTTTTTGCTTTCATTAGATTGGTTCCTTGGTAGAGCAGTTCTTTGAGTGGTTGATTGAGTTGTTGCAACTTCAAGTTTCTCTACTTATCGACAGTATTTATGAGGGTTCTTATGTCTTGCCCGACCACGTGTTGAGAAAAGGATGCTTCACTTCTTCTCGGTTGGTTGAGGACCCTGGTATTATTTCCAGTTTCAGTTCGGTTCATTCGATAGAGCGTCAGGTTGTGGTGGCATTGCTTGAGGACATGCAATATTTGGGAAGGGAGGACTTTAATGTCCCCATTCTTGGGTTTCCCTATTCTACAGTGAGGCTTATATTGGCCTAGACAGAAAGGTGGGGTTATGTTATCAGTGAGCTCAGAAGATTTAGAGGATTTATATGAGGCCCAGCCTAGTCCATTTACCATCTCTCACAGTTGTCCTATACTACTTTATGACAATACCACAGGAAATACCAGGAAACACCCAATACCATGGGTTTATGTCAATGAGGAAACAAGAGCTCTGGAGAAGTATAAAAGGAGAGGCAATGCCTCACTTGGACATCATAATATGTTTTGGATTAATCTCTTGTGGGGTGCTCTTAACCTAAGCTTTTTTGTTGGAGGTTTTGGCAAAACCTCTTCCATCATTCTTTGGTTTCGGTGGTGCAAGATCCACCTTAGCTAAACGTAGGGGAAATCCACCCGAGGTTTCCAATTGAGCCTTATTTGGCATATTCTCTTCAAATTTTGTGGTGTAGCGATTTGATTAGGGAATTTTACCTAAGAGACGCTGAATTACATCTTGACAGGGCCATGGCACTAAGGGAGGAAAAAAATGTGGCTTTGGAGGAAGGCGAGCTCCTTGTTGCAGGTTCGAGTCACTTGGTGGAGGGCCGAGTTCTTTTGAGGGAGGATCGTGGCACTCTTTGAGGGGGCGGATTTCTCATGTGGAGGTGTTGTGGTCATTTAGAGTGGGTTGAGCCCAATTGCATGTGTTCTGTGGCTTTTTGTTGCGGTTGGAGAATCCACACAAGGGGCTGACACATTGTTTACTCGCTGGGTTAGAGAGGAGTGCTGTGGCACTTTGTTGAGGAGACCGTCAGCTTGGAAGTGGTCATGGGGGCATTGGAGGAGAACCGTGGCAACCTCATTTTCTTGTTGAGTCACGACCTTTGGGAGGAAGCTGAGCCACCATTGGAGGGGCCGAGAGCTTCGAAGAATGACTTGGAGATTAGAGGAAGAGTTGACCCTCATCTTAGTAGGTCCGTGAGGTAACAGAGGAGGACATGAGGATAGAAAGGTACGAGAGGGCCGAGAGCCTTGGGAGAGACCGTGTCAATTGTAGAGAGGATTGTTATCACATCCATAGTAGCCAAGATACCATGATGGTGCAGAGCAATTTGTCCCAGACCTGAGCCAGTCCCTCATTAAGATGAGTGTTGCGTGGTACCAGTACCATCACACCTTGAGATATGTGCCCAGGGAGAGAGGGTCATTTTTTTCGGACCACGAGGGGTGTTATCCAACATTTTTTGAGTGGAGGTCATGGCCGAACCCTTTGGTCATTTTCTTAGGAGTACTATGGCTTAGTGGCATTGTTGACTTCCTTATTATAGGGCTTGTCGTCCTGAGTTTGGTGTCCGGGGCTCCTAAAGATGGTTCACTGGGTCCCATCGCCCCCCCACTTGTTTCATTACTTCGGTGACATGTCTTTCAGCTGTGAGGATCTTGCCTCTCCTCCAAGTCACCTTAGGCACCCTCATGGTCCCTTCTCAACCTAGCACCCTCTCTCCTTGGTCCTGTTCTAGTGATGACATCATTATCTCCACCAAGCCATACTGCTTGTTTTGGGGGAGGCGTTGAGGGATTATCAACACTATTGGGGTTATATGGGGCATGACCTCCCCCCCTTGCCTACTCCATCCTTCAGTTTGGAGTATTTTGCTCATTTTTAGCTATTTTAGTCACTTTTGGGTAAACTCAGGGGAAAATGCCCCAAGTTACCCATTGATTTGATTATTTTATATTATTTTATGTTATAATTTTAAGTTGACATGTTATAATTTCAAATTTTTACATTTTAAACTTTAAAGGCATGTCGGCCTGGTTTTATTTTAAAAGTGAGTGTGAGATCATATCAATTTTATCTCCTCACTTCATTTTCAAATCACAACTTATGAGTTATGGGACAAAATTCATAATGTTACTTTTTTATCCAAGATAGCCTTATGAAGTGATGCGCACCTCTTGGAAGGATATTCTTTTTGTTGGTGTGGATGAAAGTTGGTCTTCTTTTGCTTTGTTAATGCTTGGTGGATGCTAGAATGGTTGGAAAAACTCATGCTTAAGTAAGTCTAGTCCATTTTTAGCCTTGCTTAATGAATGGTAGGTAAATTTTTGCTTCTTGAATGATTGATTGGTGGTCCTAGGGCTGCATTTTTTCTGAATAGGGCCATTTATCTACCTTCTATCCTCTTAGCATAGTAAAAACACTCCCTAGAGAAGGTTTTCATGAAGTTTAGCCTTGGATCTCCAACTTTGCCCTAGATTAGGCTCTTGAAACGATCCCTAGAGGTTGTTTCAAGAAGCCCTAATTTAGTAAACAATGAGAAAGACCTCCAAGAGGAAGGCTGGTCAGGCTAGTCACCTTCCTCTAAGGCTAGGGTTTAAGGGTATTATCCATCAAAACCATAAGTTATCATTTTTTATCAAATTTTTCTTGCATTTTCATGTGTAATTTTGCATTTTCATTGTAGAATTAGGTTTGCAATTTTATGTTTAAAACCTTAAAAAATTAAAAATTAAAAAAAAATGTTTTTTTTTTTTAATTTTGGCCTCCTTAAAATTTCAGCCCTCCCTATAAATTTGGCCTGCCATTTTAAGCCCTAAAAACCCTAGGGCGAAATTTGTGGAAGCCCTAAAAACCTAAAAAACATTTAAACTCCTAAAACCCTAAAAATTACCCTAACCTACCCTTACTTTTCTACCCTAAACCTATACCTACCCTTTTCCCTCACCTAGCAGCCCTAGAGCTTCCTAAACAATCCCCTTTTCCTTTTCCTAGCTTCGTCCTGCTCCATACAGCCTCGGTCCTCCCCTCTTGGCCCTCTCTTGGCCTTGGCCTAGCTCTTAAAGAGCCCTCCCACACTCGACCTTCCTTTTCTGCCCAAAATCAGGGCTGAAACACCTTTTTGCAACCATCTTTTCTCTACTGCAAACAATCTGCAAAAATTGCAGACTATCAACCCTTGACAGTCATCCTAAGCCCAGCCTTACACCTACACAAGACCACAAAAGAGGAGTTAGTAATTGGTTACAAGTGTCACTGTTTCAAAGGATGTCCTATTTGATGTAATTACAAGGTCTAAAATTGCATTCTATTAGCTTACATACAGTCATGAAATAATTGCTTTATTCATAAATATTGGATGCCATCATTGCTTAGAGTTGTGACAAAGGAAGTTGAAGTATTGTGATCATGTTAAGTGCATACATTATATATTTTTTATTACGTGACTGCTGTGTTAATTATCATTAACTAGGACTGACATACTGTAATAACACTGCCGTATCCATATCAGTCCTCTTCATTGTCATTGGAAAGTGATTGGTGATTATTCACTGCTATACTTACATTTTACTTTGGATGATATGGTTATTGGTGGATGATCTCTCATGTGTTATTGATTGCTTTTATTGATAGTCACTTATACATTGGGTTGCATACTTGAAATACTCCTTTGATGATAAATCTTACTAATCTCTACAAGCACTAAATCTAGGTAGTGTGTCTTCTTTATTCGTGGAATCACATTAATTGAAGGCACTGGTGACTAACTTGGTCTTCTAGGAGGCATAGTCTTTTTGTTTTTAGTGTTTTGCAGAGCTATCAAAGGGCTCTCCCCTTGGAGGTTATGACACTCCAAAGAAGTTGGGTGTGTGACTAAGGTGACAATAGTCACACTCTCCCTACATTTGTCTATCGGACACTAGCCCTGCTAGTTTTTCCGGTAACAATGTCCCTACTTTTAGTCAGTGATGATTGGTGGCAAAGTACCCACAGAGGAAGTTAGAGTTCTAGGGCAGTATCACTAGCTTGCCCTTGTCACTTTCGAGCCTTCATGACTCCAGAGAGACACTTGTTAGACCATGGTTTCACTTTAGCAGTGTAGCAAAGCAGGTGGCTAATGTATCTTCCTTTGCCCTCCAGACTGTCAAAGGCACTTCGGATCCAGACATAAGGATGACTGAGCATGTATATGGCATGAGGTTTGCATGTATATGTTGTATTTCCTAATTATCTTAGTATGATTGGTCATACGTGGTAGCAGTATGGTGATTATGTATCTATTGGTCACTTTTGGACTAACAATTGAAATGGTTAAATAGTATGAAGTTAAGACCTAGGCATATGCTCATTAGTAGGGTTACCCTTTGTAAAACTTAGCCCCTTCCCCACCTATCTCTGGCACCACTTGTTCACTTGCCTTTCTGTCCATCCATTGATCTGTTGTGCATTCTCTTTCCCTTGACTTGGATAAGACTTATGAGATCAAATATCTTTCCCACTCTTACCTCTGTACTAGGATGGCCTCCATGTTGTTCTATGTCTCGGCTCTGATTTGTGCAACACAACTTTCTGAAGCCTTGACCCTTCTGGGCCGAAGGAACCTGTCGATGTTGGGTCCTGAGCATAGGTAAGTTGGGTTTCTGAAGCCTAGGCTTGTTCTAGTCGGTTGCCCCAATGTCTAGCCATGATTGTGGAGGACTCCCGCCAACTGACCCCATGATTCACTTTTGGGCCAAGAGTACCCGTTGGTGTTGTGACATGAGCTAAGGTTGGCTAGTTGCTTGGGGGGGTATTAGCTAGACTCGAAGCAAGTCTGCATGTGATTATATGTGTGTGTGTGTGTGTTATACCATAAAAAGAAAGTATGAAAAGTGTTTAAATGATAAATCTAAAGAGAAGAGCAAAGTTGAAGTTAGTAATGTTTTTCAACACTTGCTCAAGCAAAATGGCCATGTTGCGGTTAGTGGTGTTTCTCAACACTAACGAGGCCCTTGTACAATAAACCTGTTAGAGTTGAACGAGTGCCTCCCACTCATTTCATCCATTTGTGAGACACTGCCATTCCCTAGTGTCTGCCTACCCAGTACATGTCATTGTGTCCTTGTTTCCCTTCTACTCCGAAAGATCATAAGTCTGTCCGTGTAAGTCAAAATTCATTTGGCCTAGCCTACCATTGTTTCCACCTCATCCAGGGTAAGTGAGGGGTGGTCTAAACTATACAAGGGCGTGAATGTGAAAATGAGCATATGTTTAGGACTTCATTATTGCTATGCAACCGTCAATTTTTGTCCTTATTTTATGTTGTTTATTATGATCACCACTGTTGCATGCCACTAATGAGTTATGTCTGCTACTAATATAACTTGGAGAGTACTACTGACACCTTATGCTTACAGAGGTACTCAGTTTTTGGTTCAATCATCATATTTGACCTTTTTTTACAATGTTTGACCAAGTTTGACTTGGTCAACTAGGGGCTTGGGAGCAGGTGTGACTAGGAATGATTATTTCATGTATTTTGATGCCTATGGATGTTCACCTGACCATTCCATGCTTTAGTATGTGAATTATGCCTATGGTCTTGGTTTTAAAAATCGGCTGAATCGGAATCGGAATCGGCCGATTCGCCGATTTGATGCCTAGCCGGTCTGAACCAGTGGCCAAATCGGCTCGGAGGACCGGTTTGGTACCGAACCGGCCGATTCGGTATCAAATCGGCCGGTTCGGTACCGAACCGGTCCGACCGGCCGATTCACGACATAAATCGGCCGAGTCTATACGTGTGGGCCCGGGCATGTAAAAAGGTATTTTTTTTAGGTTTTTTTTTTTAAATTTTTAATTGTTAACCTAACCTACACTACCCCCGCGATCCCCCAACCCAGCCCATTGTCATTTCGTTGTCATTTAATTAACAAACAGCGTCGAAGTGGAGAGTACCCGTGGAGACTGTGCAGTGTGTAGTGCCGTGGTGCCGTCGAAGTGGAGAGTGGACCCGTGGAGACTGTGTAGTGTGCACTGTGTAGTGCCGTGGTGGAGTTGGCCGTCGAAGTGGAGAGTGGACTCGTGGACGTGGAGACTGTGTAGTGCCGTGGTGGAGTTGGCCGTCGAAGTGGAGAGTGGACTCGTGGAGCTGTGTAGTGCCGTGGTGGAGCTGGCCGTGGACTTGGCCGTGGATTTGGTGGCCGTGGTGGAGTGTGGGCTGGCCGTGGTGGAGTGTGGGCTGGCCGTGGTGGAGCTGGCCGTGGATTTGGTGGCCGTGGTGGAGTGTGGGCTGGCCGTGGATTTGGTGGCCGTGGTGGAGTGTGGGCTGGCCGTGGTGGAGTGGGTGGAGTGTGTGAGTTTAAGCATTGCACAAGTGGTGTTCACTGTTGCCATTTCCAGAATCCGATTCCAAGGTAAGTGTTACACGCTGTTTACAATTTTTTTTTTTAAATTTTTAACAGAAATAAAACATCTAAAAAAATTGAAAATTCTGAATTACAATTTGTTCATTAATTCCATGTTACACATTGATGACTGTTGAGAACTTGAGTGCTGTGAGTCGTGACAGCAGTTGCACAATGTGCACATTGATTTTAAAAAAATTAAAATAAATTGCAGTTGCACAATGTGCACATTGATTTTAAAAAAATGAAAATAAATTGTGGGGAAACCCTCCAACAGAATACCCAAATGCCACCTCCAACAGAATACCCAAATGCCAGGAACATTCTCCTTTTAATATTTTATTTCCCTCATTGTCCGGGAGTACTCACAATGCTTACTCATCATTATACTTTTTATATTCCCACTAACCATTAGTGGCCACCATTGAACTGCTACATTTTAATTATATTAAAATTGTATCATACATTCTCATATGGATTTGGGGGATGGACAGAACAGTGTGTACTGTGTACCAAAATGTCAAAAGTAACCAATCATATTTTGAACAAGCTGCTGAGACTCACAAGGTTCACTTATGTTGAATACGTCTCACACAATATGTTAAGCTATTCATTAAAACATCTAACTCCGACCTAATAGTGGAAATGAATGAAAGAATTTAAAAAGACAAACTAGTCCCAGTACGTAGAAATAAATTCAATCTCGGTGTAAATACCATAAGGTCAATTCCCCTCATCAAAGAGATAGCAGCACTAGGGATTATTTTTTACTAAATGCGGTGTACTCATGAAAACATTGAACTCGGTCCCAATACAGGAAATGAACAGATAAAATCAGAAAGATAAACTAGGCGTACTGCTTGAACTTTTGAATTGAGATCAATTCAACCTTGGTGTAAATATTGTAAGTCCATTCTCGTCGTCAAAGAGATAGCACCACCTAGGTCTTATTGTAGATTTATTGATGTTTTTGATAAACAAAAATAATAGTTTTAACTTCTAATTTTAAAAATTTAAACATAAATTAAAAATTCATTTATGAATTACACATAATAGTAACATAGTTTTGATTTTAATCTCTTGTTATGTTTGAAATTTATGAATTACACATAAATTCATAATAGTAACATACTTTTGATTTTAATTTCTTGTTATGTTTGAAATTTTGCAGTATTGAATCATGGCCCCAAAAGCAAAAGATCCTGCATGGATCCATGCAGATATTGTTCAGGGGGACATTTATTGCAAGTATTGCAAGAAGTTGATTAAGGGTGGGGGAATTTACAGGCTTAAACAGCACTTGGCTGCCATCAAAGGCCAAGTTAAGGCATGTGAAGCTCCACTGGATGTTATTGGGCAGATTAGAGCTGAGATTCAAGAACAGTTCAAGAAGTTTGAAGAGGTAAAGACGAAGCAAAAGGAGATAGAGGAAGAAGTAGGGAAGAAGAGAAGGCTTGCTGAAATGATGGGTGGGACCTATGCCCCTGGTTCAAATGAAGGCTCTTCATCTATCCCTTCTACCACTCTTAGGGATCCTTTCCAGTTTGTTCCGCCATCCAAGACTACAGAAGATAAGGGCAAAGCCAAAAAGAGGGTTAGCATTGATGACTATTTCACTACTCCCACCACTTCTGCCAATGTGAATGCTTCTCATATGCAACATCCAACAGAAATTCAACCCACCTTAGATGAGCATTGGAAGAAGCAGTACACAGAAGTTGCCCATGAGTACATTGCAAGATGGTGGTATGATGCTGATCTCCCATTCAATGCTGCACGCTCTTCTTATTACCAACCTATATGGGATTCAGTTGTAGCAGCTGGTAAGGGCTTCAAAGGCCCTAGTATGCATGACTTGAGGGGATCTCTTTTGCAAAAAGAGATTGTTTCCATAGAAGAATACCTGAAGGATTTCAAAGCTTCATGGGTAAATTCAGGATGCACTATCATGTCGGATGGATGGAAAGATAGGAGGGGGCGACACCTTATAAAATTTCTCGTATCTTGCCCACGGGGAACCATGTTTTTGAAATCATGTGATGCATCCGATCAGGTGAAAGATGCAAATATGTTATTTCATCTTTTGGATGAGATTGTTCAGGAGGTGGGGGCAAATAATGTTGTGCAGGTCATCACCGATAATGCCTCTAACTATGTTCTTGCTGGTAGGATGTTAGAGGAAAAACATAAAACCATATTCTGGACCCCATGTGCAGCACATTGCATAGACCTCATGCTTGAGGATGTATGCAAACAGGATTGGATCAAGTACACTGTGGATTGGGCCAAAAACATCACCAGGTACATCTACAACCATGGTTGGGTATTGAGCTTGATGAGGAGACACACACAGGGCAAGGAGCTTGTTAGGCCCGCAGTTACTAGATTTGCAACTCACTTCCTCACGTTGCAATCTCTCCTTTCCCAAAAACATAACTTGGAGAAGATATTTTCAAGTGATGAATGGAATTCATCTAGTTGGGCTCGCACCCAAGATGGAAGAGACACAAAGAGGAGAATTAAAAGCTCATCATTTTGGAAAAAAGCAGCAGAGGTTGTGGCAATTACTGAGCCACTTGTTAAGGTGTTGCGGTTGGTGGATGGGGAAAAATTGGCCATGGGATACATTTATGAAGCTATGGATCAGGCAAAGGAGCAAATAAGGGCAGCATACAAAGATAGAGTATCCAAGTATGGGCCTATTTGGGAGATCATTGATAGGAGATGGAACAATCAACTCCATCGCCCTATACATGCAGCTGGGTATTTCCTGAACCCGATGTATCAATATAGAGATGACATTGATGCTGATCCGAGTGGGGAGATAGCGGATGGATTGTATACTTGCCTTGAGCGCATGGTCCCAAATGAGGCGACCCAATTGGAGATACATATGCAGATCACCTCTTTTAGAGAGGCCACAGGTCTCTTCGGCAAAAGTGTGGCTAAAAATGCAATAGAGAAGGGCCAACCAGGTAAACAATTCCATTGTTTTATTAAAATTTTAAATTATGTTGTTTAACTTTAAAGTTTAAAGTTTAAATTGTAAAATGTAAATACCTGGATTCTTAATTTCTTATCCAAATTTACAATCTAATTTGTTGAATTCACTGCCTTGACCATTCGCGTTTGCAATTGCAGCACAATGGTGGAGGGCATTTGGTAATCATACAAAACAATTGCAAAAGTTTGCAATTCGGGTCCTGAGTCAAACCTGCAGCGCTTCTGGGTGTGAGCGCAATTGGTCTTTGTTTGAGCGGATTCACACGAAGAAGAGAAACTGTTTAGAGTAGAAATGGTTAAATGATCTAGTCTTCGTGCAGTACAACCTGCGACTCAGACGCAACCAGTTGATGAACAAAAGACCTGATACGGATCCCATTCTGTTAGATGATATAGATCCTACCTCAGATTGGGTAGTGGAGACCGCAGATGCAGAGTTTGGTGATGATATGGATGTTGAGTTGGAGGACTTGCTGCAGACTCATATAGATTCAGATCCTCTATTGCCGATGCCATCAGTTCATACAGGTGTGGATCCCCATATTCCAGCCACAGCAGGCACTAGTGGACCAGGACCTCTTACTTATAGCCGACGACGACGTAGGAGTAGGCATTCAGCCAGTACTACTACTGTAGTAGTAGATGATCGTGTTCCTGAGCCTGAGGAGCCTGAGATTGAGCCAGATGTTGATGCCTTTGCTAGTCCTTCAGCTTCGGGTTCTTTTGGTTCTAGTTCTACTTCTACACCTTGCCGTAGCAGTGCCAGTGGTGATGAGTTTGATCAGTTCGATTGATGTAGTTGACTATATATCATGCTATTTTTTGGACTCTACTGGCCATATAGCCTATAGGCCTCATGGATTATGTATTTTCACTATTTTGTTCCAGTTCCAGTCACCTAGATATGTATTGCACAATACACTTTGTGCCATTTTGATATATTGACTCTTATATGGTATATACATGAGCGAGATTGCATATTTTGTTTCTAATGCTATAGAATCATGAATTAGAATCTTGAAAATATTGTTTTTCTTAAAAAATTAAATATTTTATGTATTTTTGAGCAAACCGATTCATTAAATTCAAATCGACCGATTTATTACCGATTCATTACCGATTCCGATTCCGATTCCGAGTTGACCCTCGACCGATTCCGAGTCCGATTCCGATTTTTAAAACCTTGCCTATGGTACACATTTATTATTATTTATCAGGCTATATATTTTATTATTGGGGATGGATTTTCTTCCAGTTGACATCACAGGTGGATCCATGGTGTATGAGTAGTCATTCCTAATGGATTTCATGATTTTGAGTTCATTCATGCATTTAAATCAGGGTTTTGGGCAAGGGAAGATCATATTATGGGCAGATTTTATTATTTACAAGCATTATCAACATTTTAATTAATTAATTAAAGTGACCATGGTTTATCAAATTAATCAAAGGGAAAATGTTTGGCAAAGAAGTGACATTGGGTATTCATCTGATGTTATGAGGGGTCCTTAGAATTCATTTCACATGAGTATTATCATCATTGGGGCCCCACTCTATGTATTTGGCCTCTCCTAGCCAAATCACACCACTAGGAGCAGGGTGCACTTGTGGGCAACAATTTCATTGTTTACACTATGCCTTGTGTTGGGGCTGTTATGTTATGTCCCTAGTGGGCAATGTAGCCCCTAGGAGACCCTTTTCATTGTACTGTCATGTTATATCATTTCACTATGTACTTGGGTGCACTTGGGTAACTCGCCCCCCTTAGAGAGTTGGCTCATGATTGGTGGATTGTAATTCAATCTCAGCCCAATGATTATTATTTGTATCTTGTAATATTAGCCATTGAGAAAAAGATGGCCAGGGATTGTGCTCTCTCATTCCTGAGCTATCATTGTTATGGACTTTTGGCTCTTGGACTAAGATAATAGAGAAAACTTGTTGAGCAGATTTTGTGTCTCTTGTAGTGGATGATTCAAGACTTGTGATTGCATATTGTTTTTCCTTTGCACTAGAATAAATTTGTGGAAGTTCTTGGCATTTTTTGTGGTGAAATCGATTTGCATATAGGGGCAGTGATTTGAGAGAGGGCACATTAGTGGGGAGCAATTTTAGGGTGTCTTGTCTGTTAAGGTATTTCTGCAAGGAGAGGCCATGGTATCCCCCTTAGCCTTCTATTAGCTGGCTTAAAGTGACAAAGGTCCTGATTGGCCTGACAACCAGTCCATTGCTGGTGATCGGGATCCTTGAAAGTCACCTCTTCAGCTTCCCATCCTCTCTACCGTCCTGGATAGGATACATTTTTCAGGGATGCTACAAGTTGCGTGATAACAAGGTCAGGAGATTTAAATGAGTGCCCTTGCCTTGAGGAGGGCCACAAGCATTTTTTGTGGGAGCCGTGGATCATCTAAGGAGGTCAAGAGTCAAGAGAAGGAACGATTACCCTCTGGAGGAGAACGCCATCAATTGAAGCAAAAATTCAGAGGGTTGGAGAATCTTGGAAGGTGACAAATCAGTAGTACAGGAACCGTGGCGATAATCTCAATATTTGGCATTTTGTGTGGTTTTGATGTTGCATTGTAGCTGCTTTAGAAACCATTAGAATTTATGTGTGGTGATTTGAGTTTCCATTCCATAATAAAATGTTGATGTTGTCTCCCCTATTTCCTGTGAATTTGGATTACTTACAATGTGTTTGTCGAAATGTGTTTGGGTTACCAAATTGTTTGTTAACAGTCATAAGTAAATACTCATACAATTTGTTTGACGAAACCACTCAACCAAAACAACAATTTTGCCTAGTATTGTGTTGGGGATATTTCAGAAGTAGCAAAAAGGATACTTCGGTATATCCAAGGTACAATTCAGTTTCAGATTCATTACAATTCAAGGGGAACTCCTTTATTAATTGGTTTCACTAATTCAGATTGGGTCGGCGACCTTGATGATCGGAAGTCTATTGTAGGTTATGTTATCTGTCTTGTTTCTAGACCTGTTACTTGGGCTTGTAAGAAACGACAAACTCTTGCTCATTCTTCAATAGACGCAGAGTATTGAGCCGCAGTGAATGCTATTCAAGAAGCCTTTTGGCTTCAATAGATCCTTTCACAGTTTGGATTCAACCAACAACATCCAACAACCCTTTAGTGTGAGAATCAGATTGCCATCAAACTCACCAAAGATCGAGTTCAACATCAGCGCAACAAACACATGGAGCTACATATGCACTTCATCATAAAACTTGTCCAGGATCACATTCTCGAAATGCTCTTTTGCCCTACAGATGATCAACTTGCAGACATCTTCACAAAGTCTCTTACAAAAGCAAAGTTTTCTAAACTTCGATCTATGTTAGGAGTTTAGAAATTTGTCATTAAGCGGGGGTAGGCTCTAATGCCTCCTTCCTTCTCCTATATTGTCACTTTTGTAAATCCTTCAATCCTATCCCAATTTGTTCTTAAGGGGGATGTTAGGATATCTAGACACTGAGGTGTAAATTAAGATCAACTTCGTATAATGTGTGTTTCTTTAGTATGCATTTGTACTAATATAATTCCACGGTGTCATGATATGTTCTAGACATAAAGTGATCCGACAGTTCATCTTCACCTCTAACTTAATAACTATTGATCCATGGCTTAACACCTAATTGGTCCATGATCTCTATTTAAAGAGCATGGAGAGTCATTTGCTTGATGATCGATTGTGAGAAACTCATATGTAAAATTCTTTTTCCTTTGCATAATAATATTGCCTCAAGTAGCTATTTGGCTAGGGCCGTGGACTGTTTCCCTCTTCAAGGGTTTTAACCACGTGAAAACACGGTGTGTTGATCTATGATCTGTTTGTGTGAGCAGTTGCTCAAGGTGTTCGATTTTTTGGAAATATCTTGTGTTAGTCAAACATCATAATCGGCTATCAGATTACCAATCTCCATGTGGTGAGCCTTTAATTGCAATGTTCCCCCAAGGTTCCGAGACGACGGGATGCGGGAACGGGGAGACGCACATTTGGGACGCGTGGAGACCACCCCCAAATTTTAGGAAAATTCGGGGGGGATGGGGAAACATCGGGGTCATAAAAATTCTAAAAATATAAAAAATATGAAAAATATAAATCCCAACAATAACAATTCATCCCATGCAAATTAGTAAATTACTAAATACTGCGTTCATCATTGTGCTATCATGCAATGTAATTTAGAATATGATAAATTAATAGTGCAAACACATTACATGATTCATCATGATTATATATGATTATCCAGACACCTAGAAGGTTCGTTGGTAGTTCGGAGTTTCGTGCGGGACGCCCAAAAGGTTCGTCGGAGTTTCGGAGTTTCGTGTAGGACGCTAGGAAGTCCCCCCCAAGTTTCATCATGGAGAAACGAGTTTCGCCACAGACAGAAACGTTTCGCATGGAGATTCGCTGAGTTTCGCTTAAAGCGAAACATCTCGAAACGTTTCGCATGGAGTTTCTCCGTCCACGGGACGCGGGGAAACGCAGAAATGCGCCCGCGTGGAACACTGTTTAATTGTAATCACTTTTAATTTTTGGTGTGCCTGTTTGTGAAATTTATTAGTGCCATTTGCATTTAATCCTTCAATAGTGGCATATGGTTATCTAGATAGACAGAGGCTTGGTAGTTGTGAGGATATTTATTCTTTATGAAGATAGCATTGTGATCTGTTACCAAATATAAATGATTCAAAAACAATCTTCAACTATAAAATCTGTGGATGCTGATAATTTTTTCAAGCAACACAGTTGTTGGATGGAAATCAAAAGCATAGCATTTTGAAGAAATAGACTGAAATTGATCTCGGATTTCTGGAAAATTTAACAAAAGTTGGATGTCCAGTGATTTTGATTTCTCACCTCGTCTGCAACCAATGCTGCTCGTGGAATTTCAATCATAGTTCCGACTTTATATTTCAGACAAGCACTAGATTCCGAAAATATGCGCTCAGCAACCTTATGTATGATGCTCACTTGATGTCCTAGCTCCTGCCCAAGAAATGAAATTGGATGCTACATCAGTGCACTACCAGTCTTAAAACCAAGACAACGAAACAAGAACAAACCGAATAGCCAAACTTCCATTTTCATTCACCATCTTATCTCATCGATTTTCCTTCCAATCAAAGATCCTAAAGGTGGTTAACTAGAATATGTGATATTTTTGGAATGATAAGTATGGTGATTTGAATATATGTCTGAAAACTGTATGAGTTCAAAGGATATTATTTGAAACTTTCTTCCAAGATATAGTGAAGTTTGCCAACCACTAAAATACATGGCAAGATCAACATATGAAGTTAAGTTTCATGCCTGGGGTGTTCCAACAAGAGGAACCATGATTTCTGGTACCACTTTCACACCTTGGTTGATCATTGTAATGGCAGCTTGAAAAATAGCAGTGACTTGCATCTCTGTTAGTTCTGGATATGATATTCCAAGCCTGGAAACAGTAGAAAATTATAAAGACTCCCATGTATATATTCTATTTAATAGTTTATCAAACAAGCATTTGAGAACCAAGGCCTAGCAACACACCTGCAGCCACGAAAACCAAGCATTGGGTTGACTTCAGAAAGATTTTCCACACGAGAGAAAACTTCATCTTCACTTACACCAGTTTCTGATGCTAACTTAGAAACTATTTCATTGATATCACCTTCTGGAAGGAACTCGTGCAAGGGTGGATCCAAAAGGCGTATGGTGACAGGAAGACCTGTTAATGTGAAATGATTGATGAAATTGGACTGAAACAAAATATCATCACTTTAAAAACATGAGAAATAAAGTCCAAGCGATAAAACAAGATGCAAGAAAAGAAGGGCATACCATCCATTGCCCGGAATATTCCTTCAAAATCGGATCGCTGATAGGGTAGAAGTTTGTCAAGTGCTGCTTGCCGCTTTTCAACTGTGACTGCCATAATCATCTCCCTAACAGCCTTAATCCTACTTTCTGATGCAAAGAACTGTGCAAAACAAAGTAATTTATCAAGAAATGGTCTTCGCACCAAATGCTGATGCAAATCGAGTTTATTGTACAGACAGACTATTCCATTAGACATGGAATATCCTAGTTTAAACTCCAGAGACGGTTTCTTGTTAAACCAAGACGAACTTTGGGGACCTCTTATTTTATCTTACCATGTGTTCTGTCCTGCAAAGACCAATGCCTTGGGCACCATTCTTTCTTGCTGCTAGAGCATCATCTGGTGTGTCTGCATTAGCCATAACCTGAGATCAAAATGACCAATATCCAGTATCAGCATAGAAATCAAGTTCATAACACAAAACACAGAACTGGGAAGAAACTTCCATAAGATCAATCATCTTTCATCTATAGTGATACATTCTTCTCATATTCTCTACAAAGTTTACAGAAAATTTAGTTATAAAACATAATCATTGAGCATTTGTTGACTGTAATAACTTGAACTACCTTGAGTTGTCTTCGTTCGTCTACCCAGGTCATGAATGTCCCCAGATCGCCACTGATTGCTGGAGGCGCTAAAGGCTGCTTACCCAATATGACCTCTCCAGTTGTTCCATTGATGGATATCCAATCACCCTCCGTTAGCACATATTTTCCAACTGTCAGAATCTGCAAATATTAGAGGTGCATTATTAGCAATGCATCCTTTCACCTGAGGAGTCACAATTATTGATTCTCAGGCTTGGTATTCCAATTTTACAACTATCTAGCATATAGATTTCTAGGCAAACAAAATTTTAATGTTAGAAGAGTAATGAAGTGGCCAAATTTAGGGGAGAAAATTATTTCAGTGAATATATGCTTTGAGTGGTGATACAGACTTCATATGCTGAAATTAACTGAAGTGGACTAGATTGAGTATTCTAATATACGTTGCAAAAGAAGGCATCCAACCTTCTCATTTTCATTAACACGTATGTCAGAGCAGCCTGAGATGCAACATTTTCCCCACCCACGGGCAACAACAGCAGCATGTGAGGTCATGCCTCCCCTGGAAGTCAGTATGCCTGTGGCAGCATGCATACCACCTACATCCTCTGGACTGGTCTCATTCCGTACCTTCAGCCAAAACGAAACAACTTAGTGCCCTTTCTCTGAGATCAATGTTATAGAAATGTTAATTAAAATTTTGAAGCATTTTCATCCCTAAGGGCTATTAGTGGCCATGCCAACTGCATGTGACTTTAGTTTGTTGTCTTCAGTTCAACCCCTAAAGAGGACATGTCAAAATATTGTAGCCAATACACCAATGGCCATGCAGTTTCTAGCAAGAATAATATGTTTTAAGGCCCCTTTAAGTTCGATGGAAATACACATCTATCAATTAAACTTACCAGGATCACTGCTTTTTCCTGTGCATGCCAAGCCTCTGCATCTTCTGTATTGAATACAATTTGTCCAATTGCTGCTCCAGGTGATGCAGGTAGACCAGTTGCAATCACACTATCTTTGTAGCGAGATGGATCCTTAAACTGATAAGAGAAATATCAACCACATACATGAGGCTAGAGGATTTCATAGAAAGTAAGGATAAGACACACACAATTAATTTCATTCAAATCAAAAGGTGGAAGAAAGTCCTTCAAACACAGCACTTACACAGAATCTCAACGAAAGGTAATACCAGCATATGGTCATAAACACTCTAACTACAATCGATGGAATGTAAAAGATACTTTTCAAATCACCAACCTGAGGATGCAGAAGCTGGTCCAAGTGTCTAGGCTCAACCATTTTGATTGCAGAGCGACTGTCAACAAGCCCTTCCTTGACCATGTCAACAGCAATCTTGACAGCACCTGTACCTGTGCGCTTGCCAGATCGACATTGCAGCATCCACAACCTGTTCTCTTGTACAGTAAATTCTATATCCTTCAAGGATGATGGAACCATGTCAGAACCTATGTTTCTACATGCTATTCTAAGTAACTTCAAGGCAAATACAAAAATAGAAAATTGCGATAAAGAGGGGACCAGTCCATATAAAATGAGGATAAACTCAATTATTAGCTTAAGAAATTTTAATGGCTGATCTAAACCACATAAACAAGAAAAAAAATGAATTTGCCTAACAATTATTACTATTCCATCTCTTGATAGTATTGCTGATCCTTGCTTACTACTCTTTTGCAGGTTACTTTACTTCGATATATATTTTTTTAATTATAAGATATTGTGCCTTTCAAATATAATAAAGAAAAATAGTTTCAGTTGAGACGGGCAATTTTTTGAGAACATAATTTTGAATTCAGACAATCAGAAAAGACAGTTTGTAGTCTCATCATATGCCTTCCTTGTCATTTAAGGAACAAATTTAAGCATTTGTCCAGAAATTGTAAAACTAACTTACAAGGAGATCGAAGAAAGTTCATTACGTTTCTTTTTTGATGTTCCTGGACCACTTACCATCATATCCTTGTAGTGTTTTTCTAGAATCTTGCAATTCTCCACAAGCTCATTGTAGGCTTCTGGCATGGACTGCCTCATTGCATCCAAGTCCTCTGGTGTACGAATGCCAGCAACCACATCTTCTCCCTAATCCATTGTTGATATATAGAAATTCAAGCAAAAGGTTGGTTAGAAAACCAGGAGTGAAACATTTTATGAATAGATTTAGATGCCAAACACAAGGGGTGCAGTAAGTCCTAGAGTAGTAATGGCATAGTAGTATAGCACACATACTTGAGCATTGATAAGAAACTCTCCATAAAGTTTCTTCTCGCCGGTGCTGGGATTCCTCGTGAATAAGACGCCTGTACCTGAAGTTGAACCCATATTTCCAAAAACCATGGATTGCACGTTAACTGCAGTTCCTTTCAAACCTGTTATTTGATTAATGTTTCTGTACTTTATGGCACGTGGGCTATTCCACGAATTAAAAACAGCCAGAACTGCCAAATACAGCTGCTCCTTTGGATCTGCACCAGCATCATATACAATTCATAGTTCTCCCAAAATATTTTCAGGTAAAACAACGTTACTTCACCCCACTTATTCATGATAACCAAGGAAGAAGAACTTCAGATTTTCTTATACCTGCTGGAAATTGTTTACCCGTGGCCTGTATGTAAACATCCTTATACTTAACAACCAGCTGCTTAAGATCATCGGCAGTTAATTCTGTATCAAGTGTCACTCCCTTTGTAGCCTTTAAACTTTGAAGTTCTTGCTCAAACAAGGAATGTGAGATGTCCATAACCTTCATGAAGGCAATATCTTAAATGAGAAAGAAAACAGGGCCCTGTGCTGCTTATAGTTAATTGCAATTTACTTTTTTCTGGGAACAAAACGAAAAGTCTTGATAATGCTCAACTTACCACACCACCAAACATGTCTAAAAAACGCCTATATGAATCATAAGCAAAGCGTTCCCCACTTTTGGCCGCCAAACCAATAACAACCTCATCATTAAGGCCCAAGTTCAGCACAGTATCCATCATACCAGGCATTGAAATCTATACACAAACATGACACGACAAATATGCAATGACAAAGGAGGATAAACTGCAAATAAACTAGCTTTTTACTCATGAAGTTCTTAACTGTCTACTTCTAAATAGCATTGTTCTGCGCAAAGGAATAATTTCCTGTTCATCATAAGAACTCCAACAATAAGATTCAAAAACTATAAATGTTCCTTTACCGCAGCTCCAGATCGGACGGACAGCAGTAGAGACTTGAATGGATCACCAAGAGTAGCATTCATATTATTTTCCACTGTCTTGAGAGCCTCCAACACCTCTTCCCACAGACCTTCTGGAAGCTCATTTCCAATCTCTAGATATTCTCGGCATGCCTCGGTTGAGATTGTGAAGCCTGGAGGAACAGAAAGGCCAATGCTGGCCATTTCTGCCAGATTTGCACCTTTTCCTCCCAACTGTCAGATAGAACATAGACAAGGAATTAGTTTCTAAAATCTAAATGTAATATCTAATAAATTTTAGCTAGCTCTTTGTTTGTAAGTATGTTTATGTGAATATATTAAGTATTTAAAATATCTAATTATATATATGTCTATATATATATATATTCAAATCAATATACTATATCTATGGTGAATATATATAGGTCTAGCTCTTTGTTTGTAAGTATGTTTATGTGAATATATTAAGTATTTACAATATCTAACTATATATATGTCTATATATATATATATTCAGATCAATATACTATATCTATGGTGAATATATATATACAGATCTATATATGAGTGAATATATATATATATTGGTTTATATATATATATATATATATATATATATATATATATATATATATATATATGTTGGTCACCAATATATATGTAGGTCTGCATATATATATAGGGTGTTCTGCGGTCTGCCTTTTCTTCAGGGCAAGCAGAAGTTTGAGAGCTTTTAAGAGGCTGTGATTTGGAGAGTGCCCTGAGTTAATTGATCAAAAATTGTGTAATGGCAAACTGGGATTATCAAAACTTCAAAAGCTGCAGGCAGTGTGATCCTTAATGTGGTTGCCTTATAAGTACAAGTATAGAGTGACCTTTAAGTCGTCCCTTAAAATCAAAATTAAACAATCCCAACTCGTTTAAAACTCATTAATTTTCATCTATATTATTAAAACATAAATGATGTAGCCCATATAGGAAAATTAATATTAATAGGTAAGTCGTTTAAAACTCATTAATTTGCATCTATATTATTAAAACATAAATAATGTAGCCCATATAGGAAAATTAATAGGTTTCATGTGGGATCACAAGCGTTAGAGGAATGATGAGAATAATTATCATGTGACAAGGATCAATTACTATCGGATTGGAGAATCCATGATCACACTGAGTTTCTTTAAAAAAATAAAATAATAAAAGATAAAATGAGAGCTTTTCAGCCTCGGGGTTTTGGTTTAGTCAGAGTATCAACGTGAATGTGGAGATCAGGATTGAAAAATACTTTGGGTGTGGATGAGGCCAGCTGTAAGTATATGGTGATTTTGATAACATAGAAACCAGATGAAGCCAGATGCAAGCCTAAGATGATTTCGACATAGAAACACCCATCATCGACAGCAGAGAAACACCCAACATAACACAGTAACTTAGCGAAAAGAGAACTGAAATTACTATAGGCAGTGTTTTCATAAAAATACATGGGCAAAATGAAAAACACTCACCAAAGACTTCATATTCTTGTTACCCTCGCTCCGATCCTTGCCAAATGTGAATACTCTCTGCAGGTTAACAAAGCCATAGGAAGAACATTCATTTTATTCGAAAAGTTCCACCAAAATTACACCTATGATTCCAAGTCCAATAATGATTTATCTTCCAAGAGATTAATATATCCGGTTCACAGAGTTTACCTGTTTGGTCTTTGGATTTGGAGTTGCAACTGCCTGGCAACGACAAACACCAGGAGTTGCGGCCAAGCCAGAGTATCTCCTTCCTTTCAAATGCATACAGTGTGTGTTCAATGGCTCTTGTGTTCCCCATAAGCTTGACTTTCTCAATCTAACAGTGACCATTTTCTGATTGTTCAAAGTCGGAGATCCAGCACAAGAATCTGTACAGGTATCCTTGAGACTGCCTGATATGAGATTTCCTTGTCCCAGAGCTCTCTTCACGATGAACACCATTTTCAGAGTTCTATCGACTTCTCACTGTTTTTACTGCAATTTTCAGAGTTAAGCATGGATATTGTTATACATACTGCAGTGGACATAAATGTTCTGATCATGAAAAGAACGGTGAAGAGTGTCTATTAGTAATCCAGTTTCTGTAATCAAGTATTATCAGGGAGCTCCAAAATATTTGAAATTGAACCGTACTAGATATCTATGAAAGAGTAACAATAAACTTCCAAATTTAATTTTCTCAGAATTTCACTGTTGTCCCTTTGAACTTTAAGCATTTCCATTGGAAAGCATCAAAGTTTTCCGAAGTGCCTTCAGATCAGACAGAATCTGATGAATAATATGTTAATGGGAAATTGGGCTTAATCGCCTAACAGAGAATGGGCAGTTGACCAGTAATCTTCCTGGCAAGGAAGAAGCACAGGAACGAGAGAAAAGGGGTTATCATTCCAGCGGGAGAAGAGAAACAAAACAGAGTGTCCACAGAATTTGTCTATAGAAACCCAAAGCTGGAAGACTATTAGGACTGCACCCTAACCTCCCTACTTAGGGGTTAGTCAATTGATGTATGAAGCTATCGTCTTTGAATAAGGTCCATTAGGTAGTTGATGTGTGGTTATTCAATGTTAAAGGTCCGTCTTTATTAAATAAGGCTTACTAGTTGGTTGGTACTCATTACTGATGGGACCACAAATGGTTAGAGTTTTGCTAGTAAGAAACTATTTATAGAGGAAGAAGGCTATGTAATGGTTTGTCCAATATTTTCATTGTATTGGAGCTCTACTCAATTGGAGGTTGCCCCCTCGAAAAGGCTTGTGAACATTGCTCTCTTTCACGATTATCAATATAAGGGTTTATAGTTTGTAGGTTCAATACACTTGTTTTTCTTATTTTACTCTCTGCAGTTTATATTTCTTTTGATATTGCTCATAATTTACTATTTCTGCTGATTAAGTACACTGCAACTAGTATCAAAACTCTTTACTATGCCAGCACATTGTTGACATACAAATTTGTCAACAGATCTATTCATAAGTGAGAATGACAATGGATGCTTGGATGATTGGAACACTGTAACTAGTGCCCTAAATTGGAGTAAGGACTATTTGAAATTGTCAGAAGAATAAGTACCCACTGTTGCTCAGCTTCAAACCAAACTTGATTCTCAATGAAGGCAGGAAACAGGGGAAATCTAAAGTACAAGCCAAACTTTTCTCAGGAATTTGCTGCATATCCTTAGCACTTGACATCTGGGAAGTTTGTAGATGCTTGCAAGTCTTCTTTAGGAAGGCTACAACTTGAACAACTTGGGATCAGAAAGTTGCATTGGTCCACTGCAAATCATGCTCCTTTATGAGAAGGGTTTAGTGCGGGCTGTTGGAGTGAGCAACTAGGGGGCAAAGCAGCTTCTTAAAATCCATGACTATCTTAAAATTAGAGTTCCTTTAAACTCTGCATAGGTGCAGTTTTCCTGGTTAAGTATAGGCAAAGATTAGATGGAACTGAAGGCTTTATGTGACTGTTGTTGCACAATTTAGCAGTCTTATGATGCAAAGAGTATTGACTACTAGACCTACAAAACCTCAGAGATCTACCCCTCAGTGTCACACGTATAACTCTCTCTCTTAAGGTCTCCTAAATCTCCTAAGAAAATCTAGACTAACCACTGGAGGTGTCCCCACCTAGATTTTTCAGGGTACTAACTAGAGGTTCCATGTGCAACTCTAAAGAGGACAGTACAATATGGGATAGCTTTCTCAAGTACTAATCAAATTGATTTTTGAGAGATGTGACTAAGGATACTTAGGAAAATATAGGGAGTTAAATTTAAGCTCCTTAGTTGGGCTAGGGCAAGAAGTGGAAATGTTTCCTAGCTTAGGATCAAATGAATTCAAGGATGTTAAAGGTAAATCCAAGGATCTAAATGATTATATGAGGTAACCAAATAAAACCTAGATTTATTTAAATTATACCATGAACTCAACAATCATAACTTGCCAAACATATGTGGTTTAAGCTCTAAATATGTAAAGGTAACAGTGCTTAAATCAGAAGGTATAACATGTCATGATAAACATAGCATCAACATTAACACAATTATGTCACTTACATTTTAAGTGTGCATTTTACTTATCCAAGTGTGAAGTATAACAATGTTGATAGATAGAAACCAAAGTATGATTAACACAATAAGAGTATTCCCTTGGGATGTGTCCAAGGTATTTAAGATTTTCCTTATGCCAAGAAACAAATCAACAACTTACTTTGGGATGAGGAAAATTTCCAAAAAGACATTCCTTTGAAGCTTCTTCTCTTGCAAAGAGAAAAGTGTTGGCCTTGTGCAAAGAAAAGCCTTTGCGAAAGGTCAAGACTAAACTCCTCTGTCTTGAGTAGAAGTGATTAAGTTGTTGAATTAATTGGATTAACAACTAGCAATGAACATGCGATATAAGCAAATAACTTGATATGAATGTATAATTTGAATTGCCCAAGTACTTTAACAAGTTATCCAACTCAAAAATACAATTGCTAGTGTGATCTTGTACGCATTCAACACATATTAACTTGCAGATCATGAAAAGTTGCTGCTGCTATAAACAGGGCAGCAAACTATTTTTAACTTGATAAAACACAAAAATGCATTCACAAGCTAAAAGACATTCACCATATAACTTTAGACAAAAGAAACAAGATACACAACCATATAGATTTGAGTTAGATATTAGTTGTGTTATCTTCTTAGGTTTTTAGTATGTTTAGCTTTTCCTTATGATTAGATCTTGTAGTTAGGTACAACAAGGAAAAGATTCTGAAGCACTTTTTCTCAAGGAGAATATAGATCAAGCTCTTATGGCTAGTTACAATGGAAAATGTAGAATTACCAGAATCAAGAATAAAGAGAAGTATAAGTGAGAAATGAAATAGTTAAAAAGAAAAGGGGAGAGACCAAGTGCCTTATACTTTATGATGGTGGGCCAAGGCAGTCTATAGCACCCTTCCTAGTTGCAAATCCATAATCCTTCAAAAATATGGGAGGCTCTTAACAATCCCTTCTCCTTCCCAACTTGAGTTTGGATCAATCCTGTTGTTCCACTTTTTGACGCAAACCTAGAAAGACAAAGGAGGCCACCAACAATCCAAAACCAAAATAGTTTCACAACAAGGTTAAATAGATAGCCAAAGCAAGATAAACAACAAAATAGATGCAAAGAGGTTGTTAGTAATATAAACATTCAATCTAATTATTGATCAACCAAAGAGGTTATTAGCAGTCTATGATTTTTATTTACCTTGACTAAACAAAACATGAAAGAACTTAACTCTAATTTCATTAAAGAAAAATATCATTACCATGGAAAGCAAACTTGGAAATCCAATGCTCTTGCACACATGAAATTAAGCACAATAGACACAAATTTGATCTCCAATAATATCCCAAACATCTTAGTATTCCAAGCACTTAACCCTCTCTAAGTGAAATCGACCTCTCCTTTTATAACCAAGGAGGGTGCACTTAGGGTTTCTTAGACCATGTCAATGGTGTAATAAAATAATACAACTGATTATCTCCATGAGAATGAGTAGTTATAGATCAATGGCTTAGATCCAGTATCCAAATGCCGTATCTAACCATTCATAATAAAACAATCCATAAAAGGCCAAGTCCTCTTCTCTAGAAGGGCGTATGAGCTAGGAAAATGCTAAAATGTCAATGGACTATGTCAATAGTGATATAATATTCCTTGAGATGTTCTCCCTATTAGTGTTAAGTAGTTAGAAGTGGTCAAATGCCAAGTCATCGGTCTAAAAGTCTCCATGAGCAATTAGTACTAGTGGTACGATCCATGTGTGAGAGCCAAGCAATCCAAGTGTAGAGTGAAGATCAAGGGCTAGGATATAATCATCAAGTGAGATCAAGGCTAGATAATACCAAGATGCCTCCACATGTGTGCCCCAGTGCCAAATCATCAACAAGTGCCTCAACATGTGTGCAACTCATCCACATAAGCAAGTCGACCCCTCTAGTGAGCAAAATAAAACCCTCATAAAGTGAAAAAGTGCAAGTCAATGTTAAAATATAACAAAAAGTGCACAAGAGGGGCTCCAGTAGTAATATTTGCCCAAACTTAGGCAAATGAGGGGAAAACCAAAGTATATGACCTCAATAACCTATCAACCTGTTATACACATGAGTATTTGAGCACCTATAACTGGAAACTAGCAATCCACTTGAGCATTGGGATACCTAACTGTCCTGGAGCCTCAATGAGCCAAATGGGTACGCAAAAGTACCTCGATGCTCAGCTCAATGTATGTGCATCAATCCCTTGCACAATCATGAAATTTGGCAAGTTGCTCATTATGGAAAGTGAGAACCTTGTCCTAGAAATCACATAAGATGAAGGGTTTTGGGAAAGTTGAAGGTATGGTGGGATAGACAAGCCAAATGGGTTCCCAAATCACCCCTAGTGTTTTTCCAAAAGTTCCTAGATCAATCCCATGCACGATCATGAAATCTAATAGACTGCACACTAAGACTTGCTAGATCAACCCCTATCAAACTAGTTAATTTAGATGAATGTTCTGCAACCTGATTCAATAGGATGTCAGAAGAGCCAAATGGGTATCCAAATCCGTCAATAGACTCTAAAAATAGTGTGTGCTTCAAAACTATGCACGATTATGAAAATCTGACTACAAGACACTATACAATGAAGTCCACCACCCTACAGTAGTGACTGGTTTGTGGAAATAGTGACCAATTGGGTGTCATATACATCGATAAATGGCCAAATGGGTATCCAAATATGTGCTCAAAATGCATAGATCCCATGTCAATGAAGGACAACCTAATAGGTCCCTCATTGATGAGACTGGCTACATATAGAAATGGATCAACAACCACTAAAATCATTGAATATCTCTGAGGGAGGCATGATGATGTCTTTGAATGTCTGAAACTCTATCATGATGCTATAATTTTACAAAGGAGTGTCCCAGGTGGACCATTAGTGGTGTACATCCACATAATCAATGTATGTAATAGACATAATGCATTTAATTGTTTAAGTGTGAGTCATCATATAGCATAGTCATGAAATCATGATGATATACCCCATAACTTTTTTCAAATGTATTCATTGGATTAATGATTTAAGAGCATACCAATATTTTCCAAAGAACTAATTCTTCTTCAGGGTGGAGATGGATAACTCACAAGAGGTTTGAAAAAGTGCATTTGCTTTAATTGGATGGTTGACTCAAGATAAGGGAATCAAGGCTTCCTTTATGGTTTCACCAGTAATCCGGATAACAAAGGCATGTGCCAATCAGAAGGGGTGTGTTACAAGGTACCCTTCTCTTCGACCCATAGTAGTAAGAGTTCCCTTGATTTAACTTTTCATTTTTCTTTCTCTTTTTCTTTTAGCACAAGGCTAAAATTTGGAAGATATTGGCCCTAGTTTTACACCTTTCGGATACTAGTGATGAAATGACCTTGGCTCCATTTCCAGTGAGTGTCTATACCCTTGACAAAGTTGCCACAATAATGCACGTAAATGCAAGTAAGCATAGCACCTACTGCTAGCCAAGTAGTCCATAGCCCCGACATGGATTACCTATTCTTTCAATCAATAACCAGCATTGGGAAATTGGGTCTTGGGAGAAGTCATTGCTCAATTAAATCTCTTGCTGGCAATAGACAGTCGGCCTCGGGGAGCATACTCAAAAGATCCCTGTACTGAGGATTCACTACAACACAACAAACCTTAGACACAATTATGAAAAATCAAACAGAGATGGTGATAGATCCACAAAGGGGGAGAGAAAGTGTCAATCAATCAACTTCAAGCCAACGGGATGCAAACACAAGATGAAGTGGTATGGATGGAATGAACAAAGCTAAAAGTGGAAACAAAGAAAGGGGAAATATTTATCAAAAATACCAATTGGATAATAAAGACTTAGATTGGGTACTAAAAAATCGAATAAATTCATATTCAAGATCCTTCTTAATCTAAAATATGAGTCTAATCTCTTTACAGAATGCAAGCATGTATATCCCAAAGTGTTTTGTAGTGGTTTTCAACATACCTGTAAAAAATTGCAGAACTTGTTGAGAAGGTAATGTTTTTAACCTAATCATCATAAACAAGAAATATAAGGAAGAAAAGTTGTTATAGAGACAAGCATTCTTTTCAAAGACCTCTGATGGACCTTATTGCAAATTGAAAGTAGTTACACTTAAGTTTCCTAAAGATAAACTGCATTTTGCTCATGTTCAAGTGCCAATAATGGAATGCCACTCAGCCCTTTTCTTATTTGCTTGAGCTTTTTCAGAACTAGCAAGTGTAAGGGATGTGCATAATACTATATAGTATAGACTATTGTGCTTACAAGCAACTACAAATGTTTAAGGTGAATTCTAACTTTTTAAAGTTATATAGTTGCCGTCCCCAACCTACCATCCCCAACCTACCATCCCCTGAGCCGTCCCGAGGACTCGTCCCCCATCCCCACCATTCCCCTCCCCAAAATTAGTGCAACATAGCAATATTCCCTTCCCTAAAGCATTAATAAAGTCATATGGTAACCATGTAGATCCATTTTGGATCAAGAAATCAAAAGATTTTGATCTCAAAGGCATTAGTGCAAAAATTGGGAATGAAAACTCATAAGCATCCTAAACCATATCCATTGGGATGGTTCCACAAGGACACTGCAAGTCACAAGTCATTGTAAGTTTAAATTTGGCATCTTGATTCCTTTCATTGATGAAGTAGAATGTGATGTAGTACTGTAGATTTTCGTGGTGTACTCTTTGGCAACCCTTATTTGTGGGATCGTGATACCATATACCCCATAAGAGGAGACAACAAAAATATAGACTAATTAAAGATGTAAAGCCATTAATGGTTGATCATTACAAAAGTAAGCAAAATATATATAAGGGTATAGTCAATCAAGCCAAGCATTTTGCCTCTAGAAAGAGAGGTGGAGCATGGATGGCGGGCCTTATGCACCCAACAGGCTCCTCCAGGCGAGTGAGAAGAGTGTCATTGGAGCCATTGGATGAGAGATCCAACGGTACTCCCCCCACTCACCTCGGGGATTGTGACGAGTCTGTCAGGTGCATAAGGCCCACCAAGCATGATTGCAACTAACCAGACTCATTTGAGTTTTTGTGGGACAAAATCTCCAAAATGGGGAATTCTGACCCGTAAGGGGTCGGGAAGAAAAAAGGAAAATGCCACGTTGGTACGATGTGGGCCTAACCACCCAGCAACCAACGATCAGGTAGTTGGCCAACAGCCTTCCTGATCAAGTGAAAAGCACAGGAAGGAGAGAAAAGGGGCCATCATTCCAGTGGGAGAAGAAATAAAGAATAAGGCATTCACAGCATCTTCCTGCAGAGACACACTGCTGCGAGATAGATGCAAGCAGAAGAAAGGATTCACGGCATCTGACAGTAGAAACGGGAAATTGGAAACTAAAAGTGGCAAGTGGACAACAGTATGTTTTGTGTCAACTGAGCTGTGGTCAAGCTGTAAATCTGGTGGGAGTTTTTTATTACTGGCCCAGTTTTGATGCTCAAAGTGATGGTGCCTTTGGCATCTAAATCTGGGAATCCTCAGAGTGACAATGTCCCAGGAGTGATAATGCATTAACTCCGAATCTCAAAGCCCAACCTTGATAGATACGAATAGATTCCAATCATGAGATAAGCACAAGATAAGAGGATTTGGGCAGAACTAAGTCCCCAACTCTGACTAAAAAATAAAAGATATCTCTGTAATAAAAATAAATAATAAATAAATACAAAAGTGTTTTTTTAACTGTAAAACCTATCATCTTATATGAATAAACACTAGAGTTTTTATTCCCAAAAGGGTTTAAATATAGTGTGAACTGTATACTAATACTTGTCCACTGTTTTTTTATAACTTTCTCTGATGTTATTTCGTTTTCTGTGGTTGGGATTGTTAGTTCAGATAAATAGCAGCTGCATTAAATTACGCTAAAAAGCCACAGGAATAAAACCCATAGCAAGAGAAAGACCAGGAGTAGAGCTTGTACTTTTGGTCCTGATTATGGGTTTTATAGTATTTAGTAAGAAGTTTTGTTTTTTCAAGGAAAACCACTACACGGGAACAGAAGGGATGCTTCACCAAACTTGTGGATGGTATCCATCGGATAGACTAGTGCACCTAACCCAGGGGCATTCGAACCAGGTACCTACTAACATGGTGGCATAGAACTAACCAAATATCCCAAAACACTGATGACAACTGGTTGAGCTACCCCTGGGTTGAAGATCTGTTTTCATTCTATGTTCTTGTACAGTTAATGTCCTTGTTATTCCTGCATAATATATTAAATGTAGACACCGAAAACATGGATATCAGTAGTAAGAGTTGCAGCCAACGTGAAGAGTTTTCATTCTGCAATTCAAAAACTGCCAGTCAGCCTCTGTAAATCCAGAATAAAGAGTAACAACAAAGCTCGAAATTTAATTTTCACAGAATTTCACCATCAGCCTTTGAATACGTCGTACACCATCCAGTTGGAAAATCAAAATATTAAAAAGAAAATTAGGCACAGTACACTTCATAAATATAATCAACGTAGTGAAAATTATTCCAATTTCACCCATACTTGCTATACATCCAAAAACACAACCGAAGAAAGCTTTGTGCTCGAGATAAAGTATTCAAGCATTTAAAAAAATCCCGCGCCCCTCTCTCAGGGATTTCAAACAGAATTTCCTGAGCTCACTCAAAATTTTCCTCTGGCAGATTGCTCTCTATATCAATTTGCCATCAGTATTTAAAAAAAAACTCCTAACATCACACAAAGCACCAAATGACCATTCCTACAGCAGAATGTTTTCTCACAATACAATATCGGAGCAGCAAGAACAGAAATGATTTAACAAAAAATCTCTCTGCCTGAAAATTTTTACACTTTCCATACCTTGGATTCTTTGAAGCGCTCCGACTGGTCACTGCCAGAACAATCGCTTCACATCAGCTGTCAAAACAGATTCCAGGAACAAATTTAACGAATTTCATATGATCCATTGATTTATTGAAGATGATGTTGTGGCAAATTGGTTTGCAGAGCGACCGAGTCCACGAAAATATGAATGTATTTTCGGACCGTGGCAAGCTTCAACGTGTACACGATAATTCAATTAAAAATACATTATCGGCTCTATGGTTCTCTGATAATATTCAACCAATAAATTTGTATCTATAATTTTTGTGTGTGGTGCATTAATGGCTGAGAGTGGCCCCTCAATTGAGAAAACGGTTTCTTGACCCCACTACTTGAGATTCCCAATGGATATAGATGGGACAATTCATATGATGAAGTGGCATATAACAGTGTTTCTGAATATTCTTTAGGCTGTGACATTGGGTCTTTGAAAGGTTTCACATCATTAGTTCTTTCTAGTTCTGGCAAAGATAATTATCTGGTTTGTTTTGTTCAATAAAGTTCATAATAGGGTTTTGAGTTTCGATCTCTAACACTCTTTGATATAAGAATGTGGATAAGTTAAAATGGGGATAATTTTTTCCAAAATTTTATAGGATATGTGTTTAAGGTTATAATTTGATTGATTGAATTGAATTTCAATCATGGAATTTTGAGTCAAGGTTTTAGGTTTATTTCAAGATTTTTAAAATACTATAATTTTGGTAAAAGCCAGTTTTAAAAAAGAAGGATAAACTTTTGTAAATTTGAAATTTTATAGTTTGTTGTCATATAAGGTGACATAAAGTAAACGTAACAAGGTAATGTTACATTATCAAAAATAGAAAGTAATTAAAAAAAATTCATGTTAGGTTAGAAAATAAAAAATTATAAAAAGTAATTAAAAAATCATAGAAGCAAGAAAGGGATCGATTTCTTGACTTTAAAATAAAAAATTTAAGATGGATCTATGTTGGTTATAAGAATCTCATCCTGCAATCTTTCCAAAATTGCAATTTTAGATTTATAATTTTTTTGTTTTTAATGCAAAAATGTATTGAGTACCCTCTAATATCTCTAATGCAATTGGATTGCACAATGTTAACATTTAATATATGTTGTTCCATCAATTCAAAATGATTTTAATTTGTATTGACAAAGTTCAGATTATTGCTAAGATTGAACATTATGGGAAAATAAAGGTTTGAGAAACTATTGAAATTGAACTAGATCATAATAATAATGATAGAAATGAGGGTCTTAAAATAAAAAACACTTGGAAACATGTCATTCACCAATTAAAAAATTATATAGGTAACATCGTTGACTCTGGAATTCCTGCATAATGATTTGATGTGTATTTATTTGAATCTTAATTTTTTTCTTTCTCAACTTATAATCTCCTAAAGAAGATCCTAGCTTGAGGAGAGCAACTTTGTAGAACATTTAGATTATAACAAGAAAAAAAAAGTACTTGCTAAAAAGATTGAGTTTTCCCACTTATTAACTCACTTGTAATGTAGTGGGTGCATTGCTGAATGATTTGATTCTAACTTTTTGATTAAGGATCCACATTCAAGTAGTTTTTCCTAATTGCATTCTCCCTACAATACATATTCATTGTTATAGCTCCACTTGCATCTTTGTGGATTGAATTTCTACCAATGATGTGAGTACCTTATCAAATACCTCAACTCCAATTACATATTTATTGGTTGGACTTCTACCATTAATGTAAATAGCTTGTCTAGTGCACTAGTATGATGTTTTGGTTAAAGCCTTGTATACACAAGGAATTGGTCTTAAGTTCTTGAACTCAAGTATAGTTACGTTACTATATTTTACACAAGTTTAGGTGACATAGTGGAATCTCCCCATGAATTCTAGGGGTTTTGGAGAGTATTGGATATTCTTTGACAACTTTCTTAAGATTAACCAATGTGGAAGCTTGAAGGGAGATAGACGTTGTGTATAGATTTTACCTAAGCAAAGATTCACATCATAGAATGTGGTGATTCTTGATGGACCATGGAATTAGACTATAAGAATATGGCATTCAGAAGTAGAGAATGTAGAGAAACAAGCCATAAGGCTATAAATACTCTAAGACAAACCTCAAGGTGTTCAAGATGAAACCAACATGATTATACCCTGAAGGATCAACAAATGTCCATGTCCCTCCCCAAAGGAAAAAAAACACCAAACCAATAGGCTATACATACTCCAAGATAAAACCCCAAAGCATTGCTTCAAAATAAGCATCAATATAATCAAACTATGAAGTGTCAACCAATGTCACGATGCCTCCCTCATATGGATGTTATATGAATATGGATCCCATAATAGCAAAAGAGTCAACCCCTAATCTACAAGGTATCACCTCATAAAACCCCTCAAGGAAATGAAAAGGCAATACAAATTAAAGAATTCAAACCAAGAAATGGAACCAACTGCTTTAAAACCATTTAAGAAGAAGCATCATAGTTTATATTATTAGAGCCTCCACCAACATCAAATCTAGATTGAAAAAAAACATTAAAAAAGAGAAAATATAAGTTTGTAAATTCAAGATTTAAATAAGATATATATTTTAAAATTTGTAAAACAACCCTACAGATATATATTCATAATTTTTAATTAAATATTCAAATCTTAAAAATAACTAAATTTATTTTATTATATAATTTATATATAATTTAAAAAAGATATTAAAAATATAGTGTTTTGAAAACTAAATTAAAATTAATTAATTTGTAAATAAAATATGAAACAAATTTAAAAATTGGAATAGTTTTAATTCTTAATGGCTCAAGTTTTATTTTAAGTTTCCATTTTACTTTGCAACTTAAGTCCCTGATTTATTTTATTTTCTAAAATATTTTTAAAGTATATAAAGATTTGAAAACAAATAAATATTTTTAAAGTAGGTAAAGATTTGAAAAAAAAATATTATAATGTAATATTTTTGTCACAAGTTTTTTACAAATATATAGTTTATATAAAATGTTTAACATAATTAAAACTAAATTTATATAAAATGTTTAATAAATTATATAATTTTTAAATTTTAATTAATTTTTTTTTTTAATATTAGATATTTTTTTCTTCTTTTTAACTATCCAACTAACATTTATTTAACATCATAATATTTTACTTAAAATACATAAACACAAAATATTATTTATAAATAAAAAAAATTATACACAATATAACACATCATGAAAAGTTCCATTTTACAAATACTGAGATGTAGCTAATGGAATTATAGCATCTATGAAGTTAAGAAGCAACACATATCTCTCTTCATTTTTTTTAATAATGTTTGGAAACTAAAGAAGCAATATACATCTCTCTTCATTTTCTTCTTTTTATAATGTTTGGAAACCAAAGCTATTATTAGTTTATGGGTATGTTTTATAATGTTTGGAAACCAAAGCTATTGGGTATGTTTTATGGTCTTTATATTTAACTTAAGATTTTTTTTAAACATTTAAGACATTATTAATGTAGAAAAAAATATTATGATAGGGATATATGTCATTATATTAATGAAATACGATCATATAAGATTATTAAATTTTCTTTATATATACAATTTGGATTCTAATTCCAAGTGTTAGTTAAATTTGTATATGCTTTTGTTAAAATAACTATGAAAACATAATTTGAATTCCAATTCTAAGTGTTAGTTAAATTAGTATATGCTTTTGTTAAAATAACTATGAAAACATAATTTGGATTCCAATTTTAAGTGTTAGTTAAATTAGTATATGTTTTTGTTAAAATAACTATGAAAATATTGAAATGAAATTTTATTGAGTTCTTTGGAATTGTCAATAGATATTTATGTTCGAGATTATCGTCCCTTGGAATTGTCAATAGATATTTATGGAATTGTCAATTGTCAATAGATATTTATGAAATTTTATTGAATCCCTTGGTATTGTCAATAGATATTGAAATGAAATTTTATTGAGTCCCTTGGAATTGTCAATAGAGATTATCGTTCTCTTGAGGATGAACCTACTTAAAAGGTTTGAAACTGTCGAATTTAAAAATTCAACCGCATATTTCCTTTAGCTTTTGAGATATTTATGTTAGCGGTTACTACCTCCTTTGGAACACTTAATATGTCAATGCGTGAATGACTTTCTCCATACATACATATATATATATATATATATATATGTTACTACCTCATTTGGAACACTTAATATGTCAATGAGTGAAGGACTTTATCCATATATATATATATATATATAACATTTAATACCAAAGCATAAGCACTAAATTACTAAATCAATAGGTAGCAAAGGTTTTTCAAATCAAGACTTTCTACTGTGTCTTTTGAAATACAAGTTTTCTAATGTAAAATGTTTGAAACCACATCGGGGAAAATTTTAAGAACCCAGGGTAAATTTCTATGTTTAATAAATGGGTGAATCCCCATGATATATAAGAAAATATGAAGTCTATTTTATCAATGTTATATTATGGATATATAATTTTTTGATGAATCTCTAATTGAATTATATAATCTTGTAAAATATTGGCAAATCTTTCAATAAATTATAAAATCTTGTAAGATATTGGTGAATCTTTCACTAAATTATAAAATCTTTTAAAGTCTTGGTGAATCTTTTACTAAACTATAAAATATTGTGAAGTCTTACGAATTTTTTGATAAAGTATAAAACCATATAAGGTAATAGGAAAACATATACAAAAAATACTAAATAGGAGATAAATCTTAATAAATCATCACATAACAAGCCCTCTTTTGGTGGTAGTTTGGTACCTCACTCTAACTATCATAGTACATAGAAATTCACCACACTCTAGGAATATTCTTGGAAAACATCAATGAAATGTTTCATCACCACGACAAATAGAATCAATATTAACATGAGGACCCACCAACATCTCAATCCTCATTTAGTGCTCCATGCTATTACAAGGTCCCACCAACACCTCATTTATGCACACACCTTACCAATTAGAGGGTTAAAAACTCTAAATGTGTATTATTTGTTTCAATGCACTTGGAACTATTCTAAAAAATAATTGTCACTCCATATGGAAAGCAAATGTGTGTTCTAGGTTGGTCAACAAATGTTTATTCAACCAAATATTATCCACATGCTTTCAAACCTAATTAAAAACAAACCCCACTATGCATGATATATTTCCATGCAAAAATAAAAAAAATGCAGGTCGCTGAGAATGTGGTGATGTCAAGACATTGGTTCAAGTCTTTAAATCCGTGAAAGGAAGACTGCAAAACTATGACAGAGCTACTATAAGAGTAATGAGGTAGGTTGGATTGAATATGTGACTGCTTTTACAAATACAATAAACATAGTAAGCAAATTTCTTGGTTTCAAGCAAAAACTGCATTATTTTCTAAGGTTTCTACAAATTGCTGGCAACATGCAAGTTGAAATCAAGTTTCTACAAACTACAACGAAAATACTTTGACGACCATAAAATTCAATAAACAAAACAAGCAACATGTCAAAATAACTAACAACGCCTAAAGAAAAAGAAGCGACAAATATAGTGGGATTCCAAGTTGCTCCACCCATGGCTTGTCCTCGAAAGGAGAACACAAACGCAAGTAGAAACAAAATGGTAGTGGTTATAAGCAGCGTCATGGCCCCCTACATGCCTAAATACACGCATATGAATAGATTCCCAACCCCCATGCATGATGCCCCAAACACCCACATAAACGTTATTGCGGCATCATCGATCGTGTGCTTCACAATCCCCATGTTTCTTTGGGAAACTTTGGATATGAGGCAATGGGATTCCAAACTCTCCTAGATGCAAATGGGTTGCTATAAGACCTAATAGTAAATATCAACTACCCTTCTCATGTGGACATTAAGCAACTTGCAAAACAAGATTCAACCCATAAAATCTAGACGAATGTAACCCCGACTTCGATTTCTATGATCAATAGAGGACAAAAGAGCTCCTAGCAACTACCATTTCTAGAAATCAGGGCAAATGGGAGTTGCCTAGCGATTTTCATGGGCGAATAGAGGTTTAAATCGATTTTTAAAGGGGTGAAATTATTTGATCTTGGATCCCCTTTCTAAATTCGACGGGGCTAACTTCATATTCATTAAAAATAAATAAATAAAATGTGGGCTAATCATACCTAATAGGTGTTTAATAAAAAATTAGCCCATTAAAAATTTAAAACCCCTAAATTTAGCCCATGGGCTAAGATTAACCCCTAAAAATTTTCATGACCTACATATCAAGTATACATTCATAGACTAAGTGATCAAATCGTTGCATAACGAGAATCTTATACATCATTGTGACACCGTGAAGTTGTAACCTTGACTTAGATTATTATTATTATTATTATTATTAAAAAATGAAGTTTTGAAGATTGTGGTAACAATTGTTACAATATGTTGTAAGTTGTCTATTGATCACATTATGGTCTTAGTGTCATTCTAATGGAATTTGTAATATTCAAAGACATATTTTTGCCAAGAAATTATGTACATGTAATGGAGCATTTCCAATCTTAATAGGACCATTTATGTGGTTCTTCTTACTTAAAATAAGTGGCTAGTTCCTTGTTATTTAAAATAGGTGGCTAAATTATTTGGTAGGTGAGAATTTATTTATCCTACATTCGTTATGTGAAGTGATCTTCTCACTATTGAGACACATATATTAAGGTCTTGAGTTCTTTAAACATTCATATAGAGGTGGCTCAATGTGGAGTCTTGTGCCTTTGGATCACTATAGAGTTTATGTTACTTATACATTATAAAGGTTTTATCAGTCATCTTTTGTATTTTATTCATTTCATTTGTATGTGTGAATGTGAATAGTGAATGCCCATAAAAAATTAGATGGTAATCTCTTTATTTTTTACCTTATTTTTAAATCATATTTTGTAACATGATATAAAAAAAGAAAGTTTTGTAAAAAAGATACACACCTTGCAAGGCCAACCCATACATATTCAAAAGTTACAACTTCTTTAATACTTGAGAATTCTGGTGAAGATAATGTGATTGTAAAACCTCGACGGGTAACTTTCCTCCCATTGGTCAATCCCTCAAGAATAGGGATGAGAAGACACGACTTATATTCCTTAAATTAAGAAACACATGTATATTTTTTTTCAATTAGAAAATGTACAAAGGCAATTGATGGTGGTTGGATAACAAAGAAATATATTCAAGTAAAAAGGGAAGAAACTCGATCAGAGGAAGCCCTTTTCTACAAATTATTATTATAGTTGTTATTAGCTATTTAAATTATTTAGAAGGGTTAAAAATAGTATATATATATATATATATATATATATATATAAGTATGGAAACTTTATACACTCTTAGAGATAAAGGGTTAAGGAACTTCAAACATTAAGTGTTGCATTATCAAGATCATATTATGTTTTTATATTATCAAGGTCATATTATATCATGGTCATAGAATGTTTGGAACTAAAATTTATGAAAGATGTTTAATTTTTAAAAGAAAATTGAGAATATGAATAAATATAAAAGATAAGAAAAAAATTTAAACATATTAATACTAACTTGATTAATTTCAGATTACACTTTTTTTGTGAAAGTGTGTAAAATCTCATTTAAATATTAAAATATAACTAAAATAATTTAAAAAATAAGAAAAGTAAAAAATAAAATAATTTAAGAAAAAATAAATAAATATATATGTGGGCAATTTTTGCTTTTATCTTTATCCAAACCGGAAAAAGGAAAAAACCATATTGATTATATTGTTTTTTAACGTGAAAACTAATAAATTAGGTGAAAGAGTAAATAAAGACTTGTGAAGTGAAGAAAACCATCTAGAGTGTGTTGGTTTTTAATGTGAAAATTAATAATAGAGAGAAAACACAAGATAATTTTATTTTTTTTGTAATAGCTGCAAGTTGTATTAGATTAATAAAAGTACAAAATAGTTTACAGTCCTTGATGGTTTGGCCCAGAGATGTCATCCATGTTGATCTAGAGAATAGACAATAAGCAAAAGGTTGCCATATAAAAAAACCCTGTCAACATAGGGGAGAAGTAGGTGGAAAGTAAAAAAGTTTGAAGCCTTATCGGCATTCTGCATACAGTTTATAGTAAGATGATCAAAACAGACAAAAATAATAAAAAACTTGCACCAAAGATTCCTATGGAGTCTCCTCCAGAATTGGGCAGCTGTAGGGGCCATTGTCCTTCCATGCCTGAGCCGAAATCTGGGCCGCATTCTCCTCCGTTGAAGCAGACATGCCAGGAATCGCCACTGGCTTGACAGGAACCGGGTGTTTGATAGGTAGAGGGGCAGTTTTCCTTGGCAGCATAAGGGTAAAGGAAGATTGCTCATTGCGTGTGAGTTTAGCAAGTATAGGGCCCAGAGTGCGAGGAATGGGGAAGGAGGTCTGAATCTTCTCCTTACCCTTCAGGCCGGCTTTGCTGCGTGTCAAACCTACAAGGCCGCCACCGGGGTTGAGGTTGTTGAGACCAAGCGTGGAGTTCAAGGAAGCTGCAGAGGAAGTGGCACCAGGGGTGGTGCTGCCGGAGCGGAATTCACGAGCGAAGGAGTGGGTGGGGGCATAAGAGTCCCAGCTCTGCGTGCTGCTTAAGGAGCCAAGCGTGGAAGCCCAGTTGGGCAAGGTGGACAAGAAAGACTGTGTTGCTTGGTGAGTAGAGATCCAGTTGGACTGCATGTTCTCCATCATCTGCCCCATCATGTTCTTGACCAACCAGTACGGGTCCCAATTTGCTTCCTGATTCCCAAGGGTCATAGTTTCAGCTATGATTCTAGCTTCCCAATTATCTAGCAACAGGCGGATTGGGGTGGAGATGGCAGGTCCATAGCCTGTCTTCAGGGGAGCTTCCGCCTCTTTGTTTTTGGACTTGGCACTTTTGTTTCGGCCCATGCTATTCGCAGGAGCAGTGATGCTGACAGAGGATTTTACGTGCAGGTGGTTAAGAGCACAACCAGCTTCGAACGTAGAGAGCGTGAGGCAGAGAGAATAGTGAGCCGAGAGAATGAACAGGCCGGAGAGCTTCATCGAACAAGAGTTCGAGTGAACATAGCCTTGAGCCCTGAGCTGATGGTTCGCATGCAGGAGGTGAGTCATCATGGTGGCCAGAGAGGCAGAGGCGACGTCGAGGACAGGATTAGTAACTAGCCTTTCAGATTGATGGCGCTTCGTTGACATCAGCGAGAGGCTGCGTGGGAGCAGTGCAACCAGGTGTCACCGTGGGACCGCCATCTGGCTCATGCATAGTGTTGGCACCCGCATCCGGGGAAAGATAAATTTTAAATTATGTGGGTTTGGAATTTTGTTTCTAATTTAATAAATTTAAATTTAAATATAGATATGGAATAAAGTATGGTTTGTTAAACATTGCTTCATCTTAAAAAAATGAATAGGTTTTTTTTTTACAATGTATATAACATTAACAAAAATAATCCTCTAATCTAGTAAGTTACCAAATAACCAAAAAAACATGAAATAAATATTGTTAACAATAACAATTATATCTCAATGCTCTAATTAGAAGGATGAATTTTCTACTTTGAAAAATACTAATTTTCTTTATTAAGGATTATTCAAGAAATTGTTAATAGAAATTGAACAAATCCAAAAAAAATGAGGGCCAAATTCACCCAAAGAAATGCAAGAGTTTGAGTACATATAGAGAGATCAAAAGAAACAGTAATACAAACGCCATGACTAAAGTGATATTAAAAAACCATTGCTTTGCATCCCTATGTTCCCATAATTATTGGAGAGGATGACCTCTCCTTAAAACCCAAGAAGGTCACCACCTATTGAGGCTAAGAACCCAAAAGGAGATCAAAAGATTTCAAGATCGCCTAACCTATAGAAAACCTAGATTCATGTATGATAAAGCTACATAGCAGCTAAGTCCTTTCCTATGTTGACATGAAAAGAAATAAAGAAATCAATGCATCTACTAAAATTTGTATACAAAATGAAAATAAGTCTATAATGTCAAGTAGGGAGTTGTCTTATCAATTAGTTTGGAATCCATATTATGTTATTGGAGTATTTCATAATCTTGAGCATGAATAATGTTCTTGAAGGCTCCATACTTGAGTCAAAACCATATAAGAGGTAGTGGAAGTAGAATCTGTAGTTGTGGTTTGCTTATTGTTCACACATTTGTGATTATTTTTAGCAATAAATTATTAATAATCCTTAGACATAATTTCAAAATGAATAAATGCATCTATGTGTTTTTTGAGCTATTGCATATTGATCATCGAGACAATTTGAATACCAAAATGATTTGAAACAATACCTTCAACTAATAATATCTTAGTTTTTCGTAAATCTTACCCATCTTATTAGCCCTTGTAACAATTTGTATAAGAGAATTGCGAAAAAAAATCCAATGCATACTTAATTCTAGAGATTCAACTTAACACTACATTTCAAAGTCATGATGTATACCATATATTTGTGACAAATTTTATTGTTATGGTTAATCCATGTTGTCTCATATATAATGAATCATGTGGCATGTTACTAAACAAGGAGAGACCCAGGAATTACTGGTTACATCGATAGGTGTTATAAGAATAACACATATCAGTGTTATTATCTCCACTTTTCTCTCGATGGAATCCTATCTTAAAAAATTCGAGATTCAAGGAAAAATTGACACTTGTACGAAGAGCGTTATCTATTTGGAAGATCCCAAGGTATTTCCCTTGGATAGGCCTGTGTTTAACCAGATTAGTGCAACATCTAGTTTTAACAAATCTCTCCGTTATAAATAACATATGAAGTGTATAAATTTTAACCACTGACTAAATAACCTTTGGCTGAATTAGAGAGCATACGACTGTAATTTGGTCCAACGACATGATGAGGATGCACTAATGGACCTATGATAGCATAGGCAATATATTGTAACAAGTCATCCACACCCCAACATCCCCAACCCCTACACTGCCACCATGGGAAACAATTCCATGCTCATTCTCACCGCCATTTATGTGAGGCTCTGTATGCCAAGAAATCTTTTGTTGATATTCGTGATAATCATAGATCAAGAAATTAAGTAGTTTCATTTAGGGCCTAATCATGTCTTTGGACAGATATGAGATAGCATTAGTAATAACAGAGATAACATTAGTAATGTTATGGGTAGAGATGACATTGTCTGTGCAATCTTTCAGAAGGTTGTTCACACATGTAATGTTTTCGCTAGAAGTGAGATTGTATCTCTAACGTTTTGGAATGTTGTTGCCATGTAGCGAGATGGTGTGTATGATTCCAAAGAGCAATTGTATTAAATTTCATTGCACATTCAAATGAAATAAAATATAGAGTTCTCTTTCCCTTTCATGTTTTGAGATACATAGTGGTTGGATTGGTCATTATTTAAAAATAATCACACATTGACATTTGGCTCTTTGTTTTCTAAATAAGCATCAAAATTATTTATATGCAATGCATTCCTATCATAGTGCGTTAGATTTAGTATTAATGAATATGTTAGCATAAAATAAATGTGAAATTTTTTTATATCATGATGAATGTTTTTCTTGTATTTCTCTTAATTTTTTAATACATGTTAAAAATTGGTTTACATGCCAAATTTTGTTTTGCCGCATCAACTTTTGGATGCCTATATATGTGGATGTGTGCTGGTAGTAGTCATTCCTCAAGTTTGATTGCTTTAGTTCGATTTGTATATATAATCTCACCAATTTTGCATACATTGGTTTTAATATAATAATTATGATTAGGAGTAGTAGTTCGATTTGTATATATAATCTCACCAATTTTGCATACATTGGTTTTAATATAATAATTATGATTAGGAGTAGAAGGTACCTAGTTTGTTTTGCCGCATCAACTTTTGGATGCCTATATATGTGGATGTGTGCTAGTAGTAGTCATTCCTCAAGTTTGATTGCTTTAGTTCGATTTGTATCTATAATCTCACCAATTTTGCATACATTGTTTTTAATATAATAATTATGATTAGGAGTAGAAGGTATCTCACCAATTTTGCATACATTGTTTTTAATATAATAATTATGATTAGGAGTAGAAGGTATCTAGTTCATGTAGAATGAAAACTAGAAATAAAATAACCATATAAATAAAATCATGAAAAGTTGAAAGTTTGATTACTTATAAGGTTCACTAATTTATATGTAGATACATTGAAATGATTAAACAACTATATTGTTTATATAATATAATGTACATTGCAAATTTACAAATTAGATGAGCATATGAAAATTGTATAGGTTGATCATATATATAAGGAAATTTATGGCATTGATAACACTACTTGAGATCTATTCCTAGAGCAACATATTTGTGTTTGCATTTGTTAATTTTCTTGTATCTATATGTGTTTGTATTTGTTAATCTTCTTGTATCCATCTCATTGAGGCTTTTTCATAATATAGTATGGAAAAATAATCCATATCTATATTTACTAATGAAACAAAATGGTTAAAATCATATTAATATTAACATTAAATGACAATTTAACTAAAAAACATTAAAAATATTAAAGAAAAAAAATTAACTTAAAATGATAAAACATAATAACTATAGTAATATATTGAAGAATTTTATTTCAAAACTTAAACATACATGTATTTATACCACTTTTCTTACAACTAGGTGAATAAAAAACATGGATTGCATCTATGCATAAGTCATGATGTATGAATACTTTTTTTTTTCGTGGAAAATAAATGTAAGTTTATTAATTGAGTAGTTTAAAAATTTTACGATTTGAGCCTGAAAAAAGGAATTTTTAGAGTCCGACCTTATTTCTTTAAAATCCAGATTATAGCTGTCAAATTCTAAAATTTTGGGTGCCCCAAAGATTTTTGAGAGTGTTGAATCCATTTATTAACAAAAACAAAACTACATTTTTCAAAAAACCACTCTTTAAAACCCAGGTTATAGCTGTCAAATTCTAAAATTTTGGGTGCCCCAAAGATTTTTGAGAGTGTTGAATCCATTTATTAACGAAAACAAAACTACATTTTTCAAAAAACCACTTCATCTTGCAGAAATTGTAAACTAAAGATCTAGCCACATGCATATAACTCATGACAGAGTTAAAAATAAGTGTTGTGAAAACGAAAAGTCTGTGAAAAAATTTGTTCAGCGAAGACATCTGCAAGGAAGGAAAAGTTATTTAGTATAACTGATCGGACAACTCCCTCTCAAGGTTGTCCCCCTCTGCAATTCTCACTATTGTGTCTAAGCCCAATTGAAGGTTTCTCCCATCTCCAGGGTTTCAAAGCCAAGTGTCTGCCTCTGATATTGAAGCTAATAACCATTTCCTTCCAGAATAGAGAACCTACATAATGTTACTTGGGAGTGATGCAGATCCTATCTATTAATTGCATACGCCACATATATATTTTTGAAAGATACACTTTTGCCAAATCCATCATTTAATGAAAACAAAACTACATTGTTCAAAAAACCACTTTGTCTTTCAAAAATTGTAAACTAAAGATCTATGCATAACTCATAACTCATGACAGAGTTCAAAATAAGTGTTGTGAAACAGAAAATCTGAAAAAGTATGTTCAACAAAGACATCTGCAAGGAAGGAAAAGTTATTTAGTTTAACTTATCGGACAACTCCCTCTCAAGGTTGTCGCCCTCTCCAACTTTCACTATTGTGTCTACTATTTTAATATATATTTCAGATATTTTAATGTATATTTCAGATTTATAATAAAATTGAAAAAAATGTACTCTCCTTTATAATTAATACCTTCAAAGTACATACAAAGCTCTTTGCTAAATGAGATCAACAAAATTTCTTTAAAAAATCAATTATTAATAATCTAAAATACTTATTCTCAAGATATGACATTCTCATAGAACACAAACATAGATATACTATGTTGAAAGCATAAATAAAGTAATGTAGTTATTAAAATATTTTCATTTTAAAATAAAAATAAAATATTAAAGAAAAACATAAAACAAAAAAGTGAGTCTAATCCTCCCAATTTTTTTATTTAAATATAAAAGTAGTAATTCACATCATAAAGTATTTTTCCAAAACAAAGCTCTTTCTATGGCTTATGATAAGCAGGTGATGGCAAGTTGCAACATCTACCCTGCTTACAAAGAGGATGGCTTGCAAGGAGGGATTCACCGCTTGTGCAACCAGAATTTGGATAGCAATCATTTGTCTCCACGACAACAGAAAGGTCTAAAAAACAACCACAAAACAACGATTAAAATAAAAATAAAGATAATATTTACATTATTAAGCATAAATAAAATTAATCAATCTTACAATGAGCAGCAAGCATCAATAAGAGGATTGCAATGAACCCCATATACATAAAGATAATATTTACATTATTAAGCATAAATAAAATTAAACAATCTTACAATGAGCAACAAGCATCAATAAGAGGATTGCAATGAGCCCCATACACACCACAGATATAACACCACCATGTCTTGCCATTTCTTTTCACCAACGAGACACTATGTATGTATGTATGTCCACTGATAGTTTCTCTTCACTTCCCAGCATTAAAGAACGATGGGCATCGCATATTTATAACAAAGAGGGCAGCAAATGGGAATACTGTCGAATATAGCTCATGACCGTACTGTGGTATCAGTGGAAAATGCATGTTTTAAGAGTATCCCGCATGCAATGGAGATGTAGATGGATACATTTATTTATTTCCTTTTCTTCGACTAGTTTTCCACATTCATTTCTTTCCATATATCTCTGATGTAGACATATTTCTTTCTTTCTTTATTTTTCATTGGCTAATTTTCCAGTTGTTTCTTTCTGTACATCTCTGATTTTTCGTCAACTAATTTTCCACCGTCATTTCTTTCTTTTTGGTCGGCTAGTTTTCCACATATCTCTAGTAGAATGAATTTCAGACGAATTTTTTCATGGAAATCAACTTTGTCTCTCTGTACCGTTTTGGCTCTACAACTGTAGTGGTTTGACTCTTGAAGCCATGGAGGGTGACATGGATGAGAATGTTGTATATTCCAGTTATTCTGACATGAAGAGACAACTGATGAATGCCAAATATGGCATGGAAATTGCATATGCTGACTTGCAGAGTACTGTAGGAGTTGACAATGATGTGACATATAGGAGAGGGATATAGTGGGAAAACCACGACATGCCGTGCAAAATATGGAATCATTTACCTTGTCACAAAATGCTATCAAATTGTGTTCCAGCCCATGGTTCTACCACTAAGCTACAATGACCCCTACACATTTAATGTTGAATGCATTGAATCAAGTTTTATTTAAAGGTTATATGTGCGAACATTAATGATTTGGTCATGGTCCTATGAACTTGAGGTATTAGCTAAGATGAGAAAAATATTTCAAAATAATGGAATGTGTTGTTTGTATTGAGTCAAGAGTAATGATGATGTAATAGTGCATATAAGCCCTGTCATAGGCATGCATACCCCATTTCTTGGTCGTAGTAAGTTGTTTCCTTAATACCTGGGCATGGGCATGGTGTACCCAGGTTAAGCAACAAGACTTGCTCTTCATGTATGTATGATGTAGCACAATGATGCACAATTGGCCAAGTGGCCATAGTAAGGTAGTTATCCTAAACTAGAGGGTGTGGCATCAAGTTGTTGAATAAAGCACTCCAAAAAGGTATGAGAGTGATTAGGTGTACATGTATTATAACCTAACATGGACAATAGCTTGGAGATGTTGAAAAAGAGTCTTCAATTAAGGGGGGAAATATAATAAAGAAACGTAATATCAAAATTTGAAGATGACGAGTATTTGAGATTAAGTTATTAAGGGGAAGTTAAATTTTTTTTTTTCTATAAGTTGTTAATGAACGATGTACAAGTGAAAATTTCCCATACAACTGGTGGGTACAATAGTTGGAAACCCAACCCAACAAATGTTGTTGTAATTGTAACTTCGGAAGATATTCCCTTGTATTTTATATTGTTATTATTATTGTATTTTATTTGTACCTCCGACGTAGATGTTTTCCCTCCGGTTGGAGATGTCATTATTACATTTGGTCATACAAAGTCATTGAGGTAAAACCTCCATTGTAAGTCGGGGCGATAGATCCCCTAGATTCAAATGCAATAGGGTTATTGAGTCTTCCTAGAGAAGTCGGCCCAGTCAGGTTTAGTTGAGGCCGACCTAGTTAGTGAAAAGGTCAAGTATAAATAGAGAGCTAGGCTCTCTCATTTGGACACACACTCACTCAATTGAGTTCGCATAAGTGAAAGAGAGAAGACAAGTTCGCATAGGAGAAAGAGAGAGAGTTGCAGAAGACTATATTGTTTTGGGGTTTTCCATTTTGTGATTTGTATTGGTGACGATTCTATCTCCGAGGAAGTTGTGGGGTTTTCTGCTTTATGGTTTCCCCAAGGAAAATCTTTGTGTCTCTTGTGTTATGTTGTGCTTGTTATTCTTTCAGATAAGATCCTAGATAATATTGATTAAAAGTAAAAAATCTAACATGGTATCAGAGCTAACCTGAAAAGAAGACATTGTGCAACAGCGAGAAGCAAAGGATTCTAAGTTTGAGGTCTTCTCTCCATAGATCATCTGAAAAAGAAGGCTAGTCTAACTCGCCCTAGGAGGGCGCATCTTTATGTCGAAGCAGAATCTGATTCTGGGAATTTTCAATTTTTGGCCTGTCACTACTACTGGGAGGAAAACTAGGGCATCAAGTTTTTGGGGCTTCTCTTCATTAATTTGGAAAATTAAGTACATTGGACAACTCACCTTGAACCATAGAAGAAATTGATGAATCTTCAAGTGATGAAAAATATGTTCTGATCTCAGCACTCACGGGCACTGTCACACATGGGAGTAATGATTGGCTTGTAGATAGTGGAGCTTCCAATCATATGACGGGATACAAAGAATCTTTTATAAATCTATCCGAGCATGAGTCACCTCACAAGGTGAAACTTGGGGATGATTACCAATACCCCATAAAAGGAAGTGGAGAAGCTTCATACAAGCTTGAATCCGGTAAATCTCTGGAGATGAAAGATATCCTATATGTTCCAGGACTAAAGAATAACCTTCTCTCCATATCAACACTAGATGCTAAGGGTATGAGGGTTGCATTTGTTGATGGCCAAGTCCTAATGTGGCCAAAGGGAAAGACAATAGATGATGCGGCTGTGATTGGAGAGCAAGAGGGAGGTTTGTACAAATTGAAGGGCCAACCTGAACAAGCATTGGTTCATGATTCCATGGATCCAAGTGAACTATGGAATATAAGGCTTGCACATGTGCACTATAGAGCACTACCCATTGCAAGCAAAGCAGTTGCAGGACTTCCATAAATTCAGACAAAACATGAAGGTGTTTGCAAAGGAAGTGCGAAAGGGAAGAACGTGAAGAAGGCATTTCCAAGCAGTGAAAGCAAAGTGAAAGGGATATTGGAGATGATCCACTCTGATGTATGCGGTCCCATGCCATCCAGCTCATTAAGTGGGTATGCATACTATGTTTCATTCATTGATGACTTTTCCTGTAAGACTTGGATGTACTTCTTCAAAAGAAAAGATGAAGTATTCAGTAAGTTCAAAGAATTCAAAGCCTTGATCGAGAATCACACTGAGAGGAAGATCAATACCTTTCGATCAGATAATGGAGGAGAATTCAATTTGGAAGATTTCAAGAACCTATGCAGAGAATCTGGGATTAAGAGGGAGTTGAGCACTCCCTACAATCCACAACAGAATGGCGTTGCAGAAAGAAAGAAAGAATAGAACAATAATGGAAGCAACAAAAGCAATGCTTCATGACCATGATCTTCTAATGCATTTATGGGCAGAAGCTGCAAGGACAACGGTGTATGTACAAAACCGTACTCCTCATCGAGTACTAGACAACAAGACTCTAGAAGAAGTGTTCTCCGGTGAGAAACCATAAGTCATCCATCTCACAATATTTGGCTACCCAGTGTACATACACATTCCGAAGGAGAGGAGGATGAAGCTAGATCCTTTAGGAAAGAAGGGAATATTCGTAGGATACAATGAAACTTAAAAGGCCTACTGAATATACTTCCCAGGATTCAAGAAGATTGACATCAGGAGAGACGTGACGTTCGACGAAGGCTCAACATACAACAAATCCAAAAAATACCTATTGAAGATACTGAAGGACCTAAAGTACCCAGGATTAGAGATACAACTATGGAAGAAGAGATTCCAAAAGATCATGAAGACCGAGATATGGCCGAACTACAAGAACCTGTAGATCCACCTCATGAGAGGAACTCCCACAAGAGAAAACCAACATGGGTACGAGAAGCAATACAAAATGTGGAGAAGTATGGCGCTCCAGAGGGGATGCATAGAGAAAGCAAGAGACCTAGGCCATACTCCAGCTATGTATCCTTGTTGTGCGACATCATTGACAAAGAACCTTCCAACTATGAGGAAGCAACAGAGAAGAAAGAAAGGAAGGATGCCATGATCGAGGAGTACCAGTCGATTATGAAGAATGATGTCTGGGAGGTAGTTCCAAGACTAGAAGGGAAGTCTATTGTGACTTCGAAGTGGATCTACAAGATCAAGCATGCTACAAATGGTAGCATTGAAAAACACAAGGCAAGGTTTGTATCCCGTGGATTCTCAAAGAAGGAAGGAATAGACTATGAGGAGACATTCACACTTGTGGCGAGATACACTTCCATCAGATTTGTACTATCACTAGCTGTAGTGATGAAATGGAAGGTACACCAGATGGACGTCAAGACAACATTCTTGAATGGTGTAGTAGAAGAGGAAGTGTACGTGGAGCAACCACTTGGATTTGAGACTCATGGAAGGTAGACTCATGTGTTAAAATTGAAGAAAGCCTTGTACAGACTGAAATAGGCACCCAGGACGTGGTACGACAGGATGGACAGCTTCCTGATGAGCTTAGGATTTACCAAGAGTAAAGCAGATTCCATCCTTTACTACAAGTTTGAGGTGGGAAATCCAGTGATACTTCTACTCTATATAGATGACATGTTTTTAATAGTGGAGGATGAGCTCATAGCAGATACAAAGAGGAAGCTTGCCGCATAGTTTGAGATGAAGGACCCGGGGATGATGCATTATTTCTTAGGCATGGAGGTGTGGCAGAGTGCGGATGGAACCTTCCTTAGACAAGGGAAGTATGTAGTAGATATTCTAAAGAGGTTTGCAATGATGGAATGCAAGGATATGGACACACCTATGGAATCGAACTTGAAGTTACTATGTGATGCTTTAGAGTAGTCAATTGATGTCACGATGTATCATCAGATGATTAGGTCATTGATGTACCTGACGAACACGAGACCAGACATATGCTTTGCTGTGAACACATTGAGCCACTTCCTGACGGATCCGAGACATGTTCACCTGATAGTTGCAAATCATATATTGAGGTACCTGAAGGGTACAGTTGACTTTGGGCTCAAGTATGACGGTAATCAGAAGATTAACCTGTAGGGTTATGTTGATTCAGATTGGGCAGGCAGTGCCGCAGAGAGGAAGAGCACTTTGGGATGCTGCTTCAGTATGGGATCCGGTATGATCTCCTAGTTTAGCAGGAAGTAGTCATGCGTGGCACTGAGTACAGCTGAAGCATAGTATGTTGCAGCTTGTTCGGCTAGTTGTGAGGCAGTATGGCTTAGGAAGCTACTATCTAATTTATTTGATCTCTGGTTAGAGGTGACTTATATATTATGTGACAACCAAAGTTATGTGAGGTTTCCCGAGAACCCGGTGTTCCATGACAAGTCGAATCACATTGAGATCAAGTACCACTATATCAAGGATATGGTGCAAAGAGGATCAATGAAGCTCCAGTATGTTGCGACAGATGAGCAAATAGCTGATGTATTGACCAATTCGTTATCTAGAGTGAAGTTTGAGTACTTAAGAGAGAAGCTTAGTGTTATCTAGATTGAGGTTCCTCCTAAGAGGGAGTGATAAGACCGGAAGACGCAGATGCACTAGATCCATTCTCGCATGGTGGCAGGTCTGTCCTCCCATGTTGGTAGTTGTAAGGGCTGAGCCATTCTCGCATGGTGGTAGGTTTGTCCTCCCATGTTGGTATATGTAAGGGTTGGGTCTTGCATGGTGGTAGGCGTAGGTGGTCCTTGGGACATAATGCACTTGGTGTGCTCTTGATTGTCCTCCCATGTTGGTAGATGAGGTTCTCGTATGGTGGTAGGCGTAGGTGTAATGCCCGCTACATATTTGATTTGGGGAAAAACACGTCTACTTTCATGGGCATGGAACTGTACATGAGTTGTGAAATTTAGAGTACAATGAACATAATCTGGAATGAAACACATAACATGAACATAATATGGCATGAAATACATAACATGAACATAATATGGAATGAAATTGGAAACAACATACCTCCCCTCATCACAGCTCATCCATCGTTATGTTTGTCTAGTACCCGCAGTGCCAAATCATTCAACCTCCATAAATATATACAAAATCAATACAAGTCATATTTGTACCATTATTTACTAGTGTAAGATGCATATTTATGAGAATGTCAACATACCTTTACAATGCTTCCCATCACCTTTTGAGCCTTCTTTTTGGACTAGCCCCTCATTATCCTGGATTCAAACATGGATTTACTCGATGATAACAAACTAAAAAACTGATAGATAAATATCTAACTAACACTCATGAATAAGCTCCCCTTGGTTTTGAGAATGATTTATTGGAGCCGTCTAATATTGGAGCAAACCTCCCTCGATTCAAAGTAGCAACGAAGTCAACATTGACTTTGATGCTGCTCCATTTGATCGAGGGAGGTTTGTTCCAAGATTAAATAGCTCTAATAAATTATTCTATACTGAACAGGGCCAGCCACATGAAGGCGGAAGCTCTTATGGCCCCTGCCCCCCCCCCCCTCACATTTCTCTCAATTCCCCAATATCCAATCTATATTCTACTTGAAAATATGCATTAAATAGATACAAAATTGCTAAAATGTAATTGTAAAGCTAAGCAAGAACATTGAGATAAAATAAGGTACAAAGTTGTTTGATTTCCTTTTGCTTTTAACATAATTAAGTACTAACCATCTATATTTCATATTTTACCTTAATCAGTACAAAAAAGTATGCAATAACTCATTCAAAGGGAATGCAACAAAAAGTATGCGGGAATTCATTCAAAGGAAAATGTAAAAAAAAAAACTAGTTTTTATAAATGAGGTATATCATCCAAAATATGTTCCAAGTGCAGTACATCTGTCGATCTAATTATAATAATATCATACTTCATCAAACATTCTTAGTCTTCTTCCTATACTTCTTAAGTAATTCATCATATTCAATGTCGTCTTGATTTTCTGTTGCTCTTCAGAAGTTGTTTCTGCTTGCAGACTCTGACACAATGTATGCCTTGTATGATACTCACGACATGGAAGCCGTTGACGGGGCATAACCTAGAGAAACAAAAAAAAAATTATAAGGCCAGTTTTTAAATATCAATGAAGTAGTTTAGTAATGTTAAAAAAACCTCTACGATGTAATTAGTTACCTGGTGCACTGGTCGACATTAGTTAAATCGCTGCCCTATGCTCCTCTTCAACTATAGGACCCTTGATTACAACATTCTCTGCCATTGAAACCTCAAAATTTTTAAGAACACAATGCTAGATGTAAAAGTTTCAAAAAAAAGTACAAAACCAATAACTACGAAATTATTAAGTATATGATTATGTTCCAACCATATTATCGTCATGGAGCTCAGTCAACGTAGCACCATTGTGGGGATGAACAGGAGAAGCATCTTTTGGCGTCACTCGACTATCAATGCACTGCTCTGCACTACTTATGGGCTAGTTCACAGTGCTGCTCCCCTAATTAAAACCAAGATGTAACACTTTAAATTTTATATGGAGAATGTCAAACATGAATGTTTTTTTATAAGTGATGAAAGGTTAATGTGGGTTGATTTTTATTTACCTTATCTTGCACACTGGATCTTGGGATCTGCCCCAATATTTTCCGTCGTTCAACAACAACTTTATAGCTGGAATTGTAACCAAGCTTGAGGTCTTCCTCTATGGTTGTAGTTCCGAAGTCGTCGCCCTGCATTGCATAAGAGTATGTATTTTTTATGTTATTGGATGCAATTACCCAAAAGTTGCAAGGCGATACAAATGATATTGTTAAGGTATTTGAGTAATTACGATTCATGATTACAACTTCAAGTAGCCTCCCTGGCCTAGCTTGTGTTGTCCATATTTGGAAATCCTTACTTTTTTTCCTTCGAAGTGTCAGGCAACCTATCATCAAAAGTTTCGAGTATGTTATGCACCACACTTTTTTTAGATCTAAATAAAATTGAAGGTAATGAATTCAAGATTTAATTTACCTTGTGTGACCAAGTGGTGTCTTTTCTTCTTTTGTTAATTTCTTCTCTTTTGCATCTTCAAGCAGTGCCTTCCACTCCCTCTTTGGAATCATGAGAGGTCGCTTGTACGTAGGGTTCTTCCCCAAGTGAACCCTATAAGTGTCGCACGTATATTTTAAATGTTGGCCAACTGCGGCGCTGATCGCATCTCTATTAAATATGTCCACCCCAAAGACACCTTCCAAATAATCCAAAAGTTCTTTTTTGAGTTTGGAATTCTGTGAATTCCACCTCGTGCTTATGGTGGGACCAAAAATCAACAACGCCTTGGTCTCCAAGTACCTATAAAAGTCATTGTTTCCTACACACAAGAAATATATCATCATTAATTTAAAAATATTAATCTAGATGATTTATTTTTGAGATGGATAGCATGAAACGGGTAAAATATTAAAAATTAACTGGTAGTTTTACTTGCTTTAATGGAATTCCTTCATCATTAACCATAAATGTCCCTTAAAGGGTCCCCATGGAGGTAACACGTCTCACTCCAGGTAATGACACCATATAATCGACCAAATCATCAGCCTAATCTCTGTTAGCACCTCCAATGCTTGGTTGTGTGGCTACCTAGGGGTCCGTGTCATGGCTACCCACTACATGTGTGGAAGGTGGAGAACAGAATAGCCTGGAAGGTATACGAGTTCATGTGTCCAGAATCTGTGGCATTTGCATAGCCCCACTACCACCGAGACCATGCATGTCGAGCTCCACGGGTTGCAAAAATATCTGTATAAGAAAGGAAAATGTTTCTTCATTTAGATAGCGTAAAATTAAAAAAAAAACTATCATAATTGTTATTCAAAATAAAAATATCACTTTAAATTATGGTTATTACCTTATATGTGTTAAGTTATGTCATAAGTTGAAAGATCCTTTCCTCGATTTCAGGAGTTTGATCTACAATGTCTAACAAGCGATCAAATTCCATGTTGGCTTTATTGATATTTTTATATATTAGTACCTTTGGGTCGGGGGATGAGTACAAATCCACTTTTCCAAGCGAATCATGGGCATCATGGCCCGTAGACTACATATTTCAACAAAATAAGTGTTATTTCAGTTTTCTAAAAAATTAAAATAACTGATTGGCATATAAATACGATTCTATAACCAAATAATATAATTCACGGTAAATGTAAGTTGAAATTTCCACTGGTTTACATGTTCTATGGCTGGCCCTTTTCCACGATCATCCTGCCACATTATAATATAATTAGAACCGTGAAATATTTAAAAAAATGTTGAAGATAAAAAAACTTATTGCCAGACAAGTAAATTATACAAACTAATAAAATTTCATAGTAAATGTAAATTAAAATTGTTGATTGTTTACCGGTTCTGAGGCTATTTATTTTTCTCGATCATCCTGCCATGTTATAACATAATTACAATCGCGAAATATATAAAAAATTAGTAAACATAACAAAAAAAATGATCACCACAAATATAAAATATATAGACAAATAATAAAATCCATGTTAAATGAAAAACAAAATTGTTAATTGTTTACTTGTTTCGAGGCAATTCCTTTCCCACGATTAGCCTGCCACAATACAATGAAATTAGAACCACAAAATATTTAATACATTATTTAAGAAAAAAATATAATGCAATAAGTATATGTTGCTTAAATAGTTGTTGCAATAAGTACCCACACAATATTATTCGATGTATCTACTCGATTCAAATGGTAATCCACTAGTAACTCTTCCCCAGGATCTATCTTTTTTATTGCGCACACAACTACCCGATTTTGTTCGCCTACCTCAAATAGGCAATTTGGTTGCTTGTTTGTTGTTCTAGGTCGTGTGCTATTTATAAACCTTGCAATATTGTCGGAAGCTTTAGGACTTCCATCAATATATATAGCCTCCCCCTTATTTTTATGGCTGTCTTTTGCATGTATATAATTTGTGGTGAGTGCATATCTTCGCATACTTCGCATGTACCAGACCAACACAATCCAATCGTTGTAGTCGTAACATGGTCCGACATAGTCCATCAATTCAATCACTTTATTGTATTTTACATAGATTCTAGATAGATTCTACATGAATTCTAGAATCACAATAAGAGATTTGAGATTCACAATAATTACATATTGTACATGGGTTATTTATTGTACATGATGACTAGTCTCTAAATCTACGTGACATGACATTAGAGATTCGCTAAACTACATATCACACATGGATTAAGATTAAGATGATTGCTCAATCTACATGATATGATGTTCAATTTCAACAAATAACAAATTTATTAAGATTTTGATAGTTTTTAAATTTACATAATATGATCATATGTTTCAATAGATCTTAGCCCAATGGGTTAGCTCAATCCATAAAACCTAAGCCATAAAACCTACCTTCGATCCATATAATACCTAACCCTTACAATAGGAATCACATATAATATGTCATCCTTTACAACATTCATCACTTCAAACACATATAATGTATAATCAATAACCATTATAATCCTAAACCCAAATGAACCCTAACTTCTAACCTTTAAACATGTCAACTCTTAACCAATAACCCATATAACACATAACACCTAATGTCAAACCCATAATCACCATCCATTAACTAGATCTAACCCTCATAACAAATTATATAACCCCAACCCCTAACTCCTAACCTCTACTACCCCTAACCTTAACAACTATAACTACTAATCAATATAGCCCCTAAATTTTTAAATACTTAACCTCCAACTATTGTAATCCATAACTTCTAAAATCCATAATACTTAACCCTTTACAATGATAAACCCTTAATACATATTACTCTTAACCTCTATCACTCCTATATTTCCTATTAACTCTCACTTGTAATATATTACCCCCATCCCTCACCAAATATTACTAGTTGTAGTTCACAACTCTCATAATTTAACTACATTAACCATTATAAGCCATAAAACATACAGTCCATAACCCCTAAATCATATAACATATAATCCATAAATCTATGCTATCCATAACCATACTAGCTATTTTTTATCACTCATATCATTTAACTTCCAACCCCTAACCCTTAGAACCCATATCACATGGCAATGTTGAGAAAAATTAAGGAGGAAGGGACCAAAATAATGGAATTGTGAAAAAATATTCATAAGAAAGGGAATCAAATGAGGGAACTTTGTAAAAATATTCAAGAGGGATAGGATAACATTATCACCTAAGGGGAGTATACAAGAAAAATATGTGCATGATTTAGAAGAGGATTTTCATGCATGTTATTGACTTTTTTCGGTTATGTGAAGATTTATACTTCCAACTTCTATTTGTTGAACATACTCTTCCATATGCAAGACATATTAATGAGCAAAATCCATATGCAAGACATATTAATGAGCAAAATCATGAGACTAATAGTTGTGCCATTGCAGGAGGATATCAAGGTGTTGATAGTGCAATGGACGATGCATATAGAATGAGTGAACAAGGGATGAAATGATGTTCATTTTTCATTGAACATAGGAATTGAATGTCATTGCAAGAGTGTAGTGTGGAGGGAAATGGGAAAAGTTTGTGGTCTCCACACACCATACTTTTATTCTTTTTTTTCATTTTGTATGCATCATATAGGAAATGAGATGATCAAGGATCTCTGAGATGGATTTAGATCAGTTGATTGTCATTGAAATCATAAGACTGAAGAGTATAGTCCTCCTGGGAATGCACGTGTAAGGCGAGATGCACCATATTTCCTTCAAAATGACACATGCATGCTTCTATTTTTTTGGTTGATCCGTGGTCCTACAATTGCAGAGAACGATTAAATCTTGGACATAGTAGTAAGGAGTTATGTTAAACCGAGATGTGTTGTGCCCTTGTTTGTTGAAGAAATTCCATAAGAAAATTTTCAGAGGTGGAAGCCTAATCAGTCGTCTGAGAGGCTTGTTGATAGGAATACCTCTGCTTCACAACATCATATGATCTGCATTCAGCTAGAAGGAACTTTGAGAACTTGCAGGTTTGAGGTAATTAGAAGTTGATTTCTCTAATCCTTTTGGACCGAGGCAAAGACACCAAGAGCAAGATCCATCTACATGGATTTGCAGGCAACAAACAATCAATAAGGCCTATTCAAATTCAAAGTTTGTAGTGCCTGTTGTATTTGAGGTCTCAACACAATGGTATAGCAAGTTAGCCAGATTATACTCCACGGTTAGTGTGGATACTGTTATTGGTTAGTGTTAATATTTATTTTAATAGCAATTGTAGATCACACTTGTGAATGCAACATGTGTTTCTTTATCTTTGTTTCACAATTATAGGTCACACTTGTAGTGTGGATCTTTGTTTCACAATTGTAGGTCACACTTGTGGGATCCCAATTGTAATGTGGATCTTTGTTTCACAATTGTAGGTCACACTTGTGAATGTAACCTGTGTTTCTTTACAAGTACGCTTTAATATTCCCTTTGGAATTGCTCCGAAGGTAAAAGTTTCTTTTAACATTAATGCTTATACAAGATCATTTAAGGTTTTTCTGGTCTTAATTTAGTAGAGCATTATTTACAGGTGATGGGTACTATTTTTTACTGGGCACGATTTTCCATTACCTATACACCGAGCTGAAATTGGTCGAATAAGGTATCGTCCCCTTGGTAGTGAAGCACAGTCACTCACAAATTTTTTGTCACAATACAACAAACAGGGTTTATTGCGGTCTTTTTCTTGTTATCCTTCCCATCCCAGTGATGGCCCATTCCGTTGTTGTATATTTGTACAAGAAAGTATAGTTCCTTGTTACTATGGGATGAAGCGATATTCATTTGATTTCCAAGATCAAAACTCTGGGAATAATATGAATGATAATGGGACTACTTGTAACTCAATTTCTCTGCCATAAACAAAGGATAGCTTTATTCGTCAAATCACACTTACTGTATCTTGACTGTATCTTTAGTGTTGAAAAATTGTGTTCCAGTGAATATATTTGCTTCATTTATATCCTTCATTTTTAACACCTATTATAACTACCATCAAATATTTGAACAAAGACACAAGAAAACTATTTATGGTAACACAAACAAATGCAAAACATCAATATACCATGGATACTATTTTAATATATATTTCAAATATTTTAATGTATATTTCAGATTTATAATAAAGTTGAAAAAATTGTACTCTCCTTTATAATTAATGCCTTCAAATTACATACAACGTTGTTTGCTAAATGAGATCAACAAAAATTCTTTAAAAGATCAGTTACTAATAACCTAAAATACTTATTCTCAAGCTATGACATTCTCATAGAACGCAAACATAGATAAATATACTATGTTGAAAGTATAAATAAAGTAATGTAGTTATTAAAATATTTTTATTTTAAAATAAAAAGAAAACATTAAAAGAAAAACACAAAAAAAAGTGAGTCTAGTCCTCCCAATTTTTTTATTTAAATATAAAAGCGTTAATTCACATCATAAACTATTTTTCCAAAACAAAGCTCTTTCTATGGCTTATGATAAGCAGCTGGTGAAAAGCTGCAACAACTACCCTGCATACAAACAGGATGGCTTGTAGGGCAGGATTCACCACTTGTGCAACCACAATTTGGATAACAATCATTTTCCTCCACGATATGATAAGCAGATGGCGACAAGCTGCAATAGCTACCCTGCATACAAATAGGATGGCTTGCAGGGCAGGATTCACCACTTGTGCGACCAGAATTTGGAAAACAATCATTTGCCTCCACGATAGCAGAAAGGTCTAAAAACCAACCACAAAACAACGATTAAAATAAAATAAAGATAGTATTTACATTATTAAGCAGAAATAAAAGTAATCAATCTTACCATGAGCTGCCAGCATCAATAAGAGGATTGCAATGAACCCCATATACACCTCTGATATAACGACACCATGTCTTGCCATTTCTTTTCACCGACAAGACACTATGTATGTATGTATGTACACCTGATAGTTTCTCTTCACTTCACAACATTAAAGAACAATGGGTATCACATATTTATAACGGGGATACTGCCCAATATAGCTCATGACAGTGCACTGTTATCAGTGGAAACTGCATGTTTTAAGAGTATCCCCCGTGCAATGGAGCTGCAGACGGATGCATTTATTTATTTCCTTTTCTTAGGTTAGTTTTCCACATTCATTTCTTTCCATATATCTCTAACGCAAACGGATTTTTTTTCTTTTTTCTTTTTCATCAGCTAATTTTCTAGTCATTTCTTTATGTATATCTCTGATTTTTCATCAACTAATTTTCCACCATCATTTCTTTCCATATATCTTTGATGTTATTTCTTTCTTTTTGGTCGGCTATTTTTCCACATATCTCTGGTAAAATTAATTTTATCCGATGTTTTTCGTAGAAATCGGCTTTTACAACTAGCATTTGTATATGGATATATGGAAATTGGCTTTTTAAAAGAGCAACAATAATTTTTTTTATATACGTAATTATACACCAATCATTCATATCAGATATGTAGTACGCGGAGCCATATTGACTCTGCCTCCCTCCCCATTTCTTCGTTGCCATTGCTCCGAAACAGAATGTGGAGATGCAATTCTCCGATGGATGCTCTTGGGACCGTATATCCAACTGATGGTTTGTCAAGCACTAATAAAACCCACCTTCTTTATTTCTCTCTTACTTACTTGCCTAAAGGCTTGAAGTGCCTTGCTATCCTTTCTTTTATCAAGCAAGCACTTCGTACCTTACCTTCGAGAATAACCACAAACCCCCGTCGTCTTCTGTATAGAAAAAAGATCGATAAAGACTTGAAATGATCAATCTATCATGAAGGGGGAGGAAGTGGTCATAGGACCAAATGCTCTTAGAAGCAAGTGGCAAGAAGAAAAGGATATAAATGTAGATATAAAGGATATAAATTGTTTTCCACTGAAAAATTGTGTTCGAGTTGAAAAATTGTGTCACAGTGAATGTATTTGCTTCAGAGGTTTGGCATTGAACTAAGCTGAAATTAGTAGATTAAGGCATTCTTCTAAGACTCTTCATTATTGTAATAATGACTACGATCTTAAACAAGGTTTTAATGAGGTTCTATAATTACCAAATAACTATTTGTATGAAATCTGAATTGGTTTTCCAGGGAGATGTATCAGTTTTTGAGATCGATTTTGCTCATGAGTTGGGTATAACATTCCATATTGCTGGTTTTACAACATCGTTTATAAAAATTCTTCGTTCATCAATGTGTGATACAAAGCTAGGAAAGGTTAATTCAGATGCATAAAAGATCTTAATAACATAAGCAAGGATTCTGAATCCAGATTCATGCAAAGGTTCATCTTTATATTTTTATTATGATTTGGGCATAGTTATTGTGTAAGGACCTTTCAATTTATAGAAATGTAACATTACTTTGATGTCTCCATGATGAATCATTTATGATCATTGTCTACAGAAAAACTAGAAAAGTAATCTCCATTTACCATTTAGTGTTTTGGCTAAAGTAATTCATGTACATGTCAAAAATTTGCACTCTCATTACGGATCATATCCAATGACACTTATGAAGCATTTATGATCATTGTCTATAGAAAAACTATAGAAGTCATCTCCATTTACCATTTAGTGTTTTGGCTAAAGTAAATATGTTCATGTGCATGTCAAAAATATGCACTCTCATTACAGATCATATCCAATGACACTTTTGATGTGGACATCTGTAAAGAGAATGGAATCAACTTTATTGGGCCAAGTGTAAGTACTCTCCGAAGAACTAGTTGGTTTCTTATAATAAGTTATGGTTACTAACTTGATTTTACATGATAGCTTCTGTTAACAATTCATTTCATTGTCCGAAGTGCACTTCTATCAAAGCATGGTTAGACTCGTGGAAGTAATGGAGATTCAATTTTGTTATGTTTTTCATGTATGTATTTGTATATTAAATTTAATATCCTTTTTTGTTTTTACTAGAGTTATTTGGTGTAGTGGTAGTGACTTTTGCTGCCACAAACTCTACAGATGCATAGTTATAGACTCATTTATGTGACTGCATAGTCGCTACATGGTTAAATCTGGTTGGGAAGAGGGCCTTTTATTAGCTAAGTTTGTGATTGTTTCTGTTTTAGAAGTTCAATTTTGGATGGGAATGACTAGAGTTATCAATCTCATGTACCTATTTAGTTCACAGAGAGACATTGGGATTGACAAAACATATTTGCTCTCGTGGTTAGCAGCATGTGGTTGCTTAACATGCTTACTAACAACCATTAGCGCTGATTTGATGAGCTAATTTTCTTAATACACAACAAATATTATATATGGAACAGTGAGTTGGTCATATGCACTTAACGGCAGCAAATATGTCCAAATTATACTAGTATTTGCAAGTGATCAATATGGGAAATTGCAAGGACATCATTAGTTCAAGAATCTTCAACCATGGAACAAAGTTGATCAATTTTAAGATCTTCAGCAGTTCATATTGCAAGTGCAAGAGATGACTGCAACCATCCAAAGTCAATGCTCCTCTCTTGGAAATTTAAGTCAGTGATGCAACCATGAGGTACTTGTAATGCAACTTTGCAGAGATTTGTGTTGAAATTTTGTGCAATTGGGAAATTAATGCAAAACTGAAATTAAACCTTCCTAGAAGGATTCCAATATTTTAGCCTTAGAATTTTCAAACTCAGGGCTGGTGTAAATTAAAGTAAAAAAAAACAGCGGAAAGATCGCAATAATTCACTGCTTCTAACAGTGCCAAAATTCATGGCAATTCAAGGAGAAAAGATACCAAACAATGAGATAAGTTTCAGCCTTCCTCAAGACTAGTACAAACCATAGCCTTCTCTCAAGGCTAGTACAAAAGTTCCAACTATCCAAAACGTGCTAGTTAGGGTAAATCATTAAATCCTATCTCAACCAAGAAGATCCAAAGTGTAAAAATATCTGCAGCACACCCTTAAGGCAAGATGTCATCTTCTCTTCTTCTTCACCAATCCACCCTAAGGTTTTCTCGAAGGGTAAAACCTTAACCCTATGTCGATTTATTATAGCGAGGACAAGTGCTTCTACATTGGCTATGTGTCTAGCATGTGGAAGCCGTCCTAAAGTGACTCTCTAGACATTAACTTTATTTTATAAAGTGTTTTTATCGAGCCCATGGTATTGGAGGGCCCATGGTATTATAGCCCATGGTATTTACATATTGTAATGTTATAAAAGGAAGTCTAAGGAGAGTTAGAAGACACATTGAGTGATCTAACTTGAGAAAGAGATTTTCTCAAGGGCTTTGGAGAAAGAGATTATCTGAAGCTGTAAGAGTGAATCATTGATGGAGGTGTGATATTTCGAGGTAATATGAGGTGGATTGAGTCATATATCCAACTGCTGTAACTTTTCAAGCATTCTCCAAGTCAAAATAATAAAGACAAACTCTATTGTTGGTTTTCCCCATTGGGGTTTTCATGGTAAATACTTGTGCAAGTTGTGTGAATGGCTTTTTTGTATGTTCCGTTGTGCATCTCATGTTATATTTTAGTGTATTTCTATTTGCTAAATTCAAATCTACAATTTAGTTTGTTGTTTTAAATTTGGGTATAAATATTTAGCTGAAAAGAAATCAGATTTGGAATGTGTAAAAACTAACATCCTAGAACTCCAAGATGCTCCAAGAAAATCCCACAAACCCTAGTGCCTCAAGAGAAAGAGAGATAATTGAGTACAAGTGAAGATCCAAGAGAGAGAGAAAGACAAGATCATCTCCAATATCTCCTCTTGACGAGAAAACCCCAGTCACAAGAATAAACTCCACATGAAGACGTCCCCTCTAGACTTCATAACTCCTCTTAGGGTTCACGAGGAAACCCTCGCAACTTCTTAGAAGAAGCTAAATATAAAGAAAAGAGTACAAATGACAATACGAATGGAAGGATTCCCTCCTTCCTCTACTTATATGAGAGTTAAGGGAGGCAACCAATACTATGTGGGCACAAGCCCTTACAAGAAATTTATATTAGCCTTGTAGGCCAACACAAATGGAACACGTGTCATGCTCCAAGATGATGTTGTGCATAATAATGTCTCCAAGGTAATATATCTATCCAAGGAAAGGCAACACCACTCCATCACGAGCCTCCATGAACTCCATCAATCCTTCCAAGCAATGTACTCCACTAGGTCAATTGCCCCTTGCAAGAAAACTATCGAAGCATTAGGTGTCTACGAGCCATCTCCAATCCTACAAATAGGAATCCAAGATGCCACATGCCATTTAGGGCTTGAATCCCTCTTCTATGATGCAAAACGCTTTTCATCCCAAGTGGGGAGCTCTCCAAGCAAGTGGTTCCTCCATGTGGCCATTATGAAGGGTGTCCACCAGTCAAGCAAGAGAACTCCAATGCCTAAGGGAAGAACGGCAAGCTAGCACCATCCCAAGGTCAAGCATCCATTGAGTAAGCACTCTCAATTATGCATATCCATTACGAACCATATTTCATTCAACAGTCCATCTTGGATCATCCAAGGGATGGTCATATACCATGTACCCCAAATCTCATGAAGCATTGCCAAACATGGTGTAAGCATTTTCGAAGTAACCCAAAAATATGACAATTTGTTGATACAAGAAGGTTGTTGCGAAATCGTATTTGTTTAGTGGTCACTATTTGATTTGGAAGGATGTTTAGGGTCTTGTGACCAATGATAGTTATAGATGGATCAATGATACATATGATAATATACTTTTATTAATGTCCAACAAATGACCAAAAAAGTAGGTCAATTGGATTGCTCGTATAATGATGTACACCAACTCCCATAACAAGTAAGGTACATAAAATGATGTATGGATCTATGCTAAAGCTTGAAAAATCCTCATCTTCTAGAGCAGGAAACAACTATATTGGGGGAGAGATGTACAAAGGGGATGGATCCAAGAACTGGAAAGCAAATAATGATGCAGGTATGTTATGGCTATCTCTTATTAAGATTAGTATATAGTAAACAAGTTCTTTAACCAAATAAGGCACACATATTTTGTTTCTTACATCTGAAGAAGGAAGATAGTGTTCGATTGGAATCCTTGAACTAACAATGCTACCCACCTTTGATTTTAAAGTAAATTGGGGATTTAGAATGAAAAATTTATTTATCTACATCTCCAAATAGCAAAGCCTAGAGATGTATTTCAAAGGAAATAGAGGTGTGGATTACACTTCCTACACTAATCAATGAGATAATAATGTGCAAAAAACTAAATAAACACAATTATAGTAATGCGCAACACATAAACATACAATCATTAAATAATGATTTCTTGGAGAAACCCTTTCCTTAGCAAAACCCCACACTTTAAACCATTCTCAATGAATTATTGAGCAACTATTAGATGGTTACAATACATTACGAATTCTCTCAACATGAGTATTTTGTAGCATAAGGATTTCAAGAAAATTTATATCTACAAATTCCCTTTCAGAGATATTCATTCAATTCCTCACCTCCATAACTCATTCTCAAGAAGAGCGCTTTCAGACAACGAGTTTCATTACTTTTCTCCAGCATTCTTGCTGAGAAATCCCATTAAGGTTTTGGAATCTGCATTAGGATTTTTTACCTCCAGTGAAGCCATCAAGACAGTAGGATGGAATAAGAAGTGGCCCATGGACACCAGGGAGGGATGGTCTGGGATTTGTACCGATTGCAATGGATATTACAGCTGAAGTCACCATTCGAATCTGGTTTTTACCTATAGGGGTTTTCCAAGGTCAATATTGTCTTCTCTGTTATTTAATTTTATGGAATGGTGCATTAAATAGTTGTCTTAAATTATACTCTGTGTTTGCTATGTTATTATCCATGCACTATTTAATGGGTTTTTCCAATACACTAGCAATCTATCATTGGTTTTATTACTAGCTTTTAATCATTGCCATACGTTTGCAATATACCCTTGGTTTCATTGTAATTGTTGTGTGATTAAGGTGTGCTTCAATTTAATGTATGGTTCCTTCAATCAATTGTGTGGGACATTGTATAAGCCACATTTTGTAGATTCAATGGGTTCCTTGCTCCATGAATCTGGTGTTATAAATTGATTCCAATCGCATCCTTATTGCAACATCTGGGCTTCATCTTTATTTCATTGATCACTGGTCTTACAGATTGTTTGGGTCATACCTTGTTTGAATGACAACCTAATTGTAATCTTTGTGCAGTAGATGCGTTGGCTTATTGACATTGCTTTTGGTGTGTGATCTAATCAATTGTTGGGTCGTTTGTGTGGCGGTTGGGCGCATACATAGAGAAAGACTATGCGCTTTTATTGCTAGCCTATAGTCTGTGTATTGATGGTTTGAAATACACATGGATACCTTTGTTTCTGGCTCTAATGCCTTTGCTTACATTTATGACTCAACATAATCAACAATATCACTTTAATCCATTGTCTTAACTGCTGGTTCTGGATATCCAACTGGTTATTTTTATTGGGTAAACAGGTTAAACATAAAATGTTCCAACTACCTATGCCTCTACCGATGATTGATAAGCTGTATCTATTGCCTCATCAAAATCAACCACTGTTGCTGATCCAACTGGATCGTCTTCTACATAACCAACTACTTAAAATGCTGAACCAACAGAGTATACTTTTGTTGAATCAACGAAATATATTGCTTAAGAAACAACTGATTCAGCCATCTTTATAGCTACCTCTACTTCCCCTCCTGGTGTTGGTCATATGGGGTTCATGGCTTGTCTAGTTTTGTCTATCTAGCTTCTGGTTGTACCGGAGTACGCTGGTCAGAGAGTAGTGGTTTTTATACTCTCTTATACCTTTATTCTACCTGCCTCCATTAAAGGGTCCCCTTCTTTATTTGTTGGATCTACTTTTGTTACTGGATTTATGTATGCTTCACCAACTGGATCAAGTGGATCAAGATTATAATAAAGGGAATAACCAACTACCTTTATTATCGGTGCTACTTGCTTTGTTGTTAGATCTACCAATGTTGGTGGGTCTGGAACTGTCATAGCAACTAGCTCTACAGGATCTGCCACTGGCAAGCTGGTTGTTGGATCTTCATTGGCTCAATTGAATTACTATTAAATTCACTGCTTTTCAAATATTCATCAATACTTATGTACCAAACCCTAAACCCATTTTCAGTACCAAACCCTAAACCCATTTTCATCAATCATGTTGTACCAGACCCTAAACGCCATTCAACTTCTTATTTTGAATGTGATATCGATAAAATATACGGAGTATTTATGGTGTCGGCTTTTCTTATGTTGGTTCAAGCATATTTTGGAGCCATGATAGTGCCAAAACCTAATGACTTATGGCATTTTGTTGATCTTTTGAAAGTGATGCATAATCGAAATTCTGATGGATGGAGTTCCCTTCCAGCTAAGATTGAGACTCTTACATAACTGATTTGCATTGAAAATATTGAATTGTATCAATTAAGGCTTATTTTACCAATCTTAACCAAATTTTCCTCAAAATCTCAACATTAATATATTAGTGTCATCTATTTAAATTAATTTAGTTTTTTCAATAATGTTCAATTGGGTGCGTTGGCCTTCTATGATTCTTGGATAAAGGTAGCTCGTGGGTTCAACCGATCTGGGTTGCACTGTATAGTGTTTTCGTAATTTGTGGGTGAAATTTTAGGTACATAAAATAGTAGGCTCTTAAAGTGGTTTCCAACAACTAATTTATGATCATCCAAGCGATGTGGGTGATCACATACCCAAATGCTTTTATGAATTATTTGGTTTTCTTAAATGCCACTTCGCAATCATTTTGCCCATCTTATTTCAGCACTACTGGTAGAAATTTTAGGGGCAAAAAGACATAAGTTCTTGGGATGTGGGTGGCATTGTATTGTGTTTATGTCTAAGTTGCACGAAACGGGGAAACGGGGATGAGTTTCCGAAACGGGGACACGTTGGAAATGTGACCCCCCAAAATTTAGGAAATGGGGAAACGCGGTGTATCTATATATATATAGGACATTTAAAAAATTAAATGTGAAATCTAAAATGATTTACATATTAAATCCAAGATTCCAACACAATTAGAAATCATAGTGACATAGTCATAGACATACAATGATACATGTAACATCACATCGCATTTTAATAGTGATATCCAAAAACAACATTTACTAACCATAGATGATTCCATAATGCAAGTGGAAATAACCAAAAACAACCTTGATAAATGAGGTTAATACATATATATCAAAAATCAGGCCATATATGAGGCCAGTGTTATTTTATAAGGCTTGGACGGACACTAGAAGCTTCCGGAAATTGCCTAAACCCCTAGCCGGATATTAAAAACTTCATTAAATTTTTTAAAAGGTAACCTTGACCGAGCGTTGATGGGATAACTTGGACGGAAACGTGATAAAATATTGAAAATTGATTTGGAAACGGGTTTCCTTTTTTTGGAAACGAGTTTCCTTTTTTGGAAATGCGTTTCCTTCGCGTTCTGTATGCATTTCCTCCTTTTCATACGAAAACGGACAAGGGACATGGGGGGGGCACGTTTCCGACAACTTAGGTTTATGTAAAAACAAAACAAAAGAATAGGCTCTTCAAAAAAAATTTAGCAGGTGATTCATATAGTGTAGGGGATGTGGGGCGTTGTGTATGTTTTCATGAGTTTCGATTAAATCAAACATTGTGAGCTCTTGGTGCAATTTCATGCATTACACAATGGCCAAGGCTGTGGGGATTGTTAAATTGTTATCCTCAAATCATTGTGCTTTTTGTATTCAAGTTTTAGTAAGCATCTCCTATAGCAAGCTTTTAAGTTTAGCAGTAGTATGTTTATCATTACCATTACTTAGTTTTTATAATGTTTGTATTTTCTTATAATAGTTACTATATTTTTCAAATATTATGCTAATAATCGATACCTTTACATACCTTTTGTTTGAATTTTGATCTTTAAACCTCTTGGTTGTAATAGTCTCTATTTCTTTATTAAATGCACGGAAGTTAGGTAATAGTGGCATGCCACTTCCCTTGTTGAGGTTGGTGATGCCCTTGATAATGCTAGAAGATTTATTATGTGTCCTCAATTGATGGCCTTGGTATGTTAAATGTATCGCCACTTTCCTAAATTAATGGTTGTTTCCAATGGATATGTATGTTTATGTTTATGTGTATATTGTTACTCCTACCCATTCCATGCCACTAGGAAATTTACATTAAATGCTTATTGCCACTTGGGAAAGCTTCGGTCTATCACACAAATCAGTGATGGGATTAAATGGAGTTTCTCTACCTTCGTGTAATGGTAAAACCTTCGATTATCAAGCTTGAGAGTTGTGGTCGTGATCCAAATTCTGTAGTTTCTGCAAACTTGAGTTGAACCAACGCTATTTTGTATGAACATTTTCTATTTCGTTTTATTTTCATGCATTAGGGTTTAATGGTCTTTTCTGAATTCTTGTTCACAAGCTTAACCCTGACAATGTTTTTCATTATAGGTTACTTAAAAGATCTATTTGAGATTTCCTCTCTATTTCAGGTCAACAATGGACTCAATATTGTATTATCCTTATATTCCTAGAGTTGTTTTTGGATATCAATCTAGGAAGTACAGTAAATGGAACTTCCACTATAAAACAAGCTCAAGCTTGGGGTAAGATTTTGTCTTTATATGATTGACAGTGAATAGTATTTCCGATATTTGAAATCTATGAGGGTTTTGTTTGTTAATGTAAATATGGTTTGGCTTAAGCTTGGGGTAATATTTTGGCTTTATATGATTGACAATGATTAGTATTTCTGATATTTATAATCTGTGAGGGTTTCTTTTGTTAATGTAAATATGGTTTGAAGAGTTTGCAAGTGGGAATGGCCCTATTTGCTAAAAAAACAAGCGGAAATGGGGAAGTGCATATTGTCCATATGATGAAGATGACTGCGCTAAAATCTATTGTGAGTTTGACTCTCACACAATTCACATTCGAATAGTTTATTCCAACTGATGATGACCTTTGCATGAGAGAAGACCCTCCAAATCTGGAAGTAGAAGCGGGATTTTTACAATGGAAGAAGTTGGAGGATGACCTCACATCTTCTAAGGTTGATGTTGTTGCTACTACTCTAGGTCCTCCTATCTTCTAAGGATGATGTTGTTGCTACTACTCTGGGTCCTCCTAGTATGAAGCTGCTCCTATTTACGCCATAAGGGAGGGATGCAATCAACTTCCATGCTTGAGGCATTATCTTTTTGACAGAATAATTATGGCAGGGACTTGAAGCTATGCTTCTATCTATCTTGTTTAATGTTACAAAGTCCTACTTTTATTCTTTTTTTCATTTTGTATGCATTATATAGGCAATGAGATGATCAAGGATCTGTGAGATGGATTTAGATTAGATGATTGTCATTGAAATCATAAGACTGAAGAGTATAGTCCTCCTGGGAATGCACATGTAAGGCGAGATGCACCATATTTCCTTCAAAATGACACATGCATGCTTCTATTTTTTTGGTTGATCTATGGTCCTACAATTGCGGAGAACGATTAAATCTTGGACATAGCAATAAGGAGTTCTGTTAAACCGGGGTGTGTTGTGCCCTTGTTTATTGAAGAAATTCCAGAAGAATTTTTTCAGAGGTAGAAGCCTAATTAGTCATCTGAAAGGCTTGTTGATAGGAATAGCTCTGCTTCACAGCATCATATGATCTGCATTCAACTAGAATGAACTTTGAGAACCTTAGTGCCGATGTCAATGGAACTTGCAGGTTTGAGGTAATTAGAAGTTGATTTCTCTAAGCCTTTTGGACTGAGGCAAAGACACCAAGAGCAAGATCCATCTGCATGGATTTGCAAGAAACAAACAATCAATAAGGCCTATTCAAATTCAAAGTTTGTAGTGCTTGTTGTATTTGAGGTCTCAACACAATGGTATAGCAAGTTAGCCAGATTATACTCCACGGTTAGTGTGGATACTGTTATTGGTTAGTGTTAATATTTATTTGAAAAGCAATTGTAGATCACACTTGTGAATGCAACCTGTGTTTCTTTATCTTTGTTTCACAATTGTAGGTCACACTTGTAGGATCACACTTGTAGTGTGGATCTTTGTTTCACAATTGTAGGTCACACTTGTAGGATCACAATTGTAATGTGGATCTTTGTTTCACAATTGTAGGTCACACTTGTATCTCAATTGTAGGTCACACTTGTGAATGCAACTTGTGTTTCTTTAGAAGTATGCTTTAATATTCCCTTTGGAATTGCTCCGAAGGTAAAAGTTTATTTTAGCATTAATGCTTATACAAGATCATTCAAGGTTTTTCTAGTCTTAATTTAGTAGAGCATTATTTACAGGTGATGGGTCCTATTTTACTGGGAAAGATTTGCCATTACCTGTACACTTGGTTGAAACTGGTCGAATAACGTATCGTCCCCTTGGTAGTGAAGCACAATCACTCACAAATGTTTTGTCACAATACAACAAACAGGGTTTATTGCGGTCTTTTGCTTGTTATCCTTCCCATCCTAGTGATGGTCCATACTGTTGTTGTATATTTGTACAAGAAAGTATAGTTCCTTGTTACTATGGGATGAAGCGATATTCATTTGATTTCCAAGATCAAAACTCTGGGAATAATATGATTGATAATGGGACTACTTGTAACTCAATTTCTCTTCCAGAAACAAAGGATAGCTTTATTCGTCAAATCACACTTACTGTATCTTGATTGTATCTTTAGTGTTGAAAAATTGTGTTCTAGTGAATATATTTGCTTCATTTATATCATTCATTTATAACACCTATTATAACTACAATCAAACATTTGAACAAAGACACAAGACAGCTATTTATGATAACACAAACATATGTAAAACATCAATATACCATGGCTACTATTTATGATAAAGTTGAAAAAATTGTACTCTCCTTTATAATTAATGCCTTCAAAGTACATACAAAGCTGTTTGCTAAATGAGATCAATGAAAGTTCTTTAAAAGATCAGTTACTAATAACCTAAAATACAAAAAGATCAGTTACTACTAACCTAAAATACTTATTCTCAAGCAATGACATTTTCATAGAACACAAACATAGATAAATATATTATGTTGAAAGTATAAATAAAGTAATGTAGTTATTAAAATATTTTCATTTTAAAATAAAAACATAAAACTAAAAAGTAAGTCTAGTCCTCTCAATTTTTTATCTAAATATAAAAGCGGTAATTCACATCATAAACTATTTTTCCAAAACAAAGCTCTTTCTATGGCTTATGATAACCAGCTGGCGGCAAGCTACAACAACTACCCTGCATACAAACAAGATGGCTTGTAGGGCAGGATTCACCGCTTGTGCAACCAAAATTTGGATAACAATCATTTGCCTCCACAACAGCAGAAGGGTCTAAAAAACAAACAACCACAAAACAACGATTAAAATAAAAATAAAGATAATATTTACATTATTAAGCAAAAATAAAAGTAATCAATCTTGCCATGAGCTCCCAACATCAATAAGAGGATTGGAATGAACCCCATATACACCACTGATATAACTACACCATGTCTTGCCATTTCTTTTCACGGGACAAGACACTATGTATGTATGTATGTCCACCTGATAGTTTCTCTTCACCTCACAACATTAAAGAACAATGGGTATCACATATTTATAACCGGGATACTGCCCAATATAGCTCATGACAATGCACTACTATTAGTGGAAACTGCATGTTTTAAGAGTATCATGCATGCAATGGAGCTGCAGACCATATATCTCTGATGCAAACGCATTTATTTCTTTTTTTCTTTTACGTCGGCTAATTTTCCAGTCATTTCATTCATTTCTTTCCATATATCTGTGATGCAGATGTTTTTTTTTTTTTTTCGTCAGCTAATTTTCCAGTCATTTCTTTTTGTATATCTCTGAGTTTTAGTCAGCTAATTTTCCACCATCATTTCTTTCCAAATATCTCTGATGTTATTTCTTTCTTTTCGGTTTACTAGTTTTCCACATATCTCTGGTAGAATGAATCTCAGCCAAGGTTTTTCGTGGAAATCGGCTTTTACAATTGGCATTTGTATATGGATATATGGAAATCGGATTTTTAAAAGAGCAACAATAGTTTTTTTTATATACGTAATTATAGATCAATCATTGATCCTGCCTCCCTCCCAATTTCTTTGCCGCCATTGCTCCGATATGGAATGCGGAGATGCAATGCTCCGATGGATGCTCTTGGGACCATATATCCAACTGATGGTTTGTCAAGCACTGATAAATCCTACCTTCTTTATTGCTCTCTTACTTACTTTCCTAAAGGATTGAAGCACTTCGTAACTTACCTTCGGTAATAACCACAAACCCCCATCGTCTTCTGTATATGAAAAAGCTCGATAAAGACCTAAAATGATCAATCTATCATGAAGGAGGCGGAAGTGGCCATAGAACCAAATCCTCTTAGAAGCAAGTGGCAAGAACCAAATGCTCTTAGGATATAAATTGGCCATAGAACCAAATTCTCTTAGGATATAAATTTTTTTCCAGTGAAAAATTGTGTTCCAATTGAAAATTTGTGTCATAGTGAATGTATTTGCTTCAGAGGTGAGGAAATGAACTAAGCTAGAATTAGTAGATTAAGGCATTCTTCTAAGTCTCTTTCATTATTGTAATAATGAGGTTCTATAATTAGAAAATAACTGTTTGTATCAAATCTGAATTGGTTTTCCAAGGAGATGTATCAGTTTTCGAGATCGATTTTGCTCATGAGTTGGGTATAACATTCCATATTGTTGGTTTTACAACATCATTTATAAAACTTCTTCTTTCATCAATGTGTGATACAGAGCTAGGAAAGGTTAATTCAGATGTAGAAAAGATCTTAATAACAGAGGCACTGATTCTGAATCCAGATTCATGCAAAGGTCCATCTTTATATTTTTATTATGATTTGGGGATAATTATTGTGTAAGGACCTTACAATTTATAGAAATGTAACTTTTTCTTTCACTGTATTAGCTAAACTATAGTGGTTTGACTCTTGAAGCCATGGATGGTGACATGGATGAGAATGTTGATCAGAGGGTTATATATTCCAGTTATTCTGGCATGAAACAGAATAGTTGATGAATGAAGGATCTGCCTGGGAACATCCATTCTCTCTTAATCCTTCTAATGGTTCAACTCCATTCTCTAGTGTTTATTCCCCAACCAAAAGTTCGTATGCTTAAAATGTATATGTAATATAAAATTATATGAATCGATCATCACAATTTGGCTGAATAAGTGGTCTTCATTTTAATTACTAAATATATCATAAGTTCTACATCTATTTATTGTTCATAGCAATCTTAAATTCACATTCGATAAAACACAGATGAGGGGGGAGGGGGTGCTCCCACGCAACAAAGCTATGCTAGTGGTAAAACTCAAGTCTGGCATGAAATGATCAACAACGAAACAAAACTATGAGATAAAGACATGGTGCTCACGATTAAGCTTACTTGTATGGCAGCTGACTCCAACATTACTTTGATGTCTCCATGATGAAGCATTTATGATCGTTGTCTATAGAAAAACTAGAGAAGTCATCTCCACTTACCATTTAGGGTTTTGGCTAAAGTAAATAATTTTATGTACATGTCAAAAATATGCACTCTCATCACAGATCATATCCAATGACACTTCTGACAATGTAGAAACAAGGGGAGAGATATATATATTGTAACAATGTTTAGACACATAACATGCTGCATTTATATTTAAAATATAGTGAATGCTTTTCTATTGATAATGGATAATCTCTTAGGTCTATGTAATAAAATGGTCTTATGAGTTAGTTCTTATAGATTAATTCAAGTACGACGTTAGAGAAACTCAGTTAGTTATTATAGATTAATTCAAGTAAGACGTTAGAGAAGCACATGTTACTGTTGAGCTACAACATATGAAATAAAACTATTTTTTATACCAAAGAGAACTAAAATCTTAAATGAGAAGGAATAATTACCAAACAACTCCAAATCCTTACTTCAAGGTATCTCATACTTCTCTTGCAAATATCTTTTTATGCATACAAGTTGAATCTAGGCCGTAATTTTGTAATAAAAAGCAATATATTTCAATTGTTTGTATGAAATATGACTTGAAGATGCCCAATATAGCCAATATTGATTTTTTTCTTAGGAATCATAAAAAGTAGAAGAAGGGCACCTCAATAGTGAAAAAAAGGTAAAAGGATACAAACCTATCACAAAGGTATTGTTACCACTAAGCTACAATCACCCCTACACATTTTATCTTGTATGCATTGAATCAAGTCTTATTTAAAGGTTATATGTGTGAACATTAATGATTTGGTCATGGTCCTATGAACTTGAGGTATGGGAAAAAGGGATATATTAGCTAAGATGAGAAAAATATTTCAAAATAATGGAATGTATTGTTTGTATTGAGTCAAGGGTAATGATGATGTAATAGTGCATATAAGCCTTATCATAGGCATGCATACCCCATTTCTTGGTCCTAGTAATTTGTTTCCTTAATACCTAGGCATAGGCATGGTGTACCCAGTTTAAGCAGCAAGACTTGTTCTTCATGTATGTATGATGTAGTGCAATGACGCACAATTATCCAAGTGGTCATAGTAAGTTAGTTATCCTAAACTAGAGGGTGTGGCATCAAGTTGTTGAATAAAGCACTCAAAAAAGGTATGAGAGTGATTAGGTGTGCATGTATTATAACCTAATATGGATAGTAGTTTGGAGATGTTGAAAAAGAGTCTTCAATTAAGGGGAAAAATATAATAAAGAAATGTAATATAAAAATTTGAAGAGGATCGGAATTTGGGATTAAGTTATTAAGGGGAGGTTAATTTTTTTTTATCTACAAGTTGTTAATGAACCATGAACAAGTGAAAATTTCCCATACAACTAGTGGGTACAATAGTTGGCAACCCAACCCAACAAATGCATAGTTTTTTATATGGACATCAACAAAGGTGATGTATACATTTTGCAAGAAGAAGTCAAAGTTGCTAGAGAACCCATACATACTTCAGACCTCATGGAAGAAAGTAAGAAAACAAACCTCATGGAAGAAAGTAAAGATTGGGTGAACTCAAGGTTCCATGAGATACTTAAAAAATTCAAATCGAAGGCCCTTTAAGTTGGTATGCTTAGCTAGTACAGAGTATATAGTGGTGAAGAAGTGGCAAGACGAGGGGTTAGAAGAGACATTGGTTAAAGATTGACCAAGAAAGTCATAGAGATAAGAGGCATGAATTGACAGATAGAGGGATTAATGTCAAAGGAAGAGTAAAGGCATTTTAATAAAAGGGTAAAAGGGTAAAGGTGATTTTCTAGATTAAGGAACAAGCCAAAACCAACTTTGATATTTGTAACCCCTGTGTTGGGATGCACCCACCGTACTCCCCTAGGTTTCCACCATGTAACAGAGCTCATGGATCAAACCGGACTTGACAATCTACCTACACCCTTAGACCCTTAGACACAGTTTATATGATACATATAGTGAATGGAAGACAAGCATTCCAGAACACACAACTACACAAAAGGAAGAAAAGCATTAGCTTAATTCAATATGAAGATCTTAGTCACTTATTATTAAATAATAGCAATAATCTTACAGCAGAATACTGACTTGTTCTAAGTTATTAATTTACAACATATAAAGAATATGGTCAACCCTTTAATCTTTTCTACTATGCATAGAACATGTACATATGAAATTAAAAGAGTTTTCCTTCAAAATTAAGAACATTGTTAAGTACAAAGCTGACTTCTCTTGGCTTCAGTTATAGTTTGGGATGCATATACCTTGATTTTGCCACCATTTTGACAAGTCAATATGAACTCTATGTCACTTTGAATTTACTTTGAGAGATCACATTCAAAATTGATTAGTAAAACAATATTTACTATATATTATATTCAAGAACTATCTACAATATGCAGTTGAGAAAATACCTCAATTCCTATCATGAATTTGAATATCTCATGACAATACAAAGTTTACAAATGCATATGGCCTTAGTACCTAGCAGGAAATCACTCCATCATTACAATTCCACCTGGATGTCGACACACAATCTAAATAATGGCAGCAGCAGCAATGCTTAATGGCATTCACTCCATGGAAAAGAAACACCAAGCCAATAGTAAATATGCACAATGAAGCTTTTTTTAAAGAATTTGGGTCTATAGGCTAGATTTGAAGAAGATAAAAATGCACCACAATCATCCAAGCTCTTTCAATTCTACACACCTTACCTATATTATTAGAGTGACATCTCAACTTCAAGCAGGATGGAATTTGTAGGCTATGAATGGGGGTTGCTTCACACTTAACACATGTACCACCAAATTGCCTTGATTTTACTTAGCTATTGCGGTCTATATTCAAGGGTATTTATGATGATAAATGTTATGGCAATGGTTAAATGAACATAGATATGTTTCAATTTTATGGAAAAAATAGAAATGCCCTAATTTTCTTTCCAAATAGAACAAAAATAAATCACTCAATATATACACAAAGTGAATGTTTGCAATGTGTAAGTGAGGAAGATGTTTTTAAATGAACTGCAACCAAAATAGTAGCATTAGCAATACTCCAAATGTGGATTCCAAACAAACTGTTAATAAAAGTTCCTTGAGTGCATAGTTTAGGATTGAAGCCAACGAAGGATAAAAACCATCTGATAATCGCTATAGGTAGAAATCCGAAATGTTTGTTGTGAATACTGAAGAGTCCTAGGTCCAACAATAATATGCATATTTAACCGAACTATATGCTTTAAGCACAAGACACAACTAAAAATAGACAAATGAGATATCATTTTAAGAAATAGCCAATAAAATATGGTTTCCAACTAGCAATAAGAATTTAGGTTTAAGCTAGATTTGAGCATGCATGATCATGCAATGGTCACAAATTCAAATCTTGAATAGGGTTGCAAAAAGAAGAAGAGGACTGGGAAAAATCACTTTTCATACATGGTGCCAATGGTCTTGATGTCCATGATGAGCGAGCGATTGATATTGGAGCCATGATTCTACCAACCCGTTATAGATAATGAGAGAAAGTCCCCTATCGCTCTGTTGGGATTTGATATGACTCTTGAGAGGCTACCATCGGTGATGAGAGGGCTTCATGGAATACTAACATAGACGTGATCATTGTCTCATGTCTTGTTTGTGAATGTCCTCCACTCTAATGTATCATCGACGATTGAGCGAGCCTCCAAAACCAATCTGCACTCCACATATTCGTCAAGTGGTTGAATACCACTTCGGTCAAATTCTTCCAATCCGAGCAAATCACTATGTATATCGTCTTCTCTAAATTATTTCCTTGCTTTGTTTCTCAGAGAAGGGCAAGACAAGTTAGGAAAGCATAGCTCAGGTCAGCTAGTGTGTGGGGTGTTGTGTTTTCAATTGAATGAAAAGTGTAAGTGCCTTTTCCACTTGTCAATGGTTCAACATAGCCTAATACATCTTAGGGAGTGTCTCGTAAGCTATGCTCTGGAGCGTAGCTTATGTTTGTCCCCTAATGCCGCTTAAGTAACGTTGAATTGAATTTTTGTCAATATTTTCCATCCACTTAACTCCAATTCAACGTTGAAAAATTATATTTTCATTAAACATCTGTCTAAATGTCAAATTACGACCCCAAATGTGGTATGATGGAGGAAGAAGAAAGTGTTTTACCTTGACATGTTATTTTCCAAACTCTTGGGACAATTTTGTTGTAGCAATTGCTAGTGGCACTCAATCCATGTTAAAGTTTGAGGATGTAGTTGCATCCTTGTTATTAGAGGAAATGAAGAGAAAATAGATGGATGGTGTGACCAAGGATGTTTTATCTATGATAGGTCATTTCCAAGAGATAAAGAATAGGTCTTCTAGGGGTAGATTTAATTCTAGAGGTAGATCTAAATATCCAAGACAATTTGAAAAGAAATGTTGGGACTATGGTAAAGCTAGGCATTGTAAGAAAAATTGCAAATATAAGATTGTTGATAAAGGTAAGGGATCCAATGATGCTCCTTCCAAAAATATAAAATCCTCTGCATAAAAAGGAGTTGATGTTTACTTCGCATATACAAGTACACATGAAAATCATGATGTATGTTTGATTGAATCAAGTGATTTATTTCATATGACTCTTCACAGGGAGTGGTTTTGTGAATATGAAAGTGTATAATGGAGGTGATGTTTTCCTAGGAGATGATTCAATAATGAAAATCATAGGAGGTGGAAGGGCCAAGTTGTTACTCAAAGATGGAAGGATTAGAACTCTACCTAGGGCTTTGTACATTCTATATCTGGCTATAAAATATGCAACATGCAAGATGGATCGAGGAGAAATGGTTTTAATGCAGGGACTTCACACTCGAACTTTGTATAAGTTGTTGGGAAGTGCATTCATTGATGGGTGTAATAGTTCCATTATTCCCAAGGATTTCAATTGAGAAGACAAGACCCATATTGTCCCTGTAGACAAGACAATGTTATGGTATAAAAACTTGGGACATATTGGAGAGAAGGGCCTTAAAGAATTACATGGTAAAGACATTATTGAAGGTATGTCTAACTGCGCATTAGACTTTGCTTTCTATGAACATTGCATATATTGTAAACATAATCAGGTGAGATTTCCAAATGGTGCTACAAGAGCAAGAGGGATCTTGTAGTTAATACACAATGATGTGTTTGGACCTGTTCCTATTCCATCACTAGGTACATATGTGTATTATGTTTCATTCATGGATGATTTCTCGAGGAACACATGGATCAATTTTATCCATAATAAATATGAGCTTTTTTTTAAATTTAAAGAGATTAAATCACTTGTACAAAACTAGGTAGAAAAGAAAATAAAGGTATTGAGGACTGTTGGAAACTAATCCGTTAGGTTAGGATACATGAAGAGTCTTTTGGGAGTCCAAGAGATGCCTTGGGAATTTGGAACGCAAGAGCCATCTCATGTGTATTTATATGTTCATACCTAATGAGAAAATATTGAGCTTTCATGCCTACTTTTCTTTGTATTATTGGTTGTGTGTTTAGTCGTTAGAGTGTGTGCCTTTGCAAGCAACCTAATACTGGTATCAGAGCATACCTTGTTCTTAGGTGTGTGAGAGCTTCATCTGCTACTTTGAATTGTTGCAATATATTCCTGAAGACTGATGCTCGGAATATAAGTGAGAATGAAGAGTTGTTGAAGAGCTGCACATTTGAAATTCTCTCCTATCGTTGAGCCGTGATTTAGCGGTGAGCCATGTTATTGTTGTAAGGAAAACTAACCTATGACTAGGGTGAGGTCATTGACATACTAATTAAGACAAAATAGACACACAAAGTCCCGCGGGAATAAAGATATGGTTTGGATATGATGAAAGTGAAACTTGGAAATCAATATTGTGTACCTTGATTATGTAGGCTAGTCCATTAAGCTTTTAGTAACTCTTCAACTTCTGATCCCAAACCTTCAACCCCTTCACGGGAACACCTAAAAAACATACATAATAAATTCCTCAAAGGTTTATGGATACAACAAAATAACTATGAATTGATACAAAGATATTAGTATACATTTGAACATAAATACCTAATATCAATATAAAAATATAACCATTTCATTGAGCAAGATGTAACGTGGTATTGGGAAGGGAAATATGTCTTGTTTTTATTAATGAACAATAGCTAATACAAATATACCTTGCTATGTTTGGGAACCTCACGAAACCTTGACCTGGGTTCCCTTGCTTCTCTTCTCCACTAGCTCTAGCAATCTCTAGGTGGAATGGGATAAGGATATCTCAATCACATAATAGAGCGAATTAGAGGGAGTCTAAATTTTTCCACCATTTCTTTACTAATGAGCCAAAATTCCCATTCAAGGGAAACCTTCCTTGATTTTATAGTAAAAAGAGGTAACCATTGAATGGATAAAGGTTGTACCTATTGGGGGAAGTTATCAAGAACTACCCCAACTATTTTGAAATTTTATTTTATTTTTATTTTTTGAATTTTAATAAGCAACACGCGAGTGGTAAACAAACAACATGTGTGTAACACGCGATTCAACTCTTTGCAAAATGCATGTGCAACTTTTTTATTGCACACACAGGTGGTTGAATTATTCAAAAGCATGTAAGACATAGTTTGCATAACCATCAACTGCGCGTATGTCACAAACCAACATAAACAAAATAGGGATGCTAGATGAATAGAGAATGGTTTAAGCCATGAGACTAGGTACCAAGCCAAGGCTCTTCCATCCACACTGTCCTTTTGTGTGACTAACAAGTTTAGTGTCGTCACAGATGGAGAAGTGCCATTTTGACTTATAATAGATTCCCCCTAATGTATGAGTTCAGAAGGGAACACAATGGCCAAAATACATTATAAAAATGAGGTGTGGAGTCAAGAAACTCAAAAAACAAAGAGTCTCATTCTTAACAAAGTACCTAAAACATAAGCAAGTTGTTAGATAATTTGTTCCCTGATGTAATGTCAATGTTCAGAATGTTAGAACATGACCTCAAGTAGATTGATACATATGTATGATTGATGTATATATCACGGACACAATAATACAAGTGTGGATCCATGAGGAAAACATGAGTAGTAACATAACCACATGAATACAAAAGTGGATGTATGTCTCATCAAGTGCCAAGAGAAGGAACAATCTTGCAAATCTTGGGAAAAATATATTATGATGAGTCCAAGGTCTTCAAACCGACCCTCAACAGGTATGAATCCAAACCATGTGAATAAATGAGTTGACATCGAACATGGGGCAAACCGTTTGATTGTCGGTGTTTGATGTATACAGTTAACAAATGCAAGGGGTTCCTCCGATAATGAAAATGGACTCCAAGGTACCTACAACATTCTAACAAGTGTGAATAGATGTTCTTGAAGTCAAACACCTGAATAATCCATCGATTATAGTACATTGATGCCTATTCCTACTACTTGATAGCAAGGTAGATTGCCACTAATGACTGCAATAACCAAGGTACTTTTCGAAACTCTAAAATTCATTCTCAGAGCAAGATGAGATGAAGTCGATGGGAAGAAGTCTATTGGAAGATAGGCCTTAATGAATCCTCCATCATTCAACATGAGGAAGAAACAAGGATTGATGTGATTTGGAGTAGGACTAAGTACATGATGAAACATACTGACACCAGGGAAGGGGTGACACAAAAGGTCTAGACAACTGTAGAATGGCTGACACAGGATACATCCTTTAACAATGGGCACGAGATAAATATGACTTAGGTAGATTTGGATGAAAGAAATAAATACGTAATGTAGGATACATTAATAGATTCTCCATATGATTGGAAGATTAACCAATCGGAGGAGTAAAATTGACGAGAATAGGGTTCACTCTAAGGCTAAAATTAAGACCTAGCCCGTTCGATATAATTGAAGTAAGTGCTCTGTTCATGGATATATTTGGACTTGCTTCCATTTTTAATAATAGAGATATGACATCTTTCCCTTCCCTCTCTCTTTTTGTACCTTTTCATGTTTTAACAAGCGCAAAAATGATAAAAGTATGCCCGATATAGCTCACCTAATGATTAGTCCCTTAACATATTTTTAACGAATCTGAAAAAGGAGAGGTTCAGTCCCAAAAGGGTCCTTCCATGTGTAATTTTATGAGTCCATGGAGGGTAATCTCAACACTTTCTTCTTTGTTTAATGAGATTGAAGACAAGATAGAAGATTGCTCGATACAATGCTGATCCGTGGATTTTATATCAAGCCTAGATCTGTTCGTGCTCATCGGTGTTTTCATATTTAAAGAGTCTAGAAAACTTAAACAAGAACTCTATTCACCACCTCGTGGATTTTCTATTGAGCCCGAGTTGGTAGATGCTTTCCGGTGTTTTCATATTCAGAGAGTCTCAAAAACCTAAAGAAAACTCCAAGATGGAGTTTTTCATAAAGTTAGTCTCCTTGCCTGAAAATGGATAAAACAATGCAAGAAAGAACTCTTATAGCCACATATGACTAGAGTATTCATTTTTTGTATATATTACAGATGGTCTGGAAAAGAGTTAAACTTATACCGTATAGGATACCTTTCAAGTACTTTAACAAGTATGAAAGAGACAAGTTGGATCGGCAACCTTTCAGAGGCAGAAAAGAGCTTAAAGGCACTCCATAAACCAGGGGAGCCTTTAAAGGGGAGGTCAGAAAGATGAGAAAGAGTATGCGGCTTCTCTTCAGGAATATTATAAGGTAATTAGGCTCCCATCCGTAAAAAAACGCAGCATGGGAACCAAAATGGAAAATAGGTGCTCACTAGGGTGTCCCATGTGTGGTAGGTTTTATCCATGGAAGAACAACGACAATAAGATGCTATAAAAAGTTTGAATGTCGCATTCCATGGAGAAAAGGTCCTATGGCATAACGTATGGTAACGTATTAATGCATAATGCAGAGTGAATGTGACCTAACCTATATGCCAGGTAAAAAGTATGAACCTTTTATTCCATGACATGTGTAGATAAAAGTTTTAATACGTGCCTTCCTACTTACTAAAGTCAAACATTAGCCACAAGTGAACCATTAGTACCAAATATAATAAGTTAAAATATCAAACTATATAAAAGTGGTTAAAAAATAGAAGTATTTATTTTTAAATAGTAAAATAATGAAAATAAATAGTTCATTTGCACTTTACCACTTTGGAGAGCCTAGAAAGCCCTAAAAGTTTGAACGATTGTTGCGATCGATCCGATGGACCATTTCCAAATATGTCAATTGCAGGTAATTCCTTTTACTATCCTTATAATTTTGCATCCAATTGTTTTAGGTTTTAGTTTCGATTTTGAGGTTTTAGACTCATTCTATTTCTTTAAAGACGCATGCACATGTGAGACATTTTTGGGTTGTGTGTAAGTTCGATACACGTGAGTGAGCCTTGGCTCACTTGTGTGTGATGTACAACTGTTCTAACTGTCACCTACATGTGGCGCAATAATTTTTTTAAACTGGAACGTTGAAGGACTAAACATCAATTTTTTGCAGGTATGGTACTTCTATGGCGTGAAAGGGAACATGAGGTCCTTGATCGGGATTCTCTTGGAGGTCTCTTGACTCTAAATGCATGACGACATTGTGGTTTACTCAATTTTTTTCGAACCGCAAATATGAGAGGCCAAAGACAGGTCCTTGAGACTTTAGTGAGGTACTGGGATGTGGACCAAGAAGTCTTCAACCTCCATGGTGAGATCCTTGAGAATAAAGTGGAAGGCATTTACTTCATTACTGGTTTATCATGCCGGGGAGAGGTAGTAAATTTGAAAAGGGCCTTCTATGGCGTTGATGCCCTATTAGTGCAATATTATGTGAATGCTTATTGTACTCCTAGGACACAAAAATCCAGTATTCAAGTTCCTCTCACCAACAAAGCGAGATTTCCTCTCAAAGTGATACTTAGCACTGTTACTAGAGCGGCTGGTAGTGCTACATTGCACTTGGCTACAGACAATCAAATGCAAATAGGAGTTGAATTTCTTCGAGGAGTGATCTTTGATTGCGTCAGTTGTTTATTATTGAAACTTAAACATCAATTGACTAAATGTAGGGAAGGAAGGGCAAACCATTTTGGTTATGGCAGCATCCTTGTGTCATTTTTCTTTGAAAGGATTCCATGCATCATCCCTTGGACTACACTCCCACCTCTGGACCATCGTGAATCTAGGTTAGTTCGGTGGAGTGATCTCTTTATGAGGCACGAAGGTGGATCCGTCACCACTTTGTTTGATGAAGACTTCCACTCTTGGTGGAATCATCAAATCCATGATATAGAGGAATTCTCTTATGTGGGGTTAGATTTACGTGGTGATCCAGATTTGAAGTTACCTCCTAGCAGTGCATGGGGGAACATTTGTAAGTTTTTATTTTTATTTTTTATTTGATTTTTTGTATTTTTTTTAAGTTATAATATTTTTATGATGTGAGTTTTGATATACTGACATGATGCATATATTGGGCCTGTATGACCTGATGGTCATCCTAGAGTATTGGTATGTGAGCCACTTCCTGTCGAGGGAGATTCAACTATTCTTGGCACAGTGGAGATTCATATGACCGGTTTTACCACATGAGATAGACCTCTCCGTATAGAGAAGATCCCAATGGAGATGCAACCACGAGTCGTTAGTGTGCCCCCAATGTGGATTAGGCTACTATGCAAAGTAGCTACTTGCGTAGGTTGCTACCAAGAGGTCGAGAATGCTCGTGCAGAGGAGGAGTCTGATCGATGATAGTCTTTGTAGGGACATGTATTTTTGTATTGAGCAATTATTTAAATCATGTAGTGCTAGATGCCCATTTTGTGTTATGAGTTGCACTAGAGCAGTGTTAAACTCCTATTTTGAAATCATAACCACTTTTTGTACATTTTATCTACTTATATATACATATGTCTTTATCAACATTATATACAATATCTATTATTTTATGCTCGTGTGAATAGATTATGGTACACATGTTTGTCAATGATGTAATTAGCTAGTAGGTCAGTTAGATGATTATGTGTCCTTGGATGCGTATGCAAGTAATCTCCCACACTGGTAAATTTAACCTCTTCATAATTTCCTCTGAAGATGAACATCAAATCACATAGACCTCCACAACCTATGCATAGGGTCCCTCTACTTAGAAGAAACAAGAAGAATGCAAAGGAATTTTTTCCTCACCTATCTAGGTACCTCTATGGTGGAAGGCCACACATTCAATGCGCTCCTCCATTGACGCACAAAACTAGTCCAGAAGTCAACACAAGGGAAACAATACAATACAAAGGTGTCAGAAAACCCTATGCATGAATTCTCATAGCCCCCAATCGTTTGGTATGACTATTTCCAATGGGTTTTATGGCTCTGTTAGACACTAAGTGAGGTTATCAATCCCTAGAAGAAAATATTCTTCGACTATGGACAAAAACTCTATCTAACTAAGTTAGATATAATCTATTTGAAAGGAAATAGAAAGAAACTCAAGTTGCGCTTAGTTAAATAGGCCCAAACCTGTCTAACGATGAAAGATTCCTTTTAAGTTGATCCCTTAGTTAAGATAAACTATGATGAGAAAAATTAGAACAAATTATTTTTAATTCCAACACAATTTCATTGTTTTACAATTGAATGAAAACATCATTGAATTATGAACAACAATTTATAAATAGGAAATCAAATTAAAGAATTATATCATATAATCTATAAAAAAAAATGATTAAGATTTCTAAATCATCTGAGTACATCAATTACAAATATTTTATAGGGATGACCATCATAAGTAAAAGCACAATAAATATCTTTATCCTCTTCTCATGATAATCCAACTACTTAATGCAAACATACATTGTTAGCAATTTTGATCTCTGCAACAATAAGCATTAATGGACAAAGCTAATAAGAAATTTGACAAAATCCAAGCAAAATAATGAATGCTTAAGGAAACTTAAACTCTCATTAAGCCGAAAAGATATGTAGAACCAGCTCCATCTTCCATTAACCAGGTTTGTAAATCATTACAAAGCTTGTCGTCAAAAAGACATAATAGTTCTACAGCAGTTCTGACTCATGTATCCCCTTTCTCTTTTGATCAAATGGAAAATAAATATTACAAAGGTGGATCTCCAAATCCAAAAAAGATGGACAAATCTCCTATATCTAAGAAAATACTAACTACCCTGACTAGGACTAGTAAGATTGTCCCTCCAATTGTCATAAACTTTGGGCCACATTTTGGTAACATCAGGATCATTGGCATGTTCTAATTGGAGTCGTTCCTTACACAAATATGACCTAAGTCCTTGCTTCAGATCCTAGAGAAAGTGTCCAAAAACCTTGCATTATATCACAGTACATGAGTCTCCAAGAATTACAACTTCAGAGATTCCATTCTCCAAAATCACCTTGGTTACCATCCATAGAGCTAACATTTTTGATCGGTTGTTTGATTCCACACTAAGACTCCAAGAGAACACTTCAACGATGCTCCCTCCATGGTAAAAAAGAACCCCACCCGCACCTGCCGCCCTGAATAGCTAGTAAAGGTTATTCAAAACAAGACTTTCTACTTTTTTTTTAAATACAAACTTTCTAATTTAACATGTTTGAAGTGTACTTATATCAAATATACTTTCATAGGCTAAGTGATCAAATCGTTGCATAAAGGGGATATCATACATCATTTTCTAAGTTGTAACCTTGACTTAAAAAATATTATTGTTATTATTAAAAAATGAAGTTGGCATTCTAATGGAATTTGTAATATTTAAAGACATGTTTTGATTATGTACATGTAATGGAGCATTGTCAAAATTAATGAAACCATTTATGTGGTTCTTGTTACTTAAAATAAGCAGCTATATGGCTCATTTTTACTTTAAAAAAGGTGGTTAAATTACTTGGTAGGTGAAAATTTATTTATCTTATATTCATTGTGTGAAGTGGTCTTCTCACTATTGAGACCTATATATTAGACCTATATATTAGGAGGTCTTGAGGTCTTTAATCATCAATAGAGGTAGCTCAATGTGGAGCCTTGTGCCTTTGGATCGATATAGAGATTTATGCTCTTTTTACATTGTAAAGGTTTTACCATATAAATCTTGCCACTGATCTTTTATATTTTATTCATTTCATTTGTGTGTGATGAATAGTGAATGCTCATATAAAATTAGATGGTTATTAATTAAGACTTTTTTTTTTCTAACTTGGTTTTAAATCATGTTTTTGTAACATAATATAAAAAATGTTTTTTATCTATAATTTTTATAGTGTTCATATAAACATAGGCATGCCAATCATTTTGTAATCCCTTGATATAAAATGAATATTAGAAAAAATTATATTTGAGTGAAAACGCATTTTTTTAGTCCTTTGATATCATCTATAATTCCAAAAAGAAAATCTTGAACACCCTCTTGTTCGAAAGATGCATAGATAAAATATCATTAGATAGATCCAATAAAAACCTTGCAAGGCCAACCCCTACACATTCAAAAACTACAACTTCTTTAATGCTCAAGAATTCTAGTGAAGATAACGTGATTGTAAAACCTCAAAAGTAGCTTCCCTCCCAATCGCCAATCCCTCAAAAATGGGGAAGAGAAAACATGACTTATACTCCTTAAATTAAGAACCAAATCTATATTTTTTGCAATTAGAAAATGTATAAAGGCAATTGGTGGTGATAGACACATCAACAATATGATGGTGGCTAGATAACAAAGAAAGATATTCAAGTAAGAGTGGGAGAAACTGGAATTATTTAAATTACCTAAAAGTGTTAAAATAGTCTTTCTTTATATATAATTTTTTAATTTTATTTATAAAATAAATGAATAAATATAATAAAAAAATGGAAATTTTATCATTTTTAGAGATACAAAGCTAAGAAACTTTAAAGATCAAGTGCTTTCTCATCGTGAAGATAATATTCTATATTATCAAAGTTATATTATGTTTGGAACTAAATTTTCTGAAAAATGTCTAATTTTTAAGAGGGAATTGAGAATATGAATAAATAAAAAAGATAAGAAAAATATTTAAATATATTAATACAACTTTAATTTGGGATAACACATTTATTTTTTTTGTGATTGAGAATGTGAATGAATAAAAAAGATAAGAAAATATTTAAATATATTAATACAACTTTAATTTGGGATAACACATTTTTTTGTGAAAATGTGTGAAATTTCATCTAAATATTAAAATATAATTAAAATAATCTAAAATAAAAATAAACCATTAAAATAATATAAGAAATATGAAAAGTAAATAAAAATGAGTGAAATCCTCCAAAGTGTATTTGTTATTAAAATATACTATGTTGAAAGTATAAATGTTGAACATAAATAAATACACTATGTTAGAAAGCATAATATAAGAAATATGAAAAGTAAATAAAAATGAGTGAAATCCTCCAAAGTGTATTTGTTATTAAAATATACTATGTTGAAAGTATAAATGTTGAACATAGATAAATATACTATGTTAAAAGCATAAATGAAGTAATGTAGTTCCTGTCGAAGATTAGGCAATTGGTCCACCAATTCATTTGGTCTGGAACTGGTCGTAATAGGATACATCTGGTGGATTGGAAATCTCTGGCACGACCTTATTCACAGGGACGATGGGCCCTAAAAAAAAATTTAAATTTTCTATAGCTCTGCGAGCAAAATGTTTATGGCATGCTATGGTCGTGGATTGCCTCTGGGGTGCTATTCTAAAGGACAAGTATTTTGGCAAGCATTCTACAGTTAGTTGGATTCGACAGGGTAACAAATCAAAGAAGGGGGTTTCAAATATGTGGTCTGGTTTTCTTGATGCTTTTCCTATTATTGCAGATTGGCTTGCATGGAATCTTGGTGATGGCCGTAATGTAATTATTGGTGTCGACCCGATTATAGCAGGACCCAAAATCTTCAAAATATCACCGTTTTTGCTGCATCATTTAAATGGCGGAGGGTATTTCAACTTGTATCACATTATGGTAATGGACAGGGCTTCAAATTCTTTCAACAAATGGATCGGATCGGATCAGTTGGGTCTCACCAGAGCATTGGCAAACAAGTGGGATACGTACACTCGTGATCTATATCATTCGAATACCAGGCTCAAACAGGAAACCGACCAGCTGTTCTGGTCGTGGAATACTGCGAATGGATCTGTTACAACAAAATTGGCTTATATGGCACTCTGTAATTAGACATCTGATGCTGCAAGTTGGTGGCATGTGCAGGTTTGGAGATGGGACATTCCTCCACGGATGAGAATTTTTATTTGGTTATTATTGGAGGAGAGAATCTTGATAAGGAGCAATATGTAGAAACGTGGTATCCAAGGCCTGGGGATATGTCCTCTATGTCCAAATGCTTCAGAATCACTACTACATCTATTTTTCTTATGCCCTTTCACCCAACAGGTCTGCAAATTTCTGGATTATCCATTTCATAAGATCATATTTGAAAATGACCTAACTATTCAGAATTGGTTCCATAGTATTTATACACAAAACAAACAATTAACCCTGAAGGCATGCCTGTTAGCTTGGATCATTTGGAAATCGAGGAACCTGTTTATATTTGAAAATAAATTTCTAGAGGTCAATAAGGTGGCATGTGAGGTTCATAACCTTTTTATTGAATATGGTTGCTCTTAGATTATATCCCCAGTGAACAATGATTGTATCCATAGGCCATCTAATCTCCTCGGACGGGGCAATAGGGCCAGATTTGATGGGGCTGCATTGCATTCTGCTGGTCTATGCGAGGCTGGGGCATCTATAGAGCTTCATAATGGGGATGTGATCAATATTTGGATGCATGGTGGTGATGGGACAAACACGAAGGGGGAACTTATTGCTTTGTGGCTTGTTTTACATTTTTCTGTATTGGCCAATATTCATCTGGATCAAATTGTAGGCGATTCGATGCTCATTGTTGACTGGGAAAACTCTAATGTGCCCATCAATGCACTGGCCCTATCTTCATGGCTGGAACAAACGAGGTTACTTCTACGTAACTTTTCGTCGACTTCTATAGTCCATATTTTCCGGGAGCATAACACTATGGCTGATCATCTGTCTCGTCTTGGACTTGATGCGTTGGCTGGTAGGATCTACTATGAAATCTTTGAGGGTTCCCTCAATCCCTCAAGGGGTTTCTGGAAGCTTTTTGACGTTTAATTTTGATTATTTCATGACGGATCTATTATCCGGCTTTATCTTTATTTTTCTTATTTACTTTCTATCTTTGAACACATAAGACCGTTGGATTGTATTTATACATTATTGGAGGATGGTTATATCCTGTTTTTATTTTGGTTTACTATTGTAGTTGGAATCTTGGCATGGATTCGGTTCATGGTTGACTTACTATTGTATGTACTGCTTGACATATTCGCCTATTGTACCTTTATACTTGTAATAGAGTATAGTCTTTTTCTTGTGAAAAAAAAGAAGTAATGTAGTTATTAAAATATTTTCATTTTAAAATAAAAATAAAATATTCCAAGAAAAACATAAAACAAAAAAGTGAGTCTAATCCTCCCAATTTTTTTATTTAAATATAAAAAAGATAATTCACGTCATAAAGTATTTTTCTGAAACAAAGCTCTTTCTATGGCTTATGATAAGCAGCTCGCGGCAAGTTGCAACAACTACCCTGCATACAAAGAGGAAAGAGGATGACTTGCAAGGCAGGATTCAACAATTGTGCAACCAGAATTTGGATAGCAATCATCTGCCTCCACGATAACAGAAAGGTCTAAAAAAAACCACAAAACAACGATTAAAATAAAAATAAAGATAATATTTACATTGTTAAGTAGAAATAAAAGTAACCAATCTTACCATGAGTTGCCAACATCAATAAGAGGATTGCAATGAACCCCATATACACCACAGATATAACGACACCATGTCTTGCCATTTCTTTTCACCGAAGAGACACTATGCATGTATGTCCACCTTCACTTCATAGCATTAAGGAACGATGGGTATCACATATTTATAACAGAGTGGGCGGCCAACGAAGATACTACCGAATACAGCACATGACAATGCCATGCTATCAGTGGAAAATGCATGTTTTAAGAGTATCCCACATGCAATGGAGCTGCAGACGAATGCATTTATTTATTTCCTTTTCTTCGGCTATTTTATACATTCATTTCTTTCCATATATCTCTAATGCAGACGGATTTTTTTCTTTTTTTCTTTTTCGTCGGCAAATTTTCCAGTCATTTCTTTATGTATATCTCTGATAGTTTCTCTTCACTTCACAACATTAAAGAACGATGGGTATGACATATTTATAACGGGGATACTTCCCAATATAGCTCATTACAGTGCCATGCTATTAGTGGAAAATGCATGTTTTAAGAGTATCCCGCGTGCAATGGAGGTGCGGACGAATGCATTTATTTATTTCCTTTTCTTTGGCTATTTTTCCACATTCATTTCTTTCCATATATCTCTGATGCAGATGAATTTTTTTTTTCTTTTTCGTTGGCTAATTTTCTAGTCATTTCTTTATGTATATCTCTGATTTTTCGTCAGCTAATTTTCCACCGTCATTTCTTTCCACATATCTCTGATGCAGACGGATTTCTTTCTTTCTTTCTTTTTGGTCTGCTATTTTTCTACATATCTTGGGTAAAAGCATTTCAGCTGAGGTTTTTCATGGAAATCAGCTTTTACAACTGGCATTTGTATATGATCATATGATAGTTTTTAAATTTACATAATATGATCATATGTTTCAATAGATATTAGCCCGATGGGTTAGCTCAATCCATAAAACCTAAGCCATAAAACTGACCTTCGATCCATATAATACCTAACTCTTACAATAGGAATCACATATAATCCGTCATCCCGTACAACATTCATCACTTCAAATGCATATAATGTATAATCAATAACCATTATAATCCTAAACCCATATGAACCCGAACTTCTAACCTTTAAACATGTCAACTCTTAACCAATAACCCATATAACAAATAACACCTAATGTCAAACCCATAATCACCATCCATTAACTAGATCTAACCCTCATAACAAATTATATAACCCCAACCCCTAACTCCTAACCTCTACTACCCATAACCTTAACAACTATAACTACTAATTAATATAGCCCCTAAATTTTTAAATACTTAACCCCCAACTATTGTACTCCATAACTTCTAAAATCCATAATACTTAACCCTTTACAATGATAAACCCTTAATACATATTACTCTTAACCTCTATCACTCCTATATTTCCTATTAACTCTCACTTGTAATATATTACCTCCATCCCTCAACACATATCACTGGTTGTAGTTCACAACTCTCATAATTTAACTATATTAACCATTATAAGCCATAAAACATACAATCCATAACCCCTAAATCATATAACATGTAATCCATAAATCTATGCTATCCATAACCATAATACCTAATTTTTATCACTCATATCATTTAACTTCCAACCCCTAACCCTTAGAACCCATATCACATGGCAATGTTGAGAAAAATTAAGGAGGAAGGGACCAAAATAATGGAATTGTGGAAAAATATTCATAAGAAAGGGAATCAAATGAGGAAACTTTGTAAAAATATGTGCATGGTATGATTTAGAAGAGGATTTCCATGCATGTTATTGACTTTTTTCGGTCATGTGAAGACTTATACTTTCAACTTCTATTTGTTGAACATACTCTTCGATATGCAAGGCATATTAATGAGCAAAATCATGAGACTAATAGTTGTGCCTATTGCATGAGGATATCGAGGTGTTGATAGTGCAATGGACAATGAATATGGAATGAGTGAACAAGAGATGAAATGATGTTCATTTTTCATTGAACATAGGAATTGAATGTCATTGCAAGAATGTAGTGTGGAGGGAAATGGGCAGAGTTTGTGGTCTCCACACACCATACTTGCAAAATAATTTGACAAGGATGTCGGATGTAGAGATAATGTGGAGGCAATGGAGTATGTGTAAACAAGGGATTGGGAGGTGTGGAAAGGGTTTGGCTCGAAAACTCAACTAAATCTCAAGGGAGAAAGGGAAAAGGAGAAGCCAAAGAAGAAAGTAAGACCCATAGAAATCTAGAATTAACACATTTTTCATAACTAACCACCAAATTTGAAAATTTGGTTTTGTGCTTTAAAGTTTGCTCCACATGGGAACAACGAATTCCTTGTAGGGTGTTTATAACCTTAGATTTATGTAGGTAAGGAAACCAAAAACCACATATACAACTATGATTCAAAACACTAACGCGAGAAGATAGGTTAGATAAGGCTAATAAGAAATTATTCATCATATAAGCCAATAGGAAATTATATATCATATAAATTTTCTATTTTTAAGTAAAGATATATTATATAGTAATTAGAAATGTTACTTGGATCCTATCTATTAATTGCATAAGCCACGTATATATTTCTAAAGGATACACTTTTGCCAAAGTCCTTTTGTTATGAGATGCCAAACTCCCTTTGCCCAAGTGCACTGGAAAAAATGTGCAGATCCTTTATTCGCAGCAACCATCTCTCTTTATGGGAACAAGAGGTATGCAAGCATCCTCTTGTTTGCCCAACCGTAGATAGTGTAGGCACAACTTATTGAGCATATTTTTTTGGAATATAGGCCAGTACCATCCAATAAACTGGGATTGCCTCGATAACACTTTTGATGGGAACCAATCCTCTAGCCGTTAAATCCAGCGATTTCCCCAGTGGCCAATCCTCTTATTTATTTTGTCATCATTGGCCTTTAGCAGAAAACCCAAATATTTGAGAGCATCATCGATACAGGCTTCTCAGACAGTTGCATTCTCAAATATAAATATATCGTTAACAAACAGAATTTGGGAGACATGCGTATTACCCCAAATTTGCATTCTCAAATATAAATATATCGTTAACAAACAGAATTTGGGAGACATGCGTATTACCCCAAATTTTTATCCCTTCGAGATTGCCAATACTTCTTTCACGATTAACGTGCCTTCTCAGAGCTTCTGCTATCAATCTATTTCTTATGAGGATGACATAAGAAATAGATTGATAGCAGGCTTCGATCCAAGTGATAAGTGTCCCTGAGAACCCAACCTAACCTGAATGAGGATGAGGCGCAAGAACAACCAATTTACTCTGTTAAAAGCTTTTGAGAGGTCGACTTTACCAGATATTACTTTTGTTTTGATTGTATGCAGGGTCTCTTGAGCATCGTGTTCCTTGTGTTTCTTTAGAAGTACTCTGTTAAAAGCTTTTGAGAGGTCGACATTGAGCATAAAAGCAGATATTGCTTTTGTTTTGAGTGTATGCAGGGTCTCTTGAGCCAATGGTGTTCCTTGTTACTGAAGCACTAATGCAGGGATTTGGACGAATTGGTTTAATAAAACCTTCTTTACAAAGTCTCTTATTTAATGTTGCAAAGTCCTACTTTTATTCTTTTTTCATTTTGTATGCATCATATAGGCAATCAGATGATCAAGGATCTGTGAGATGGACTTAGATCAGATGATTGTCCTTGAAATCATAAGACTGAAGAGTATAGTCCTCTTGCACATGTAAGGCGTGGGAATGCACATGTAAGGCGAGATGCACCATATTTCCTCCAAAATGACACATGCATGCTTCTCATTTTTTGGTTGATCCGTGGTCCTACAACTGCGGAGAACGATTAAATCTTGGACAGAGCAGTAAGGAGTGTTGTGCCCTTGTTTAGTGAAGAAATTCCAGAAGAACTTTTTCAGAAACGAAAGCCTAATCAGTTGTCTGAAAGGCTTGTTGATAGGAATACCTCTGCTTCACAGCATCATAGGATCTGCATTCAGCTGGAAGGAACTTTGAGAACCTCAAGTTCCGATGCCAATGGAACTTGCAGGTTTGAGGTAATTAGAAGATACCAAGAGCAAGATCCATCTGCATGGATTTGTAGGCAACAAACAATCAATAAGGCCTATTCAAATTCAAAGTTTGTAGTGCTTGTTGTATTTGAGGTCTCAACACAACGGTATAGCAAGTTAAAGTTTGTAGTGCCTGTTGTATTTGAGGTCTCAATACAACGGTATAGCAAGTTAGCCAGATTATACTCCACGGTTAGTGTGGATACTGTTATTGGTTAGTGTTAATATTTATTTGTAATAGTAATTGTAGATCATACTTGTGAATGCAACCTGTGGTTCTTTATCTTTGTTTCACAATTGTAGGTCACAGTTGTAGGATCATACTTGTGTAGATCTTTGTTTCACAATTGTAGGTCACACTTGTATCTCAATTGTAGGTCACTTAGAAGTACCCTTTAATATTCTCTTTGGAATTGCTCCGAAGGTAAAAGTTTCTTTTAGCATTATTGCTTATACATGATCATTTAAGGTTTTTCTGGTCTTAATTTAGTAGAGCATTATTTACAGGTGATAAGTCCTATTTTACCGGGCAAGATTTGCCATTACCTGTACACCTAGCTGAAACTGGTTGAATAAGGTATTGTCCCCTTGGTAGTGAAACACAGTCACTCACAGATGTTTTGTCACAATACAGCAGACAGGGTTTATTACGGTCTTTTGCTTGTTATCCTTCCCATCCCAGTGGGATGGTCGATTCCGTTGCTGTATATTTGTACAAGAAAGTATAGTTGCTTTTTTTACTTTGTATTATCAGTATAATACCCTGTTACAACCAGAAAGACGATACTAAATGACCAAAAAACTCTGAACAGATTGACTCCCAAAAAACTGCCTATAGATGACCAAAAAACATACTAAAACTGATTAATAATAATCCACATGGATCTCAACCAGATGCTTCAAGCGATATTCATTTGACTGTATCTTTCGTGTTGAAAAATTGTGTTGTAGTGAATATATTTGCTTCATTTATAACACCTATTATAACTACCATCAAACATTTGAACAAAGACATAAGAAAGCTATTTATGGTAACACAAATATAGGTAGACGTTACTATTTTAATATATATTTTAGATATTTTAATGTATATTTCAGATTTATAATAAAATTAAAAAAATTGTACTTTCCTTTATAATTAATGTCTTCAAAGTACATACAAAGCTGTTTGCTAAATGAGATCAACCAAAGTTATTTAAAAGATAAGTTACTAATAACCTAAAATACTTATTCTCAAGCTATGACATTCTCCTAGAATGCAAACATAGATAAATATACCATGTTGAAATTATAAATAAAGTAATGTAGTTATAAAAATATTTTCATTTTAAAATAAAAATAAAATTTTAAAATAAAAACATAAAACAAAAAAGTGAGTCTAGTCCTCTCAATTTTTTTATTTAAATATAAAAGCGGTAATTCACATCATAAACTATTTTTCCAAAACAAAGCTCTTTCTATGGCTTATGATAAGCATAGACTATTTTTCCAAAACAAAGCTCTTTCTATGGCTTATGATAAGCAGCTGGCTGCAAGCTGCAACAGCTACCCTGCATACAAACATGATGGCTTGCAGGGCAGGATTCACCACTTGTGCAACCAGAATATGGATAACAATCATTTGCCTCCAGGATATGATAAGCAGCTGGGGGCAAGCTGCAACAGCTACCCTCCATACAAACATGATGGCTTGCAGGGCAGGATTCACCAGTTGTGCAACCAGAATATGGATAACAATCATATGCCTCCACCACAGCAGAAAGGTCTAAAAAACAGCCACAAAACAAATATTACAATAAAAATAAAGTCAATATTTATATTATTAAACAGAAATAAAAGTAATCAATCTTACCATGAACTGCCAGCATCAATAAAAGGATTGCAATGAACCCCATATACACCACTGATATAACAACACCATATCTTGCCATTTCTTTTCAGCAACTATACACTATGTATGTTTGTCCACCTGATAGTTTCTCTTCACTTCACAGCTTTAAAAGACAATGGGTATCACATATTTATAAAAGGGATACTGCCTAATATAGCTCATGACAGTGCGGTGCTGCATACTGATGCATTTATTTATTTCCTTTTTTTTTCGTCAGCTGATTTTTCCAGTCATTTTTTTTTGGTATATCTCTGATTTTTGGCCAGCTAATTTTCCGCCATCATTTCTTTCTATATATCTTTCTGTTATTTCTCTTTTTTAGTTGGCTAGTTTTTCTGATAGAATGAATTTCAGCCGAGGTTTTTCGTGAGAATCCGCTTTTACAACTGGCATCATTTCTTTCTATATATCTCTCTGTTATTTCTTTCTTTTTAGTCGGCTAGTTTTTCTGATAGAATGAATTTCAGCCGAGGTTTTTCGTGAAAATCCCTTTACAACTGGCATGATTTCTTTCTATATATCTCTCTGTTATTTCTTTCTTTTTAGTCGGCTAGTTTTTCGTGAAAATCCGCTTTTACAACTGTCATTTGTATAGAAATCGAGCAACAATAGCTTTTTTTGTATACACCGATCCTTCATGCCTTGCAAAATCTGGAACCATTTACTTTGTCGCAAAATTATATGAAATTGTTTTCTGGCAGTGGCATTTAACTCAATACTGACCACCAAAAATCAGTGTGACGGTTCTGTTATTATGATTCGACTCAAAACCTTACAAGGAGAGAACGTTTTTCTCATTGTCATACACTATTTGGAAATTCTGCAGCTGGACATTACCAAATATGGAGATATCACCTTCACTCGCACTGGGTAACATCGCAAAGCATAGTAGGTCACTGCTAGTAGTTCTCTGGGGGGATATCGTAATTTGAAGATGAATCGATGATTTCAACGCTTCCTTCACAGCATCATCAGCAGACTGTGATAGTCGTTCCAGAGTCTATGATAAAGCAGCCAGAGCCATCAGCTTGACGCTGAAAAGTGGCAGCGGGGATATTCAATGATTGGCGGCCAACGCTGGTTCCCAAGTTCAACACATGTATGCATTCTCCGGGGAAACACTTAGACTGAGAATCTACATATGCGGAAGATACAAGAGAAGGATCTACCTGGTCACATCCATTCTCTCTTAATCCTCCTAATGGTTCAACTCGAGTGCTTATTCCCAACCCAAAGTTCTTATGTAATATATAATTATATGAATCGATCATCACAATTCCGCTGAATAAGTGGTCTTCATTTTAATTACTAAAGATATCATAAGTTCTACATCTATTTATTGTTCATTGTTCATAGCAATCTCAAATTCACATTCGATAAAACACGGATAGCAATCTATGTGCTCCCACGCAACAAAACTATGAGATTAAGCTTACTTTTATGTATGGTAAGTTGACTCCAGCATTACTTTGATGTCTCCATGATGAAGCATTTATGATCATTGTTTATAGAAAAAATAGAGAAGTCATCTCCATTTACCATTTAGTGTTTTGGTTAAAGTAAATAAGTTAATGTACATGTCAAAAATATGCACTTTGATTACAAAGATCATATCCAACGACACTTTCTACAATGTAGAAACAAGGAGAGAGATATATATATTGTAATAATGTTTAGACACATAACACGCTGCATTTATATTTAAATAGTGAATGTTTTTCTATTGATAATGACTAATCTTTTAGGTCTCTTCAATAAAATTGTTTTATGAGTTAGCTTTTATAGATTAATTCAAGTAAGACGTTAGAGAAATTGAGTTAGTTCTTATAGATTAATTCAAGTAAGACATTAGAGAAACACATGTTACTCTTGAGCTACAAGATACGAAGTAAAGCTATTTTTTATACAAAAGAGAACTAAAATCTTAAATGAGAAGGAATAATTACCAAACAACTCCAAATCCTTCAAGATATCTCATACTTCTCTTGCAAATATCTTTTGATGCATACAAGTTGAATCCAGCCCTAATTTTGTAATAAAAAACAATATATTTCAATTGTTTCTATGCAATATGACTTGAAGATGCCCAATATAGCCAATATTGATTTTTTTCTTAGAAAGTATAAAAAGTAGAAGAAGGGCACCTCAATAGTGAAGAAAAGGTAGAAGGATACAAGCCTATCACAAAGGTATTGTTACCACTAAGCTACAATCACCCCTACACATTTAATCTTGTATGCGTTGAATCAAGTCTTATTTAAAGGTTATATGTGTGAACATTAATGATTTGGTCATGGTCCTATGAACTTGAGGTATGGGAAAAAGAGATAAATTAGCTAAGATGCGAAGAATATTTCAAAATAATGCAATGTATTGTTTGTGTTGAGTCTTATCATAGGCATGCATACCCCATTTCTTGGTCCTAGTAAGTTGTTTCCTTAATACCTAGGCATAGGCATGGTGTACCCAGTTTAAACAGCAAGACTTGTTCTTCATGTATGTATGATGTAGCAATAGCACAATGGTGCACAATTGGCCAAGTGGACATAGTAAAGTAGTTATCCTAAAATAGAGGGTGTGGCATCAAGTTGTTGAATAAAGCACTCGAAAAAGGTACCAGAGTGATTAGGTGTACATGTATTATAAACTAACATGGATAGTAGCTTGGAGATGTTGAAAAAGAGTCTTCAATTAAGGGGGAAAATATAATAAAGAAACGTAATATCAAAATTTGAAGATGACCAGAATTTGGGATTAAGTTATTAAGCAGAAGTTAAATTTTTTTTATCTAAAAGTTGTTAATGAACCATGTACAAGTGAAAATTTCCCATACAACTAGTGGGTACAATAGATGGAAACCCAACCCAACAAACGCATAGTTTTTTATATGGACATCAACAAAGGTGATGTATGCATTTTGCAAGAACAAGTCAAAGTTGCTAGAAAACCCATATATACTTGAGACCTCATGGAAGAAAGTAAGGATTGGGTGAACTCAAGGTTCCATGAGATACTTCAAAAATTCAAATTGAAGGCCCTTTAAGTCGGTATGCTTAGCTAGTACATAGTATCTAGTGGTGAAGAAGTGGTAAGAGGAGGGGTTAGAAGAGACATCAGTTAAAGATTGACCAAGAAAGTCATAGAGATAAGAGGCATGAATTGACAGATAGAGGGATTAATATCAAAGGAAGAGTAAAGGGATTTTAATAAAAGTGTAAAAGGGTAAAGGTGATTTTCTAGATTAAGGAACAAGCCAAAACCAACTTTGATATTTGTAACCCCTGTGTGGGGATACACCCACCCCACTCCCCTAGGTTTCCACCGTGTAACACAACTCATGGATCAAACCGGACTCGCCAATCTACCTACACCCTTAGACACAGTTTATATGCTAGATATAGTGAATGGAAGACAAGCATTCCAGAACACACAACTACACAAAAGGAAGAAAAATATTAGGTTAATTCAATATGAAGATCTTAGCCACTTTTAAAAAAAGAATAGTAATATTCTTACAACAGAATACTGACTTGTTCTTAGTTATTAATTTACAACATGTAAAGAATGTGGTCAACCCTTCAATATTTTCTACTATATATCTAGAGCATGTACATATGAAATTAAGAGTGTTTTCCTTCAAAATTAGCAACATTGTTAAGGACAAAGCTGACTTTTCTTGTCTTCAGTTATAGTTTTGGATGGATATACTTTGCTTTTGCTACTATTTTGACACATCAATGTGAACTCTATGACACTTTGAATTTCCCGTGGGAGATCACATTCAAAATTGATTAGTAAAACAATATTTACTGTATATTATATTTAAGAATTGTCTACAATATGCAGTTGAGAAAAGACCTCAATTCTTATCATGAATTTGAATATCTCATAACAATACAAAGTTTACAAATGCATATGGCATTAGTACCTAGCATGAAATCACTCCATCATTACAATTCCACCTGGATGTCGGCACACAATATAAATAATGGCACCAACTGCAATGCTTAATGGCATTCACTCCATAGAAAAGCAACACCAAGCCAATAGTAAATATGCACAATGAATAATTTTTTAATGAATTTGGGTCTATAGGCTAGATTTAAAGAAGATAAATATGCACCACAATCATCCAAGCTATTTCAATTCTACAAACCTTACCTATATTATTAGAGTGGCATCTCAACTTCAAGCAGGATGGAATCTGTAGGCTATGAATGGGGGTTGTTTCACAATTGACACATGTACCACCAAATTTTCTTGATTTTACTCAGCTATTGCAGTCTATATTCAAGGGTATGCATGATGATAAATGTTATGTAAATGGTTAAATGAACATAGATATGTTGATTTTATGGAAAAAATAGAAATGCCATATTTTTCATTCCAAATAGAACAAAAATCAATCACTCAATGTATACACAAAGTGAATGTTTTCAATATGTAAGTGAGGAAGATGTTATTAAACAAACTGCAACCAGAATAACAGCATTAGCAATACTCCAAATGTGGATTCCAAACAAACTGTTAATACAAGGTCCTTGAGTGTATAGTTGAGGATTGAAGCCAATGGAAGATAAAACCCATCTGATAATTGCTATAGGTAGAAAGCCGAAATTTTTGTTGTGAACTATAAAGAACCCAATGCATTGAAGAGTCCTAGGTCCAACAATAATATGCATATTTGACTGAACTATGCTTTAAGCACAAGACACAACTAAAAATAGAAAAACGAGATATCATTTTAAGAAATATCTAATAAGAGATGGTTTCCAACTAGCAATAAGAATTTAGGTTTAAGCTAGATCTGAGCATGCATGATCAAGCAGTGGTCACAAGTTCAAATATTGAATAGGGTTGCAAAAAGAAGAAGAGGAATGGGAAAAATCAATGTTCAGACATTGTGTCAATGGTCTTGATGGCCATGATGAGTGAGCGATAGAGATTGGAGCCATGACTCTACCAACCCCTGAGAGATAATGAGAGAAAGTCCCCTAATGCTTGGTTGGGATTTGAGATGACTCTTGAGAGGTTACCATCGATGAAGAGAGGGTTTGATGGAATACTAACATAGATGTGATCATTGTCTCATTTCTTATTTTTGAATGTCCCCCACTCTAATGTCTCGTCGACGATTGAGTAAGCCTCCAAAACCAATTTGCACTTCACATACCCGCCAAGTGGTTGAATACCACTTCAGTCAACTTCTTGCAATCTGCGCAAATCACTTTGTCTATCATATTCTCTAAATTATTTCCTTGCTTTCTTTCTCAGAGCAGGGAAAGGAAAGTTATGAAAGCATAGCTTAGGTCAGCTGGTGTGTGGGGTGTTGTGTTTTCAATTGAATTAAAAGTGTATGTGCCTTTTCCTAATTGTTAATGGTTCAACATAACCTAATACATGTTAGGGAGTGTCTCGTAAGGTATGCTCTTGAGTGTAGCTTATGTTTGTCCCCTAACGTCGCTTAAGTAACGTTGAATTGAATTTGCGTCAATTTTTTCCATCCGCTTAACTCCAATTCAACGTTGACAATTTATATTTTCATTAAACATTTGTCTAAATGTCAAATTACGAACCCAAATTTGGTATGATGGAGGAAGAAGACAATGTTTTACCTTGATATGCTATTTGCCAGACTCTTGGGACAATTTTGTTGTAGTAATTGCTAGTGGCACTCAATCCATGTTAAAGTTTGAGGATGTAGTGGCATCCTTGTTATCAGTTGAAATGAGGAGAAAATAAATGGAGGGTGTGACCAAGTATGTTTTATCTGTGATAGGTCATTTCCAAGAGAGAAAGAATAGGTCTTCTAGGGGAAGATTCAAGTCTAGAGGTAGATGTAAATATCCAAGACAATTTGAAAAGAAATTTTGGGACTGCGATAAAGCTAGGCATTCTAAGAAAATTTGCAAATATAAGAGTGTTAATAGAGGTAAGGAATCCAATGATGGTCCTTCCAACAAATAAAATCCTCCGCAGATAAATCAGTTGATTTTTAATTGGCATATACAAGTACACATGCAAATCATGATGTATGGTTGATTGAATCAAGTGATTTACTTCATATGACTCTTCACAGGGAGTGGTGTTTTGAATATGAAAATGTATAATGGAGGTGATGTTTTCCTAGGATATGATTCAATAATGAAAATCATAGGAGGTGGAGGGGCCAAGTTTCTACTCAAAGATGGAATGATTAGAACTCTTCCCAGGGTTTTGCACATTCTAGATCTGGCTAGAAAATATGCAACATGCAAGATGGATAAGGGAGCAATGGTGTTAATGCAGGGAGTTCACACTGGAACTTTGTATAAGTTGTTGGGAAGTTCCTTCATTGATGGGTGTAATAGTTCCATTGTTCCCAAGGATTTCAATTGAGAAGAAAAGAACCATATTGTCCATGTAGACAAGACAATGTTATGGTATAAAAACTTGGGACATATTGGAGAGAAGGGCCTTAAAGAATTACATGGTAAATACATAATTGAAGGTATGTCTAATTGCACATTAGACTTTGCTTTCTGTGCACATTGCATATATTGTAAACATAATCAGGTGAGATTTCTAAATGGTGCTACAAGAGCAAAAGGGATCTTGGTGTTAATACATAATGATGTTTTTGAACCTGTTCCTATTCCATCACTAGGTACATATGTGTATTATCTTTCATTCATTGATGATTTCTCGAGGAACACATGGATCAATTTTATCCATAATAAATATGACTTTTTTTCTTAAATTTAAAGAGATTAAATCACTTGTACAAAACTAGGTAGAAAAGAAAATAAAGGTATTGAGGACTGTTGGAAACTAATCCGTCCAGTTAGGAAATGAAGAGTATTTGGGAGTCCAAGCGATGCCTTGGTAATGTGGAACCCAAGATCCATCTCATATGTATTTATATGTTCATACCTAATGAGAAAATATTGAGCTTTCATGTCTACTTTTCTTTGTATTATTAGTTGTGTGTTTATTCATTAGAGTGTGTGCCTTTGCGAGGAACCTAATACTGGTATCAGAGCATACATCGTTCTTAAGCATGTGAGAGCTTCATCTGCTACTTTTAATTGTTGCAATATATACCTAAAGGTTGATGCTTGGAATCTAAGTGAGAATGAAGAGTTGTTGAAGAGTTGCACATTTGAAATTCTCTCCAATCATTGAGCTGTGATTTAGCAGTGAGCTATGTTATTGTTGTAAGGAAAGCTAACCTATGACTGAGGTGAGGTCATTAACATACTAATTAAGAAAAAATATACACCCAAAGTCCTGTAAGAATCAAGATACGGTTTGGATATGATGAAAGTGCAACTTGGAAATCAATATTGTGTACCTTGCTTATGTAGGCTAGTCCAAGCTTGTAGTAACTCTTCAACTTCTGATCCCAAACCTTCAAATCCTTCACTAGAACACCTATAAAATAGACATAAAACCTTCCTCAAAAGCGTATGGATACAACAAAATAACTATGAATTGAGACAAAGATATTAGTATGCATTTAAACATAAATGCCTAATCTCAATATAAAAATATAACCATTTCATTGAGCAAAATGTAACATGGTATTGGAAGGGAAATATATCTTGTTTTTATTAATGAACAATAGCTAATACAAATATACCTTGCTATGTTTGGGCACCTCGTGAAACCTTGACCTAGGTTCCCTTGCTTCTCTTCTCCACAAGCTTTAGCAATCTCTAGCTGGAATGGGATAAGGATATCTCAGTCACATAATAGAGGGGATTAGAGAAGGTCTAAATTCTTCCACCATTTCTTTACTAATAAGCCAAAAGTCCCCTTAAAGGGAAACCTTCCTTGATTTTATAGTAAAAGGAGGTAACCATCAAATGGATAAAGGTCGTAACTATTGGGGGAAGTTATCAAGAACTACCCCAACTATTTTGAATTTATTTTTTTTGAATTTTAATAAGCAACACGTGAGTTGTAGACAAACAACATGTGTGTAACATGCGATTCAAATATTTGCAAAATGCATTTGCAACCTTTTTGTTGCACACAAAGGTGGGTGAATTATTCAATACCATGTAACACATAGTTTTCATAACCATCAACTGCATGTATGTCACAAACCAAGATAAACAAAATAGGATGTTAGATCAACAGAGAATGATAAGCCATGAGACTAGGTATCAAGAAAAGGATCTTCCATCCACACTATCCTTTTGTGTGACTAACAAGTTTAGTGTCGTCATATATGGAGAAGTTCAATTTTGACTTATAACGGATTCCCTCTAATGTATGAGGTCAGAAGGGAACACAACGGCCAAAATACATTATAAAAATGAGGTGTGAAGTCAAGAAACTCAAAAAACAAAGAGTCTCAGTCTTAACAAAGTACCTGAAACATAAGCAAGTTGTTACATAATCTGATCCCTGATGTAACATCAATGTTCAGAATGTTAGAATGTGACTTCAAGTAGATTGATGTATATATCATGTGCACAAGAATACAAGTGTGGATCCATGAGGAAAACATAATCAAGAACATAGCCACATGAATACAAAAGTAAATCTATGTCTCATCAAGTGGCAAGAGAAGGAACAATCTTGCACATCTTGGGAAAAATATTTTCTGATGAGCCCAAGGTCTTCAAATCGACCCTCAATAAGTATGAATCCAAACCATGTGAATAAATGAGTTGACGTTGAACATGAGGGAAACTGTTTGTTTGCCGATCTTTGATGTATACCGTTAACAAACGCAAGGCGTTCCACCGATAATGAAAATGGACCCCAAGGTACCTAGTAAATTCTAACAGGTGTGAATAGATGTTCTTGAAGTCGAACACCTGAATAATCCATTGAGTATAGGACATTGATGTATTCCTACTACTTGATATCAAGGTAGACTGCCATTAATGACTGCAATAACCAAGGTAGGCTACAATAAACTTCATTCTCAGAGCAAGATGAACTGAAGTCGTTGGGAAGAAGTCTATTGTAAGAGAGGCATTAATGAATCCTCCATCATTAAACATGAGGAAGAAACAATTATTGATGTGATTTGGAGTAGGACTAAGTACATGATGAAACATATTGACACCAACTGACAAAAAAGGTCTAGGAAACTGTAGAATGACTAACACAGGATACAATCTTTAACAATGAGCATGAGATAAATATGACTTAGGTAGCTTTGGATGAAATAAATAAATCCACAATGTAGAAGACATTAATAGATTCTCCATATGATTGGAAGAGTAACCAATCATAGGAATAAAAATGACGAGAGTAGGGTTCACTCTAAGGGTAAAATTAAGACCCATCCCATTTGATATACTTGAAGTAAGTGCTCTGTTCAAGGATATATTTGGACTTGCTTCCATTTTTTAAAATAGAGATATGACATCTTTCCCTTCACTTTCTCTTTTTCAAATTTTTCATGTTTTAACGAGCAAAAAAGATAAAAGTAAGCTCAATATAGCTCACCTAACGATTAGTCCCTTAACATATTTTTAACGAACCTAAAAAAGGAGGGGTTCAATCCCAAAAGGGTCCTTCCATGTGTAATTTTATGAGTCCATGGAAGGGAATCTCAACACTTTCTTCTTTGTTTAATGAGGTTGAAGAAAAGATAGAAGATTGCTCGATCCAATGTTGATCCGTGGATTTTATATCAAGCCTGGATCTTTTCATTCTCGTCGTTGTTTTCTTATTTAAAGAGTCTAGAAAACTTAAACAAGAAATATATTCACCACCTCATGGATTTTCTATTGAGCCCGAGTTGGTAGATGCTTGTTGATGTTTTCATATTTAGAGAGTCTAAAAAACCTAAAGAAAACTCCAAGGTGGATTTTTTTGTAAAGATAGTCTCCTCGCCTAAAAATGGATAAAACAATGTGAGAAAGAACTATTGTAGCCACATATGACTAGAGTATTCATTTTTTGTATATATTCTAGACTGTCTAGAAAAGAGTTAAACTTATACCATCTAGGATACCTTTCAATTACTTTAACTAGTATCAAAGAGACAAGTTGGATCAACAATCTTTTCACACTTTGAGGAGCCAGAAAAGAGCTTCAAGGCACTCCACAAACTGGGGGAGCCTTTAAAGGGGAGGGCAGAAAGATGAGAAAGAGTATGCGGCTTCTCGTTGGGAATATTATAAATTAATTAGGCTCTCGACCATAACAAAATGCAGCATCGACACCAAAATGGAAAATATGTGCTAACTAGGGTGTCCCATGTGTGGTAGGTTTTATCCATGTAAGAACAATGACAATAAGATGCTATAAAAAGGTTGAATGTCTCATTCCATGGACAAAAGGTCCTATGGCATAGCGTATGGTAAGGTATTAATGCACAATGCAGAGTGAATGTGACCTAACCTATATGCCAGGTAAAAAGTATGAATCTTTTATTCCATGACATGTGTAGACAAAAGTTTTAATACGTGCCTTCCTACTTACTAAAGTCAAACATTAGCCACAAGTGAACCATTAGTACCAAATATAATAAGTTAAAATATCAAACTATATAATAGTGGTTAAAAAATAGAAGTATTTCTTTTTAAACAATAAAATAATGAAAATAAATAGTTCATTTGCACTTTACTACCTTGGAGAGCCTAGAAAACCCTAAAAGTTTGAACGATTGTTGCGATCGATTCGATGGACCATTTCCAAATATGTCAATTGCAGGTAATTCATTTCACTATCCTCGTAATTTTGCATCCAATTGTTTTAGGTTTTAGTTTCAATTTTGAGTTTTTAGACTCATTCTATTTATTTAAAGACGCATGCACAGGTAAGACATTGTCGGGTTGCGTGTAAGTTCAATACGCATGAGTGAGCCTTGGCTCACTTGTGTGTGATGCACAACTGTGCTAACTATCATCTACGTGTGGTGCAATAAAAATTTTAAACCTAAACGTTGAAGGAATAAACATCAAATTTTTGTAGGTAGGGTGCTTGTATGGTGTGAAAGGGAACATGAGGCCCTTGACTAGGACGCTATTGGAGATATTTTGACTCTAAATGCATTAAGACGTTGTGGTTTACTCAATATTTTTCAAACTGCAAATGTGAGAGACCAAAGACCGCTCCTTGAGAATTTAGTGAGGTACTAGGACGTGGACCAAGAAGTCTTCAATCTCCATGGTGAGATCCTTGAGATTAAAGTGCAAGACATTTACTTCATTACTGGTTTATCATGCCGAGGAGAGGCAGTAAATTTGAAAAGGGCCTTCTGTGGGGTTGGTGCCCTATCAATGTAGGATTATGTGAATTCTTATTGTACTCCTAGGAAAAAAAATACAGTACTAAATTTCCTCGAAAACAACGAGCTTTCCTCTCAAAGTGATACTTAGCACTGTTACTAGAGTGTCTGGTAGTGCTACATTGTACTTGGATACTCACAATGAAATGCAAATAAGAGTTGAATGTCTTCAAAGAGTGACCACTGATTGGGCTAGTTGTTTATTGGTGAACCTTAAAAATCAATTGAATAAATGTACGGCAGGAAGGGAAAATAATTTTGGTTATGGCAACATCCTTGTGTCATTTTTCTTCGAATGAATTCCATGCATCAGCCCTTGGACTACACTCCCACCTTTGGACCGTCGTGAATCTCAGTTAGTTCGATGGAGTGATCTCTTTATGAGGCATGGAGGTGGATCCATCACCACTTTGTTTGATGAAGACTTCCACTCTTGGTGGATTCATCAAATCCATGCTATAGAGGATTTCACTTATGTAGGGTCAGATTTACGTTGTGATCCAGATTTGAATTTGCCTCCTAACAGTGCATGGGGGAACATTGGTAAGTTTTTATTTTTTATTTTCTTTGAATTTTTGTATTTTTTTAAGTTATAATATTTTTATGATGTGAGTACTGATATACTGACATGGTGCATTTATTGGGCATGTATGACCTCATGGTCATCCTAGAGTATTGGTATGTGAGCCACTGCCTGCCGAGGGAGCTTCAGCTACTCTTGAAACAATGGAGAGTCATATTACTGGTTTGACTACATGAGTTAGACCTATTCGTATAGAGAAGATCCCAATGGAGATGCAACCATGAGTAGTTAATATGCCCTCAGTGTGGATTATGCTACTATGCAAAGTATCTACTTGTGTCGTTTGGTACCAAGAGGTCGAGGATGCTCATGCAGAGGAGTCGTCTGATTGATGATAGTCTTTGTAGAGACATGTATTTTTGTATTTAGCAATTATTGACATCATGTAGGGATAGATGCCCATTCTATTTTATGAGTTGCACTAGAGTAGTGTTAAACTCCTATTTTGAACTCAAAACCACCTTTTGTACATTTTATCTACTTATATATACATATGTCTTTATCAAAATTATGTACAATATTTATTGTTTTATGCTTGTGTGAATAGATTATGGTACACATGTATGCCAATGATGTAATTAGCTAGTAGGTCAGTTAGATGGTTATGTGTCCTTGGGATGCATATGTACGTAATAAAATTAAAGTCTCTTTCTAATAAATGAATTCTTAAAAATTCTCGCAACAACACAGGAAAACAAACAAGATATACTTCATTTAATAGGGATACGACCAACTATAGATTCTAGGTAGATTGTTATGTGTTTGATACCTCGAATAATAGCTTCTGACATCAACTCAATTATGACACTATATTCATAAATGTTATTAGTTTTTGAACCGAGGGATACTCCACTGGAACACATGAATTGTCCTTCTGGGTCATAAATAACCCAAACCATGGACGCAATATTACGAGTGTGATGACATGCCCCATCCACATGACCCAATAACATGTAACACATAGTTTGCATAACCATCATTTGCGTGTATGTCACAAACCAAGATAAACAAAATAGGATGCTAGATCAACAGAGAATTATTTAAGCCATGAGACTGGGTATCAAGACAAGGATCTTCCATCCACACTGTCCTTTTGTGTGACTAACAAGTTTAATGTCGTCACAAATGGAGAAGTTCCATTTTGACTTATAACAGATGCCCCCTAATGTATGAGGTCGAAAGGGAACACAATGGACAAAATACATTATAAAAATGAGGTGTGAAGTCAAGAAACTCAAAAAACAAAGAGTCTCAGTCTTAACGAAGTACCTGAAACATAAGCAAGTTGTTACATAATTTGATCCTTGATGTAACATCAATGTTCAGAATTTTTGAACATGACTTCAAGTAGACTGATACATATATATGACTGATGTATATATCATGTGCACAAGAATACAAGTGTGGATACATGAGGAACACATGAGCAGGAACATAGCCACATGAATACAAAAGTAAATCTATGTCTCATCAAGTGGCAAGAGAAGGAACAATCTTGCACATCTTGGGAAAAAGATATTATGATGAGCCCAAGGTCTTCAAACAGACCCTCAACAAGTATGAATCCAAACCATGTGAATAAATGAGTTGACGTCAAACATTAGGGAAACTGTTTGATTGTCGGTATTTGATGTATACCGTTAACAAACGCAAGGGGTTCCACTGATAATGAAAATGGACCCCAACGTACCTAGTACATTCTAACAGGTGTGAATAGATGTTCTTGAAGTTGAACACCTGAATAATCCATTGAGTATAGGACATTAATGTATCCCTACTACTTGATAGCAAGGGAGACTGGCACTAATGACTACAATAACCAAGGTACTTTTCAAAACTCTAAACTTCGTTCTCAAATAAGGATGAGTTGAAGTCGATGGGAAGAAGTCTATTGTAAGAGAGGCATTAATGAATCCTCCATCATTAAACACGAGGAAGAAACAATTATTGATGTGATTTGGAGTAGGACTAAGTACATGATTAAACATACTGACACTAATGAATGGCTGACAAAAAAGGTCTAGGAAACTGTACAATGACTGACACAGGATACATTCTTTAACAATGAGCATGAGATAAATATGACTGAGGTATCTTTGGATGAAAGAAATAAATCCACAATGTAGGAGACATTAATAGATTTTCCATATGATTGGAAGAGTAACCAATCATAGGAGTAAAAATGACGAGAGTAGGGTTCACTCTAAGGGTAAAATTAAGACCCATCCCATTTGATATACTTGAAGTAAGTGCTCTGTTCAAGGATATATTTGGACTTGCTTCCATTTTTTAAAATAGAGATATGACATCTTTCCCTTCGCTTTCTCTTTTTGTACGTTTTCATGTTTTAACGAGCAAAAAAGATAAAAGTATGCTCGATATAGCTCACCTAACGATTAGTCCCTTAACATATTTTTAACGAACCTGAAAAAAGGAGGGGTTGAGTCCCAAAAGGGTCCTTCCATGTGTAATTTGATGAGTCCATAGAAGGGAATCTCAACACTTTCTTCTTTGTTTAATGAGGTTGAAGAAAAGATAGAAGATTACTCGATACAATGTTGATCTGTGGATTTTATATCAAGCCTGGATCTTTTCGTTCTCGTCGTTGTTTTCATATTTAAAGAGTCTAGAAAACTTAAACAAGAAATATATTCACAACCTCGTGGATTTTCTATTGAGCCCGAGTTGGTAGATGCTTGCTAACGTTTTCATATTTAGAGAGTCTGAAAAACCTAAAGAAAACTCCAAGGTGGATTTTTTTGTAAAGTTAGTCTTCTTGCCTAAAAAGGGATAAAACAATGCGAGAAAGAACTATTGTAGCCACATATGACTAGAGTATTCATTTTTGTATATAGTCTAGACAGTCTGGAAAAGTGTTAAACTTGTACCATATAGGATACCTTTCAATTACTTTAACTAGTATGAAAGAGACAAGTTGGGTCGACAATATTTTCACACTTTGAGGAGGTAGAAAAGAGCTTAAAGGCACTCCATAAACTGGGGGAGCCTTTAAAGGGGAGGTCAGAAAGATGAGAAAGAGTATGCGGCTTCTCTTCAGGAATATTATAAATTAATTAGGCTCCCAACCATAACAAAATGCAGCATGGGCACAAAAGTGGAAAATAGGTGCTAACTAGGGTGTCCCATGTGTGGTAGGTTTTATCCATGGAAGAACAACGACAATAAGATGCTATAAAAAGGTTGAATGTCTCATTCCATGGAGAAAAGGTCATATGGCATAGCGTATGGTAAGGTATTAATGCATAATGCAGAGTGAATGTGACCTAACCTATATGCCGAATAAAACGTATGAACCTTTTATTCCATGACATGTGTAGACAAAAGTTTTAATACACGCGTTCCTACTTAATAAAGTCAAACATTGGCCACAAGTGAACCATTAGTACCAAATATAATAAGTTAAAATATCAAACTATATAAAAGTGGTTAAAAAATAGAAGTATTTCTTTTTAAACAATAAAATAATGAAAAGAAATAGTTCATTTGCACTTTACAACCTTGGAGATCCTAGAAATCCCTAAAAGTTTGAACGATTGTTGCGATCGATCCGATGTACCATTTCCGAATATGTCAATTGCAGGTAATTCATTTCACTATCCTCATAATTTTGCATCCAATTGTTTTAGGTTTTAGTTTCGATTTTGAGTTTTTAGACTCATTCTATTTATTTAAAGACGCATGCACAGGTGAGACATTGTCGGGTTGCGTGTAAGTTCGATACACATGAGTGAGCTTTGGATCACTTGTGTGTGATGCACAACTGTGCTAACTATCATCTACGTGTGGCGCAATAAAAATTTTAAACCTGAACGTTGAAGGAATAAACATCAAATATTTGCAGGTATGGTGCTTGTATGGCGTGAAAGGGAAGATGAGGCTCTTGAACGGGACGCTATTGGAGATATTTTGAATCTGAATGCATTACGACGTTGTGGTTTACTCAATATTTTACAAACCGCAAATATGAGAGACCAAATACCGCTCCTTGAGACTTTAGTGAGGTACTGGGATGTGGACCAAGAAGTCTTCAATCTCCATGGTGAGATCCTTGAGATTAAAGTGCAAGACATTTACTTCATTACTGGTTTATCATGCCGGGGAGAGGCAGTAAATTTGAAAAGGTCCTTTTGTGGGGTTGGTTCCCTATCAGTGCAAGATTATATGAATTCTTATTGTACTCCTAGGAAAAAAAATACAGTACTCAATTTCCTCTCACCAAAACAACAAGCTTTCCTCTCAAAGTGATACTTAGCATTGTTACTAGTGATCCGGATTTATGTGGGAACAAAATAAAAGAGCATTTACAGAATCAAATACAAATATATATTGCAAATGACACAATGATACAGTAAACACATATTCTATTAAATAGCGGAAATAAAATAGACTGTAAAATACAATAGCTAGAATGGTGGTAGCTATCTCTGAGAAGAGATGTGGCCGCTATGCTCATTCGTGCCAAGATGAATACAAAGAGAGGTCGAAAGGGCCTATTTATCATAAGCATGAGGGAAAGAATCCCAAACTTCCAAAAACCTAACCCTAGGAGATGAAGCGCCAAAAGTCATGTGGGCCCCGTTTGGGTAAGTTAGTACATCAACTTCCCGGGGTCGTAACTTTTGCATACGATATCCATTTGGGGCGCACAATAGCTCATTGGAAAGATCTATTCAAGGATTACAAAAAGTGTCGGAAAATATCAAGTTTGGCACATGAAAGGGTTTGGTGCGCAGTACCCATATTTTCCCGACCATTTGATGCCGAAAAAAACGTCGTTTAGGGCCTCAAAATGGCTCCGGAAGTTTAGGAACCGAAAAACTGCTAAAAATAGTAATTTGCCAAAATTGCCAGAAGACTGTTTTGAGCCAATAGGAAGAGGTTGTCCGCCACCGATATCCACCTGGATCAATCCTCCCTCCTTAGGAATCAATGGTCTCCATTGCGTCAAATCCCTTATCATATGTCGAACTGTGTGTTGAGTTGAGCTCCTGGTGCGCCGTTTGCTGAAGCGAAAAGGTTTCCTTTCTTTGAAATCTTCAGAGGGTTGTAATTGTTGTTACTGGATGCGCTGGAGCTATTCAACTTTTTTGGTTTTTGTGGTATCCTTGGTCTGCACTGGTGTGGATGGTTTCTTTTTGGAGGAGCACCTTGAATGCGTGGCCTTGCACTGCAAAGATACTCGAGCAGGCGATGCTGCGTTGAACTTCTATTTTTCTTGTTTCTGTCGAGTAGAGGGATAATGGGCAGACGTTGTGGATGTCTCTGCGATCTGATGTTCTCCTTTAGTGGCAATTGCGAATAGGGAAAATTCCCCAGTGTGGGAGATTATCTTCCTTCCCTGCTTGGTTGGGGTAGGTGCAACTATCTCTGGTATCTGATAGAGTTGTCCTCCCAAAGTGACAATGACACTGCGAGGTTGTGATTCATATACAGCATGATGCTTCCACATATACGACTGTCCTAAAAGAACATCACATACTTCAAGTGGGGCCACATCACACAATACCTCATCTTTGAAGGGCTTGATTCCGTATGGTAGGTGACATTGGTGACTGACGCGGATTCCTCGTCCTTGCCTTAGCCATCCAATGGTGTATGGTTGTGGGTGTGGTGTTATTGGTAGCTCCAATCTCTTGATGACTTCTGCTGAGATCAGGTTCTTCTGGCTGCCGCTGTCCACAACAAAGTGTAGGGGAGTTCCCTTCACCCACATATGTGAGTGGAAAAGGCGCTCCTATGCCTCCAACTCTTCAGGTTACTCTGGTTGAATCTATGTGGTGGCAACAACGGCACTGGGTTATGCATCAATGATCTGCTTCCCTTTTCTCACGGCTATGAAATTAGGTTCTGATTCAGAATCGGAACTAGGATATGATTCTGAAGCTTTGATCTCAACCACCAATGACTGTTTTGAGCGACATTCATCAGTGTTGTGCCAGGGGATTTTATGGACCTCGCACCACTTCCCGGTGTCCTTCTTTGTCTTTTTGTTACCCTTCTTCGCTTGTGGTTGGGACTGGTTGTCCTTTACATGCCACGTGTTCTACAAGCCAAATTTTCCCTTGCCCTGCTTCTACGCAGGTCCGAAGTCACGCTTGTTCTTTTGCTAAAATTTCTACTCAATTTTGACAGCATATCGATAGGCGGATCCGATTGAAGAGATTTCCAGGAAATCCATCTCTGTTCGTATGTACCGGTGTAGGCCACTGCGATATTTCAATACTAAGTGTCACTCGGAGTCCTTGATACCTAGCTTTGTGCGCAAGGTATGAAATTTTTTGGTGTACTCCGACACCGTTTGGTCCCTCTCTTGGTGCAAAATGGCCCATTTGGTGTACTAGTCATCATCGTTTCCAACGGGGTAATATTGTTCCTTGACGACATCTACAAAAGAGGCCCAAGTGGGATTGGAATATTCAAACAATCTAGACTCGTCTGATGATTTTTGCTCACAATAAGTTTCCCACCAATTTTTGACATGGGGGACGGCCTTGAGGAGCGCAAAGATGATCTTTTCCCTGTCGGAAAAATTGTGGACAAAGAAATACCCTTCTAATAGATTCAACCATTTATCTATGGCATCAGCATAGATCTGGCCTTCAAATAAAGGGATATCAAAGTTAACTTGTACCTTGAAGGGAGTCGCATCTCCGAAACGTTTGCTTGTCAAAGGTGTATCTGTTGTCGTCGGCATACGTCGAAGGATCTGGGAGAAATTATCCATCATCCCGTTCCTCTGCCGCACGAGGGCTTCCTCAAGAAACAACTTGATAGGATCTACTACTCCGTCATCTCTCTTTTCTTCCACCATGGGAGGCCGTTTGGGGCGGCGAGAGTGGTCTTCCCCAAGTGAAACTAGTTCAAGACCCAACTCTTTGTATCCTGACCTCATCGGGGACATGCACCGACAAACAATCAAAGAGTAGACCGCTCTGATACCACTGATCCGGATTTATGTGGGAATGAAATAAAAGAGCATTTACAGAATCAAATACAGATATATATTGCAAATGACATAGTGATACAGTAAACACATATTCTATTAAATAGTGGAAATAGAACATACTGTAAAATACAATAGCTAGAATGGTGGTAGCTATCTCTGAGAAGTGATGTGGCCTCTATGCTCATTCGTGCCAAGATGAATACAAAGAGAGGCCGAAAAGGCCTATTTATCATAAGCATGAGGGAAAGAATCCCAAACATCCAAAAACCTAACCCTAGGAGATGAAGCGCCAAAAGTCATGTGGGCCCCATTTGGGTAAGTTAGTACATCAACTTCTCGGGGTTGTAACTTTTGCATATGATATTCATTTGGGGCGCACAATAGCTCATTGGAAAGATCTATTCAAGGATTACAAATACTGATGGAAAATATCGAGTCCGGCACACATTTGGGTTAGGCGCGCAGCACCCATATTTTCCCGACCATTCAATGTCGAAAAAACATCGTTTAGGGCCTCAAAACGGCTCCGGAAGTTTAGGACCCAAAAAACTGCTAAAAATAGTAATTTTCCAAAATTGCCAAAAGATTGTTTTGAGCCCATAGGAAGAGGTGGGCCGCCACCGATATCCACCTGGATCAACTAGAGTGTCTAGTATTGCTACATTGCACTTGGATACACACAATCAAATGCAAATAAGAGTTGAATGTTTTCGAGGAGTGACCTTTGATTGGGCTAGTTGTTTATTGGTGAACCTTAAACATCAATTGACTAAATGTAGGGAAGGAAGGGAAAATCATTTTGGTTATGGAAACATCCTTGTGTCATTTTTCTTTGAACGAATTCCATGCATCAGCCCTTGGACTACACTCCCACCTTTGGACCGTCGTGAATCTCAGTTAATTCGGTGGAGTGATCTCTTTATGAGGCATGGAGGTGGATCCATCACCACTTTGTTTGATGAAGACTTCAACTCTTGGTGGAGTCATCAAATCCATGCTATAGAGGATTTCCCTTATGCAGGGTTAGATTTACGTGGTGATCCAGATTTGAATTTACCTCCTAAAAGTGCATGGGGGAACATTAGTAAGTTTTTATTTTTTATTTTTATTTGAATTTTTGTATTTTTTTTAAGTTATAGTATTTGTATGATGCGAGTACTGATATACTGACATGATGCATATATTGGGCCTATATGACCTAATGGTCATCCTAGAGTATTAATATGTGAGCCACTACCTGCCGAGGGAGCTTCAACTATTCTTGACACAGTGGAGAGTCATATTACTTGTTTGACTACATGAGTTAGACCTCTTCGTATAGAGAATATCCCAATGGAGATGCAACCACGAGTAGTTAGTGTGCCCTCAGTGTGGATTAGGCTACTATGCAAAGTAGCTACTTGTGTAGTTTGCTACAAGGAGGTCGAAGATGCTCGTGTAGATGAGGAGTTTGATTGATGATAGTCTTTGTAAAGACATGTATTTTTGTATTTAGCAATTATTTACATCATGTAGGGATAGATGCCCATTTTGTTTTATGAGTTGCACTAGAGCAGTGTTAAACTCCTATTTTGAACTCAGAACCACTTTTTGTACATTTTATCTACTTATATATACATATGTCTTTATCAAAATTATATACAATATGTACAATATTTATTGTTTTATGCTCGTGTGAATATATTATTGTACACATGTGTGTCAATGATGTAATTAGCTAGTAGGTCAGTTAGATGGTTATGTGTCCTTGGGATGCATATGTACATAATAAAATTATATTCTCTTTCTAATAAATGAATTCTTAAAAATTCTCGTAACAACACGGGAAAACAGACAATATATACTCCATTTAACAGGGATATGAACAACTATCGACTCTAGGTATATTGTTAGATGTTTGATACCTCGAATAATGGCTTCTGACATCAACTCAATTAGGGCACTATATTCAGAAATGTTATTTGTTGTTGAGCCGAGGGATACTCCACTGGAACTAATGACTTGTCCTTCTGGGTCATAAATAAACCAAACCATGGACACAATATTCCGGGTGTGACGACATGCCCCATTTGCATAACCCAAAAACATTTGTATGTTTGAATACATCTGTCACATGCACACAAGTCTAAATTATCCAAATACCAATTTGAGCCAAAACCTAAAAGCAAACACTCTAGTACACTAATGAAAAAATAATTTCCCAGAAACTGGGTCTAAGTAAAGTACTTTTTAAGATAGAGTCCATTTCTAGACCCTAAAATGTTTCCATCATAGTCTTCAAGTTTGTAGGCCCCTTTATCAAGAAATTTACAAACAATATATGGACCAATCCACTGTAGCAATGTGAACTTTACGGCACCTAACTCGTCATGTTTTTGGTCATAAACCAACACGAGAGATCCTTCTGAGAAGATACTTGCACAAACTGTCTTATCATATTGTGCCTTAACATGTTTCTTGTTTGCTTCAATAGTGGTGAGAGCATCCCTCCTATGTTCATTTAATTATTCTAAATATAATAAGCATTTTTCTAGTTCGGTGGTATCTAGTAAGAGTTCTAAATGTAACTTAAGTGATGGAATATCAAACTATATAGGTAAGATAGCCTCAATTATGTGGACAAACTAGAAACAAGTAAATCCGGTCACAGTTTTAACGGAGGTTCGGTATGCCTAGACAACATAATAGAGCATAATATGCCAATTAGAGCGATGTTTGTTCACCATGATCTATAACATGGGTTTTAAAGATTTATTAACAACTTCTACTGTGCTATTAGCTTGAGGATAGTATGGAGATGAGAAGTCTTGATGAAAACCAAGTTTCTCTAATAGTTGTGACATCATTTTATTTTGGAAATGAGAACCATTGTCGGTCACAATTTCTCTAGGTATGTTGAAATGAGTGATTATCTGGTTGAAATTGCTAGTTGTAGTTTCACTGTCCCATCAAAATGTTGGCATCGATTCGACCCATTTAGTAAAGTAGTCTATAGACACAATGATGTACTAATGACCATTGGTTGTTGTCCAGTTGCATGTACTAAATTCAATCCCCCACTTAGTGAAGGGACTAATGGGGATAACTGGATGGAGTTGAGCAGGGTGAACGCACATCTTTTTAGTAAATTCCTGACAAGGGTAAGATTTCTTAAGAACCTCATGACAATCTTGAAATATTGACGACCATAAATATCTTGCATGATGAATCTTCCAGGCTTTTTCCATCCTATATAAATGACCGCCACATGCTCCATTATGACAATTATTTAAAACCTTTTCAGCTTCTTTGTGAACTAAACAACGACTCAAAATGGTATCAATACCTCGATGGTACAATGTATCACCAATGATAACATATTGTCTTGCATGGTGACATATCTTGTGTCCCTATTCATGAGTAGACTGAGGTGGGACCCTCTGTTTTGTAAGTATATTAAGATATCACTATACCAAGGGCCATCTAAGCTAATGAGGAATATATGTTCGTTTGTTAATGATGTGTCTTCAACATATCCCTCATTCTCTTTAGGTAACTCGGACATTAATTCAGCAAAGGATAAATATTTTTTGGATTTTGCAGAAGCAAACCCTAAATCAAACTCTTGTAAGAAGAAAATCCATATATTGTATTTTCCTCTAATTATTTGTCGAGACAAAATATGTTGGAATGAATTGACATAAGCTATGACAATTGTCCTCCTAAGCAAAATATAGTGTCTAAGCCATTGGAATGCATGGAAAGTAGCCAACGCAATCTTCTCAACATGCGAATACCTCAACTCAGGTTCGACCAAATTCTTACTTAGATAAGAAATGACATGTTCTCGGTAGGAATCATCCTCCTCATCATGGTGTGTATTCCAGGCAAGTTGGTGATGATTTTATTTGTGTGGTATTGTATGTTCATGATATGTTGCTTATTGGAAACGATAAGGATATCATCAAGTATGTCAAATCCCAATTGTCTTCTAAGTTTGATACGAACTATCTTGGTGTTGCAAATGTTATTTTGGTTAAGGAATTTGAAAGAGATCGGTCCAATAGGAGACTCCGGTCAATTAAGAGGAAATGTTTTGAGACATTATTGCAGAGGTTCAAAATGCAATAATATAAATCAATAAAGGTCCTTATTCCTATAGGTCCAAAAGTATCTATAGATTAGTTTCCCATTACTCAAGAAGAGGTAGAAGACATGCCATGTGTTCCCTATGATAGTGTTGTTGGAAGTTTGATGTGTGCTATGGTTTGTATTAGACCATAATACCATACATTTTCCATGCAGTGGGAGATCTGAGTAGATATTTATCAAAACAAAGCAACAAGCATTAGACAATAGTAAAGAGGGTATTTGTATATTTGTGTGGCACTTCGGATGATGCAATATGCTACCAAGGAAGGCTTGGACCTCACAGAGAGATAGATACACAAGGTTTTGTTGATGTAGTTTGGGTTGGAGATATTGACCACATAAAATCTACAAGTGGTTATGTTTTTAACTTATTTGGTAAATTAATTAGTTAGATGAGTAAGAGGCATGGTGTAGTCACATTGTCAACTAGCTAAGAAGCATAATACATGGCAGCCACTCATGGAAGTAAGGAATTCATATGCTTGGAAATATTGTGTTTAGGTATTGGTTTTTCTCAAAAGGTAGTGATAATAAGTTCTTACAGATCAAGTGCAATTTTTATGGCAAATAATCCTTTTTATCATTCCAAGACAAAGCATATTAATGCTCAATACCATTTTGTTAGAGACATGGTTGAGAAAAGTACTATTGGACAATGTTTGTAAGTTTAAGAATGTTGCAGATTCATTGACAAAGCAAGTTAGTACTAAACATTCTCTTGGTGTAGAGAATCAATGGGAATTGTCGGCTTTAGTAATAGATTTCATGGATACATCTCCTTTGAACCCATATTTAAAATAATACAACAAGTGGGAGAATGTTGGACATGTGTTGTAGCCTTTGTAGGTTCCTAGAGAAAGGGGGTCTTGGGGCAATGCCCCCAAAAGAAATATTTTGGGTCAATTTTTGGTATGTTTTGAGTTTCTTTTAGCCCATGGTTTTGTGGCTCATTGTAATCTAATCCAGGTTAATGGACTAGAGTTTTCTATTTTATGATATTGTATTGTAAACATAAAATATAATACAATGAAATAGAGAGTGGGGAAACTCTCGGGAATGTTAGTTTTCCCAGTTTTGGTTTTACAGTGTAAGTCTCTATGTAATGTGTGTCATGTGAGCCATTATAAAAAAAATTATTTTAGATTATGTTTGGTATTGTCTTTTCTTTACGTAGTTTTTTCAAATTTCTACAAAAAACCATCGTTTCTTGAACCATCACTAAATAAGAGAATAACATCCACAAATAAAGGGTTTGATAAATATATGCTTCCCCTAATGTTGATGCATTTAGAGGACCCTATTCTCCATGCCTCAGTATTTTATCTGCTTAGTATTTCGATTATAATAAGAAATAATAATGTCATGGAAAATGTTGTTTGAGCCCCCTTGGCCCAAAGACTCCGAGAGCTATTTATTTATTAAAACTGTGAACAATACAAAGGTCACACAACAAATAACCTAGTTTACAAAGTGTGGGTAAAAACTAAGTGTATCAGTATCATCTTTAAATACATCCAACTTACCCTATCGTCAGCTTTGGATAAATCCAATTTGATCACCATGTAAGGATATTTCTTAATCTTTATTGAGTGATCCCCTCTATTCTACACTCACTACCTCATGTATATGCTTTCCAAGTAAAAAACGAATTTATCACTAAATATAGATTTTGATAATAGCCTCTTGACTCTCATTGCAATTACTTTTGTGATGATTTTATAAAAAAAATTACATAAAAAAATTGTATTGTCAAAGTAAAATGAATTTGGGTCATTAGATTTGGGGATTAATTCTATGGAAGTAGTGTGCAATGTAGTGAAAACCCTCCCAGTTGATTGACACTCATGTGTTAATCTCATATGGTCCTCTTCGACTATTTCTCTAAATCCCAAGAAGAATTCTATGGGATAGCCATCAGGTTATGGGATCTTATCCTTTTGAAATTTGTTCATGACAATCTAAAGCTCGTCCTTTGAAATATCATCCATCAACATCTACTTATTGTCTTTAGCTACAAATCTTGGAAAATAAGTTTCCATTTTGACCACTTTGGTAATAGTCACTTGGTTATCCTCCTTAAAAATGTTTAGTAAACGCTTCAATCCCATATGTACATTCTCCTCAAATTTGTGTACCATAGATAAACCCACCCTTCTCATTTTCCATATATATCATTTTCTTTCTTTCTCTAATTTGCCTATTTGTGATTAGTTATTGATAGGTCGACTATATCCAGTAACATAAAGATCAGTTCACCTCCTATTTATAATAAAGGAGATTCATTTGTTGAATAATCGCACCTTATCTTGTGTATTTTTTGCATTGTAGAAGGAGGTTCCCCATTAAAAGAGGCTTGGTATATCTCTTTTATTCATTATAAATTCATGGAAGTACTCTCTCTTTCTTATTTTATTCTCTTTTAGGTAATTTGATGCATAACATTTGGTATCAGAGCTTGGACTCTTCCAAAAGAAGTCTCCATGGAATTTTCATTATATTTTTTTGGGGGATGTTTAAGACAATTAAACTTGGAAGGTGTATAGAGGAAATAGAGAAATATCTATGGTATGAATTTTAGGTCCCGATTCATTACAAGTTTGGAGTTATACCCCGTGGAATTTAGGATTTTGAATAGTCCAAAAACTAGACTCAAATAGGTGTTTTACGTAAAATTGTTATATATGAACCTTAAGGGATCCAAATTGTGTGAGACTTGTTGCATAAAAAAGAACATGGACCATAGTATTTTTGGTACAAATTTTAGAATCTTATCTAAAATATTGGACACGTGGAAAGTTGTACACATTCTCTCTCCTGAAAGGGACACAATAACAAGTTTTGGGAAATTCGTCATAATTTTTTCTCTACGCATTAGAATTGAGCCATAGCTATGACATTGCAGAGAAGGCATATCAGGATACTACATGAAGAAATTTTAGACTCATAAGGGCCAAAATTTCAGATATATTTCAGTAGCAAGGTTTGCCAGCAAGACAACCTACAAATTGGGTTTCACAAGGTATGTTAACGTGACACTGGTATAACTTTTGATTGGAATATCTATTTTGGGTGAACCAAAAGGGTGATATAGAGAAAAAAAATATAATTATATGTAAATACTAGTTTGGGATCACATGGAAATGGGTTCCACAAAAAATAATACACCAATTAAACCCCTACAGAGATCAAGCATGACTCATGAAGAAAATGAAGATATGTTTCACTGACTATCCAAATTGGAGGAAAATTTTATGGAATAGAGTGAAAGATCAATGACACATTTAAAAATTGGAAACAAAGAAAAAGAGATAACAAGTGAATTTAAGCATATGTGTAAAAATATCACCAGGAAATATGATCTTGGATATGGATAGTAAGGAGGATCTAAAAAATATGACTAATAAGGAGAATGTCGAAAAGATGAAGAGGGAAACTTTGAATGAGATAATTCCTTATTTTAATTCATCTCCTCACGGAGGGAAAAATGAGAATGAGATGGACTTGTTGTAGCCACATATTGATAAAATTGAAAAACAAGTGGATAATGAAAGGTTTGAGTCCTCTATAATTGATAATCCACATCATCATGGGTTCAATTCGGGAACAAAGAACTACTTAATTCCCAAGTTTAAATTAGGAAAATTTAATGGAACATATGTGTTTACATGGGAGAAACAATTGAGCAATTATTTGAATTGCATAATATAATGGATGATAAGCAAAGGATTTCATTAGCTACACTGTATTTTGAGATAAACCCTTATCATTGGTATCAATGGGTAGTTAACATGAAACCTCTTTCTTATCATTATACTGGGAGTTTGTTTAGAAGAGATCTACAAGTTGAATATGGTAAAGTTTGGGAACACGATTACCTTAGTCAATTGACAAGAACAAAGAACTTAGGTAATGTGGAATATTATAATTCAAAATTTCAAGTATTATCCACAAGGATAAATAACATAAGTGACCAACATTTGTTAGAAGCTTACATGGGTGGCTTAAAAGAAGACATTAAACATGATATTTTTTTAAAACAGCCTGAAAATTTATGAAATCTATGCAATATTCTCACCAGATTCAGGCCAATAATAAGGTCACAAAAAATTCTATAATTGGAACATATGTATGAAGCAGAGAAATAAGTTTGCCTCATGGGGAAACACTACCTCAACCTACTCGAATATCACAAAAGAAAATGGATGAAAGAAGAGCAAAAGGGATATTTTTTGGTTGTAATAGAAAATATTTTAAGGGGCATTAATTTCAAGAAACAAAATTGTTCACTTTGGAGAATAATGAAGAGGAGGAAATAGATGCACCGATAAAAATTGGTGAGGAAGAACTTCTGATCAAACAAAAGCAATGAATATACGTATAATTATGCACAACTTAGATCCAGATTGATGTGAAATATCAGTTCATGCCATGGAAAGTGTGTTAGCACCCCAAACCCTCAATATTACAAGTTACATTAAGAAAGAGAGGGTCATAGTACAATCAAGTCAGAAATACACATAATTTCATTGATAATAAACCCTCAGAGTACCTTAATTGTTTTGTGTATATAGTGACAAATTTTCAAGTATTGGTTGCTAATGGGGGGAGTATTGGTTGCAGAGGGAAATTCCATAACATTAAACTTAGTGTGGGAGACTATGATCTATCAAGCCCCATGTATGTCATTCCCATTGGAGGAGTAAATGTTTTAGGTTTTCGATGGTTGAGAACCTTGGGTATAATTTCTACAAAACTACAATAAATTATTCACAGGATTTGAATTGGATGGAATTCAATATGAACTTAAAGGGTTAAAATATCCACCCTAGCAAATCATCAACTCGAATATAATGGAAAATCTCATTAAAATGGGTTGTAGTGGAGTTATTGCTAGAATTTACTCTATGAAAATGAAGCATGAATATGAAAATATTCTAGATGACTTAAAATCTACCTTGGAAAAGCACCATAGAGTCTTCCAATATATTCCTAAAGGAATAACTCCATCTAGAGATCATGAACATCAAATTAAAATCATCCCCAAATTTTCTCCTCCTAATAAAGGGCCTTATAGATATTCACATAAAAAAAAAATGAGAGATTGGGAAAATGGCAGAAGACATGTTGGATGTAGGTATTATTCAACCAAGCAGGAGTTTCTTTCAACACCATTAGTAATGATCAAAAGAAAAAATAATTCTTACTGGATAATGTGCCTTGATTACAAAGATCTTAACAAAATCACATCAAGGATAAATTTCACTTTCCAAATATTGACGGTCTAATAGATGAGCTTCATGGAGTGGTTTACTTTGCAAAGTTAGATCTAAAATCAAGATACCATCAAATCATATTAAGAGAAGAGGACATTCCCAAAAAAAAAATTATAACACATGAAGGGAACCAATTAGTTCTTGGTGATTGATTTTGGATTAACTAATGCTCCTTCTACTTCTCAAAGCCTTATGAAAAAAAAATTGATCTTATCTTCAAAAAATTGTATGGTTTTCTTTGATGATGTACTTATCTATAACAAATAATGGGAAGAACACAATAAATGTGTGGATAAATTCCTACAAATTCTTGGGAACAATCAATTATCTGTAAAAATATCTGAATGTTCTTTTGGAAAACAACAAGTAGAGTACTTGGGTCGTATTATTTCAAAAGAAGGGGTCAAGGTGGGTTTTGAAAGATTGAACGTATCACAAAATGGCCTATTCCTAATAAAATTAAGAGTCTTAGAGGATTTTTGGGTCTTACAGAGTATTCGAGGAAATTTGTGAAGTGCACACATTGCATGTCCACTCACATCTCTCTTGAAGGGAAATTCATTTGAATGGAATGAAGCAACTACCTTGGAAATCTCACTCCTAAAGGATGTTATGTCTTTGAAACCAGTATAAGAAACACCAAACTTTGTAAAACAGTCATAGTTAAATGTGATGTATTGGGGAAAGGAATTGGAGCAATATTGATTCAAGAAGGTAGGCCATTGGATTTTGAAAGAAAAGGATTCAAAGGAAATGGAATGGTGAAATCTACATATGAAAAAGGAATGGAAAAAACAAATATTGCAATAAAAAAATGGTGACAATATCTCATTGGGGGACATTTTAAAGTCAAGATAGGTCACTATAGCCTAAATTATTTTTTGGAGAAAAGAGTGTCATCGGAAGAGAAACAAAAATGGGTATAAAAAATGCAAGGGTTTGATTTTGAAATAATCTACAAAAAGGGAAGGAAAATGTGGTAGCAGATTCCCTTTCCAGAATGGGAGAATCCTCCAACTTATATTCCATGAAATATTCCATTCTTGTGTGGCTGAAAGAGGATCTCCATGAATGGAAAGAAGATGCTAATAGTAGAGAAAATATACAGTGTCTAAAAGAAGGGAATATATCTATGGAACATTAGGAATTTAAGAGAGATATCCTTTGATATAAGTGTAGAATATTTTTATGCCCTCAATCAAAGTTCAAAGAACAAATATGAATTGAGTATCATAAATCTCCAATGGAAAGACATTCAAGTTTTCTTAAAAATTATCAAAGGATTAAAAAATATTTTTTGGGGGAACGAATGAATAAATATATCCAAACATTTGTAAGAGAATGATAGGTGTTCCAAAGAAATAAAGTTGAGGCAGTGAATCCTCTGTTGTTACTTAAACCTTTACACACACCTAATCAAAGATGGGAAGAGATAACAATGAACTTCATTATAATTTTACCAAAATTGGAAGGTAAGGATGGCATTTTTGTGGTTGTGGATAGACTCACAAAATATGCACATTTTTGTGGAATTCAAAGTACATATATTGTAAGCCAAGTAGCCAAAGTGTCCATGAAGGAAATTCATAGACTTCATGGATTCCCTAAAGTAATCATAGTGACAAAGATTCGAAATTCACTGGAATTGTTTTCAAAAAGTTATGGAAGATAATGGGAACAACATTGGATATGAGTTCAACATAACACCCACAAACAAATGGAAAAAAAAAAAATTGTCAACGAATGTTTAGAAGGTTATCTCCATTGATTTTATTTGCACAAGCAATATCAAGGGTTAAGTGTCTTCCTTTGGCACAATGGTGGTATAATACCACCTATCACAAATCTACAAAGACGATTCCATTTGAATCTCTTTACGGTTATCTGATTCCTACTATTACATCCTTTTGTAGGATCATTCCAAAGTATATACATTGGATGCACATAGGGAAAAGACTAAAGAAACTTTGCAAATATTTAAATAAAAACTTCACATGGACTAAAAAAGGATGAAGCAACAAGCATATCAACATAGAGGTGAAAGAAAATTTGAGGAGGGTAACTGGGTATATTTGAGACTGTACAAACTTATATGCAATGTAATCTCAAATAGAAGAAGAATACAAAAATAGCTCTAAAATTCTGTGGACTCTACAAGATTATTCACAAGATTGGATATGTGGCTATGAGTTAGATTTGCCTTCGTTACACAGTCATAAGGATTTTCATTTATCTTGCATGAAAAAGGTTTTGGGACATACAACGCCAATGCAAATGGAATTACCAAAATTAGATGAAGAATGGAAGCTGATTTTAGAACTCGAAAAAATTGTTCATAGACGTTCTCTATCTCTTTAGAAAAGAACCACTATGGAGTACATATCAAGTGAAAGAATACTTTGCTAGAAGAAGCTACATGGGAACGTGATAAATTCATGAAGAAATACCCTCAATCATAGGACTTGAGGGAAAATATTTTTTAAAGAGAGGAAGGGCTAAGTTATGGCCCTAGCCATAATTCATTATTATTATATTAGTTACTATTACATCATATCAGTATTAGGTCACATAATGATCACTTCATCTCTTATTTATAATAAAGGAGATTCATTTGTATAATCATATCATCGTGTCTTGTGTATTTTCTACATTGTATAAGGAGGTTGCCCCCTCAAAGAGGATTCTTATTCATCACTTTTATTCATTCTCAAGGTGTGGGATTACTCTCTCTTTCTTATTTTATGTTCTCTTAAATAATTTGGGGTATAACAATTATCATCTCCATTTCTCAACTACAATGCTCTAATTTTGAATCTCCATGTTGATTCCTTGGTTTCCAATATGTTGCATCTCCTCTATTATAAATATAATTATTATTACTCTAGTAGCAATATTAATAATAAGATGTGGCAAGTGAAAAGTAGGGAGCAGCGGGGTGGGGGATGTTATGGGTGAGGCATGGAACTATATATAACCCATGAGGATGGATATAACTAATTTTGATTAGGGATTAGGGACTTCAAGAAAAATTTAAGTGAAGTCATGGCTAGTCTATAAATGTTTCACTATTTTAAAGTGCAAGGGACTATCACAAGCGATAGTAATTGGTAACACTTCCATCATTATTAGATCTCTAATGTATTGATGCCTCTCAAGAAACATTAGGTCTTGATTTGATCCAAAGGACACTAGAATTTAGTCCCTACTTTATAACGCTCTCATTCTTCTTGGTATTGGGAAATTAAAATGAGGTTGCTCATAAACAAGATAATTGAGGCATGTAGTTAGGAGAATAAATGTTTCTGATAAATGGGAGGTGTCAATATTCAAAGCCCTCCCATAATAATATTTCATTTATAATCGATAATTTCCAAAGGAACAAGTGTTTTGAAAACCCTTTTTTCCAGGAAAATAAAACTTCTATTTGATATTTCTAAGATTGAAATCAAAATACACATGATCATGCCTTTCAGGTCTTGGACAATTTTTGAATTTCTTCACACTAGAGTTATAAGACATATTATATTACTCCTTTAATATATTTGTATCTCTTAAAAGAGTCAAATGCTTATACATACTATAGACTTTTTTGACCCAACAATAAAAAAACAATGTTGAATAAAAACTATTATGAGAAGCAACCTAACCAAAAAATCAAAACCATTAAAACAATTATCTAAAAAATTGATAAAAATAGGCATTTCCTCTCATTTTCTATTCAACCAAAGTTCCTTCATAAACTAAAAAGAATTATTTTTAAATATTATCTACTTTAGAACTGAATTCACTATGGATAAGTGAAAATGAGATTTCTTCAAACTGGATTTTTGCCTCAAAGTTTTTGTCATTATGTGATATAGGGAAAATTTGTCAATTGAATTTTACCATTCCCCCAATCCATCAAAATCTTTGAGTTCCTTGGAACTTGTAAATTGCTTACATCTTTATCAACAACTACTCTCATCAATATCCACAATGCATAGAATTATGGTCTATTGTTTGTTCCTTCACATGCCCCATATTTTAAAATGAGATAATGATCATTTAAAAAAAAAAAAAAAAATCCCTATAACACACATACTTAGGGTACCTTGGCATTCACTATTAAAGAATTCCCAATGTTGTAAGCAATCAATATATGGTTCCTTTAGGATTCTTACTGATCCAGATGGGTATTAGTGGTCACCCACCTATTCCATTGGTTCAAAACAACTTTTACAACTAGGAAGTTTTTATGGGTTTTTAGGTCAGTTGACTGGTCTAGATGGACATAAGGATCCAACCACCTATTCCATTGGCTCAAAACATTTTTTCCAATTTGGCAGTTTTTATGGTTTTTCTAACTTGAAACATTTGGGGTTGTTTTGAGGTCTTAGACTCTTAAACATCATTTTTTGGAGACACGATAGTCCATATGCAATTTATTGTTGTTCTAGAAATCGATAATGCGTTCTTCTTGGCTAGGCCTTTCCAACAAGCTACCAAACACCCTAAATAGAGATCATATGCAAAATTTATGCCCCGAGAAGTTGACACCTCAACTAACCAACTCAGGGCCCACAAATATTTTTATGGTTCATCTCCTATGGTTATGTTTTTTCATGTTTAGTGTTTTTTCCATCATGCTTATGACAAAAAGGCCCTTCGGCCTCCTTTAGTAATCAGCTTGGCATAAATGAGTGTAGCTACAACATCTCTTCCCAGAGATATGACTACCACCATTCCAGCTTCTTTTATTTTACAATCTATTTTGTTCATTCATTTAATAGAATCTAAGTTTACTGTATCACTATGTTTCTTGGAATATATCTATGTATGTGTTTCTATATATGCTCTTTCATTTTGTCCTCACATAAATCTGGATCACTGGTATCAGAACAACCTACTCTTTTGTTATTTCTCCATGCATGTCCCCGACGAGGTCGGGATATATACAATTTGTACTTGAACTAGTTGAGCTTGAGAAAGACCACCCTCGGCAACCCAAGCAACCTCCCATGGCCGAGGAAAAGAGAGAATATTGAGGATGAGATCCTAACAAGATGTTGCTCGAGGAAGTCCTCATGCGACATAGGAATGATTTGATGGGAAATTTCAACCAAATCCTTCAATGGATGGCAACAACAATAGAGGGATCATCAAGCAGTCACTTCAGAGCAGCCACACCCTTCAAGGTACAAGTTAACTTTGATATCCCTTTATTTGAAGGTCTAATCGATGTCGGTGCCCTAAATAAATTGTTGAGTATGCTAGAAGGGTATTTCTCTATCCATAATTTTTTTGATAGGGAAAATAACACCTTTTTGTTGCTTAGGGCTGTCCCCCACATCAAAAATTTGTGGGAAACTTATTGTGAGCAAAAATTAATAGAGTCTAAAATGTTTGAGGATGATCCCACTTTGGCCTATTTTATAGTTGTCGTTAAGGAACAATATTACCCTGTGGGAAACTATGATGACCAGTACAAAAAATGGACCATTATGTGACAAGAGAGGGACCAAGCAATGCCAGAGTACACCAAAAAATGTCATAAATTGCACACAAATCTAGGTATGAGAGACTCAAAGCGAAACCTTGTTCTGAAATATCATAGTAGCCTACATCGGTATATTCAAACAGAGATGGCATTCCTGGACATCTCTCCACTGGGAGCTACTTATCGGTATCTTTTCAAAATATAGAAGAAGTTTCAACAAAAGAATAGGTAGGATTTTGGGCCTACAAATGAGCTACAGCAGAAGCATGGCAAAGGCATCCTAGAGTCACAAAAGAAAGGAAAGCACAAGGATAACCAACCTTAAGGAAACCCATCCAAGAAGGGTAATGGGAAGGTTAAGAATGACACTCAAAAGTGGTGCAAGTTCCACAAAATCCCTTGGAACAACACTGGTGAATGTCGCTCAAGCAATCATTGGTGGTCAAGATCAAAGCTTTAGAATCAGATCTCTGTTCTAATTATAATTCAGAACCCATTGTTACAGTCGCATACAATGGGAAGCAGATCATTGGTGCAGTACACAATCTCACTATTGCTACCACACATATTCAACTAGAGCAATTTAAAAGGGTTAGAGGCAGAGGGGAAACTCTTCCACTCACAAATATGGGTGAAGGGAATCCCCCTAAATTTTGTTGTCAACAACAACAACCAAAAGAACCTGATCTCAATAGAAGTCATCAAGAGGTTGGATCTACTGACAACACCATACCCATAGCCATACACCATTGGTTGGTCAAGCTAAGGACAAGGTATATGTGTCACTCATAAATTTCATACACCATACGACATCAAGCCTTTCAAATATGAGGTACTTTGTGATGTCGCTCCACTCAAATTTTGTGATGTTCTTTTAGGAAAACCATATATGTGGAAGCATCATGATTTGTATGAGTCATGGCCTCGTAGTGTCATTTTCACTTTGGGAGGATAGCTCTATCAGGTACCAGATCTAGTTGCACCTACTATAGTCTCCTTGACCTCAACCAAGTAGTGCAGGAGGATAATCTCCCACACTGGGAAATTTACCCTCTTCATAATTTCCTCTGAAGATGAACATCAAATCACATAGACCTCCACAACCTCTACACAGGGTCCCTCTACTTAGCAAAAACAAGAAGAATGCAAAGGAATTTCTGCCTCACCTATCTAGGTACCTGTATGGTGGAAGGCCACACATTCAATGCACTCTTCCGTTGACGCACAAAACTAGTCTAGGGGTCAACGCAAGGGAAATAATACAATCCAAAGGTGTCAGAAAACCCTATGCATGAGTTATCCTAGCCCCCAGTCATTTGGTATGACTGTTTCCAATGGGTTTTATGGCTCTGTTAGCCACTAAGTGAGGATATCGATCCCTAGAAGAAAATCTTCTTAGACTATGGACAAACACTCTATCTAAGTAAGTTAGATCTAATCTATTTGAAAGGAAATAGAAAGAAACTCAAGTTGAGCTTAGTTAAATAGGCCCAAACATGTCTAGTGATGAAAGATTCCTTTTAAGTTGATCCTTTAATTACGATAAACTATGATGAGAAAAATTAGAACAAATTATTTTTAATTTCAACACAATTTCATTGTTTTACAATTGAATGAAAACATCATTGAATTATGAACAACAATTTATAGATAGGAAATCAAATCAAAGAATTATATCATCTAATCTACAAAAAAATGATTAGGATTTCTAAATCACCTGAGTACATCAATTACAAATATGTTACAGGGATGACCATCATAAGTAAAAGCACAATAAATATCTTTATCCTCCGCTCATGATAATCCAATTACTTAATGCAAACATACATTGTTAACAATTTTGATCTCTGCAACAATAAGCATTAATGGACAAGGCTAATAAGAAATTTGGCAAAATCCAAGCAAAATCATGAATTCTTAAGGAAACTCAAACTCTCATTAATCCGAAAATATATGCAGAACCAGCTCCATCTTCCATTAACCAAGTTTGTAAATCATTACAAAGCTTGTCGTCAAAAAGACATAACAGTTCTACAGCAGTTCTGACTCCAGTCTCCCCTTTCTCTTTTGATCAATGGAAAATAAATATTACAAACGTGGATCTCCAGATCCAAAAAAGAAGGACAAATCTCCTATATCTAAGAAAATAATAACTACCCTGACCAGGACCAGTAAGATAGTCCCTCCACTTGTCATAAACTTCCCACATTTCGGTAACATCATGATAATTGGCATGTTCTAATTGGATTTGTGCCTCACACAAATAAAACCTAATCTCCTTGCTTCGGATCCTAGACCAAGTGTCCAAAAACCTTGCATTACATCGCAGTACATGAGTCTCCAAGAATTACAACTTCAGAGATTCCATTCTCCAAAATCACTTTGGTTACCATCCATAGAGCTAACATTTTTTCCCAATTGTTTGATTCCATGCCAAGACTCTAAGAGAACGCTTCAACGATGCTCCCTCCAAGGTCGAAAAGAACCCCACCCGCACCCGCCGCCCCGAATTGCTAGCAAAGGTTATTCAAAACAAGACTTTCTACTATTTTTTTTTAAATACAAACTTTCTAATTTAACATGTTTGAAGTGTATTTATATCAAATATACTTTCATAGGCTAAGTGATCAAATCATTGCATAAAGGGGATATCATAAATAATTTTGTAAGTTGTAACCCTGACTTAAAAATTATTATTGTTATTATTAAAAAATGAAGTTGGCATTCTAATGGAATTTGCAATATTTAAAGACCTATTTTGATTATGTACATGTAATGGAGCATTGTTAAACTTAATGAAACCATTTATGTGGTTCTTCTTACTTAAAATAAGCGACTATATGGCTCATTGTTACTTTTAAAAGGTGGTTAAATTACTTGGTAGGTGAAAACTTATTTATCTTATATTCATTGTGTGAAGTGGTCTTCTCACTATTGAGACCTCTATATTGAGGAGGTCTTGAGGTCTTTAATCTTCAATAGAGGTAGCTCAGTGTGGAGCCTTGTGCCTTTGGATCAGTATAGAGCTTTATGCTCTTTATACATTGTAAAGGTGTTACCATATAAATCCTGCCACTAATCTTTTATATTTTATTCATTTTATTTGTGTGTGATGAATAGTGAATGCTCAGATAAAATTAGATGGTTATTTATATGGTTATTAATTAAGACCTTTTTTTTTCTAACTTTGTTTTAAATCATGTTTTTGCAACATGATATAAAAAAAAGTTTTTTATCTATAATTTTTATAGTGTTCATATAAACATAGGCATGATCATTTTTAATTCCTTGATATAAAATGAATATTAGAAAAAATTATATTTAAGAGAAAATGCATTTTTAGTCCTTTGATATCATCTATAATTCCAAAAAGAAAATCTTAAACACCCTCTTATTGGAAAGATGTATAGATAAAATATCATTGGATAGATCCAATAAAAGCCTTGCAAGGCCAACCCTTACACATTCAAAAACTACAACTTATTTAATGCTCAAGAATTCCGGTAAAGATAATGTCATTGTAAAACCTCAAAAGTAGCTTCCCTCCTAACCAATCCCTCAAAAATGGGGAAGATAAAACATGACTTATACTCCTTAAATTTAAAAACAAATCTATATTTTTTACAATTAGAAAATGTATAAAGGCAATTGGTGGTGATAGACACATCAACAATATGATGGTAGCTAGATAACAAAGAAAGATATTCAAGTAAGAGGGGGAGAAACTGGAATTATTTAAATTACCTAAAAGTGTTAAAATAGTTTTTCTTTATATATAATTTTTTTTTTATTTATAAAAAAAATGAATAAACATGAAAAAGAAGGGAAATTTTATAATTTTTAGAGATACAAAGCTAAGAAACTTTAAAGATCAAGTGCTTTCTCATCGTGAAGATAATATTCTGTATTATCAAGGTGTTATATTTGGAACTAAAATTTCTGAAAAATGTCTAATTTTTAAGAGGTGATTGAAAATATGAATAAATAAAAAAGATAAGAAAAGTATTTAAATATATTGATACAAATTTAATTTGGGATAACACATTTTTTTTATTGAGAATATGAATAAATAAAAAGATAAGAAAAATATTTAAATATATTAATACAACTTTAATTTGGGATAACACATTTTTTGTGAAAGTGTGAAATTTCATCTAAATATTAAAATATAACTAAAATATTCTAAAAAATAAACAATTAAAATAATAAAAGTAAATAAAGATGAGTGAAATCCTCCTAAGTGTATTTGTTATTAAAATACACTATGTTGAAAGTATAAATGTTGAACATAGATAAATATACCATGTTGAAAGCATAAATGAAGTAATGTAGTTATTAAAATATTTTCATTTTAAAATAAAAATAAAATATTAAAAGAAAAACATAAAACAAAAAAGTGAGTCTAATCCTCCCAATTTTTTATTTAAATATAAAAGCGGTAATTCGCTTCATAAAGTATTTTTCCGAAACAAAGCTCTTTTTATGGCTTATGATAAGCAGATAGCGGCGAGCTCCAACAACTACCCTGCATACAAAGAGGATGGCTTGCAGGGCAGGATTCACCGCTTGTGCAACTAGAATTTGGATAGCAATCACTTGCCTCCACGACAGCAGAAAGGTCTAAAAAAAACCACAAAACAACAATTAAAATAAAAATAAAGATGATAATTACATTATTAAGCAGAAATAAAAGTAACCAATCTTACCATGAGCTTCCAGCATCAATAAGAGGATTGCAATGAACCCCATATACACCACGGATATAACAACACCATGTCTTGCCATTTCTTTTAGCTGACGAGACACTATGTATGGATGTCCACCTTCACTTCAGAGCATTAAAGAACGAAGGGTATCACATATTTATAATAGAGAGGGCGGCCAACGGGGATACTTCTGAATATAGCTCATGACAATGTCGTGCTATCAGTGGAAAATGCATGTTTTAAGAGTATCCTACATGCAATGGAGATGCAGACGGATGCATTTATTTATTTCCTTTTCTTCGGTTAGTTTTCCACATTCATTTATTTCCATATATCTCTAATGCAGATGAATTTTTTTCTTTTTTTCTTTTTCGTCGACTAATTTTCCAGTCATTTCTTTATGTATATCTCTGATAGTTTCTCTTCACTTCACAACATTAAAGAACGATAGATGTAACATATTTATAATGGGGATACTGCCCAATATAGCTCATTACAGTGTCGTGCTATCAGTGGAAAATGCATGTTTTAAGAGTATACCGCATGCAATGGAGCTACAGATGGATGCATTTATTTATTTCCTTTTCTTCGGCTAGTTTTCCACATTCATTTCTTTCCATATATCTCTGATGCAGACATATTTATTTCTTTTTTTCTTTTTCGTTGGCTAACTTTCTAGTCATTTCTTTCTGTATATCTCTAATTTTTCGTGAGCTAATTTTCCACCGTCATTTCTTTCCATATATTTCTGATGCAGACGGATTTATTTATTTCTTTCTTTTTGGTCTGCTAGTTTTCTACATATCTTTGGCAAGAGAATTCCAACCAAGGTTTTTCGTGGAAAATGGCTTTTACAACTGGCATGTGTATATGATCATATGATAGTTTTTAAATTTACATAATATGACCATATGTTTCAATAGATCTTAGCCCGATGGGTTAGCTCAATCCATAAAACCTACCTTCGATCCATATAATACCTAACCCTTATGAATTACATATAATCCGTCATCCCTTACAACATTCGTCACTTCAAACACATATAATGTATAATCAATAACCATTATAATCCTAAACCCATATGAACCCTAACTTCTAACCTTTAAACATGTCAACTCTTAACCAATAACCCATATAACACATAACACCTAATGTCAAACCCATAATCACCATCCATTAACTAGATCTAACCCTCATAACAAATTATATAACCCCAACCCCTAACTCCTAACCTCTACTAACCCTAACCTTAACAACTATAACTACAAATCAATATAGCCCCTAAATTTTTAAATACTTGACCCCCAACTATTGTACTCCATAACTTCTAAAATCCATAATACTTAGCCCTTTACAATGATAAACCCTCAATACATATTACTCTTAACCTCTATCACTCCTATATTTCCTATTAACTCTCACTTGTAATATATTACCCCTATCCCTCAACACATATTACTGGTTGTAGTTCACAACTCTCGTAATTTAACTATATTAACCATTATAAGCCATAAAACATACAATCCATAACCCCTAAATCATATAACATTTAATCCATAAATCTATGATATCCGTAACCATACTACCTAATTTTTATCACTCATATCATTTAACTTCCAACCCCTAACCCTTACAACCCATATCACATGGCAATGTTGAGAAAATTTGAGGAAGGGACCAAAATAATGGAATTGTGAAAAAATACTCATAAGAAAGGGAATCAAATGAGGGAACTTTGTAAAAATATTCAAGAGGGATAGGATAACATTATCACCTAAGGGGAGTATACAAGAAAATTATGTACACGGTATTATTTAGACGAGGATTTTCATGCATGTTATTGACTTTTTCGGTTATGTGAAGACTTATACTTTCAACTTCTATTTGTTGAACATACTCTTCCATATGCAAGACATATTAATGAGTGAAATTATGAAACCAATAGTTGTGCCCATTGCATGAGGATATCGAGGTGTTGATAGTGCAATGGACAATGAATATGGAATCATTGAACAAGGGATGAAATGATGTTCATTTTTCATTGAACATAGGAATTGAATGTCATTGCAAGAGAGTAGTGTGGAGAGAAATGGGCAAAGTTTGTGGTCTCCACACACCATACATGCAAAATAATTTGGCAAGGATGTCGGATGTAGAGATAATGTGGAGGCAATGGAGTATGTGTAAACAATGGATTGGGAGGTGTGGAAAGGGTTTGGCTTGAAAACTCAACTAAATCTCAAGGGAGAAAAGGGAAAAGGAGAAGCCAAAGAAGAAAGTAAGACCCAAGGAAAGCTAGAATTGACATATTTTTCTTAACTAACCACCAAATTTGTGCTTTAAAGTTTGTTCTACATGGGAACAATGAGCTCCTTGTGGGGTGTTTATAACCTTAGATTTATGTAGGTAAGGAAACCAAAAACCACATATACAACTATGATTCAAAAAACTGACACGAGAAGATATGTTGGATGGGGCTCATAGGGAATTATTCATCATATAAGCCAATAGGAAATTATACATCATATAAATTTTATATTTTTAGGTAGAGGAATATTATATAGTAATTGGGAATGTTACTTGGGAATGATGCAGATTCTACCACCAGCCACCATCTCTCTTTATGGGAATGAGATCATATCTCATTTAACAAGAGGTAGATAGTGTAGGCACAACTTATTGTAGGGACAACTTATTAATGTTACTGAGCATATTTTTTTGGAATATAGGCCAATACCATCCAATAAACTGGGATTGCGTCGATACTACTTTTGATGGGAACCAATCCTCTAGCCGTTAAATCCAGCGACTTCCCCAGTGGTCGATCCTCTTATTTATTTTGTCAGCAAAAAACCCAAATATTTGATAGCATCATCGATACAGGCTAAAGTATATGGAATAAAATCGAGAATCCATCATGTGAATAAAATGGAGAAAAGAGATGAAGGACTTGCGTAAATTGATTTACATGCCTTAGAGGACGTGAATAGTTTTAGAATGCGTTCCATACACTTTTCTTTTCAGATAGTTGCATTCTCAAATATAAATATATTGTTAACAAACAGAATTTGGGAGACATGCGTATTACCCCCAAATTTTTATCCCTTCGAGGTTGCCAATACTTCTCTCATGATTAACGTGCCTTCTAAGAGCTTCTTCTATCAATCTATTTCTTATGAGGATGACATAAGAAATAGATTGATAGCAGGCTTCGATCCAATTGATCAGTGTCCCTGAGAACCCAGCCTAAGTGATGATGAGGTGCAAGAACAACCAATTTACTATGTTAAAAGCTTTTGGGAGGTCTACTTTGAGCATAGAAGCAAATATTGCTTTTGTTTTGATTTTCAAGGTCTTTGAGCCACTCCGATGGCATCGTGTTCCTTTAGACTTTAATGAAGTACTAATGCAGGGATTTGGACAAGTTGGTTTAGTAAAACCATCTTTACAAAGTCTCTTATTTAATGTTACAAAGTCTTATCTCTGAGATGGATTTAGATCAGATGATTGTCCTTGAAATCATAAGACTGAAGAGTATAGTCCTCTTGGGAATGCACATGTAAGGCGAGATGCACCATATTTCCTTCAAAATGACACATGCATGCTTCTATTTTTTTGGTTTATCCATGGTCCTACAATTGCGGAGAATGATTAAATCTTGGACAGAGCAGTAAGGAGTTCTATTAAACCGGGGTGTGTTGTGCCCTTGTTTGCTGAAGAAATTCCAGAAGAACTTTTTCAGAGGCGGAAGCCTAATCAGTCGTCTGATTTTCTTCACAACATCATATGATCTACATTCAACTAGAGGGAACTTTGAGAAATTGCATGTTTGAGGTTATTATAAGTTGATTTCTCTAAGCCTTTTGGACCGAGGCAAAGACACCAAGAGAAAGATCCATCTGCATTGATTTGCAGGCAACAAACAATAAATAAGGCCTATTCAAATTCAAAGTTTGTAGTGCATGTTGTATTTAAGGTCTCAACACAATGGTATAGCAAGTTAGCTAGATTATACTCCACGGTTAGTGTGGATACTGTTATTGGTTAGTGTTAATATTTATTTGAATAACAATTGTAGATCACACTCGTGAATGCAACCTGTGTTTCTTTATCGTTGTTTCACAATTGTAGGTCACACTTGTAGTGTGGATCTTTGTTTCACAAATGTAGGTCACACTTGTATCTCAATTGCAGGTCACACTTGTGAATGCAATCTGTGTTTCTTTAGAAGTACGCTTTAATATTCCCTTTGGAATTGCTCCAAAGGTAAAAGTTTCTTTTAGCATTAATGCTTATACAAGATCATTTAAGGTTTTTCTGGTCTTAATTTAGTAGAGCATTATTTATAGGTGATGGGTCCTATTTGACTAGGCAAGATTGCCATTGCTTGCACAACTAGCTGAAACTGGTCGAATAAGGTATCGTCCCCTTGGTAGTGAAGCACAGTCACTCACAAATGTTTTGTCACAATACAACAAACAGGGTTTGTTGCGGTCTTTTGCTTGTTATCCTTCCCATCCCAGTGATGGTCCATTCCGTTGTTGTATATTTGTACAAGAAAGTATAGTTCCTTGTTACTATGGGATGAAGCGATATTCATTTGATTTCAAGATCAAAATTCTTGGAATAATATGAATGATAATGGGACTACTTGTAACTCAATTTCTCTGCTAGAAACAAAGGATAGCTTTATTCATCAAATCACACTTACTGTATCTTTAGTGTTGAAAAATTGTGTTCCAGTAAATATATTTGCTTTATAACACCTATTATAACTACCATCAAACATTTGAACAAAGACACAAGAAAGATATTTATGGTAACACAAACATATGTAAAACATCAATATACCATGGCTACTATTTTAATATATATTTCAGATATTTTAATGTATATTTCAGATTTATAATAAAGTTGAAAAAATTGTACTCTCCTTTATAATTAATGCCTTCAAAGTACATACAAAGTTGTTTGCTAAATGAGATCAACGAAAGTTCTTTAAAAGACCAGTTACTAATAACCTAAAATACTTATTCTCAAGTTATGATATTCTCATAGAACGCAACCATAAATAAATATACTATGTTGAAAGTATAAATAAAGTAATGTAGTTATTAAAATATTTTCATTTTAAAATAAAAATAAAATATTAAAATAAAAACATAAAACAAAAAAGTGAGTCTAGTCCTCTCAATTTTTTTATTTAAATATAAAAACGATAATCGCATCATAAACTATTTTTCCAAAACAAAACTCTTTCTATGGCTTATGATAAGCAGTTGGCGGCAAGCTGCAACAACTACCCTGCATACAAACATGATGGCTTGCAAGGCAGGACTCACTGCTTGTGCTACTAGAATTTGGATAACAATCATTTGCCTCCACGATATGATAAGCAGCTGGCGGCAAGCTGCAACAGCTACCCTGCATACAAACAGGATGGCTTGCAGGGCAGGATTCACCGCTTGTGCAACTAGAATTTGGATAACAATCATTTGCCTCAACGACAATAGAAAGGTCTAAAAAACAACCACAAAACAACGATTAAAATAAAAATAAAGATAATATTTTCATTATTAAGCAGAAATAAAAGTAATCAATCTTACTATGAGCTGCCAACATCAATAAGAGAACTGCAATGAACCCCATATACACCACTGACATAACGACACCATGTCTTGCCATTTCTTTTGACCAACAAGACACTATGTATGTCTGTATGTCCACCTAATAGTTTCTCTTCACTTCACAGCATTAAAGAACAATGGGTATCACATATTTATAACGAGGATACTGCCCAATATAGCTCATGACAGTGCACTGCTATCAGTGGAAATTGCATGTTTCAAGAGCATCCCGCATGCAATGGAGCTGCAGACAGATGCATTTATTTATTTCTTTTTTCTTCGGCTAATTTTCCACATTCATTTCTTTCCATATATCTCTGATGCAGACAGATTTATTTCTTTTTTCTTTTTTCGTCGGCTAATTTTATAGTCATTTCTTTCTGTATATCTCTGATTTTCCATCAGCTAATTTTCCACCATCATTTCTTTCCATATATGTTATTTCTTTCTTTTTCGTCGGCTAGTTTTCCACATATCTCTGGTAAAATGAATTTCAGCCAAGGTTTTTCGTGGAAATCCGCTTTTACAACCGGCATTTGTATATGGATATATGGAAATCGGCTTTTTAAAAGAGCAACAATAGTTTTTTTTATATACGTAATTATACACGGATCATTCAAATTAGATATGTAAGTACGTGGAGCCATATTCCCCATTTCTTCGCCGCCATTGCTCCGATACGGAATGAGGAGATGCAATGCTCCGATGGATGCTCTTGGGACCGTATATCCAACTGATGGTTTGTCAAGCACTGATAAAACCTACATTCTTTATTGTTCTCTTACTTGCATAAAGGCTTGAAGCGCCTTGCTATCCTTCATTTTATCAAGCAAGCACTTCGTAAGAGCTTACCTTCGGAAATAACCACAAACCCCCATCATCTTCTGCATAGAAAAATGATCGATAAAGACCTAAAATGATCAATCTATCATGAAGGGGGCAGAAGTGGCCATAGAACCAAATGCTCTTGGAAGCAAGTGGCAAGAAGAAAAGGATATAAATGTAGATATAAAGGATATAAATTGTTTTCCAGTGAAAAATTGTGTCACAGTGAATGTATTTGCTTCAAAGGTCATGCACTGAACTAAGCTGAAATTAGTAGATTAAGGCATTCTTCTAAGACTCTTCATTATTGTAATAATGACTAAGATCTTAAACAAGGTTTTAATGAGGTTCTATAATTAGCAAATAACTGTTTATATGAAATCTGAATTGGTTTTCCATGGAGATCGTTTTTGCTCATGAGTTGGGTATAACATTCCATATTGCTGGTTTTACAACATCGTTTATAAAACTTCTTCGTTCATCAATGTGTGATACCGAGCTAGGAAAGGTTGATTCAAATGCAGAAAAGATCTTAATAACATAAGCACTGATTCCGAATCCAGATTCATGCAAAGGTCCATCTTTATATTTTTATTATGATTTGGGCATAGTTATTGTGTAAGGACCTTTCAATTTATAGAAATGTAACATTACTTTGATGTCTCCATGATGAAGCATTTATGATCATTGTCTATAGAAAAACTAGAGAAGTCATCTCCATTTACCATTTAGTGTTTTTGCTAAAGTAAATAAGTTCATGTACATGTCAAAAATATGCACTCTCATTACAGATCATATCCAATGACACTTCTGACAATGTAGAAACAAGGGGAGAGACATTTATATTGTAACAATGTTTAGACATATAACGTACTGTATTTATATTTAAAATATAGTGAATGCTTTTCTATTGATAATGACTAATCTTTTAGGTCTATGCAATAAAATGGTCTTATGATTTAGTTCTTATAGATTAATTCAGTTACAGCGTTAAAGAAACACATGTTACTGTTGAGCTACAAGATATGAAATAAAACTATTTTTTATATCAAAGAGAACTAAAATCTAAAATGAGAAGGAATAATTACCAAACAACTCCAAATCCTTACTTCAAGGTATCTCAGACTTCTCTTGCAAATATCTTTTGATGCATACAAGTTGAATTTGGGCCCTAATTTTGTAATAAAAAGCAATATATTTCAATTGTTTGTATGCAATATGACTTGAAGATGCCCAATATAGCCAATATTGATTTTTTTCTTAGAAAACATAAAAAGTAGTAGAAGGGCACCTCAATAGTGAAGAAAAGGTAGAAGGATACAAACCTATCACAAAGGTATTGTTACCACTAAGCTACAATCACCCCTACACATTTAATCTTCTATGCATTGAATCAAGACTTATTTAAAGGTTATGTGTGAACATTAATGATTTGGTCATGGTTCTATGAACTTGAGGTATGGGAAAAAGGGATATATTAGCTAAGATGAGAAAAATATTTCAAAATAATGGAATGTATTGTTTGTATTGAGTCAAGAGTAATGATGATGTAATAGTGCATATAAGCCCTATCATAGGCATGCATTCCCCATTTATTGGTCCTAGTAAGTTGTTTCCTTAATACGTAGCCATAGGCATGGTGTACCCAGTTTAAGCAACAAGACTTGTTCTTCATGTATGTATGATGTTGCACACTGACATTGGCCAAGTGGTCATAGTAAGGTAGTTATCCTAAACTAGAGGGTGTGGCATCAAGTTGTTGAATAAAGCACTCGAAAAAGGTACCAGAGTGATTAGGTGTACATGTATTATAACCTAACATGTATAGTAGCTTGGAGATGTTGAAAAAGAGTCTTCAATAAAGGGGGAAAATATAATAAAGAAACATAATATCAAAATTTGAAGACAACCAGAATTTGGGATTAAGTTATTAAGGGGAAGTTAATATTTTTTTATCTAAAAGTTGTTAATGAACCATGTACAAGTGAAAATTTGCCATACAACTACTGGGTACAATAGTTGGCAACCCAACCCAACAAATGCATAGTTTTTTATATGGACATCAACAAAGGTGATGTATACATTTTGCAAGAACATGTCAAAGTTGCTAGAGAAGCCATACATACTTCAGACCTCATGGAAGAAAGTAAAGATTGGGTGAACTCAAGGTTCCATGAGATACTTCAAAAATCCAAATTGAAGGCCCTTTAAGTTGGTATGCTTAGCTAGTAAGTACAGAGTATCTAGTGGTGAAGAAGTGGCAAGAGGAAGGGTTAGAAGAGACATTGGTTAAAGATTGACCAAGAAATTCATAGAGATAAGAGGCATGAACTGAGAGATAGAGGGATTAATATCAAAGGAAGAGTAAAGTCATTTTAATAAAAGGGTAAAATTGATTTTCTAGATTAAGGAACAAGCCAAAACCAACTTTGATATTTGTAACCCCTGTGTGGGGATGCATCCACCCTACTCCCCTAGGTTTCCACCGTGTAACACAACTCATGGATTAAACCGGACTCGCCAATCTACCTACACCCTTAGACACATTTTATATGTTAGATATAGTGAATGGAAGACAAGCATTCTAAAACACACAACTACACAAAAGGAAGAAAAATATTAGCTTAATTCAAGATGAAGATCTTAGTCACTTATTAATAAATAATAGCAATAATCTTACAACGGAATTCTGACTTGTTCTAAGTTATTAATTGCGCCGAGAGGCGCTCTACAGCCCAGTATGACGGAGATCTTGTAACATGTGTGAGTGTTTGTCGAGTGTTTGTCGAGTAACAAAATAATACAAAAAAAACAAACAAAAAATAATACAAAGTAAAAAGTAATAAATATTATGTCGGCCATAAACAAAAAAGAATAATACAAAGTAAAAAGTAAATATGAGACTATCAGAGCTTAGGATTAGGTGGTAAATATTATGTCGATCATAAACAAAAAAAATTAATACAAAGTAAAAAGTAAATATGAGACTTTAGAGTGTTTGTCATGTTTGTTCACTGACAAAATAATACAAAGTAAACAAAAAAGAATAATACAAAGTAAAAAGTAATAAATATTATGTCGACCATAAACAAAAAAGAATAATACAAAGTAAAAAGTAAATATGAGACTTAAACTAGAGACTTTAGAGCTTAGGATTAGGTGGCTCGAGTATTGTACTCAAGGAGCTAATCAATGAGAGGTTTGCACCTCCTCCGGAGATTTGATCCCTCTCGGCGCTTGATAGAGCCTAGGATTTGGATCTAGACTGGTTTACAACATGTAAAGAATATGGTCAACCCTTCAATCTTTTCTATTTTGTATAGAGCATGTACATATGAAATTAAGAGCATTTTCCTTCAAAATTAAGAACATTGTTAAATACAAAGCTGACTTTTCTTGGCTTCAGTTATAATTCAGGATGGATATACCTTGCTTTTGCCACCATTTTGACAAGTCAATGTGAACTCTGTCACTTTGAATTTCTTGTGACAGATCACAATCAAAATTGATTAGTAAACAATATTTACTATGTATTATGTTCAAGAACTGTCTACAATCTGCAGTTGAGAAAAGACCTCAATTCCTATCATGAATTTAAATATCTCATGACAATACAAAGTTTACAAATGCATATGGCCTTAGTACCTAGCAGGAAATCACTCCATCATGACAAGTCCACCTGAATGTCGACACACAATCTAAATAATGGCACCAACTGCAATGCTTAATGGCATTCACTCCATGGAAAAGCAACACCAAGCCAATAGTAAATATGCACAACGAAGCTTTTTTGAATGATATTGGGTCTGTAGGCTAGATTTGAAGAAGATAAAAATGCACCACAATCATCTAAGCTCTTTCAATTCTACACACCTTACCTATATTATTAGAGTGACATCTCAACTTCAAGTAGGATGGAACTTGTAGGCTATGAATGGGGGTTGCTTCACACTTAACACATGTACCACCAAATTGTCTTGATTTTACTCAGCTATTGCAGTCTAGATTCAAGGGTATGCATGATGATAAATGTTATGGAAATGGTTAAATGAACATAGATATGTTGATTTTATGGAAAAAATAGAAATGCCCTATTTTTCTTTCCAGATAGAACAAAAATCAATCACTCAATATATACACAAAGTGAATGTTTGCAATGTGTAAGTGAAGAAGATGTTATTAAATGAACTGCAACAAGAATAGTAGCATTAGCAATACCCCAAATGTGGATGCCAAACAAACTGTTAATACAAGGTCCTTGAGTGCATAGTTGAGGATTGAATCCAACGAAGGATAAAAACCATCTGATAATCACTATAGGTAGAAAGCCGAAATGTTTGTTGTGAAGTCTGAAGAACCCAATGCATTGAAGAGTCCTAGGTCCAACAATAATATGCATATTTGACTGAACTATGCTTTAAGCACAGGACACAACTAAAAATTTACAAACTAGATATCATTTTAAGAAATAGCCAATAAAAGATGGTTTCCAACTAGCAATAAGTATTTAGGTTTAAGTAAGATATGAGCATGCATAATCAAGCAGTGGCAACAAGTTCAAATCTTGAAGAGGGTTGCAAAAGGAAGAAGAGGACTGGGAAAAATCACTTTTCAGACATGGTGCCGATGGTCTTGATGGCCATGATGAGCGAGCAGTCGAGATTGGAGCCATGATTCTACCAACCCCTGAGAGATAATGAGAGAAATTCCCCTAATGCTCCGTTGGGATTTGATATGACTCTTGAGAGGCTACCATCAGTGAGGAGAGGGTTTCATGGAATACTAATGTTAACACCCCATAATTTTTATGTCAAAATTTCTTTTTGGAAGCGTTTGTAGTACAAAATAGAGCATTTTCATCATAGAAGTTTCAAACTTGACCAAATCAAGCATTATCCCTCGGATGTTGGCACCAGTGTTGCAAAAGACAAAAAGATATGGCTTTGGGAAAAATTTATATGTTTGAAAAAATAAAAAAAATAGGTTTCCTGAACCAAATTTGGCTCTCGAAATTTATTTGCAGGCTATTAATAAATTTTATGTTTTTAATAAAATTATTGGGCATTAGGCCCAATTTTCAAGTCCATGAGCTAAGCACCAACAACACAACACCGAACGACAAGCCAACATACAGAATCCCAAGCGCCAAGTTTCCCAAGGAGGGGAGTGGTATTATAATGCACTATGTGTCAATATATGATGAAATCGTTGGTGTATATAAACAATTGCAAGATTTAACACTTGGTGCATGTGGGATAATATCCTCATTGAAAAAACAAAAATATAAAGGCGCAGGTTCGAAACCCCAACGTTTTGCATTTATGGGTTTTATATTGAGTAAAGGATAAGTGTGGTCTTTGCAGCTGTCGAAGGATGAACCAAGTGTTTCAATGGACGCCCACCATGAAAGTTGCAGGTGTCGACAGTATCAATGTCCTAAGATAATGTTTGCACAGATGTCAAGGGCCGATATCATGGTAATTCCAAACAGAGAACACATGGTTTTTAGTTGGTATGGTGGTCAATGTGTTTCTTTTTCAAAGTTAATGGAAAGCATCGACCTGGAGGCAATGTTTCAGATATATCTTCGGCCGTTGAGCTGAAGCAGATCAATTTTACTGCCTGCGTTTTTATGAAATAAGTCATGTGCTCGGAGACAGGGTGCTTGGAGCCTCAGGTTGTCAAAAAGAGTAAGCATGCCACTGCGTACAGTCCCCACTTTTTGAGGTGTTGTCACTTGCCAATCTGTATTCAGTTCAGGACAATTGAACCATGCAATTTTACTGTCTATTAAACCCGCAGTTTTACCATTGACCAGGGGATACAATGCCTTGCAAGGTAGCCCTCTTTGCTTCAGTGTGCTCCAGCAGTTGAGCTAATGGCATTTTCTGTCTGGGGTCTTGGGCCAATTCTGCAAGTTATACGTCATTTGATACATCATGACCTCTTATTTACAACCAATTCTGCTATGGGCTGGTGCAATATTGATATGCAGGGCATTTGATCCTGTTGTAGTATATCCTCTGAAACAAACCAAGCTGTCAAGCAGCACCTTGTAAACTTTGTGAGATCGCTATCAACTGTCCTGACATTTGCATATTGAATATCTTGCTTGATTCAGCAGGTGCAAAAATTTGCAATGGAGTACAATGACACCCAGGACACAAGACATGTTGGATTCAATTTCATTGGAAAAGCTATTTATACTGCAGTGTGGGTAGCAGCAGTATCCTTGTTCATAGAGCTGTTGGGGTTTTCAACACAGAAATATATCACTGCTAAAGGGATGGGAATAATTTTTTTTTTAACTCTTGCTGATCATGAGATATTTACCAATTTCCTGTCAAGTGTAATGATCCATGCAACCCTACCTTTTGTCATGACTGAGTGGATTCAAACCAAGATTGATGGCTATGAAGTTTCTGAAACCGTGGAACATGTTGGTTGGTGGTCTCCAACTATTGTCAGAGGAGATGATTGGGAGGTTGTGCATATTCAAAATCGCAAATTCACTGTGAGTGTTGTTCGGAATCTTACTCAGAAGAGCCATTGGCGCATTAAGACTCATCTTGCTATCAGCCATCTAGATGTCAGCAAAATTGGTAATATTGTAGTTGATATGCAGAAAGTCTTAGCAAAAAATCCTCAGGTTGAGCAACAACGGTTGCATCGAAGAGTATTTCTAGATAATATCGATCCAGAAAATCAGGTTCTATTGATTTTGGTTTCTCGTTTTGTAAAGATCCCCGCTTTGAGGAGTAGCTTTGTGTTAAGGAAGCCATTTTATTGGACCCTTTAAGAGTTATCAGTCATCATAGTGCCCGATTGGCTACTCCAATTCGTACAATGAAGAAAGTATTTGGTATAGCAAGACACAGAATGGATGCAGAACGCAGCCAATGAATTCAATCTGTTAGAGATCGTTTTCTTAAAAAGGAAAAAGTGCCCTTTCTGCCTTACAAAATCTAAGTGCTTTGACAACATTGAATAAGTTTTGATTTGCGATGATTCATGTCAACAATAGTATATGACAGTGCCAAATGCAGAAGGATAGCATTATTAGCGTTAAAAGAAACATACAAAATCAAGCACATGGTTTTGTGGAGGATACGCACAGTTCTGTATCAACCCTTGCATTCATCATTGGGAGCTTATACTAAAAAGTTTGGGCAAGCAGCCTTGGTGCAGAAGTTTGCGTTGGGTATAGATGAATATGAATTTGATAACATATCATCCATGAATATGACAAAGGTAACCATTTCCAAGAAAAAGAGATGGTGAAATATCAACTGCATACTTTCATAGGTTCAAATAAAAACTACAGATGGTAGCAGAGAAAATTAGTAGTTAGAGCAGTTCAAATATTCCAGTTCGAAGTGGAAAAGTGGCACCGAAAACAACAATTGATTCTAGATCCAAGATTTTGGGGATCTTATTAGTTTTTTGGACAAAAGATCGACATGATAATCAAAGGCATTAGGTGTCAAAATTCAAATAGAAGGAGGTTTGAAATCAATAGGTTTTGGGGAGAATATTTTTGGTCAAAAAGTTAGCAGTCAAAGCAGAATATCAGGCATCTCTCAAACAGGTCAAGAATCAGGTGGCAGGATATCCCTACGTTCCAGGTAACAGTTATAGGATTAAAGGCAGCTGGCAGCATCATTAATTAAACACTTTCACCATTCCCTTATGGACTAATCTCGAAGTATACTACCTGGGAGCAGTTACAGCAAGAGTTAAAGATCAAATCCAGCTGTTAAGTTTTTGTTGAACACCTTTTGGGTTGTAAAGACTTTCATGTTATTTCTGTTGTAACCAGTCCTTAAAGTTAGTAAACCTATCTGTACATGTGTCATCACATTTGTAACAGCTTTCTATTTTTAGAAGCTTGGTTAAGTTGACTCGATTCTTGGGTTAGGTAATGATTTTCTATATATGCATATGCAAAAGACAGTGAGGAGAGAGGTATTTCACTGTAACTGTTGAGTATTGTTAAATTCCAACTATCAATAAAGTTGCAGAGAGGAAATTTTGTAAACTTACAAGGCAGAGATTCTTGTGCCGTTGTTTTCTCAGTAAGTAATTTTCTTAAGTGATTGTACTTCCAGTTTTCCCACTCCATTCTGTATTTTCTTTCGTGTTTTAGTGAGAGTGATGTAAACTAGAATTCATCCTTTGATGCTCTAGTTTATTAGATTCAAACATTTTTAATTCTTTTCTTCTAAAGTTATTACAGAATTCATCCTTGTTAGATGCTATGTTTTAATGGATTGTCTTCCTTTCTCCACTATCACCTTGCAATGCCTAAAGTCTGAGGAAATGGTGTCTACCCTGCCTCTGTTCTTGTTCTTTTCAAACCTCAATCTCTTGCAGCTCAAACTACTATCCGTTTATTGACTCCATTGCCCAATGGTCACTTTTCAAGTATGTCCTACCAAACTTTATAAAAACAAACTTGTTCCCATCAGAAAACCTGACCTTCTGAGTATTATTATTGAATATTTTGAGTGAGAAAGTCTTATGATTATTGAGAGATCCCTCTCTGATTGTATAAGGTCAGAATACAGTCTAAAGTTGGTTTGAAATAGTTACCTCGGGGTTTCCTTGATACAGCCCAAGGAAAATCCGAGTGCTAACAACTAACATAGACGTGATCATTGTCTCATATCTTGTTTGGGAATGTCCTCCACTCTAATGTCTCATCGACGATTAAGTGAGCCTCCAAAACCAATATGCACTCCACATACTCGTCAAGTGGTTGAATACCACTTCGGTCAACTTCTTGCAGTCCGAGCAAAACACTGTGTCTATTGTCTTCTCTAAATTCTTTCTTTGCTTTCTTTCTCAGAGAAGGGCAAGGCAAGTTAGGAAAGCATAGCTCAGGTCAACTGGTGTGTGGGGTGTTGTGTTTTCAATTGAATGAAAAGTGTAAGTGCCTTTTCCTACTTGTTAATGGTTCAACACAGTGAAGCGCCACTCACCCAAGACTTGCGAGTACTCGCGAGTCTGGGCGAGTCAACCTCTGAATCGAGTAATCGTTGAAGACTCGTCGCAAGACTCGGCACAATTGGCATACTCGGGTTACTCGGCACGGACTCGGGTGAACTCGGCATGAACTCGGGAAGCACAGAAAATAGCCCCCACGGAACTGAAAGCGGGCTTGATTGACGCGGTTACATTTACGTTTCTTGCTGCGATTCCAAAGTCAACACAGAATACTCGGATAATTTGGTGAGAAATTTGTAATTTAACCTGTATTAATGTGGCATTGTATCCAGTAATTGATCGTTATTGACGTGGTGGCATTCGATACGCTAGTTAATATATCTTCATTCACCTTGGGTGGAGTAAGTTAGATCTCCACGACGACCTACATAAGATGTCGTTTCCTGTGTCGATAAGATAGAAATCTCCTTGTGTTAACTCTACGAGATTGATTGGTATTGATTTGAACTTTCATTCAAACACCCACAGCTGCTCCATTTTTCCGCCGTGATTTCAAGAATGATTCGACATGCTAGTATTTTTCGTTAAGTGGAAAGTATGTTCTGCATACGGGATACCCAAAATTGCATCCCTTAGTGAGCTGGTGGGTGAATCCCTTAGTGGGCTGGTGGGAAGGTGGTCTCCACTAAATCCACAGGATGAAGTTCTCGGTGAATTTGGTTTTATGTCAAAAACGTTTATTATATTATATGAAATATCTTAATTTTAAGAAGATATGTTCTAATATATATATTAGATTAGAAGAGAAACAACCAAACTATATATGACTTTGATTTTGAAAAGCTTCTTTTATTATTTTATAATATTATATAGATTTTAGAAAATTATTTATTTAAATTAAAAAATAGTCTTTTAAGTTTATATTTTAGGTAAATTATTATAATAATTATATTACTAAATAAATATGAATATATTGATATTTATTAGAAAGATTATTTTATTAAAGAATATTTTAATCTAATAAACAACAAACTTTATAATTATCATTTAAAGTTCATTTAAAAAAAAATTCTATCTTAAAAAAACCCCAAAAAAATTTATGATCATTATTTAAATTTTTGCATACAAAATGGATTGTGTTATGTTTGTATTATCAAAGTTTATGAGATAATTTTATGAATTATTGCATAGATTGTAGTTTTCTAACTTATATGGATTGGAAATGTCATTAACCTCTTTTTTGTGCCCAAAATTCACCATATTTTTTCTTTTTCTATTTGTCGAGTCTTGCCGAGTCTGTCCCGGGGCTTTCCCGAGTCGACGAGTCATATGCCAGCCGAGTCCAAGTCGTGCAACATTGGTTCAACATAGCCTAATATATGTTAGGGAGTGTCTCGTAAGCTATGCTCTAGAGCGTAGCTTATGTTTGTCCCCTAACGTCGCTTAAGTAACATTGAATTGAATTTTCATCAATTTTTTCCATCCGCTTAACTCCAATTCAACGTTGACAATTTATATTTTCATTAAACATCTGTCTAAATGTTAAATTATGACCCCAAATGTGGTATGATGGAGGTAGAAGAAAGTGTTTTACCTTGATATGTTATTTGCCAGACTCTTGGGACAATTTTGTTGTAGCAATTGCTAGTGGCACTCAATCCATGTTAAAGTTTGAGGATGTAGTTGCATCCTTGTAATAAGAGGAAATGAGGAGAAAATAAATTGAGGGTGTGACCAAGGCTGTTTTATCTGTGATAGGTCATTTCCAAGAGAGAAAAAATAGGTCTTCTAGGGGTAGATTTAAGTCTAGAGGTAGATCTAAATATCCAAGACAATTTGAAAAGAAATGTTGGGACTGTGGTAAAGCTAGGCATTGTAAGAAAAATTGCAAATCTAAGAGTGTTGATAAAGGCAAGGGATCCCACATGTACACACAATGTTGTGACATAAAGTTAAGATGGAATGTTGGACAAGAAGAAGACGGAGCGTCGATCATTGAAAATACAGAGCCGAATATTGAAAATACAGAGCTCGATAGAGAGCCGATTATAGACTATAGGTTACTGATCAATTTACTGGGAGAAGGCCGATCTGGCCCCGATTGATGGAACAATGATTGACTGACGATGGTTGCATGCTCTTGGCGTGCTCTTGGCGTGTCTTCCACTGGCTGCGCCTTGGTTTGAGATTTGACCTTACTTATCCTGACCATACCCTAGCCCTCCTGACCTTCCTCTCGTCCTCTTCACCTTCTGCGATCACTGTGAAGCCTCCTGGATTCCCTTCCCCACCCCTTCCCCTCCCCCCTCTTCTCTGATCCCTTTTCTCCAATGGCTTCAGCTGTTGATAGCCCTCCCCCCTCTTCTCTGATCCCTTTTCTCCAATGGCTTCAGCTGTTGATAGCCCTCCCCCTAATCTGGCTAATTTTTTGAAGCTTTTAGTCGCACAAGGTAAGAAGCCCCTCTCCTCCACTCAACAAAAATTCGTCAGGACGCTCGATGAGATTCCAATTGTTGCTTTACCTGTTGACATACCCTGCAAGACTGCCCTCAATCTGTCATAACACAGACTGATCGGCCAGTTCACAGACCTCTGGCCATCCCCGAAGTCCACCGAACATTGGGTGCAAAAAAATTGGAGACCCTTAATCACTGCAGACATCAAATCCTTCTTCCTGGGAAAAGGTTTCTTTGCCTTCGTTTTTTAATGTAAACAGGATTACGAGCTAATCTTCAGGAACGGACCCTATTTTATGGGTCCACAAGGACTCTACATGAACAAGTTGACCCCGAGTTTCGATCCAACCCATGATATCCCCTCTGATGTCCCTGTTTGGGTGAAACTCCCTCACCTTCCTCTTCATTGTTGGAATACCGAATCGCTAGAAGCCATCGGGAACACATTGGGAAAAGACATTGACAAAGCTGACCGGAAAGATCAATATTCTTGCGCGAGAATCTGCGTTGAAGTAGATTTAGAACATGGACTCCCGGAAGCAATAAATCTAACCGTAGCAGATTGGACACACATTCAAGAGCTCGACTACAAACAAATCCCATTCAAATGCAAGTTCTGCCATGAATACGGCCATTTCGCTCGATCATGCAAAAAGAAGCCAACAAACCCAGAATCGGACGAAAAAAAAGAACAATGGACAGCCATTCAAAAAAATAGCAAATCAGGCACGAAACTCCAGCCAAAAAGCTCTAATATACCGAAAGCATATCAACAACATCAAGATCCGACGGCCTCGAACAACAGGAACAGATTCAAAGTCCTAGAAACAATCGAAATCCAAGACATCCCTGAGGCCGAAGAAGAAGGTGAATTGCATGAAGAACAAGACTCTCATGCAACTCCTCTCGCCCATGAAATCTCGAAGATCCCCCAGCCTCGGAACTCCCCCATCCCTACCAGATGTACTTTAATCAGAGATGTTCCATCCTACGCTGAAATCACCAAAGCAAAACCCCCTAATTCCCCCTCTTCTTCCGAAGAACCCATTGACAAATCCTCCAAAAAGCCTAGTCGAAAATCCATCAAAGAGCTGAGGGAAGAAGAAGTCGATCGCGGGAAAGTACAAGGTTCCCAAGCGACAATAGATATGGTTTTTAGCTGAAATACTAAGGCCAGAGGTGCAGGTAAGAAATATGGAGATCTAGCAGGAGGAACCCCCTCCTCCATCAACAATCCCAAATGTTGAAACTGGTCTCTTGGAACTGCAGAGGTTTAGGCAATCCCTGAAAAATTGACGCAATAAAAGACCTCCAAAGAATGGATATGCCTAATCTTCTTCTACTCCAAGAGACCAAGCTCGATGATAGCACAATCTTAGCAATCAGAAATGAAAAATGGAAAAAAAACACAGGATATGCAGTTAGCGCTAGAGGAGCTTCTGGTGGACTAGCAACTCTATGGGAATCTGAAAAATTCCATCTCCACAACTCCTTCGCTACGCAGCACTGGATTTACACCAAGCTCACCCATCTTCAGAGCAACAAGCACATCGCTCTCTTCAATATGTACGTACCTAACCTCTTTTCTAATAAGAAAGATTGTTGGAATCTGCTTGAAGGATTCTTGGAAGTTTACAACCCCCAAGATAGCATTCTAGCTGGTGATATGAATATCACCCTTACCAAAGCCGGAAAAAAAGGTGGCCTCACTAGTAATGATTTCTTCAAAACCAAGGGCGAAGCTCTCATTCAAACAAGAGACCTAATCGACATCAAGCCCAAAAAAGGGAAATATACTTGGTCGAATAAGCGACTCGGAAAGGGAAACATCATGGCCAGATTAGACAGATTCCTTGTCCATAGCAGCCTCCTATCCGACACTCAAACCATTTCCTCTAGCATCCTTGCCAATCTCGCCTCTAACCACAAACCCATTCAGCGTCTGTTTCAAAATATCGAGAATCTTGGCCCAATCCCCTTCAGGTTAGCCCCCAATGGCTCAATCTTGCAGGCTTCTGGAGCACTCTCAAAAAAGCCTGGAACATCCCCATTTTCGGTTCCCCCTACTACGTCTGGGAGCAAAAACTCAAAAATACCAAATTCGCACTCAAAAAGTGGGCCAAATCCATCAGCCCTGCACCTGCCAATTCCAGAAAGTCTGCTGTGAATACACTCGAAAATATCCAATTTGAAATGGAAAATCACTCCGTTGAAGTCTCTACACTACAAGAAGAAGTCGCACAACAAATCAAAGTATATCAAGCATTCCGATCTGATGAGGAGTATTGGAGATTGAAGTCACGGAGTATTTGGCTTAAAAATGGTGACAAGAATACCAACTATTTCCACAAGCAATTCATGGTGAGGCAATCAACCAATCAAATCATTGAAATCAAGATAAAGAACGGAATAATAGTGACTAGAAATATGAACATTAAAAACGCAGCTCACATGCACTTTTCTAATCTATACGCAGAAGATGACAACACTGCTAACAATAGCGCTGAAGGTGAAAACGGGGCGACTCTATTAGAGTACATCCCAAAGAGCATCACGATGAAGGAAAATCTCAGCATCCACAAACCATTTACAGAGCAGGAGGTTCTCAACACAATTCATTCATTTGAATTTGATAAAGCACCGAGCCCCGACAATTTCTCAATGCACTTCTACAAAGCGTGTTGGATTCACATCAAAAAATACTTTATGAGAATGATCAGGAATTTCCACTCAAAAGAAAAAATCGGTGGCTGCACTAACACTACATTCCTGTCCCTCATCCCAAAGGACAGGAATCCAATCTCTTTCAACAGATTCAGACCGATCTCACTTTGCAACTCCTCCTACAAAATCATCTCCAAGACGCTTGCAATCAGGCCGAAGCCTCTTCTCAACAAAATCATCTCTAACAATCAAGGTGGCTTCCTAGAAGGGAGAAAAATTCTTGACAATGTCATACTCGTACAAGAAGCAATCCACTCCAGCAAACTACGAAAGGAAAAAGGTATGTTAATCAAGCTTGACATGGCCAATGCATTTGACCGCGCCAAGCACTCCTTCCTTTTTAAAATTATGAAATGCTTTGGATTCTATGACACTTTCATCAGTTGGATCTAGGCCTGCATAAGCAAACCCTGGATCGCCCCCTTAATTAATGGTGGCCCCACAGATTTCTTTCAAGCATCGCGTGGTATCAGGCAAGGCTGTCCGCTCTCATCTTTCCTGTACATAATCTTGGCATAATCACTTAGTCGAAAGTTGAATCATGAAATGACTACTAGTTCCCTACCTGGACTCCGCCTCACCCCTGATTCCCATCCCCTCAATCACACCCTTTTCGTCAATAACTCTTTTATTGGGTGGAGCCTCCTCCATCAGAGCCCGAAAGTTCAAGCACAATATAAACTTGTATTGCACTGCATCTGGTGGCAAGATTAACCTGCATAAAAGTGTTGTTTATTGTTAAAATATAAACAACATCCTGGCAGCAAATATCAACAAAATTCTCAGCATCAAAGTACACAACCATGGGGACAAATTTAATTATCTGGGACTTCCAATCACCTTTGGCAACGCAAACTGCGGAAATTGGGATGACACGATCAACAAAATAAAAAACAGAATCAAAAGATGGGGAGGGCATTAGCTCAGCAAAGCTGAAAAACTAATCTTAGTAAATTTCGTACTCTCCGCACTACCCATCTATCAATTTTCCATACTCCTAGCCCCAAAAGGAGCTGCTAACCAGATAAGCAAGTTATTGAGAGATTTTCTTTGGTCCGGCGGAAGAAACAACAGAAACAAAATACACCTTATGAACTCGGAGACCATTAAATAGTCTAACTCCTCAGGGGGCCTGCATATTCGAGATCCACTCCATGCCAACTTAGCACTGGGCAGTAAGCTTCTTTGGCAAATCCTACATAACAAGCACCATCAAGTCAGTCAGGTACTTAGAAAGAAATATTTATATGGAACCAGTTTAAGATGTCTCGATCAAAAACCAATCACCAAAGGCTCCAGCATTTGGACTATGTAAAGCAGCTTGGCAATTCCTTTCAGAAGGTCTCTATTGGGTACCCGACAATGGTAGGAAAACTGATATATTCAAGGATAAGATAATGGATAGCAAACCACTTGAGAACAATCATGAGTTACACAACATTGCAGAATGGCTCAGACATTATGGAATCAACACTCTAAAATAATTCAGCACCTGGGACTTCTATGGCAATTGGAAAGCTGGAAAATCACAGACATTCCTTTACATCTCGAGCCTACCAAAAACATACACATCGACAACCTGAAAGGATGTGCTCCCCTACACCTTACAGCCAAAGATGAGCGAGGATGGGGTCCCACGGGTTCTTATACTTTTGTTCTCGGTTACAAAGCACTTCAATCCCATGATGAAGCAAGAAGAGACTTATGGAAAATCGCTTGGGATCCATTTGGACTCCCTAAAATTAATTTCTTTACGTGAAATTTAATCCATTCCAAAGTCCTCACTGGCGATAACCTCAACAAGAGAGGATTTTACGGGCCTTTTTGGTGCCCTCTTTGCCACTACAATCTCGAAACACTTAATCATCTCTTTTCGGAATGTCATTTCACCAAACTTGTTTGGAAACTCATCCTCCTTGACCTCAATATCACCCAGCCTTCCTTCACCTCTGTCACCCAGCTCTTCCAAGATTGGAGCTCCATTTATCCTAATCCCATACCCATAAAGAATCTCTGGCATCAGATTGGGATCTCCATCCCTAAATTTACATGCTGGAAAATCTGGAATGCGAGAAACAACGTAATTTTCAATGAAAGGAACCACACCCCTGTGCAAATTGCTGGCCAAGCCAAAGGATTATTGATCGAATGTTAAAACAATTCCAATCACAAGGATGGCGCAACTCTCAGCACGAATGAAATGAATTGGACAGGAGTCATCCTCCCTAGCTCAAGTGAAGACCTCCGACTTCGACAACAACCTACATGGCAAATCAGACTTACTAGCTCTGACTTTCATAAATGGAGAACTAATCAAGATACTGACAGTCTACAGTTCGATGGTGCCTCAAAGAACAATCCCGGCAAAGCTGGTGCTAGGGGAGTTCTGTGGACAAGTGATGGAACAATAAGACTGAAATATAGTTGGGGCTTGGGGATCTGCTCAAACAATACATTAGAAGCATTAGCACTATTGAAGGGTTTCCAGATTGCCAAAGAACATATGATCAACAAATTATATGTGTTCGGCGACTCTTTACTTATTATCAGAGCCCTAAATACAAATAGTGGCCTCAACAACCTTGCCCTAAATCGAATATTGCAACATATAAGACATATTTCAAGCACATTCATTCAGTTCAAGGCTTTTCACATTTTAAGGAATTTAAATGAAGAAGCTGACATCGAAGCAAATCTTGGAGCTAGTCTCAATTATGTAATACTTAATATAACCAACAATAACAGTGAGCTACATCAAATCCCTTGAACAGGGCAATTGGACTGTCAATATTCAAAACTCTTTTTTTATAAACATGCTCTCAGCCTTCAGGAATTAGAAGAAAGTGTGCATCTGACACTTAAGAATGTAAAATCTCAGTTCGGTTTAGTCAATGACCCTCAAACAATATTTGATGACTTAACGATATCTTTTGTCAAGAAGGAGGAACGCTGTAGGCAAGACAATTGGATCAAAACACCGGTCACAAGCTCGCAGTTCAGATTTTGAAGATGTTACATATGTCCAAATTAATGCTCTGATAAATTGGGAATGACAAATGGATCAAAACGCCGGTTACAAATTGTAAGAGCCCCAAATCTCGACGCACGATCTCTATCATCTGCAGGTCTTTTAATTCTCATTTTCAAAACATTTGTCCATTTTCACTCTGTTTCCACGTTGAAACATACAAAGATGGTTTGAAAACCCCTCTATAGCCATAATAAATCATAATAAAATATATTTTATTAAAAATACAAATATTGCAATATCAATAGGGCACGCAGGAATTGAACCACCAACCTCCTGCTTGTAAGGCAGGCGCTCTTCCATTGAGCTAGCACCCTTTCAGAATTGGGGAGAGGAGCATATGAAAACCCAGATTGCATCATTTATAATTCTAAGAAAAGACAATAATATCCAAAGACAACCATGCTTAAAATCCAATTTATTTTTCAAAACACATTAATAAACACAAAAATCTACCATAATAAGCCTAGAGCTCCTAACTTTTGGAACTGTTTGAAGAGACCCCAAAGATGTCTAACCACAAAAATCTACATAAGTAATTTTATATAGGATCGATGTTGGTAAAGAAACTGGGATTCAAGTCCCTCATTTATAGATAATTAACATTGATCATATACTAAATCCACAAGGTATACTTCAAAATTACTAAACACCGTAACCATAAAAGCATTACAAGATTATACTAATCCAATGAAAATGAAAGTAAATGCAAGAAATCATAAAATTGTTAATGAACTCACCTTCATTCAGTACTTATACTCAAAACTCAGTACGTATACTCAAAACTTGATAACCAAACACATGGAAGGAAGTTATCCACCCTACAAACTTGTAATGTCACATATCTCATACATTATATAATTGCACTTTACCGTAAAGACACATCTATCACACCAACACAATTCCACAAGGTGATAAAGTTGGCCTATGGAAAAGGTATAGAAGAAGGATCCACCAAAGCATATTGAGAGTCATCCATAGAATCATCTACAGAAGATGGTGAGAAGTATGCCTCACATCACTAAGAAGTATGCCTTGCATCCGAACCAAAGCATTCACTATAAAACAATGAACTCCTATAACATAAACATCTCCAAATGTGACAGGATCAATATCAACACATCCTAAAACTAGAAAGGCCCAATGTGCAAAATGCACTACCAAATGTGCATCATAACAAGAGTCCTTCTAATTCGACAACAGTTCAAAAGAAGTCTCTATATAAGGTCCAATCAAGTTGCCTCTTCCTTGAAATGTTGTTTAGTCTAGAACATTTCATACATTTACCATTTTCTTCGTTGTTGAGATCATCCATTCCCCTACGTAGGTGCCTTGAATAAACAACACACTTGTGAAAAAATGTAGTGATACCCACACTCACAAGTACCATGCATGATACATTAAAAACTGAAATTCTTACAGCTTTTTAAGATGCTCCAATATATGTGTTTAGAAGTCCAAGACCTTTCACGGAGATAAATCACAAAGAACAGGAAGCAACAACAACACCAACAATATGGCTTTTCCGGTACCAATGGGGGCTATTACTAGCTATTTTGTACAATAGCTGAATTTCTTGTGAGCTGCCAGTTTCATGAACATGTTCAATGTTCATCGTCAGTGTTCAGAAGTTCATAAGTCATTTTCAGGGCAATTTTGCCCCATTTGTAATAACTACATGTTCATACCCCCATGGGGAAATTGTAAAAATTTGGTCTAAACGGGGTCCTTTTATAAAAGACTCGGCTATCCTTAGGTTTACATGTCAGGGGGATACTCTAGAGTGTTTTTTCCTTAGAAATTATGCATTGCACTTCAATCGTGTATAATTCCTGAGTTTTTCACTCATACCTCCAAAGCTAGAGTATTTACCATGGTGGTCGAACCTAAGGTGGTTATTAGAGTCTTGTGTCTAGGATTTTTTCCATGTTAGCCATCTCGATTGAGTCGTATGAACATGCACTAGGTCCCCTAGGAGTTTCGATTTGTTCCGAAGAAAATAATTTTTTCCATAATTTAGACCATTTTTAATGGTTTAAATGGAAAATTTCAAATTGTGATAAAAATGTCATTTTGAGGCAGAATTTGGCATGGGGAGGCTCGTTTTGACGCTAAGAGCGTCCTCTTTACCCTAGCGCCCTCTTTCTTCAAGTTTCGGGCCATTACGTCGCCTATGGGAGTAGTTTTCGCTAAAGATGCATCAATTTCACATTTAATTGCTAAGAATAGAGAAATTGCACCGTGGACAAAAAATTGATTTTAAAACATTGGAAAAGGAGGCATAATGTTTTTAAGGAGTACGACCATGTTAAAGAGATAAAGCACATGGCAAATTAAACTTTGGATAAAAAATAGAATATTTGGAGAGGGTGAGCGTGGGCCTCCCTCACGTGGGCTCCTTCACACTTTGAGCATTCGCTAGTATGGTGGGCGATGCAATCCAAGTGATGGGAAAGAGTTACAATGGAGAGGGGCGCCCCTCTCATGAGGTGGCAGCCACCTCATCCACCTACCAAACTAGAGCGCCAATCTACCACATCATGCCAATCCCTCACGTGAATCACTCCACGCATTGCCCATTTGCCTCCATCCATCACGTGAATCACTCCTTCCTTCATGCATTCGCCTTCCTAAACCCTAGCTCTCTTCCTCATTCGCATGAGCTCTGTATTCTTCTATAAAAGCAAGGCTTTGCCTCCATCTTCAAGGTGGAAGAGCAAGGAACCTCTGCTCATGTATTTCATATATTTTGCAATAAGAATTTGTTGAGACTTTGGAGGTCAAGGAAGTGTGCAAGATCCATATTGTGTTGCATGTCTATGTTTAAGGTATAATCTTTTCATGTTTTTCATATGCTTATCATTGTGAATGTGTTGATTATCTAGCTAAGAAGGCCTTTGAGCCCATAGAAGCATTTATTTATAGTCTTTAAGTTGTTTGTCTCTTGATATGTTAGTGAAAGAATAGGGAGTAGTGTGCGAACTTAAGCTGGATTTTCTTCCTCTCCAACATTATGAATCAAGTGATCACATGCTGATGTATTGTTTCTTGTAGATCTCCATAAACCTTCGAAATCCTCAAGCTTGGGATTGGTTCCACTTCTCTCACCTCTTTTAAATTTAAAATCAAACTCTCTTTTCCTTCGGTTGGTTACAATTACGAGTCTCTTTTCAAAAAGCTAGATCTCTCAAGTGTATTCGCTTTCAAAGGCGCAATAGGTTGTTTTAGCTTCATTTTTACATCTCTTTCACCTATTTGCTCACCTGCATGCAGTAGGCTTAAAATTCAAGTTTGTTAAAGTCTTATATTATGCTTGCTTGCTTGCTTACTTCTAGATCTTAGTTGTTTCCAAAGTTTTCATCTTCGCTCTTGCAAGATCTAGTTTGTAGTTGTTTATTTGTTTATATACTAACAATACTAACTCTTTAACTAGCCTTTGTTCATAGCTCTTATCTACAGGAAGGCAAGAGTGCAAATCAAGAAAGCCTAAAGGCTAAACCAAACCCAAAAAAAAAAGCAAAGAGCTAACTTCTTGAAAAGCATAAAAATTAATTTTCCCTCTTCATTCCCCCTTCTAACCTCTGCTTTCAAGAAGGAGAAACACAAACACATTGTACAAATCTTAATAAAAGAGCAAGTGGGATAAAGGCTCCCACACCCTACTTCCCCCATTTGGGGAAGCTTGTACTTGTCCTTTTCTACAACTGTATTTGCTTTATAACTGCAAAGTAGAGTAGTTTCAATAGTTCGAGTTAGTTTTCATTTTGATAATTGTTAGATCTTTGATAGTTTAGTTTGTCTTTTTCAAGTTTTAGCTTAGTTTCAATTTCATATAATTTGTTAAAAGGAACCAAAGTCTCTTGAATCTCACTGAAAAGTGGATCAAGAGCACTCTCTATCGGAGAGGTTTACCTTTTTGTCTTAGTTAGATTTCATGTTTTTCATATAAATTGCTAATAAAAATAACCAAAATCTCTTGAATCTCACCGAAAGGTGGATCAAGAGTGCTCTCTGTCGGAGAGTTTGTTGTTTCAATTTCAATTTATTTTCAAGCAGTTTTATAATCTTAAATCTCTTGAATCTCGCCATAAGGCGGATCAAGAGTGCTCTCTATCAGAGAGTTACAATGGTTCTTGTTCCAAATATTCAATAAAATTGGAATTTACAATTTACTACACTGTGTATGCTCTGCCCACTTGTGGGATCCCCTGAAGCAGTTGTAGACTACTTAATTCTCCACATCTTAATCCACTCAAACCATAATAAAACACTCCCGAAAACCAACGAAAATCTGGCATTGATCGTCAAATATTCAAAAGTGGTCAAATTCTGCCTAAGGACGCTGGAACCACTGTACCGAGACCTTAAGGGCACCGTTAGACTACATCGTCGGTTGGTGTAGTGTTGAACACGCTCTAGAAACTCCGGACAGCCAACATGTCCTTGTACGGAACCACTTAGAGTATTTTCCAGACACATCTCTTGTACCGAAAGGTATATCTTGGAGATTCCCTTCCCTTAATAATCAACATCACCCCAAACATTTACAATAAAATTCACCAAGAACACTTGCAAAACAGTTCTCAACCACACCATGACCTGTATTCAGCATCCCAAGCACTCAAATACTTTGACTCCATAAGGCACTAGTCCTTTAACTCAACATTTATTTGCTTATTATCTATCTGGAGCACTTATCTTAACTACTTTAATCATATTATGTTGTGGATGCCTTATTAAATTATCATCATCATTGGTTGTGTATCTTAAATTCTTTTGCAAGTATATGCTTGGATTACTTAAACTGTTATTGTAAATCTCACAAAAAACTCCTAAAAAACACCCATCCCCATCACATACCATTAAAACACTTTAAAATCAAGAGCCTTAGAAACTCTTTGTAGGGCCTACCCCCCTTGGCTTCGTTAGGAGTTTGCCTAAACGGAGGAGTCGGGATCAAGTGACAGCACCTGACTCTTTGCTTGCCCCCAATGCCACACCTTTCCCACTTGGGAAACAGCCTTCGAAAAATTTATGTTGCTGGTGTGCACATCCGGCGAGCAACAAGGGCCATACAATAAAACTCCTAATCTTAATCACAAAGGTGATTTTTAAAATATACTTGAATATTTAATAGCAAACTCCAACATCTACTTATAGAAGGAAAAAGACAATACAACTTTTGGTTATGGAGATATTGACCACTTATAAAAACAAATTCTAAATCCATAAAATTTATTGGAAAGGAAGGATATTGTTCAATTGGTACTATTAGTGTTTCACCTCTAGAAATCTATCTAGGAATAGCCAATGAAAAAGGATAAGAAATCAAATGAAATTACATAACTGACGAACTCATCATATAGACAGATGGTTTTAGGAAAGAATGTAAAGCAAATTTCAAAACATTTGCAAGCACATTTGATATATCGATTGTCCCGACTCCCAAAATAAATTGTTTCATGATTGACAGAGATTACTTCAACATTATTTCTATCATATCATAAAGCATCCTCACAATACCCACACAAGAAAGACAAGGATTTAAGTGCAAATAAATCACCAAAGCCTGCATCATTGATAGTTTAGTTTTTTATCAGTGTCCTTCAAACATGAAGGGTATCTACACTCACCTTTAGGTATAACTAGGTAAAACGATAAACCCAAAGAATGTTAAGCATATAAGAAATCTAGTATTACATTATCACAAAATGATCGCAAAGAATTTTAAAGCTCAAATTTGGGGAGCTTTTGAGGCTAAAAAGTGATATCAAATAACTCACAGACTTGTTGACCGAAAGAATAGATAAGACCATTAGAAGGACTAAAATAGATACAATAATAAAATGCAGTGAAATAAGATGGATAATATAAGATAATTATATTAATGTCCAACAAGCAACCACAATGTTGGTCAATGGGACTCAAAAGTACAGCCACTGTGAATAAACAATGGGAGTGAAAAAGCAACTTCTATCAATATTTTTTCTAAAAGAAAAAGAGATAACAAATTAGTCAATAGATCTTTAAGTTACATGAGGTTACATCGTGTTAGCACTGAAATTTACACATCAAAATTTTGGTTTCCAACAGTACATTGTCTGAAAAATCTAAGGGAAGCGCTGCCGGAAGCTCATAATCCAATAATGTTTTTGCTAAGCCTCAAAATTATTGCATTAAGTTGTCGTCAAGCTTTGCCTAAATCTTCCGAAATTACAAACCTACCTTTAGATGGGTCTCATAATTTATCTTTCATCATTCACATAGCTAGCCCATTCTCTCTTGATATTCAATTCTTTATTTTCCTTATAAAGACTATCATGCTCGTGATTAAGTCAAAGTTCCAAGAGGTATAGGATAAACCTTTTATTATTTTAAGGGGTTTTGGATTTTAGATTATATATTAAAAAGTTGAATATATATTATTTTATTCATATATCTTTTTTAATATAAAACTTTAAAATTGTATACCTTCATAATCCCTCTTATGTTAAAGGTCGGTTAAAGTCTTTATAAGAATGTTTTGGCTTGTGAAATTAAAATATATTGGGTTTTTTTAGACCATTTCTATCCCACTCCATACATGACATTAAACTTCCATAGCCATGTCAAGTCAATCACCCAAGTGCCAAGACAATTGGGAAAAGCATATTACACGCTAAGGAATTAAAATATATTGGGTCATGTTAGACCATTTCCATCCTAGTCCAAATGTAACATTAAGCTTCCATAGCCATGTTAAGTCAATCTCCCAAGTGCCAAGACAAGCATTGGGAAAAGCATATTAAACGCTAAGGAATTAAAATATATTGGGTCTTTTTAGACCATTTCCATCCTAGTCTATATGTAACATTAAGCTTCCATTTCCCTGTTAAGTCAATCGCCCAAGTTCCAAGACAAACATTGGGCAAAGCATATTAATTCTAAGGAGTAAGTCCGACCAAACTAACGTCAAGGTAATCCAAGCGTCCATCCCAATCTAACTTGTGTTAATTTCGCTTACTTAGAGGCCACGGATCGGTAAGCCAAGCATCCATCCCAAGCTAACTTGTGTCAATTTCGCTTACTTAGAGGCCACGGATCCAATTTTGTGCACAACGCATCAATGGAGAGGAGAGACAGCCATGTATATAAACACTTTAGGCTTATGCAATTTCTTTTACCAACCCCATTGGGCAGATTAATTAGTTCGAATTAACCAATATGCATCGTTCTTTATGTATGATTTATAAGTAAAATGCCATTTATCCACTTAATAATAAACCGGACCAAGGCCACTAAGTGCATAAATTGAAAAGAAATGTCGCGTTAACAAATCGAATCACCCAGCTACTATAATGCCAGCTTTCAATGGTAAAATTACCAACTACAGTGCCATGCTCTTGTTGGATAATTTACTAGTAAAATGCCATGTTCACTATTTTACAATTACCAGGTACAATGCTATTTTATAGTTACTTACCACATGCATGTTGAATATTATCCACTGCACAAAACTGAAGGGCACCTATCCAAATGACAAGCACCGAGATACATCCAAGTGCATAGCATCGACAGCATATCACAAAGATCAAGGTAAGCCTACCGGTTTCAAGAGGGTTCCTGTGTGTCCATCATAGCCAGCAAAGAGAAACATGCGAGAATTAGTCCAAATTCCAGGCAATATTGTAGTATCAATAATGAAAATTGAAAGAACAAACTGTCAAAGAGAATGCCAAGTGCCAGTAAGGATTAATTCGCAGAAGATTTGAGACAAATCAACTTGCCAGTGATTCCTTGTTCTAATATTCACTTGTAAATGAATTACAGTCATCTCCTGGCAGTAGGGTTGTATTAGCATTGCAATCATCTAAAGTCTTTAAAGGAAGAGCACCAATTGAAGTATGATACGCTGATACCACAAGTACACTAACAACAATAGAAGAGCATCAAATGGATTCAATATTATTCAAAAGGTTCTTTTGAAATGTGTTGTGCAGGAAAAGGGCTTGGATATTTTCTTTGATACTCTTGATCTGAAATAAAAAGCAGTGAAACCACAACAACTCCAGGGGATGAGTCTAATACTTCAATGTTTACAGGAAAGGGGATCAATACAAGTTCACTACTTTCTTACTATTACAATGGAGATGATTTGATTAAGGAAAACGATAATCTAAAACATTCAGAGACTTCAAATTGCTCTAAAGATATTGCCAATGCTTCGAGAGAGATCCTTGTGTTCGAGATAAAGTTCAAATTCAGATTCTCTTTCAGCAGACTCCAACATTTGATTAATTTGAAAACTACAATAAAACATGCAAATTCTCTACTACAGATGGCAAAGTATCCGGAGGCATAGCATCGAGCAAGTTCATTTGAGTTCTATTCTTGAAAATCAATTCATCGTTCTCAGGAATGTGTTCCTGTCCTCTTCTCCCAATATGCGGGCAAAGAGAACTAGAACGTCTTAAATTTCGAATAAAAAGTATATCCACAAGGCTTGGAATGAAGGTGGCAATACTGTGGTACTCTAGTCATATCATGCTGAGGATATGATCTTAATGACCTATCCCTCATTGTATGTGGATTCACAGCATCTAAAGGGTGCTTTGTACCCCCAAAATCCCGGGATGAGAAATCCCTCCCAAGGAATGATTCCATAGGAAAAAGAAAAGGAGAGAGTAAACATAATATCTATATTACAGAATAGTTCAAATGTCATACCAATTTTTTTTTCCTGCATGCTTCATCACTAGCAATGGCATGCAAAAAAGCTTGATCAAAAATATATTTCTTGTAGAGAAATCTAGCTAGAAGCTTACCTCCTTGCTAGCATTGTGAGTCTCAAACAGACCACCAACATCCTCCCACACCAAACACCCACCTTGGCTACTATATTTTGAAATACCCCTCATAGCCACCGGGAGGAAATTGTCAAGAGATGTTGAGAAGTCTTCACCAAATAACTCTGGCTTCATGCAGTTTTCTATAGCATTCGGCTGTTGTGAATTTTGAAGAGAAAGAGATTGTACTACTACAACATGGATGGCCTTGTCAACCAAGACTTCCTGCACCCAACTCAATATTTTCAAAAATAAGTAAGAGCATTGCAAATCAATAGGACTTCCATTTGCAAATTATTTGAAGATGCTATAAGCAAATATCAACACACAACAACAATCTTCAAACTCAACAAAATATCATATTTTCAAACTCAAACTCAAACTCAAAGTACCAATTGCAATTTCATATTTTCACTCAATACTCTAGTGAGGGATTCAATTTTTATTCAATGGTTAGTTTCAACTTTCAACTTTCAAGTAAATTGATGACCTACATCCCACGATGTTCCAAATGATACCTGCTATGTTTACCAGGCCACTTTTATCATATAATCATTGTCATTGGAATCAAATAGAAATGCCATCTCATATGATAATATTTTTAAAAAACAAGTAAGAAAGATCTGAACATGAATGTGCCACCTATGAATCTAAAGAAACAAATCACAAACCATTTATATATGAGAAACAACCAAATTAATACCATCAAAGTCTTTTAACTTTCATTACCTTTAATGGCTTTAACAATATCCATTTGATATATAGAACTGCTCCTTGTTTAGCAATATCAATTAATGCATGCTCTTTGTACTCTGTGTTTAAGCAACAAATGTCACATTAAATCTTGCAAGGCCTTTTTGGCTCACTGAGGCAACCAAAGGGAGGTTATTAAGAGGCTGTTGAGCAAGTTGTAGGTCGTTTGAGATTGGCACCAAGATCACATCAAGTCGTAGGTTGTTGAGCATACATATTTTTTGTTGAGCATGGCTAACTGACGTTATGCCATTTCCCTCCACAAGATATGTTTCCCTGATTAGCAATCATGACTTGGAAATGCTTCACTGGGTAAGGAAAAAAATAAATTTGTTATGAGAGTTTCTTGTGGATGAATTTGCCACTGCTCCCAGATTCTACTAATGCAATGACTTCTGGTGTTTTAATTTGTCTCTTAGATTTTACGGCACCGAGATCCCAGTAAAGGCATGCATGGATATATCTGTGATGTCTTCTAGAGCGTGGATGGATTTTCCACTACTTCCAGATTCTACTAATGACAAACCTGAAATACCACACAATTTACTAGTTGATCATGATGATCTTTTACAGGTGTTATCTAATAGTTGACTAAAAGAAAGGCCTTCATTAATTCCCACCCAGATAATCTAGTTTGGGAATCAGGGTCTAAACTAGGAAACTACACATTTAAAGCAGTTTCTTCTGTTTTGAAAAATCTTATCCTAATCTTTACTAAAGATTAGAATAATGATGAAAGCAAATGTCGAAAGCTCCTTGTTCTCCGAAGCTGAATTTATTCCTATGGTTGGCTCTTCAAGGGAAGGTGAAAGGATCAACAGTAAGCTCTCATATGAAGTACCATGTCTAGAATTTTGACTTGCGATCCTTTGTTTAAAAAATATGCATGCTCTTCAGTGTAAACATTTCCACAAATGTAGAAGTGGTCAAGCTGCCACTAGTAGTATGGGGCAGTATGGCTTTTTAGAGTACTAGCTTTTCCTAGGGGACTAATGATGGCTACAAATGTGGAGTCATTTTTTGAAAATTTTATTTTGTATTACTTACTGCAACAAGGATGAAGATGAAAAAACTAATGTCTTTTAGCTAATTTGTTTCATAATAAACTCTTTTTTCTTTCAAAAAACATTTCGCTTGCTGAATCCATGAAGCACTCTCAACCTAGTTTACATTGTTGTCATAAACATTTCTCTGTCATAGACATTTGTCTTAAGCATTACATCTTTTGGCTTGTTGTTTCTTTGGTAAATCCTATTATATATTGCAGGAACCTGATAATTCTATTGCAAACTATGTACTGGGGGATACATGAACCTGATAATTCTATTGCAAACTATCTATTAAGAGCATATAAATAAAGTTATCATGAACTGTTATGTGGTGTTTTTTTTTTTAGAAATGTGTCATATATTTTAATTCATAGAACACATAGGTAAATCGTGGAACAGGGAGAGTTATAACATACAAACAACAGGAGTACTAGGAAATTTCCAGCTGAAAAGTTAAAAATTGTGGTACATGGGCCTGTGCTCCAAGAAGGGACTTGACATCTCTCAACAAAAGACATTGAACTTGTCTTTGACAAGCAAACCCAACTCCTGCTTAAAAACTTGAATTATCCTAGGCAAGGGAAGATGATTCCTGATTAAAAGTAGCTTTACACTAGTGTTTCCAGAGGAAACCAATTGCAGTGATGCAAATTGCATGCATAAAGAATTTCAACATTTTCAAATCATCCATGTCCCAAAGAATAGGACCTTTCCATGAAATAGGGGTGGTAGAAAGGAAGTGAAATACAACGTGAAACCATGCCCAAAAGCATTGTCCTCAAATCCTGTGAGAAAGCATTTCTACATGGGAGTGTTGATTGTTGTGGAATCTGTCAAACTCTGGTGTCATGAATATTTTCTAATTGCATGGGAGGAATCCCAACATATCTATGATTACAGTGCATAACTTGATTAATGGACGAATTTTGGCAAAGCAGAGCAATATCGGGACTCTTTAGCAAAGCTACTACAAGGAACTCCTATGACCGCTCCACTGCATTTTTTCTTAATTTAGCATTCCACATTCAGCTACACAAATAGCTATAAGATAACAATGGAATGATTTGCAAGATCCTGGCAATATGAAGATAAAAGAAGCAGTTTTTATATTAGAGGATGGTTTCTTTGGGTATCTTCAACAAGGACCCCTCATCGAATCTAACTCAACATATCAAAATTTACCTCAGTGCTTCCTTATTTGAAGTTCTAGTGAGTAATGATGTCACAAAACCATATTCCTTCAGCCTCTCCTCTTCCAAAAATTACTCGGAATGCTTCATCTTGGGCAATTTCTAGCTATGTCATGGTGTTATGATCCAAATTACCCCAAACAACATAATATACCTAAATACCATGTTACCAATCCAAGAGTATGTAAAATAGTCAATGGTAATATTAATATGCCACTTTGAGGGAGCAACATCCCCATTACAATAGAGAAATACACAACATGAGATGATTATCCACAAGTCTCTCTATTCTATATACAGGAGAAGAAGTAGGGTCAAGTGGTCCCTTAACACACCTCTAGACCAGCATGCCTAGAAATAATGACTGAACCTCCATCCGGTAGAGAGAACCCTAGGTGGTCTCCTTGATCCTAAAATAGGAACACAAAATAGAAGAATGAGAGAAGAGAAGGGAACAATAGGTACTACTAGCGGCCCTTGTCTTTTGGAACACCCTAGCATCTATTCCCGGAGGAACTTTAGAAAACATTCAGAGACTTTGTTTCAATTTCCTCTAGCTAAAGGTGGCTCACACTGGGTAAGTTGGAAAAAGGTGACTCTTCCAAAATCCTTTGGAGGTTGGGGAATGAAAGAAAATGTTCTCTTTGGGTGACCTCTCATAGCCAAATCACTATCGATCTTTCTAACCAAAGAGAGCCTCTGGAAACATATCCTTGTACAAAAGTACATAGACCCAAGGACCATTATCAACTGGGTTCGCAAAAACCAAAAGTATATCAAAAATGTTTTGAACCAATGGAAAGTGCTTACGCAGGCCTTTCCTCTGATCGGAAAATACTTAACATGGAAAGTTGGAACCAATCAGGAGATAAGAATTGGTCAAGATGCTAATGTTGGGTGCAATTGCAGGATCTATTTGCTGGAGGAAATCATACAACATCTACAAAATTTGGGTTGGACCATGTTACACCAGATTGTGAACATGTATACAACTGATCGCTAGAGTCAAGGTTATATCTGCGAAAGACATTGGTTTAGCAACTAGTAATACACATACTTGGAATGCACTCTTAGCAGAATTAAGGAAAGCCAGTATTCGTATCTGGGAGGAGAAGGATTCCTTAGCATGGTGTTATAATACGATGGGAGGTGCTTATATGGCACAACTTGGATATGAATCTGTGATCAGTGAGTCAGGGGTCCAAGGAAAGTTGTGGTGGAAACATGTTTGAAAATCTATAGCACCACTAAAAACTTGCATCCTGATGTGGTGTGCAATCAATGGGATAGTGGTAACTTGGAGTCAGCTTCTGAGGCGAGGGAAAGAAGGGTCGGGTATTTGTCTGTTATGCAGGCAGGAATATGAGAATAGTGTCCACCTGTTTGTTAAGTGATCCTATACAATACAAGTTTGGTCAGATATTGAACAAGCAATTGGACTTCAAAGACTGAGGAAGGAGGATACTATTGAGAGATGTTTAAAATCTTGGTATCAAAACAGGGTGCTTCAAAATTGGAAAACACTCCCATATTTAGTCTGCTGGGGAATATGGTTGGCGTGCAATTACATTTGAAGATAAATACCCCCCCCTCTTTTCAAATTTCGAATCAGGTCATGGCCCTCTAGAAGCATTTGGTTACCACCAACATCCCAAAAAAGCCCTGTATTCTGAAGAAATTGACTTGGACAAAACAAATCCTTGGGCCTTCTTTGACTGTGCTTGCATGACACAGGATTCTTTGATGGGGATGGGGTTCAGTCTATATCTCACGGATGCACAAGTTATTTGGTTCAAAGCAAATGCTGGCAGAGGTACTAACAACCCGGGGGAGTTTCTTTCACTATATTTTCTCTTAAAATATGCCATCAACAATTAGCTTTTAATGTTACAGGTAAAAGCAGACTCTCTTATTTCTATAAACTGGATGCTTGATAAATTTATGGTGGTAAATTTGAATTATCAGGGCTGGCTGTTGAGTTAAAATATTTAAAAGTTCACTTTCAGGTGATCACATTCAGCACTTGTACCGCTAGAAAAATTCTGAGGCAGATGGACTCTCTAAAGATGGCTTGGTCCTTGAAGAAAACACTTACACTATAAAAGATTGATGTGGTGATTCCATACTTTCTAGCAGGACAGACCTGTTAGAGAACTTTTGAGGATTGTAATAATTATTTTGTAGTTTTTTTTGTTGGAAATGTAAGTGACTAGGAGAGCAGGACCTGGTTGTCTTATAAAGCCAAATTTGCCTGTGGTGCAACTGTGCATGTGATAATTGTATTTTGTGTTCATCTCGAATATAAAATATGTTTTTTTCCCATAGAAAAAAATTATCATTTCAACCTTTGAAATATCAAATATAAAGTATTTTTCCATGGCAAAAAGAAACTTGGCAGCAACAAACCAAAATTACAAAAGGCAGTGAATAAAAAAGAATGCAAGGAGTTTGTAAACACACCTCTCCAGAATGGTAAGAAGTTGCTTTCTCACATCCTGGGATCTCCTTAAAGAGCGAGACTGTACAAAATTCTCAAAACACCAGGGACTTGAGAAGTTTTTTTCCTTCCAGGCCTCATACACAACTAATAAAGTTAAGTGGTCCCCTTCCGGTTGGAAAAACTTTGCCCTTTTTTTGTCAGCTTGAGCTTTCTTCTCTCGAGGCCTATAGAAGATGTTCTGGGTCTGAAGCATTTCTATTATGGTTAGGATTTCGTCACTATAGCCAAGATCTACACTGGAAAGGAGCATCTTTGATAGTGGATATTCTAGTGGAAATTCAACCATTTTCCTCCCCAGTTTGGTTAAAAGGCCCTCCTCATCCAAAGCTCCTAAACTGCACAATTGTTCTATTGCAGATATAAGTGCTTGTGGAGGAGGGGGGGGGGTCCATAAAATCAAATGAGAGAAGGTCATTGATTCCCATTGCTTTCATGTTGAGTGTTTTGAATCCAACATTAATCCTCTGTATTTATGGCACAATTGTGGGAAACTTCTCATTGTGATACACATGTTCTGTGTACAGACGATAAAAATTACCACGACCTGTACGACCAACACGTCCGGCACGTTTCTTAGCCGATGCTTGAGAAATTGGGGTAATGACCAATGAATCCAGACCAAGTTTCAGATTGTATACATCCTTCTTAGCAAAGCCCAGATCAACAACATAATAGATTCCATCAATCGTCAGAGAAGCTTCTGCAATATTGGTGGCGACAAGGACTTTTCTTTTACCTGGAGGAGCAAGCTCAAAAATTCTTGACTGCATCTCACTAGGAAGAGAACTATATATTGGAAAGATGATTAAATCAGGGACATTCTTTCCAAGTCCTTTCATTCGCTCATAGAGAACCTGACAAGCAGTATCAATTTCTTCCTGTCCTGTTAAGAAAAGAAGAACATTTCCTTCCAGTTCTGTCAAGTAAATCTGCATGACCGTGATCAATGAAGCATCCAAATAGTCACTCTCCGGCTGCTTGGTATATAGTATCTCTACAGGATAAGTTATCCCTAGGATAGTGAAAATATTGCAATTAAAGAAATAACTTGAAAATTTCTCAGTATCCAAAGTGGCATAGGTGACAATTAACCGAATATCAGGTCTGTGTCTGACCAACTACATCAGGAGCCCAAACAACACATCTGTAAGAATTGTCCTCTCTTGGGCCTCGTCGAGCATGATTACCGAATACTGAGATAATTCTTCATGAACTAAAATATCTCTAAGAAGCATACCATCGGTCATGTACTTGGTCACAGTCTATGGCCCAGTGCAATCCTCGAACCAAATGGCATACCCAACCGCCTTCCCAAACAACATCCGAATTCCTCCACTACTTTTTTCCACAGACATCGCTTCCACTCTGTGAGGTTGGATATAACCAATCGTACCTCTAGTAGTGTATCCTGCCTCTGCCAAATACTGGGTCACTTGAGTTGTCTTTCCGGAGCCAGTCTCCCCAATGACAACCAGAACTTGGTTGTCGTGCACTGCTTGGATCGATTCCTTATTCAGCTTGTATACAGGAAGGCTCTGCCTCTATTCCTGAATTGAGAGCTTTGATCCTCGTTCGAAAGTTGGTGCTTTTCCAAAAGCATCCTTCTTCAAATCAGGCATATTATATGCATAAATCCCCACACCGCTCAATTCATGTGCAAGATGCCTCTCACCTGTCTTCGGCATTGGATCCTCCCATGGTCGATTTAAATCCTTAGGAATGGAGTCCAACATGGTCCTGGTCCTCTGCTAATGTTCTCGAAGTTCCCTTCGCTCCTTCGCAAGCGCCGACAACGTCATCGCTTCTCTCTGCAATGAACCATCAGGATTCTTCACAATCTTCACAGGTGAAACATCGATCGAGTAACAAGTCTGCCCCTGTAGGAAAGCAGGTTCATCTTCATTCAACTCAAGCTCAAGCTCCTCCTCAGCAGTTGCCTCGTCTTGGTAAAGCGTGCCATTTCCATATTCGTCATAAATAGGATATTCCCTCAGATCCAAGACCCCGGATGCAACCAGTTTCTTTTCCTCCCACTTCTCGGGATAGCTCATTCTCTTCAAGGGCCTCCGCGAAGGCATGTTTTCGTCCTCTTACACAATGGTGATACATGAAATCCCCATCCTCTTTGTGGGAGGGTGATTGAAACTGAGAGGATTGGCCCTCAGAGTATCATCATCGCTGCTTTTCTTCATAGGCAACAGGTCCTCACCGATTTTATGATCGACATCCATCAAGGAAAGGCTCATTTTATGTCCCGATTTCATGATCAACATCCATCCAGGAAAGGCTAGAAATAAACTTGACCCAAACATCCTAATCTCTCTTAATAACTTCCTTGGCATTAACCACCCTCCTGCTCGCAATCTGCGAAATATGGACCAAACCCTCTTTCCCCCGAAAATCATTCAACTGAACAAAGCACCCTGTATCCATTACCCTAGAAACCATATCCCTGTTGTTCTTTTTGTGACTCCGCTCTCCTCTACCGCAATCATCTTCCCTATCAAAATCCTTCCGCGTCTCCTTCTCTAATTACTTAACCCTCAATCTCCTTAACCCTCAATCTGTTATCAAGCACCGAAAGGCCTGAGAACTATCAGAATCGCTCTTCTCATCCAAGTCCGTAATAAAATCTGCCAAGACCTTGTCCACACATCCGATATGGGCCTCCAGCTCAGAACTTGGAAACCAAGGACAAGTATTCCAGTCTCTTCAATCCATCTAAAACTATGAACAATCAAAACTATTAGTAGATGAATTCAAAACCCTTGGCGAGTAGTCCAAAAAGAGTGCAGGAGGGAAGATCTAGACACAGAATCCGTCGATCAAGAATGGACAAGTTCATAAAGTGTGGTTGAGGACAGGCGGAAGTCACAGAGTTTTTCCATCAATTTGCAAAGACAAAAATTATAGACACTGAACCATTAACCCTTCCTTCAAAGGCTAAACGAATCCACGATAGAGACCTATTGAAAAATTTACTGTGTGGTAAAGGATATAAGCTCCCGCCATTCTATTTTGCACTTTTTATTATTTATTATTATTATTATTATTAATTATTATTGTATGATCTATGTTAAATTGTTAATGCTTTCGAATATTTTTGTATGCAAAGCTATTAAAAAGTTGGAATTTTAATAATTTATAAGTGGTGGATAGTTTTTTTTAATAAAAAAACATTGAAAATTAGCTTATATTTTCTAATTTTTTTAGATAAGTTCTTAAAATAATATTGAATGATTTTTTAGATGGAAGTATGAGCATGTAATGATTGTTTAGATTGAAGTATGAGCATGTTGAATCATTATTTTATTTAAATGATTTTTTAGATGGAAGTATGAGCATGTAATGATTGTTTAGATTGAAGTATGAGCATGTTGAATCATTATTTTATTTAAAGTAAATTATATTGATGAAATGACTCTTTGGTTTGTAAATATGATTCATTAGTTTGTAAATGAGTATATTTTCACTTTTGGGTCCTTTAACAAGATATATTCATAAAATTATGTGTTGGATTTTATTTACCAATAGAATTGTAGGTAAAGTTTAGTAATATATTTGGTATGTTTGTGGGCAGTGGGCTCAAGTATATAGTGCTAGCCTCTTCAGACTTAAACTTTATTCTCCTTAGTGAAAGCCACTAAGGTCTCTATATATATCAAATTCTAAATAGTTGTGTGGAATTTAACCAAAAAAATAATTGTATAGATATTTTAAAGTTTGAAATCAAATATACATTTTATGTCCAAAAAGGGACTACTTTAAAAAGAAAAGTGACCCTCTTAGTGCTTGAAAGCACACTCCTTGTTCTATCATATTGCAATCTTACAAGATCAAATACAAAAACTTTTCTAAGTATTTCCGATACAAAAAAAACTTCATGATCTCCCATGCAACCAAATGAAATTATAAACTTCGACTCTAAATATAAACAAATTTACTAAAAGTGGGATTTGAAGTTGGTAGGAGAGTCCCTTCCTTTCATAATCGTTTAGTAAATGTGCCCTCCTACAAGAGTAAATCATCTTTGGATAAGTTATTAGCTTTAGTGTTGAATTCTCAAGTTACGTGTGTAAAGGAAGTATCATGAAAAATAGATTTTACCTCTGTAATTCGATTTATAATAGGGATTGGGTCTAAATTGTCAGTATTGTGATTTTGGTTGGCCCACTCTATCACAAGATTTGAGTAACCCATGACTTGTAAATGGTTTATAACTTTGTCATGTGATGCCTTCAAACTATCCACGTAGCATAAAGTTCTTCCTTGTTGTTCTTTCAATCCTAACAGCATATTATAGACAAAAGTAATGTGAGGTATCAATAAAATGGATTTCTCTAGCTCCACAAAACCCTAGGCCCCCTTGGCATGTCTTATCAAAAAATCCCCAGGGTTTCTCTTTGTCTATGCTTGTCATTTGTAGAATCCTTGGGATTTTTGTCTTTAGTGGCTTCTTATTTCCTTCATAAGCCATTATGATCTTGTGTGCTACTTGTAAAGTTGTCATAGGTAGGTCATTCCTAGCCATCCAAATACCATATATAAGCATATAAGGTAGGGACCTGTGCACATTCATAACTTTATCTATTGGAGACGTTGGTCCACCATAGTTGAGTTACAAATGGTGTCCATAACCCCAATCAAAAGCCTAATATCCCATTGTCCAATTCTATGTGCTAATAAAAAAAATTGATTCATGCACGTCAAGCAATCAAAGATTCCTTTATGGCCAAAGGCTATAGTTTCCACCTTAAAAAATTTCAAGGACTCGCGACCCATTTAAATTACTACTAAAAACCTCTTGATAAACCCCATAAACTAACTAGGATACCAAATATCCTCTAAAAAAATATTCTATGGTGGTTGAGTCCTTCTTGATGGCCTTCAAGCCCTAGAAAATTTCTTTAGGGTCTAAGGCATATCGACCCAAACACCCATTCACAATGTTGAATACCTCCTATTGGAACCCGTATACCTAGTAGGAGAGAAAATGTTTTTTGTGATGTTTCGAGGCCTCATTCATGGAATCTTAATGCCACCATATCCACGCTTAGAGGATAAATATATCCTACAAAGTTCTTTTGTAGAGGTATAAGATGCCATACAAGGCATTTGAGCCCTATAAGTTAATTTCATGGCCTAAGTATAAGGTTTTTTATTGTAGCTATCTATTTTCAAGGTGTTGAGAGTTATACTTAGTTCTCATAACATATTAATGGTTCTCATATTTCCATTGAGAGGAATTCTATTATGAAGGATCTAGGTGTTGACACATATAATTAGTCTTAAAATTCTCCTTGTGCCACAAAAGAACCCACTTAGAAGCCAAATATATCGTGTAAATGTCTATTGTAGTTGTTCAACATGTATTTATTGGCTATAGATACCTAGAAGCTTCCTTTAGGTCCTTATAAGGCCCAGTTTCCATTCCTTAACCATGTCTAGGGCCCCAAGACCCATACCTAATGCTCAAAAACTTCTTAACAGTTCCCATATTCCGACTATAAGGACAAATATCCCCTCGATAGGTTGGCTTTGGTGGTTGGAGACATCATTGTTAGACCTTTAGGCCTAAAAGTTTGCTATCTATCCCAATGCATGAGCTTCCTACACCAACCATGGTTAATACCTCAACACCTAAACCTAGTGCTCAAAAACTTCTAATGGTGCCCATATCTCCACTTGGTGGCCATGGATACCCTCAGGAGATCATGTGTGATGTTCCAACATGATGTTGTTGGCCCTACCTACCCATATCCCAACTTGGAGGAAAATGATACTCTCAAGAGATAGAGTGCAATGGTTCAAGGTGTTGTTCTTGAAGTAAGCTACCTAGAATATAATTGTTTTATATACTAAGGCTTAGGTTCCTCTCTTATCCATTTCTATGGTCCCATGACCCATCCTTGGTGCTAAAAACCTTCTAATAGTTCCATATTACAACTTAGAGGCCAAATATCCTACATAGAGGCCTTGTGTGGTAGGTTAAGAGTTTATTCATGACCCTTGAGTTTCAAAGGCTACATTTAATTAGGACCAAGGCTAATTTCTCATCACTCTATCTTGGTTTAGGCCTCAATACTTACACATAGTTCTCAAAATACCATAATGGTTCCAATATGCTCTATTGAAGGTGAAGGATTCCATTGAGAGGCCATTTGTGTTTGTTCAAGGCATTGTTATTAGCATTGGAAGCACAAAATAAACCTTTGGGTCTAAGTCATAGGTTTCCTCCATCCACCATGCTCAAGGCTCTGTGAACAATACCTTGTGCTCAAAAATTCATAATGGTGTCCACATCACCATTTTGAGGTCAAGTATCCCCAGAGAGGTCATGTGTTTTATCTCAAGGAATCATTCTTGGGACTATATTCCATTAATATGCATTTCATTGTCTACCAACCATGTCCAAGGCCCCGAGACACATACTTGGGCCAAGTATGTGCTCGACAGGTTTATGTGTGGTTGATCAAGGCATTATTCTTTAACCTAAATGCATATAACTTTACTTTGCGGAATAAGGCCTAGCTTTCCTTCCTCAATCATTTTCAAGCCATAGAGACTCATACCTAGTATCCAAAATGTTCTAATGGCACTTGTATCCCCACTTGAAGGCGAGGATAACCTTGAGAGGTCTTAGGTGGTGGTTTGAGGAATTGTTGATGGTCATGAGTACCTATAATATTTATTTGGAGTCATATCCCCACATTTCGTCCCCAAACCATGTCAAATTACTTGAAATCCATACCTACTACTCAAAATATTCCAATGGATCCCTTATCCCCACTCAAAAGAAAACGATACCCTTGAGAGGTGCTATGTTGTAGCTTGACTTGTTGCTCTAAGCCTTAGATAACTACAAGCTTCCTTTATGGCCTAAGTTAGGTTTTCTTCCCTAACCTCGCTCTGAGCTCCAAGACCTATACATGATGTTGAACAACTTCTTAATTTCATCAACATCCCACCATTAGGTGAAGGGTATCTTTCAAAGGTCATTTGTGGTGGGTTGAGGTGTTTTTCTTAGACGTCTATGCATAAAAGTTTATTTTAGGGTGTAAAGCCAATATTTTATTTGTAGACCATGTCCATAATCCTGAGACCCATATCTACTATTCAAAGTCTTCTAATATAATTAATATCCCCAAAAAGAGGTGACAGATTCCCTCGGTGGTGATTCAAGCCATTAAGACGGGCCTTGGGTGTATAGAATGTGCCTTTAGGGCCTAAGGCCTAACTTTCCTCCATTGACCATGTCAAAGGCATCGAGACCCATTTCTATTGCTCAGTTACTCCTAATGGAATTGCTATCTCAACTCAAACGTCAAGGATACCCTCAAATGGTCTTATATATTCATTTGAAGTGTCTTTGTTGACCATAGATTCATAGATAGTTCCTTTAGGCTCTAAAGTTAAAGTTTCATCCATTGTCCATGTATAGGGCCCCAAGACCCATACCTAGTCCTTAAAAGCTTACAAATTCCACCCATATCCCTATTATAAGTCCAATGATCCCCTTGAGAAGTCATGTCTTGTGTTTGGAAGTGTCTACATCTTTATTAGCCTTGAATCCACAAAAGCATCATTTAGTGCCTAAGGCTTGGTTTCCTCCCTTAACCATGTAAATGACTCCTAGTCCCACCTGTACTTATCAAAATTTCATAATAGTAATGATATCCACACACATAGGCTAAGAATACCCTCACAAATCCATATATAGTGGTTTGAGGTGCTTTTATTGTCCATATATGTTTAGAAGATTCCTATAAGACTCAAGGTAGAAGTTTCCTCCCTCAACCATGTATGGGGCCCCGAGACCCTACATAATGCTCAAATCTTCCTAATGGAACTAATACACATCAAACAATTTGGTAATTAATTATTACTATTAATAAAAAAATTATCATTCAAACAATTAAATTTCAATTCAAAACACTTATATCACCATCTTTACAATCTTAATAAATTAAAATTGATTATCTTTGATCATCTTTCAAAAATAATTTTGTAAAATGCATATTTTATTTATTTGAAGTAACAATAATAACAAAAGTAAACAATTGAATCAATTATATATATATATATATATATTAAATTGTTATATATATTTATGGTGCAAATCCGGATATTAAAAACATTTATTTGCTTGAATAAAATAAAAATTAAATCATTGAAGTGGGTTATTTACAAAAATAATTACTTGTGAATTTGTTTTATGATTGGTGCAAACCCTCATAAATAAAATTTATTTGTAAGTGTCAATGTGATCACATTATGCTCACAAAGGGCTTAATAGTCTATGCCCGCAAGAAACGAACATTGTAAAAGTTTGTTAATTAACTCATGCCCATTCCTTTTAAGTTGATCCCTTAATTAAGATAAACTATGACGGGAAAAATTAGAACAAGTTATTTTTAATTCCAACACAATTTCATTGTTTCACAATTGAATGAAAACATCATTGAATTATGAACAACAATTTATAGATAGGAAATCAAATTAAAGAATTATATCATCTAATCTATAAAAAAATATTAAGATTTCTAAATCACCTGAGTACATCAATTACAAATATGTTACACGGATTACCATCATAAGTAAAAGCACAATAAATATCTTTATCCTCCACTCATGATAATCCAATTACTTAATGCAAACATACATTGATACCAATTTTGATCTCTGCAACGATAAGCATTAAATGGACAAGGCTAATAATAAATTTGACAAAAGCCAAGCAAAATCATGAATGCTTAAGGAAACTCAAACTCTCATTAAGCCAAAAATATATGCAGAACCAACTCCATCTTCCATTAACCAGGTTTGTAAATCATTACAAAGCTTGTCGTCAAAAAGACATAACAGTTCTACAACAGTTCCGAATCCAGTCTCCCCTTTCTCTCTCGATCAATGGAAAATAAATATTACAAAGGTGGATCTCCATATCCAAAAAAGAAGGACAAATCTCCTATGTCTAAGAAAATACTAACTACCCTTACCAAGACCATTAAGATAGTCCCTCCACTTGTCATAAACTTCCCACATTTCAGTAACATCAGGATAATTGGCATGCTCTAATTGGATTTGTGCCTTACACAAATAAGACCTAATCTCCTTGCTTCGGATCCTAGACCAAGTGTCCAAAAACCTTGCATTACATCGCAGTACATGAGTCTCCAAGAATTACAACTTCAGAGATTCCATTCTCCAAAATCACCTTGGTTCCTTTTCATAGAGCTAAGATTTTTGCCCGATTGTTTGATTCCATGGCAAGACTCCAAGAGAACGCTTCAACGATGCTCCCTCCGGGGTCGAAAACAACCCCACCCGCACCCGCCGCCCCAAATAGCTAGCAAAGGTTATTTAAAACAAGACTTTCTACTATTTTTTTTTAAATACAAACTTTCTAATTTAACATGTTTGAAGTGTATTTATATCAAATATACTTTCATAGGCTAAGTTATCAAATCGTTGCATAAAGAGGATATCATACATAATTTTGTAAGTTGTAACCTTGACTTAAAAATTATTATTGTTATTATTAAAAAACGAAGTTGGCATTCTAATGGAATTTGTAATATTTAAAGACCTATTTTGGTTATGTACATGTAATGGAGCATTTTCAAACTTAATGAAACCATTTATTTGGTTCTTGTTACTTAAAATAAGCGGCTATATGGCTCATTGTTACTTAAAAAAGGTGGTTAAATTATTTGGTAGGTGAAAATTTATTTATCTTATATTCATTGTGTGAAGTGGTCTTCTCACTATTGAGACCTATATATTGAGGAGATCTTGAGATATTTAATCATCAATAGAGGTAGTTCAATGTGGAGCCTTGTGCCTTTGGATCAGTACAGAGCTTTATGCTCTTTATACATTGTAAAGGTTTTACCATATAAATCTTGCCACTGATCTTTTATATTTTATTCATTTAATTTGTGTGTGATGAATAATGAATGCTCATATAATATTAGATGGTTATTAATTAAGAATTTTTTTTCTAACTTGGTTTTAAATCATGTTTTTGCAACATGAGATAAAAAATGTTTTTTGTCAATAATTTTTATAGTGTTCATATAAACATAAGCATGTCAATCATTTTTTAATCCCTTGATATAAAATGAATATTAGAAAAAATTATATTTGAGTGAAAATGCATTTTTTTAGTCCTTTGATATCATCTATAATTCCAAAAATAAAATCATGAGCACCCTCTTATTGGAAAGATGCATAGATAAAATATCATTACATGCCAGATAGATCCAATAAAAACATTGCAAGGCCAACCCCTACACATTCAAAAACCACAACTTCTTTGATGCTCAAGAATTCTGGTGAAGATAATGTGATTGTAAAACCTCAAAAGTAGCTTCCCTTCTAAAAAAATAAATGATCAAAAGTAGCTTCCCTTCTAAAAAAATAAATGATCAAAAGTAGCTTCCCTCTTTATATATATATATATATATATTTTTATTTTATTTATAAAATAAATGAATAAACATAAAAAGAATTGGAAATTTTATAATTTTTAGAGATACAAAGTTAAGAAAATTTAAAGATCAAGTGCTTTCTCATCGTCAAGATAATATTCTATATTATCAAGTTTATATTATGTTTGGAATTAAAATTTATGAAAAATGTCTAATTTTTAAGAGGGAATTGAGAATATGAATAAATAAAAAATATAAGAAAAAGATTTAAATATACTATTACAACTTTAATTTGGGATAACACATTTTTTTTTGTGAAAGTGTGAAATTTCATCTAAATATTAAAATATAACTAAAATAATCTAAAAAATAAAAAATAAACAATTAAAATAATATAAGAAATAAGAAATAATAAAAGTAAATAAAAATGAGTGAAATCCTCCAAAGTTTATTTGTTATTAAAATATACTATGTTGAACATAGATAAATATACTATGTTGAAAGCAGAGATGAAGTAGTTATTAAAATATTTTCATTTTAAAATAAAAAGAAAATATTAAAAGAAAAACATAAAACAAAAAAGTGAGTCTAATCCTCCCAATTTTTTTATTTAAATATAATTAACGTCATAAAGTATTTTTCCGAAACAAAGCTCTTTCTATGGCTTATGATAAGCAGTTGGCGGCAAGCTGCAACAACTACCTTGTATAAAAAGAGGATGGCTTGCAAGGCAGGATTCACCACTTGTGCAACCAGGATTTGGATAGCAATCATTTTCCTCCACTACAGCAGAAAGGTCTAAAAAAACAACAAAACAATGATTAAAATAAAAATAAAGATAAGATTTACATTATTAAGTTGAAATAAAAGTAACCAATCTTACAATGAGCTGCCAGCATCAATAAGAGGATTGCAATGAACCCCATATACACCACGGATATAACGACACCATATCTTGCCATTTCTTTTCACCGACGAGACACTATGTATGTATGTCCACCTTCACTTCACATCATTAAAGAACGATGGGTATCACATATTAATAACAGAGAGGGCAGCCAACGGGGATACTGTCGAATATAGCTCATGACAGTGTCATGCTATCAGTGGAAAATGCATGTTTTAAGAGTATCTCACATGCAATGGAGCTGCAAACATATGCATTTATTTATTTCCTTTTCTTCGGCTAGCTTTCCACATTCATTTCTTTCCATATATCTCTGATCCCGACGGTTTTTTTTCTTTTTTTCTTTTTCTTCGATTAATTTTTTAGTCATTTCTTTATGTGTATCTCTGATAGTTTCTCTTCACTTGACAGCATTAAAGAACGATGGGTATGACATATTTATAGCGCGGATACTGCCCAATATAGCTCATTACAGTGTCGTGCTATCAGTGGAAAATGCATGTTTTAAGAGTATCCCGTGTGCAGTGGAGCTGCAGACTGATGCATTTATTTATTTCCTTTTCTTCGGCTAGTTTTCCACATTCATTTCTTTCCATATATCTCTAATGTAGACAGATTTATTTATTTCTTTCTTTTTGGTCTGCTAGTTTTCTTCATATCTTTGGTAAAATAATTTCAGCCGAGGTTTTTCGTGGAAATCGTCTTTTACAACTGACATTTGTATATAATCACATGATAGTTTTTAAATTTACATAGTATGATCATATGTTTCAATAGATCTTAGCCTGATGGGTTAGCTCAATCCGTAAAACCTAAGCCATAAAAACCTACCTTTGATCCATATAATACCTAAACCTTACAATATGAATCACATATAATCTGTCATCCCTTACAACATTCATCACTTCAAACACATATAATGTATAATCAATAACCATTATAATACTAAACCCATATGAACCCTAACTTCTAACCTTTAAACATGTCAACTCTTAACCAATAACCCATATATCACATAACACCTAATGTCAAACCCATAATCACCATCCATTAACTAGATCTAACCCTCATAACAAATTATATAACCCCAACCCCTAACTCCTAACCTCCACTACCCCTAACCTTAACAACTATAACTATTAATCAATATAGCCTCTAAATTTTTAAATACTTTACCCCCAACTATTATACTCCATAACTTTTAAAATCCATAATACTTAACCCTTTACAATGATAAACCCTTAATACATATTACTCTTAAACTCTATCACTCCTATATTTCCTATTAACTCTCACTTGTGATATATTACCCCTATCCTTCAACACATATAACTGGTTGTAGTTCACAACTCTCATAATTTAACTATATTAATCATTATAAGTCATAAAACATATAGTCCATAACCCCCAAATCATATAACATTTAATCCATAAATCTATGCTATCCATAACCATACTACCTAATTTTTATCACTCATATCATTTAACTTCCAACCCCTAACCCTTAGAACCCATATCACATGGCAATGTTGAGAAAACTTAAGGAGGAAGGGACCAAAATAATGAAATTGTGAAAAAATATTCATAAGAAAGGGAATCAAACGAGGGAACTTTGTAAAAATATTCAGGAGGGATAAGATAACATTATCCCATAAGGGGAGTATACAACAAAAATATGTGCATGGTATGATTTAGAAGAGGATTTTCATGCATGTTATTGACTTTTTTCGGCTATGTGAAGACTTATACTTTCAACTTCTATTTGTTGAACATACTCTTCCATATGCAAGACATATTAATGAGCGAAATCACGAGACTAATAGTTGTGCCCATTGCATGAGGATATCGAGGTGTTGATAGTGCAATGGACAATGAATATGGAATGAGTGAACACGGTATGAAATGATGTTCATTTTTCATTGAACATAGGAATTGAATGTCATTGCAAGAATGTAGTGTGGAGGGAAATAGGAAAAGTTTGTGGTCTCCACACACCATACTTGCAAAATAATTTGACAAGGGTGTCGGATGTAGAGATAATGTGGAGGTAATGGAGTATGTCTAAACAAGGGATTGGGAGGTGTGGAAAGGGTTTGGATTGAAAACTCAACTAAATCTCAAGGGAGAAAAGGAGAAGCCAAAGAAGAAAGTAAGACCCAAGGAAAGCTAGAATTGACATATTTTTCTTAACTAACTACCAAATTTGACAATTTGGTTTGTGCTTTAAAGTTTGCTCCACATGGGAACAACGAGTTCCTTGTGGGGTGTTTATAACCTTAGATTTATGTAGGTAAGGAAACCAAAAACCACATATACAACTATGATTCAAAAAACTGACGCGAGAAGATATGTTGGATGGGGCTAATAGGGAATTATTCATCATATAAACCAATAGGGAATTATACATCATATAAATTTTATATTCTTAGGTAAAGTTATATTATATAGTAATTGGGAATGTTACTTGGTGGTGATGCATATCCTATCTATTAATTGCATACGCCACATATATATTTATGAAGGATACACTTTTGCCAAAGTCCTTTTGTTATGAGATGCCAGACTCCCTTTTCCCCGAGTGCATTGGAAAAATGTGCAGATCCTTTATTCCCTGCCACCATCTCTCTTTATGGGAACGAGATCATATCCCATTTAACAAGAGGTATGTAAGGATCCTCTTGTTTTCCCGACCGTAGCTAGTGTAGGCACAACTTATTAATGTTATTGAGCATATTTTTTGGAATACAGGCCAATACAATCCATTAATTTGGGATTGCCTCGGTAACACTTTTGATGCGAACCAATCCTCTAGCCATTAAATCCAGGGACTTCCCCAGTGGCCAATCCTCTTATTTATTTTGTCAGCATTGGCCTTTAGTAGAAAACCCAAATATTTGATAGCGTCATCGATACAGGCTAAAGTATATGGAATAAAATCGTGAATCAATCATGTGAATAAAATGGAGAAAAGAGATGGAGGGCTTGCGTAAATTGATTTACATGCCCTTAGAGGAGGTGAATAGTTTTAAAATGTGTTCCATACACTTTGCATGAGGATATCGAGGTGTTGATAGTGCAATGGACAATGAATATGGAATGGGTGAAAAAGGGATGAAATGATGTTCATTTTCCATTGAACATAGGAATTGAATGTCTTTGCAAGAATGTAGTGTGGAAGGAAATGGGAAAAGTTTGTGGTCTCCACGCACCATACTTGCAAAATAATTTTACAAGGATGTCGGATGTAGAGATAATGCGGAGGCAATGGAGTATGTGTAAACTAGGGATTGGGAGGTGTGGAAAGGGTTTGGCTCGAAAACTCAACTAAATCTCAAGGGAGAAAAGGGAAAAGGAGAAGCCAAAGAAGAAAGTAAGACCCAATGAAAGCTAGAATTGACATATTTTTCTTAACTAACCACCAAATTTGACAATTTGGTTTTGTGCTTTAAAGTTTTCTCCACATGGGAACAATTAGTTCCTTGTGGGGTGTTTATAACCTTAGATTTATGTAGGTAAGGAAACCAAAAACCACATATACAACAATGATTCAAAAACCTGACTAGAGAAGATATGCTGGATGGGGCTAATAGGGAATTATTCATCATATAAGCCAATAGGAAACTATACATCGTATAAATTTTATATTTTTAGAAACTATACATCATATAAATTTTATATTTTTAGGTAGAGGTATATTATATAGTAATTGGGAATGTTACTTAGGAGTGATGCGGATCCTATCTATTAATTGCATAAGCCACATATATATTTATGAAGGATACACTTTTGGAAAAGTCCTTTTGTTATGAGATGTCAGACTTCCTTTGCCCTAAGTGCACTAGAAAACATGTGCAGATCCTTTATTCCCAGACACCATCTCTCTTTATTTATTTTTTTACAGAAACAATTAAGCGGCTTTTATATAAAATTTGGGACAAAGTTTACAAAATAGATGCAATTGGGCTGCTCTCTGTAAAGAGGAAGAGCCAAACCTGCAAGTTTGGATTCATCGTTGCGAATCTGTCCAAGAAAATATCATATTCTAGGAAGCTTGAAGCTCCTTACAAACTGACCTAATAGAAAGACAAAAGTGCATAGCGTTGTATATTTAGATACCAAAATACCAGAGAGGTCTTGTAGAAAGATAAAAACCTATACATCTACTGCTTGAAAGTTCTAAGACCAAGCCAAAATACCAAAAAACAGAAAAATGAAGATTCAACGGATTACGGGTGATTGGGATTCCCAATTCCTTTGAGCTCCGCGGCAATATTGTCGATGCCTGCATTCATTTTGTCCAACTTTGCTGCCACCACCTTGGCTGTGCCATGGACTGCCAAAATCCTTGCATCCATATTTTCCATCTTTGCCTCCACCAGAGTGGCTACCTGCCCTGTGATTTTCGCACTGAGGCAGTGAACCTCAATATTAGTAGCATTTACCAGAGAGAAGAGATGGGTGAACGCCTTTTTCAGTTCATAGCTTTCATTGCTGACTGTTCTAATACGGGCTTCCATGTCTTTCAGATATGTTTGAAACGCAGTCGAGAGATTGTCAAACCCCAATCCGTTGTGGTCAAGCTGAGTCCTTGGCCAAGAAATTCTGCTTTTCCTTGTTTCTGCGCAGAGGGATGCGCCCTGCTGGTTCCTGCACCAGATGCCAACGGTTCCTTCTGGTTCAAATTAACAACATGAGGCTGCCCGTGTGCTATAATCTACTTCCCACAGAGGATAGACTGAATTGTGGATATAACCTCATCCATATTGCGCTTTCTGTAATGCTGGAAAACCTTGCGAGGGCAGATGCAGAGCCTGAAACCGTCTAAGACCCACAGTTCGAATGAGGGAAATATGTCATCTTCTCCAAGCTTAAAGCTTCTACCACGAGGGTTGAGCACAATTACTCCCTGCATGGGAGCCATGTGGGTCGTTCGTGTGAGATGATCTTGTATCTTCTATACTACATTGAGGACGGCCTTGAATAAATCACTGAGGTTGACGGTGAGGAGCCCGAGGATGGGTGAAAATGCGCTTGGGCTATTGCCAATTCCAAGCCAACTCCAGAAATTAACAATGAGCATGAAATTAGACACAGGTAATGATGGTGATTAAGGAACCCAAGCAATTCCAAGGCCTTGTTGATTGCAAACCAAGACCCCACAAGCCAACTTGACTCCATTATTCGCCATTTTATTTGCTTCTCTGTTATTGGATCTTAGAATTTGGAGAAAATTGATTGCTTTATATTCCTTGACGATGTTTTTCAGCAGATGATGAGTCCTGGTGGAGGGAATCTTTCTACAATTTTCCAGACTCCTATCTTCCCTTATAATCAACAAAGAGTCGCCGAAAACAACGAGATCCTCAATACCATCACTTCTCGCAACTTCAAGTCCTTTAATCAGGGAGAGCCATTCAGCTCCGTTGTTGAATTTTTTGCCCAATCCCCATGCATAATCTTTCACTCTAGTTCCATCAGAGTCATAAAGGACTCCTCCCGCTCCTGCCAACCCAGAGCCACCATCTCTCTTTATGGGAACAAGATCATATCCCATTTAACAAGAGGTATGCAAGCATCCTCTTGTTTGCTCGACCGTAGATAGTGTAGGCACAACTTATTAATGTTATTGAGCATATTTTTTGGAATATAGGCCAGTACCATCCAATAAAATGGGATTACCTCGATGACACTTTTGATGGAAACCAATACTCTTGCCGTTAAATGTAGTGACTTCCCCAGTGGCCAATCCTCTTATTTATTTTGTCAGCAAAAAACCCAAATATTTGATAGCATCATTGATACAGGCTAAAGTATATGGAATAAAATCGAGAATCAATCATGTGAATAAAATGGATAAATGAGATGGAGGGATTGCGTAAATTGATTTACATGCCCTTAGAGGAGGTGAACAGTGAGTTGGTCATATGCACTTAATGGCAGAAAATATGTCCAAATTATATTAGTATGTGCAAGTGCCAAAAGTGATCAATATGGGAAATTGCAAGGACATCATTAGTTCAAGAATCTTCAACCATGGAACAACGTTGATCAATTTTAAGATATTCAGCAGTTCATATTTCAAGTGCAAGAGATGACTGCTACCATCCAAAGTCAATGCTCCTCTCTTGGAAATTTAAGTTAGTGATGCAGCCATGAGGTACTTGTAATGCAACTTTGCAGAGATTTGTGCTGAAATTTTGTGCAATTGGGAAATTAATGCAAAACTGAAATTAAACCTTCCTAGAAGGATTCCAAGATTTTAGCCCTAGAATTTTCAGACTCGAGGCTGCTGTAAATTAAAGTAAAAAAAAACAGTGGAAAGAACACAATAATTCACTGCTTCTAACAGTGCCAAAATTCATGGCAATTCAAGGAGAAAAGATACTAGACAAAGAGATAAGTTTCAGCCTTCCTTAAGACTAGTACAAACCATAGCCTTCTCAAGTTCCAACTATCCAAAACGTGCTAGTTAGGGTAAATCATTAAATCATATCTCAACCAAGAAGATCCAAAGTGTAAAAATATCTCCAACACACCCTTCAAGGCAAGATGTCATCTTCTCTTCTTCTTCACCAATCCACCCCAAGTTTTTCTCCAAGGGTAAAACCTTAACCCTATGTCGATTTATTATATCGAGTATAGGTGCTTCTACATTGGCTATGTGTCTAGCATGTGGAAGCCGTCCTAAAGTGACTCCTTAGACATTAACTTTATTTTATAAAGTGCTTTTATTGAGCCCATGGTATTGGAGGGCCCATGGTATTTACATATTGCAATGTTATAAAAGGAACTCTAAGGAGAGTTAGAAGACACATTGAGTGATCTAACTTGAGAAAGAGATTTTCTCAAGGGCTTTAGAGAAAGAGATTTTCTCAAGGGCTTTGGAGAAAGAGATTATCTGAAGCTGTAAGAGTGAATCATTGATCGAGGTGTGATATTTCGAGGTAATATGAGGTGGATTGATTCATATATCCAACTACTGTAACTTTTCAAGCATTCTCCAAGTCAAAATAATAAAGATAAACTCTATCGGTGGTTTTTCCCATTGGGGTTTCCTGGGTAAATACTTGTGCAAATTGTGTGAATGGATTTTTTGTATGTTCCGCTGTGCATCTCATGTTATATTTTAGTGTATTTATATTTTCTAAATTCAGATCTACAATTTAGTTTGTTGTTTTAAATTTGGGTATAAATATTTAGTTGAAAATAGAAATCAGATTTGGAATGTGTAAAAACTAACATCCTAGAACTCCAAGATGCTCCAAGAAAATCCCACAAACCCTAGTGCCTCAAGAGAAAGAGAGATAATTGAGTACAAGTGAAGATCCAAGAGAGAGAGAAAGCCAAGATCATCTCCAATGTCTCCTCTTGAAGATAAAACCCCAGTCACAAGAATAAACTCCACATGAAGACGTCCCCTCTAGACTTCATAACTCCTCTTAGGGTTCACGAGGAAACCCTCGCAACTTCTTAGAAGAAGATAAGTATAAATAAAAGAGTACAAATGACGATACGAATGGAAAGATTCCCTCCTTCCTCTACTTATATGAGAGTTAAGGGAGTCCAACAGTACTATGTGGGCACAAGCCCATACAAGCAATTTATATTAGCCTTGTAGGCCAACACAAATGGAACACGTGTCATGCTCCAAGATTATGTTGTGCACAATAATGTATCCGAGGTAATATATCTATCCAAGGAAAGACCACACCACTCCATCACGAGCCTCCACGAACTCCATCAATCCTTCTAAGCAATGTACTCCACTAGGTCAGTTGCCTCTTGCAAGAAAACCATCGAAGCATTAGGTGTTTGCGAACCATCTCAAATCCTACAAATAGGAATCCAAGCTACCACATGCCATTTAGGGCTTGAAGCCCTCTTATATGATGCAAAACACTTTTCATCCCAAGTGGGGAGCTCTCCAAGCAAGCGGTTCCTCCATGTTGCCATTATGAAGGGTGTCCAACAGTCAATCAAGAGAACTTCAATGCCTAAGGGAAGAACGCCAAGCTAGCACCATCCCAAGTTCAAGCATCCATTGCGTAAGCAATCTCAACTATGCATATCCATTACGAACCATATATCATTCAACAGTCCATCTTGGATCATCCAAGGGATGGTCATATACCATGTACCCCAAATCTCATGAAGTATTCCCAAACATGGTGTAAGCATTTTTGAAGTAACCCAAAAATATGACAATTTGTTGATACGAGAAGGTTGTTGCAAAATTGTATTTGTTTAGCGTCACTATTTGATTTGGAAGGATGTTTAGGGTATTGTGACCAATGATAGTTATAGATGGATCAATGATAGATAAGATAATATACTTTTATTAATGTCCAACAAATGACCACAAAATTAGGTCAATTGGATTGCCCGTATAATGATGTACACCAACTCCCATAAAAAGTAAGGTACATAAAATGATGTATGGATCTATGCTAAAGCTTGAAAAATCCTCATCTTTTAGAGCGGGCAACAACTATATTGCGGGAGAGATGTACAAAGGGGATGGATCCAAGAACTGGAAAGAAAATAATGATGCAAGTATGTTATGGCTATCTCTTATTAAGATTAGTATATAGTAAACAAGTTCTTTAACCAAATAAGGCACATATATTTTGTTTCTTATATCTGAAGAAGGAAGCCTAAGTGACCGATTGGCATCCTTGAACTAACAATGATACCCACCTTTGATTTTAAAGTAAATTGGGGATTTAGAATGAAAATTTTCTTTACCTACATCTCCAAATAGCAAAACCTAGAGATGTATTTGAAAGGAAATAGAGGTGTGGATTACACTTCCTACACTAATCAATGAGAGAATAATGTGCAAAAAACTAAATAAACACAATGACAGTAATACACAACACATAAACATACAATCATTAAACGATGATTTCTTGGATAAACCCTTTCCTTAGAAAAACCCCACACTCGAAAGCATGCTCAATGAATTATTGAGCAACTATTAGATGGTTACAATACATTACAAATTCTCTCAACATGAGTATTTTGTAGCATAAGGATTTCAGAGAAATTTATATCGATCATATAAATTTCCTTTCAGAAATATTCATTCAATTCCTCACGTCCATAACTCATTTTCTCAAGAAGAGCGCTTTCAGACAGCGGGTTTTGTTGCTTTTCTCCAGCATTCATACTGAGAAATCCAACTAAGGTTTCAAAATCTGCATTAGGATTTTTGACCTCCAGTGTAGCCATCGAGACAATAGGATGGAATAAGAAGTGGCCCATGGACACCAAGGAGGGTTGGTCTGGGATTTGTACCAGTTGCAATGGATGTTACAGCTAAAGTCACCATTCAAATTATACTCTGTGTTTGCTATGTTATTATCCATGCACTGTTTAATGGGTTTTGCCAATACAGTAGCAATCTATCATTGGTTTTATTACTAGATTTTAATCGTTGCCATACCTTTGTAATATACCCTTGGTTTCATTGTAATTGTTGTGTGATTAAGGTGTGCTTCAATTTAATGTATGGCTCCTTCAATCGATTATGTGGGACATTGTATAAGCCACATTCTCTAGATTCAATGGGTTCCTTACTCCATGAATCTGGTGTTATAAATCGATTCCAATCGCATCCTTATTGCAATGTCTGGGCTTCCTCTTTATTTCATTGATCACCGGTCTTACAGATTGTTTGGGTCATACCCCATTTGAATGAAAACCTAAATGTAATCTATGCGTAGTAGATGCATTGGATTATTGGAATTTATTTTGGTGTATGATCGAATCAATTGTTGGGTTGTTTGTGTGGTGGCTAGGCACATACATAGAGAAAGACTCTGTGCTTCTATTGCTAGCCTACAGTCTGTGTATTGATGGTTAGAAATACACATGGATACCTTTGTTTCTGGCTCTAATTCCTTTGCTTACACTTATGACTTAACATAATCAACAATATCACTTTAATCAATTGTCTTAGCTATTGGGTCTAGCTATCCAACTGGTTATTGCTTCTGGGTAAACTGGTTAACCATAATATGTTGCAGCTACCTATGCATTTACTGATGATGGATACGCTATATCTACTGCTTCATCAAAATCAACCACTGTTGTTGAGCCAACTAGATCGTCTTCTGCATAACCAATTACTTAATATGCTGAACCAATAGAATATACTTTTGTTGAATCAACAGAATATACTGTTTAAAAAACAACTGATTCAATCGTCTTTATAGATACATCTACTTCCCCTCCTGGTGATGGTCATGTGGGGTTCATGGCTTGTCTGGTTTTGTCTATCTAGCTTCTGGCTGTACCCGGAGTATGTTGGTCGGAGAGTAATGGTTTTTATAATCTTTTATACCTTTATTCTACCTGCCTCCATTAAAGGGCCCCCTTCTTTATTTGCTGGATTTACTTCTGCTTCACCTACTGGATCAAGAGGATCAAGATTATCATAAAGGGAATAACCAACTACCTTTATTATCGATGCTACTTGCTTTGTTGTTGGATCTACAAATGCTGATGGGTCTGTAACTGTCATAGAAACTGATTCTGCAGGATTTGTTACTGGAAAGCTCACTGTTGGATCTTCATTGGTTCAATTGAATTACTATTAAATTCACTTCTTTTCAAATATTCATCAATAATTATGTACCAAACCCTAAACCCATTTTTAGTACCAAACCCTAAACCCATTTTAATTGCGAAGAACGATTAAATCTTGGACAGATCAGTAAGGATTTCTGTTAAACTGGGGTGTGTTGTGCACTTGTTTGTTGAAGAAATTCCAGAATAACTTTTTTAGAGGCGGAAGCCTAATCAGTCGTCTGAAAGGCTTGTTGATAGGAATACCTCTGCTTCAAAGGATCATATGATCTGCATTCAGCTAGAAGGAACTTTGAGAACCTCAGTGCCAATGTCAATGGAACTTGCAAGTTTGATTTAATTATAAGTTGATTTCTCTAAGCCTTTTGGACCAAGGCAAAGACACCAAGAGCAAGATCCATTTGCATGGATTTACATGCAACAAACAATCAATAAGGCCTATTCAAATTCAAATTTGGTAGTGCCTGTTGTATTTGAGATCTCAACACAACGATATAACAAGTTAGCCAGATTATACTCCATAGTTAGTGTGGATACTGTTATTGGTTAGTGTTAATATTTATTTTAATAGCAATTGTAGATCACACTTGTGAATGCAACATGTGTTTCTTTATCTTTGTTTCACAATTCTAGGTCACACTTGTAGGATCACACTTGTAGTGTGGATCTTTGTTTCACAATTGTAGGTCACACTTGTAGGATCACAATTGTAATGTGGATCTTTGTTTCACAATTGTAGGTCACACTTGTAGGATCACAATTGTAATGTGGATCTTTGTTTCACAATTGTAGGTCACACTTGTAGGATCACAATTGTAATGTGGATCTTTGTTTCACAATTGTAGGTCACACTTGTATCTCAATTGTAGGTCACACTTGTGAATGCAACCTGTGTTTCTTTAGAAGTACACTTTAATATTCCCTTTGGAATTTCTCCGAAGGTAAAAGTTTATTTTAGCGTTAATGTTTATACAAGATCATTTAAGGTTTTTCTAGTCTTAATTTAGTAGAGCATTATTTACAGGTGATGGGTCCTATTTTACTGGGCAAGATTTGCCATTACCTGTACACCTAGCTGAAACTAGTCGAATATGGTATCATCTGTTGATGTATTTGTAACTTCGGAATGTATTTCACTTGTATATTTTATATTGTATTCATATGACATTGTACTTCCGACGGAGAGGTTTCATTCCTTCGACCGGGAAGGTTATTAGTGTATTTGATAGGGTTATTAGACTCCCCTAGTGACTCATTTGGTCATTCACTCACTCACTCATTCATACAAGTGAGTAGTGCGCACAAGTGGAGGAGGAGGAGTTGCGGAGGACTATCTCTTTGTTTTGGGGTTTTGTATCATTGCTCATTCTATCTCTGAGGAAGTTGCAGGATTTTCTCCTTTATGGTTTTCCCGGTGAAATGCTTCGTGTCTATTGTCTCTTGTGATTGATTACGCTGTGCTTGTTATTCTCTCGAATAAAATCCTAGATCATATTGAATTAAATGTTGATTATGTTGATCTGATTTGTTTGATCTCTAGTTGGATGCTACTTGTATATATTGCGACAACCAGAGTTTTGTAAAGTTGTCGGAGAACCCAGTGTTCCATGACAAGTCGAAGCACATTGAGATCAAGTTCCACTATATCAGGGATATGGTGCAGAGAGGAGCAGTGAAGCTCCAGTATGTTGCGACAGATGAGCAGATAGCCGATGTATTGACCAAGCCACTGGCTAGAGTGAAGTTTGAGTACTTCATAGAGAAGCTTGGTGTACCTCAGATCGAGGTTCCTTCCAAGGGGAAGTGATGAGTCCAGAAGACGCAGATGCACATGGGATTTTCCGACATGGTTGTAGATTTGTTCTCCCATGGTCGTGATGTAATTGTCGGGTTTTTACGACATGGTTGTAGATGTGTTCTCCCATGGTCGTGATGTAATTGCAGAGCTTTTCCGACATGGTGGTAGATGTGTTCTCCCATGGTCGTGATGTAATTGCTGGAGCTTTTCCGACATGGTGGTAGATGTGTTCTCCCATGGTCGTGATGTAATTACTGAGCCATTCTCACATGGTGGTAGATGTGTTATCCCATGGTGCAGATGTAAGGGCTGTAGCCATTCTCACATGGTGGTAGATGTGTTCTCCCATGGTGTAGATGTAAGGGTTGAAGCCATTTTTCACATGGTGGTAGATGTGTTCTCCCATGGTGAAAAAGTAAGGGCCGGAGACTTCCTTAAATGTTGGTAGATGTGTTCTCCCATGTCGGTGGTGTAAGTGTTGTATGATGTGCATATGGGCTGTGCTCCGTGGACGATGAGGTGGTTGTATGGTACACAGGTTTTGCAGAGGTATATATTCAGTCACGTGATGCTCCTTAAGGTTTTGTAGTGGCATATATTCAGTCCTGGGAGATCTTGCAGGTTTTGCAGAGGCATATAAGAAGTCCTGAGATGTACATACTAGATGGATTGCTCACAGAGATGATGAATACCTACATGGAGGCTAGGCCTACATCCAACATGAAAAAGGACTGGATCTGTAGAACTTCCTATGACGAGTAGATTGGAGATTGATGATCGAGATAACAACAACAACTTTGATGATGATCCTCCAATATTGAAGACTTGTGCCGAAGAAATGTGTCAAGAGAATACCTTCCTAGTTAAGAGGGAGTGTTGATGTATTTGTAACTTCGGAATTTATTTCACTTGTATATTTTATATTGTATTCATATGACATTGTACTTCCGATGGAGAGGTTTCATTCCTCCGATAGGGAAGGTTCTTATTCTATTTGATAGGGTTATTAGACTCCCCTAGTGGGGTCAGCCCTAAGTCATGTTGTGATGGGTTATTAGACCCTCCTAGGGGAGGTCGACCCAGTTAGGGTAAAAAGGAAAGTGAAGTCAAGTATAAATAGAGAGTGTGACGCTCTCATTTGGTCATTCACTCACTCACTCACTCATACAAGTGAGTAGTGCGCACAAGTGGAGGAGGAGGAACTGCGAAGGACTATCTCTTTGTTTTAGGGTTTTGTATCATTGCCCATTCTATCTCTGAGGAAGTTGCAGGTTTTTCTCGTTCATGGTTTCCTTGGTTAAATGCTTTGTGTCTATTGTCTCTTGTGATTGATTATGCTGTGCTTATTATTCTCTCAGATAAGATCCTAGATCATATTGAATTAAATGTTGAAAAACTAATCGTCCCCTTGGTAGTGAAGCACAATCACTCACAAATGTTTTGTCACAATACAACAGATAGGGTTTATTGCGGTCTTTTGCTTTTTATCCTTCCCATCCCAGTGATGGTCCATTCCGTTGTTGTATTTGTACAAGAAAGTATAGTTCCTTGTTACTATGGGATGAAGTGATATTCATTTGATTTCAAGATAAATACTCTGGGAATAATATGAATGATAATGGGACAACTTGTAGCTCAATTTCTCTGCCAGAAACAAAGGATAGCTTTATTCGTAAAATCACACTTACTGTATCTTTAGTGTTGAAAAATTGCGTTCTAGTGAATATATTTGCTTCATTTATATCCTTCATTTATAACACTTATTATAACTACCATCAAACATTTAAACAAAGACACAAGAAAGCTATTTATGGTAACACAAACATATGTAAAACATCAATATACCATGGCTACTATTGTAATATATATTTCCGATATTTTAATGTTTATTTCAGATTTATAATAAAGTTGAAAAAATTGTACTCTCCTTTATACTTTAATGCCTTCAAAGTACATACAATGCTGTTTGCTAAATGAGATCAACGAAAGTTCTTTAAAAAACAATTACTAATAACCTAAAATACTTATTCTCAAGCTATGACATTCTCATAGTATGCAAACATAGATAAATATACTATGTTGAAAGTATAAATAAAGTAATGTAGTTTTTAAAATATTTTCATTTTAAAATAAAAATAAAAACATAAAACGAAAAAGTGAGTCTAGTCCTCTCAATTTTTTTATTTAAATATAAAAACGGTAATCACATCATAAACTATTTTTCCAAAACAAAGTTCTTTCTATGGCCTATGATAAGCAACTGGTGGCAAGCTGCAACAACTACCATACATACAAACATGATGGCTTGCAGGGCAGGACTCACCGCTTCTGCAACCAGAATTTGGATAACAATCATTTGCCTCCACGATATGATAAGCAGCTGGCGACAAGCTACAACAGCTACCCTGCATACAAACAGGATGGCTTGCAGGGCAGGATTCACCGCTTGTGTAACCAGAATTTAGATAACAATCATTTGCCTCTGCGACAACAGAAAGATCTTAAAAACAACCACAAAACAATGATTACAATAAAAATAAAGATAATATTTTCATTATTAAGCAGAAATAAAAGTAATCAATCTTACCATGAGCTGCCAGCATCAATAAGAGGATTGCAATGAACCCCATATACACCATTGATATAACGACACCATGTCTTGCCATTTATTTTGACCGACAAGACACTATGTATGTATGTATGTCCACCTGATAGTTTCTCTTCACTTCACAACATTAAAGAACAATGGGTATCAACAATGAGTATCACATATTTATAACGGGGATACTGCCTAATATAGCTCATGACAGTGCACTGCTATCAGTGGAAATTGCATGTTTTAAGAGTATCTCGCATGCAATGGAGCTGCAGACGGATGCATTTATTTATTTCCTTTTTCTTCGACTAATTTTCCACATTCATTTCGTTCCATATATCTCTGATGTAGACATATTTATTTCTTTATTTATTTTTCGTCAGCTAATTTTCCAGTCATTTCTTTCTGTATATCTCTGATTTTTCATCAACTAATTTTCCACCATCATTTCTTTCCATATATGTTATTTCTTTCTTTTTGGTCGGCTAGTTTTCCGCATATCTCTGGTAAAATGAATTTTAGCCGAGGTTTTTCGTGGAAATCAACTTTTACAACTGGCATTTGTATATGGATATATGGAAATCGACTTTTTAAAAGAGCAACAATAGTTTTTTTTTAATATACGTAATTATACACAAATCATTCATATTAGATATGTAAGTATGTGGAGCCATATTGACCCTACCTCCCTCCCCATTTCTTTGTCGCCATTGCTTCGATACATATTGCGGAGATGCAATGCTCTGATGAATGCTCTTGGGACCGTATATCCAACTGATGGTTTATCAAGCACTGATGAAACCTACCTTCTTTATTGCTCTCTTACTTACTTTCCTAAAGGCTTGAAGCGCTTTGCTATCCTTCTTTTTATCAAGCAATCACTTCGTACCTTACCTTCGGGAATAAACACAAACCCCCGTCGTCTTTTGTGTAGAAAAAAGATCGATAAAGACCTGAAATGATCAATCTATCATGAAGGGGCAGAAGTGGACATAGAATCAAATGCTCTTAGAAGCAAGTGGCAAGAATAAAATGATATAAATGTAGATATAAAGTATATAAATTTTTTTCCAGTGAAAAATTGTGTTCCAGATGAAAAATTGTGTCACGGTGAATGTATTTGCTTCAGAGGTCAGACACTGAACTAAGCTGAAATTAGTAGATTAAGGCATTCTTCTAAGACTCTTCATTATTGCAATAATGACTAAGATCTTAAACAAGGTTTTAATGAGGTTCCCTAATTAACAAATAATTGTTTGTATGAAATCTGAATTGGTTTTCCAGGGAGATGTATCATTTTTCGAGATTGATTTTGCTCATGAGTTGGGTATAACATTCCATATTGCTGGTTTTACAACATCGTTTATAAAACTTCTTCTTTCATCAATGTGTGACACATAGCTAGGAAAGGTTAATTCAGATACATAAAATATCTTAATAACAAAAGCACTGATTCTGAATCCAGATTCATGCAAAGGTCCATCTTTATAGTTTTATTATGATTTGGGCATAGTTATTGTGTAAGGACCTTTCAATTTATAGAAATGTAACATTACTTTGATGTCTCCATGATGCAACATTTATGATCATTGTCTATAGAAAAACTAGAGAAGTCATCTCCATTTACCATTTAGTGTTTTGGCTAAAGTAAATAAGTTCATGTACATGTCAAAAATATGCACTCTCATTACAGATCATATCCAATGACACTTCTGACAATGTAGAAACAAGGGGAGATATATATATATATATATATATATATATATATATGTTGTAACAATGTTTAGACATATAACAGTCTGTATTTATATTTAAAATATAGTGAATGCTTTTCTATTGACAATGACTAATCTTTAAGGACTATGCAATAAAATGGTCTTATGATTTAGTTCTCATAGATTAATTCAGGTACGGCGTTAGAGAAACACATGTTACTGTTGAGCTACAAGATATGAAATAAAATAAAAAATATACCAAAGAGAACTAAAATCTTAAATGAGAAGGAATAATGACCAAACAACTCCAAATCCTTCCTTCAAGGTATCTCATACTTCTCTTGCAAATATCTTTTGATGCATACAAGTTGAATCCAGGCCTCAATTTTGTAACAAAAAGAAATATATTTCAATTGTTTGTATGCAATATGACTTGAAGATGCCCAATATAGCCAATATTGATTTTTTTCTTAGAAAGCATAAAAAGTAGAAGAAGGGCACCTCAATAGTGAAGAAAAGGTAGAAGGATACAAACCTATCACAAAGGTATTGTTACCACTAAGCTACAATCACCCTACACATTTAATTTTCTATGCATTGAATAAAGTCTTATTTAAAGGTTATGTGTGAAAATTAATGATTTGGTCACGGTCCTATGAACTTGAGGTATGGGAAAAAGGGATATATTAGCTAAGATGAGAAAAATATTTCCAAATAATGGAATGTATTTTTTGTATTGAGTCAAGAGTAATGACGATGTAATAGTGCATATAAGCCCTATCATAGGCATGCATACCCCATTTCTTGGTCCTAGTAAGTTGTTTCCTTAGTATGTAGGCATAGGCACGGTGTACCCATACACGAGAGTGATTAGGTGTACATGTATTATAACGTAACATGGATAGTAGCTTGGAGATGTTGAAAAAGAGTCTCCAATTAAGGGGGAAAATATATTAAAGAAACGTAATATCAAAATTTGAAGATGACCAGACTTTGGGATTAAGTTATTAAGGGGAAGTTAATTTGTTTTTATCTACAAGTTGTTAATGAACCATGTACAAGTGAAAATTTCCCATACAACTAGTGGGTACAATAGTTGGCAACCCAACCCAACAAATGCATAGTTTTTTATATGGACATCAACAAAGGTGATGTATACATTTTGCAAGAACAAGTCAAAGTTGATAGAGAACCCATACATACTTCATACCTCATGGAAGAAAGTAAGCAAACGAACCTCATGGAAGAAAGTAAAGATTGGGTGAACTCAGGGTTCTCCGAGATACTTCAAATTTCAAATTGAAGGCCCTTTAAGTTGGTATGCTTATCTAGTACAAAGTATCTAGTGGTGAAGAAGTGGCAAGAGGAGGGGTTAGAATAGACATTGGTTAAACATTGAACAAGAAATTCATAGAGATAAGAGGCATGAATTGACAAATAGAGGGATTCATATCAAACGAAGAGTAAAGGCATTTTTATAAAGGGTAAAAGGGTAAAGGTGATTTTCTAGATTAAGGAACAAACCAAAACCAACTTTGATATTTGTAACGCTTGTGTGGGGATGCATCCACCCTACTCCCCTAGGTTTCCACCGTGTAACACAGCTCATGGATAAAACCGGACTCGCCAATCTACCTACACCCTGTTATACCTCAATATTACACATTTCTTATTAGTGTCGCATCCTTGCATTACCGACCTAAACGACAGTTTCCCTTAAAGATCATTTGAACATCCAGAATGAAAACCATTGACTGAACACTGAAAGCAAAACCTTTTTCTGCCATCTGCCAGCCCAACTTAGCCCTGTTTGTGAGCACTACCGCTCCCTGCACATCTACAGGGGCGTGGTAGTCAGCACTACCGTGCTTTGCTCCTTCTCTGGGGCGCGGTACTACCGCGTTATGCTCAGTTATAGGGGCGCGGTAGTCTGAAATTAGCCTTTTTGCCTTGGATTTTGGGATTTCGACCTTCGAGGAGATTTTGTTGGGATTACCACCCTTGGTTCGATCCTAACTGCTTCTCTGTTTAGCTGGCCCGATCCACTAAACCCTCCATAGATCCACACTTCTCTCTTGTTGGTTAGCCTTCCCATGTGCTATAAGAGAGAAGCCTTCCATGAGCCAAAGGGAGGACTTTTGGGGTATCAAACCTATGATATTCATACTTTTGCAGAGATAGCTAGAGGAAGCACTTGGAGCTGGAGGAATGGCTTGGATATCAAGCAACCTTTATAAGCACTCTTCAAGTTTGTAATAAAAGATAACTTGTCTTGTTTTTCCCATTTCATGTGTATTGTATGAATCTTTGACATGAAATGTATCTAGTTTAGATTTGGACTTAATCTTTGCTTCAAGGTATTTGGAAGCTTGCATGCACTCTTCAAGTTTGTAATAAAATATAACTTGTCTTGTTTTTCCCATTTCATGTGTATTGTATGAATCTTTGACATGAAATGTATCTAGTTTAGATTTGGACTTAATCTTTGCTTCAAGGTATTTGATTTCAATAGGTTCTACATTGGAGCTTTGGGATCAAGAGCTAGAAGCGGGACAAATGTCAAATTGGAAGGTGAGTTATGTCTTTCATCTCTTCCGAATGCATTTAATCTTGTTGTGAAGATTAGTTCAGGAACTCAAGGTAGAATTTGTTTCCTTTTTGTCTTAGCATAGAGTCAGTGCATCCTGCTTTATCCTAAGAGAGTTTCTACCTATCCATAGGGAGAAATTTCTACAACAAAAACTGGCGACTCCGCTGGGGACAATACATTTTCTTTGCTTGTGAAGTTTGCTTTCAATTTCACTTTTTGATTGTAAAAATTGGGTTCTTTGACCCTCATTCACTTCCCTGTTCTCTGCATTAGACTTCTGTTACAGATCAGTAAGTCCTCTGGGTTGGCAAACCCTTGAAAAGTCAAAATATTTTCTCAAAATTCCGCCTCTTTCCCTCTGTTCACACACTACCGCGCCCCCGTAATTGCCTACAGAGTGGTAGTACCGCGCCTTAACCGCTGTCTAGAGCGCGGTAGTACAACAGTACCGCACCTTAACCACTGTCTAGAGCGCGGTAGTCTAGCAGTACCGCCCCTCAAGCGTTGTCTAGAGCGCGGTAGTCGATCAGTACCGCTCCCAGGTGGCCTGGAGGCTCGCGGTAGTTCCTGGAAAGTGTGTTTATTTGGTTTGTTTGGTTATTTTTGGGTCTTTTTGAGATTTGGATCCATGTTGGCCCTTTGAGTAAACACTAGTGTTTTGCTTGCATTTTTAAGCGAAATGGGTTCTATTTTTGAAAAAAAAACTCCCATATTAAAGTTTTGAGATCATTTTTGGTTTGGTGTGTTTGGCGTGTTTGGATTGCTTGGCATCTTATTTCCTTTGCATCCTATCTAATGATTGTTTGAAAAGATTGATTCCTTGCCTCCGCTTTAGTTCAAAGAGAAGCTTGGCTTTGTCGTTCTTTTACCATATTCATGAAATTGAAACACATAAGTATTCTTCTTGCTTTAATTTAATCATTTGACATTCTCGGTATTACATTCATGAGAAGAAGAAATGCTTGTTTCATATTTATGTGCATTTGAGTTAGACGATATTATTAGGTTCTTCTCTTTGTCTTGCATTTGATTGGAAGCATTTGTAGAATCTTTCTTTCCGTAGCTTGGATGTGTCTTTTTCAAGTGTGAAAAGATAGGAAATGGATTAGAATCATTACGTTTGGTATTCATATGAAGAACTTTTTCATTACTTTGGGTTAGTCTTGGGTACATATTTTACTTCTTTCTATCATTTTGAAAAGAAATAAAATTGCATGTGCATTGGGTTGTGCATATTGGGAACAGAAAGAATTCTTCCTTACTTTAGATAGTGTTCATCGAATAGAAAGGCTCATTTCGATTCATCTTCATTTGCATGGTTTGAGTCGTCACAACACCATCAAGTTGCACTTCCATGACCCGATTGTGTAAGACAGCCTCTAAAATTTCTCCCTAACTAAACCAACATTAACCTCACTTGAGGAAATCAAAAGAATTTGGTAGTTAGGTAGGACACCGGGGATAGGCATCAAAATAATTCCCCCTTGTCATTTTTCATCTGAGACATAGTCGTTGTCTTTAGGGAACAAAAATCCTCTAGTATTTATTGACACGGTCACAGCCAGTTTATGGAGGGGCCTCCTGACTGTTTTTAACTTTCAGGGGTTAAACGGCCGCGAGATTGAGAACCGGACGGACTCTGTGGAATGCCGCACTCCACTTAGCCCTAAGGCAACATCGATCATTGTCTTCCTTGTAAGGCAGAAGCGCCCAAAACCTTTTCCAACGTGTCATGAACGAGATAGCTTAGTGAATTTTCTACTAGGGCTCTTTACCCAGGATCCCTTTCGGTAGAGGAATATCCTTCCATTATTGGTCTCTCATTTTGTATTGTTCGACTTGGATTTCATCACCTTGCGAAGGATACAATTTGTTGAGGTCTCCAGTTCTTAGTTAGGAGGTTTTGCTTGCTATCTTATAGAGGGTCTTTTTCTTTGTAGGGCTGCTTGTTGGCATTCTGGCCGTTTTGTTATACAGCTAGCTTACTGTGGCAGCGGCCTCAGTATAGTTTTTTGAGCTTGTTCTTTTGGCCTGTGAGCCTTGTCTTTTCCTAGCTCCCCTTTCGCGCGCTCGGTTGCCTGAGGGTTTTTGAGTTCTTTTTAACAAGAGTTCGTCCACATCACTTAGTTTTGTTCCATGGAGAATCCACCTCCATGCACCCATGCTCCTTCTGGGACTACCAATCTGGAGACCCCTTTTCAAGGGGTACCTTTTACTTTTCCTCCAGTTGGAGATATTGGTCCTCCCTTTATTGCCACGTTAAATCTTCCTGGATTAACCATAGGATTACCGGTATGGTTATTCAATCCGGTAATTCCGATTGCGCCCAATGTTTCGAATGTTAACTCTCCACCACGAGAGAGTCAATCCCAAACTAATCCTTCCCCTTCTTTGTCGGATGAATCTTCTTCCGTTCCTTCTTCCTCGCTTAATCAAAGCAATAGTGTTAGTAATCAGGTGGATAAGAAGAAGAAGAAAAGGAAAGTTAAGAAGAAGAAGGATAAGAAAGAGACCAAGCGTAAACCAGCCGCCTCTAATGGCACTCATTCTACGAAAACACCTTGTAAGCCCAAGTTTCCTTGCAAACTATGCAAGGGTGATCACCTTCTCAAGGATTGCCCCGATCTTTCTCGTGTGTCAGAAGTGTGGTCTAAAAACCCCAAACCAATTGTATCATCGACCTCTGACCATCATGTCGATGCCACTCCCTCAACCAGTGACCCCTTGGTGAAGGGTCGGAAGGGTAAATTCCTATATCCCTGTTTGATATGCAAGGGTATGCACCGTACTTTCCTTTGTCCAAGCATGGATGAAGCTTCGCGGTGGTTGGAAGATATTACTAGTTCTCAACTGGTGCCTCCAACAGACCATAGTAAACTGTCCCTCGACCCCCCGCTGGTTGGCCAAGTGATCAATTCAGTTTCATCTGCAATTGATCCCACTCTCCCTTCCGAGAGTGAAGTGATCGAGTCGCTGTCATCCCCACTCGATCCCGCTCTTTCATTGGAGAAAGTCCAGACTGAAGCAGTCACCTTGACACAATCTTCGTCTCATTCTTATCTTCCCAGCGAGAGTGAATTGGAAACCACTGATGTTTTCCTTATCAGTTTAGAATGTCCTTGGCAAGGGGAAACCCTGCCCGTTTCCACGAGACCCCCTCCAAGTACTGAGGTTATTTCCTTTGATTGGAATGGTCTGACAGAATCTTGTCTTTCTTCGAGTGTTCCTTTTCAAATATCTGTAGGAGTTTCCGATAAAGATTTTTTTCGTACGATAGTTGATGAAGGAGCTTCTGTTCGTATTCTATCCTCAACTGCTTGGCAAGCCTTAGGTACTCCTCGGCTTGTGCCCATCACTGACCAGATACTGGCTTTCAATAGAAGGCCTACTGGACCTTTAGGGTCCCTTCCTCAGTTACCTATCACTTTGGGAGGGAAAACTGTCTGTATTGATGTCATGGTCGTCCAAGGTCCCTTATATTTTAATCTACTCCTTGGACGTGATTACGTCTATGCAATGAAGGCTGTAGTGTCCTCACTCTTTCGAGTGATGTATTTTCCCCATCATGGGAATGTTGTGACCATCGATTAGCTTTCCTTTGTGACGCCCACTCATCGCATGACTCCTAGTCACCAGACTTCCCTAAATGTTCCACATGTTTTAGTGGTTTCTTCCCCCTAAGGGGGGGGGACTCTTGGAGCAAAGTTCTATTCCGGTGTCAAGCTCATTAAAAAATGAAACCATTTTCTCAAGTATAGTTTACTTTTGGTTTTAAGCTTGTGTAAAAATAAAACCAACCATCATCTCAAGCACAGTTTACTTTTGGTTTTAAGCTTGTGTAAAAATAAAACCAATCATCATTTTGAGCAGAGTTCCCTTTTTGTGTCAAGCTCATTAAAAAATGAAACAGGTTACCATGAGCATAGTTCCCTTTCTATGTCAAGCTCGTTAAAAAATGAAATAGGTTTCTACGAGCATAGTTTATTATTTGTTTCAAGCTCGTTAAAAAATGAAACCGACCCTCAAGCACGGTTTACCATTGGTTTCAAGCTTGTGTAAAAATGAAATCAATCCCAAGCATAGTTTACTTTTGGTTTTAAGCTTGTGTAAAAATGAAACCAATCCCAAGCATAGTTTACGTTCGGTTTCAAGCTTGCGTAAAAATGAAACTACCTTCGAGCATAATTTCTTTCTGTTTTAAGCTCATTAAAAAATAAAAAGGACCCTTTCAAGCATTGTTATTATCTATTTCAAGCTTGTGTAAAAATGAAATAGATCTCCTTTCCATTTGTTCGAGTCTCTCGCTAGAGTTAAGATTTGAACCTTCATTTCATCTACCTGGGTCACTTGATCCTGGTTCTCCCTACCCCCCCTGGTGAACACATTTGGATTGGTAGCCAGGATTTTTGGGTAAGGAAGAAGAGTAGTCAGACGAAACGAAGCTTGGGGGGCATGTTTAGCCGTTAGCAATCATGCTGGTGGCATTTACCAACCTTTGTTCATCATGTTGGGAGGGAACCCATCAATGGGCCTTAACCGTGAGCAGAGCTTACTTTGGCTTCAAGCTCATTAAAAAATGAAACTAGTAGTCCGAGCAAAGTTCTACTCCTGTGTCAAGCTCGTTAAAAAATGAAACATATCCTTTCCCTTTGAGTCAAGTCTCCTCGTAGACTTAGTACCTGAACCTTCTTTTCACTCGCCTATACCTTAGGCGAATGAAATGAAGCTTGGGGGCATGTCTTCAACCTCTGGAAGTTACGTTGAAGTCAACTCGATTGCCTCTCCACACCACGTTGGAGCTAAGTCACTTACTTCTAGCAATCATGCTGGGGGGCATGTACCAACCTTTGGCTTTCATGACGGGAAGAAGTTCACCATTGGGAACATTTTCGAGCATACTTTCCTTTTTTTAGGCTTCGAGCTCATTAAACCATGAAAATTATCCTGAGCATAGTTCATTTTCTGTTACAAGCTCGTTAAAAAATGAAGCAGACATCATGAGCATTCTTCCAACCTATCTTCGAGCTCGTTAAAAATAGTAAGATGGTGTTTTGAGCTTACTTTTCACTTTTTCGTGCTCTGGTTAAAAACATGAAAAGTGGTTTGAGCTTACTTTTTCCTTTTTCATGCTCTGGATCCAAACATGAAAAAGATTCCGAGTGCTTTTGATACCATTATCATGCTCGTTAAACAATTGGAGTAAAAAGGTGTGTCTAACGAGTATAGGTTTATCACTTTATCCGGCCTCGCTAGACTATTTACGGAAAAGGAACTGTGCCGAGTTTACTTTTCCTTTGTCGTACTCGGTCATCAACCATGACAAAGTTGTACATGGAGTCCATAGTTAAGCTCTTTTCAGACTCCCTAAAATTGAAAAGATTGCTAAGTGATCTTGACTCTTTCACACTTGTAAAAGTATTTGAAAGGTCGTCTATTCGGTGATAGGTTATCCCTTTTTTGGCCCGTCTAGACTATTTACGAGAAAGGTATACTCCAGCCAATCATGACTGGAAGAGTCCTCTCCCACGTGGTTTTACCCTTTTTCGGGCGATGAGGCTAACTTTACGAAAAAGGACCGTTGGAGTCTTCTTTAGTTCTTTTCAGACTCTCTAAACATGAAATGACGACCGAGTTTTCCTTCCTTGGACTCGTTAAAATTCAACATCGAAGGGCCCACTTTGGGTCGAACCCCTCCTTTCTCAGGTTCGTAAAACATGTGAGATTGGACTCATCTATGAGATGAGCTATACCGAGCATCTGTTATCCTCCTCAAGCTCGTAAAAAAACAAAGAGGTACTCGTCCATCATGTCGGGGGAAAATGGGAAAATGAGTCAAGTTTACCTTGTTGGCAGCTTGTGAGTCGTCACCTTTGAACATGGCATGCATCCTCACCTTGTCTGTTTTGGGTAGTCAGTCTTGCTGATAGTGTCATCATTATGATCATGCATCCTCATTATTGCTATGAGTTCACACTTCCTGTGGTTCTGTCTGTTCAAGTAATCCCCACTGCCAAGCTCTGTTTCATGCCGTTATATGTTCAACGGGTTATTACCTTGAGTCCACCTCCACTTCATGTCAAACCTTCCCTTTGTGTCAGTACATATTCTATTGTTTCATCGGTCCATACTATCTCTCGTTTTGATTTTGTGTCGATGATGTGGGAATCATTCTGGCCCACCTTCGATGAGTCTATTCCCGTCGACACCAAATCGCTATCCAGGAATTAGACTTAGGAGTCAACCACTAGTACCTTGGTACTTGCATACCTCAATGGCAGGTTTCCTCGTGTTCGACAATAGGTTTTTATCATTGACCTCTGATTGAATGATCTCTCGGATGCTCGACATCAACTCCTTTATTCGCATTTCGTTGAGATGTACTATAGATACCTTGGGGATCATCATCATCATTGGTGATTTCCCTCGCATTTGTTAACGGTTCACATCATTGACCGGTAATCAAATGGTTTCTACCATGTTCGACTTCAACACCTTGTAATCACATGGCTAGATTCGTATTGTTTGCGATTGGGTAGAAGACCCTGGACACCCGTTTGTATTTTGATTACGTCCAGGTTGCAATGCAGATTTTTCAGTATTGTCACACAGATCCACTTTTGTATTGGTCGTGGTTGTGTCATCACTGTCTCATGGATCTACGCTTGTTCATAGTAGCCATGATTTGTCTACAGTCTATATCATCTCAGTACTCATGGATCTGCAATGTATTGGTCGGCAACCATGCTTTGAGTCATTTGTTTCCGAGCATGGGAATGCCCGCCTCGATGGTATATTTGACATTTTGTTTCTATTTCAGCTCCTTTTTGCTCTCCTCGATGCTATCTCCGAACCATATTTGTAAAGTCTTTCGGCCATCAGTCTCTTCTGACCTCACACTTTAGGGGGCATCTGTTATACCTCAATATTACACATTTCGTATTAGTGTCGCATCCTTGCATTACCGACCTAAACGACAGTTTCCCTTAAAGATCATCTGAACATCCAGAGTGAAAACCATTGACTGAACACTGAAAGCAAAACCTTTTTCTGCCATCTGCCAACCCAAATTAGCCCTGTTTGTGAGCATTACCGCTCCCTGCACATCTACAGGGGCGCGATAGTCAGCACTACCGTGCTTTGCTCCTTCTCTGGGGTGCGGTACTACCGCGTTATGCTCAGTTATAGGGGCGCGGTAGTCTGAAATTAGCCTTTTTGCCTTGGATTTTGAGATTTCGACCTTCGAGGAGATTTTGTTGGGATTACCACCCTTGGTTCGATCCTAACTCCTTCTCTGTTTAGCTGGCCTGATCCACTAAACCCTCCATAGATCCACACTTCTCTCTTGTTGGTTAGCCTTCCCATGTGCTATAAGAGAGAAGCCTTCCATGAGCCAAAGGGAGGACTTTTGGGGTATCAAACCTATGATCTTCATACTTCTGCAGAGATAGCTAGAGGAAGCACTTGGAGCTGGAGGATTGGATTGGATATCAAGCAACCTTTGTAAGCACTCTTCAAGTTTGTAATAAAAGATAACTTGTCTTGTTTTTCCCATTTCATGTGTATTGTATGAATCTTTGACATGAAATGTATCTAGTTTAGATTTGGACTTAATCTTTGCTTCAAGGTATTTGGAAGCTTGCATGCTTGTTCTTTGTTTGATTTCAACAGGTTCTACATTGGAGCTTTGGGATCAAGAGCTAGGATTCGGGATCAAGAGCTAGAAGCGGGACAAATGTCGAATTGGAATGTGAGTTATGTCTTTCATCTCTTCTGAATGCATTTAATCTTGTTGTGAAGATTAGTTCAGGAACTCAAGGTAGCATTTGTTTCCTTTTTGTCTTAGCATAGAGTCAGTGCATCCTGCTTTATCCTAAGAGAGTTTCTACCTATCCGTAGGGAGAAATTTCTACAACGCACCCTCAGACACAGTTTCTATGCTAGATATAGTGAATGGAAGACAAGCATTCCAAAACACACAACTACACGAAAGGAAGAAAAATATTAGCTTAATTCAATATGAAGATCCTAGTCACTTATTAATAAATAATAGAAATAATATTACATCAGAATACTGACTTGTTCTAAGTTATTAATTTACAACATCTAAATAATATGGTCAACCCTTCAATCTTTTCTATTACGTATAGAGCATGTACATATGAAATCAAGAGCGTTTTCCTTCAAAATTAAGAACATTGTTAAGTACAAAGCTGAATTTTCTTGGCTTCAGTTATAGTTCGGTATGGATATACCTTGCTTTTGCCACCATTTTGACAAGTCAATGTGAACTCTATGTCACTTTGAATTTCTTGTGAGAGATTCAAAATTGATTAGTAAAACAATATTTACTATATATTATGTTCAATAATTGTCTACAATCTGCAGTTGAGAAAAGACCTCAATTCCTATCACGAATTTGAATATCTCTTGACAATACAAAGTTTACAAATGCATATGGCCTTAGTACCTAGCAAAAAATCACTCCATCATTACAAGTCCACCTGGATGTCAACACACAATGTAAATAATGACACCAACTGCAATGCTTAATGGCATTCACTCCATGGAAAAGCAACACTAAGCCAATAGTAAATATGCACAACGAAGCTTTTTTGAATGAATTTGGGTATGTAGGCTAGATTTGAAGAAGATAGAAATGCACCACAATCATCCAATCTCTTTCAATTCTACACACCTTACCTATATTATTAGAGTGACATCTCAACTTCAAGTAGGATGGAATTTGTAGGCTATGAATGGGGGTTGCTTCACACTTAACACATGTACCACCAAATTATCTTGATTTTACTCAGCTATTAAAGTATATATTCAAGGGCATGCATGATGATAAATGTTATGGCAATGGTTAAATGAACATAGATATGTTGATTTTATGGAAAAAAATAGAAATGCCCTATTTTTCTTTCCAAATATAACAAAAATAAATCACTCAATATGTACACAAAGTGAATGTTTGCAATGTGTAAGTGAGGAAGATGTTATTGAATGAACTGCAACCATAATAGTAGCATTAGCAATACTCCAAATGTCGATGCCAAACAAACTGTTAATACAAGGTCCTTGAGTGCATAGTTGAGGATTGAAGCTAACGAAGGATAAAAGCCATCTGATAATCGCTATAGGTGGAAAGCCGAAATGTTTGTTTTGAAGTCTGAAGAACCCAATGCATTGAAGAGTCCTAGGTCCAACAATAATATGCATATTTGACTGAACTATGCTTTAAGCATAGGACACAACTAAAAATAGACAAACGAGATATCATTTTAAGAAATAACCAATAAAAGATGGTTTCAGACTAGCAATAAGAATTTAGGTTTAAGTTATATATGAGCATGCATGATCAAGCAGTGGTCACAAGTTAAAATATTGAATAGGGTTGCAAAAGGAAGAAGATGACTAGGAAAAATCACTTTTCAGACATGGTGCTGATGGTCTTGATGGCCATGATAAGCGAGCAATCGATATTGGAGCCATGATTCTACCAACCCCTGAGAGATAATGAGAGAAATTCCCCTAACGCTCCGTTGGGATTTGATATGACTCTTGAGAGGCTACCATCGGTGAGGAGAGGGTTTCATGGAATACTAACATAGACGTGATCATTGTCTCATGTCTTGTTTGTGAATGTCCTCCACTCTAATGTCTCGTCGACGATTGAGTGAGCCTCCAAAACCAATATGCACTCCACATACTCGTCATGTGGTTGAATAGAACTTTGGTCAAATTCTTGCAATCCGAGCAAAACCCTGTGTGTATCGTCTTCTCTAAATTATTTCCTTGCTTTCTTTCTCAGAGAAGGGAAAGGAAAGTTAGGAAAGCATAGCTCAGGTCAACTGGTGTGTGGGGTGTTGTGTTTTCAATTGAATGAAAAGTGTAAGTGCCTTTTCCTACTTGTTGATGGTTCAACATAGCCTAATACATGTTAGGGAGTGTCTCGTAAGCTATGCTCTAGAGCGTAGCTTATGTTTGTCCCCTAACGTCTTTTAAGTAACATTGAATTGAATTTTCATCAATTTTTTCCATCCACTTAACTCCAATTCAACGTTGACAATTTATATTTTCATTAAACATCTGTCTAATTGTGAAATTACGACCCCAAATGTGGTATGATGGAGGAAGAAGAAAGTGTTTTACTGTTGACACAAGGGTTCACTTTGCACTGTCGTCAACAAACCCAACCAAACACCCTTAAGCACCGACCCAGAAAGGTTTACCCTTTCCATCAACTCCCGCTAAGCGAGTGAAGTCTCACACGAGATGGTTAAGGGGGCTATAGGAACCAAGTTTCCCCAGTGGGGAAAGGAATTGCAAGCACTTTAACTCTATCGTACTAGAAACTATAGATTTAGATTCGCATACAAACATACATTTGTGATTCACATATTCATCATTCGCATAAATAATACAGAATGGACATTCACATCAACATGGTTAACTGATCATTCACATCAATAATAATTACCAAACCACGGAGTCTTAAACATATCGCAAACACTTGCATTCATTATTTAACAAAAACAAAGACAATATATATAACCATAACCTAACATCTTCATGCATTCATAAAAACTTGTGGATTAACTTTCGCAGAAACAATCAAAACATCTTATCGTGGATACAACACAGTTCAAAACAACTCATTCTCCGATTCAACTATACCAAGATGCCCTTAGGATTACAATGATACTCCTATTTATATGAAACAAAGTGGTTACAAAATGGTCCACATGACCTATTCTAACTAACTAAACCACTTTCGCACTTTTGTCGGCTCCTTGTTCTCCGCGAATGGACCTTTCTTCCGCGGATGGTCCTTCTTTGCACTGTCGGCTTCCGCACTTTATGCGGACTAATCCCGTGCCAATAGGCCTCGAACACAAACTTGTGGCTGGCCCTTGAGCCACCTCAGCTGGACACCTCTGGTACTTTCCTCGTCCATTACTGTGGTAAACTTATGAAGCTGTTCTTGACGTCTGGAGCTCGCTGTCATGTACTTCTCGAACTCATCCTCCAGTCTCTTGAAACCTTGATCATCTACCTCGAACTCTTCCTCCTGTCTCTGGAAATCTTGATCATCTACCTCTTCGGCACCTGCTCTTACGCTTTAGGCTTGCTGCGGTCTAAAGAAAAGTTCTTCGACGTCACCAACTTGGGAAACATGCCGACTACTCCAGCACATCTGTTTCGCGCTTTTGACTGACCACTGCTGGGGCCGACGTGCTTCCACCCTTGGTGTTATGGTGGTTGCAGGGACCACGGTTCTTTTGACTACTACCACACGCTTAGACATCTCTGGTGGGACCTCATCTCTATTCCTCCCAATTGTCTGCGTCGCTTCCTTCATGGGTTGTTCATGCACACTCGTCGTTCTTTCCCTTAGCACACATGGAGTGCTTCCGCTGGAAACGAAATGCACCATTGTAACTAGCTCACTTCCCTTTTCCACAACTTCCTTGGGCTTGCTCCCACAACTTCCTTGGGCTTGCTCACACAACTTCCTAACTCGCTGCATCTAACTTACTGACTCTCCTCTTCTGACTCTCTTTACTTTGACTTGCATTCTTCAGTCCCTACACCGGTATTTACACTTGCTCCTTGATACTTGATCATCATTTGCAAAATCTTACCCACAACCATCTGATTCTGTCATCATACGTTTCCACCGTCTTTCGGTGATGTTGATCCACAATGATCATGCTCGGATTTGACTGCTGCGTGCCAAACGTGTGAAGCATCGATGAGCGACCCGGCTGGCCATGCTTTCCACTTTTTGTCATAGTTGATTTTTTTTTTTTACAGTGTTTCTCAGCCGCTATGCACTTGGTCATGGTAGTAGGGCTTCAACTGATTCCCGTTTACTAGATTTGGCAACAACATGCCATCTAAACTCTTCAACTGCACCGCACCTCCGTCAGTAACAAAATCTATTATGTAGGGACCTAACCAATGCATCTGTAACTTTCCCGAGGGCTTGGAAAACTTACTGTCATATAGTAGAACCATATCTCCACACTGAAAGTTCTTTGGTTTAACATGTTGATCGTGCCAAGCCATCTGCCGATCCTTTTCTACCTTCTGATGAAATCCTGCGATGAACCGATACTCATCGAGCTGTACCAATTGTGCTAATTGTTCTTCTAGTGCTCCGTCGTCACTCATTCCTGTAGCTACTACAATTCACATACTGGGGACAATATACTCCATCGGCATTACGGCTTGCTGTCCATAGACAAGCTTGAACGGTGTCTGTCCAGTCAAACGTTTGTAAGTTGTGCGATACGCCCAAAGTATCACAGGGATCTTCAGATCCCAATCATCCCGATTCGTGTTGCATACTTTCGTTAGCGCTATTTATTGAATGCCTCAGCTGTCCCATTTGCTTGTAGAAGGTAAGGGGTACTCTTCCTGTGTTAAATTTGAAACTCCTCCGTCATGGCTGCGATTGTCTGATTAAAAAAATGAGTCCCTTGGCCACTCATTAGTATCTTTGGTCACCCAAACCTGGTGACCACATTCTCAAAGAGGAATCTTGCTGTAGTCGCAACCGAGCAATATTTCACTAGTGCAGCTTCAGCCCATCACGTCAAATAGTTTGTCGCAGTGATTATGTAGCGCGACCTTGTTCTTTTTCCCAGTGGGTTGATGGGTCCCACGAAGTCAACTGCCCATTTGTCGAAAGCCTGCAGTTTCAATTGAGGTACTAGCGGCATTTCATCCCTTCGTGATGACTTCCCTGTTTGTTGACATACGTCACAGCTCTTGGCGTAGTCTGCAGCATCTCCGTGTATCGTCGGCCACCATAGTCTTGCTCAAAGCATCTTCCTCGCAGTGGCACGCCGTCCACAGTGTCCTCCAACAATCCCATCATGAGCTTCTACTAAAATCCTTTCCCACTCATGCGGAAGGACGTATTGTCAAAGTATCTCATTTGGTCCCATTTTATACAATTGTCCTACAATCAAGTGAAAGTCTATAGCTCTGACGACTAGTTGCTTCTTCTGGTTGGTAGCGAATCCTTCAGGCGCCTCCCCTGTTGCTAAAAATTGAATGATTTGTTCATATTGGTCATCGACAATTCCGACCCTAAACAGCTGAGCATCCGTCAATCCTTCATCAATGCTCCTTGGCTCTTCCCTGGACTTTATCCGTGACAAGTGGTCTGGTCCTGCATTCAGTCGTCCCGGCTTTACGATTATCTCAAAATCAGACTCCTGGAAGAGTAACAACCATCGACAGATTCCCCCCCAACATAGGCTTGTTCACCAGGTATTTAAGTGCCGAATGATCGGTGAACATTTTAAAGTTCCCCCCTGAGAGATAGTGCCGAAACTTCTGTAAGGCGTAGACCATCGCCAACCCCTCCCTTTCTGTAGTCGTGTAATTCTTCTCCGCAGTAGACAAATTTCTACTTGCGAATGATATCAGGTGGTCTACTGCGCCTTCTCCTGGTTGGGCCAAGATGACTCGTAATGCGACTGATGATGCATCGATGTGAACGTGGAACTCCTTCGTCCAATTTGGAAATGCGAGGATGGGTGCTGCAACCATCTTTTCTTTTAATATATCCAGACTCTTCTGATATTCTTCATTCCATTCTAACTTGGCGTCCTTCTTCAACAACTTCTCCATCGACGCCGTGATCGCTGCATACCCTCTGATAAACTTCATGTAGTACCCTGTGCGTCCCAATGTCGCTCTCAACTGCTTGACTGTTTCGGTGGTGGTAGGTCGACAATAATTGTGATCTTTGTAGGATCGACCAACATTCCTTCCTTGCAAACTATGTGCCCTAGTAAAATCCCAAACGAAGCATAGAAAATGCACTTTTTCAAGTTCAATGAAATCTTGTGTTGTCGACATCTTTCCAACATCAACCGCAGATTTGTGACATGATCCTTGACCAATCCATACACTGTCCAGTCATCCATATATACCGCCAGAAAATTATGGATGTAATCCTTGAACGTCGCAACTACCAATCTGGAAAAATTGCTGGTGCATTCTTTAGACCAAATGGCATCACCGTGTATTGAAAACATCCCCATTTAGTGACGAAAGTTGTCTTGTGCCAATATTCATTTGCAATCTTTATCTGGTGGTAGCCGGAGAATCCATCTGTGAAGGAGTATATTTCCTAACCACCCACTCCTTCTAACACCTCATCTGTAAATGGTGTCGGGAATGGATCGTGTAGGCATGCGTCGTTCAATTTTCTTAAATCAACATAGAGCCTAACTTCACCAGTTTTCTTATCCAGGACCACCATCGGGATGATCCACTCCGATTCCTTTACTGGATCTACAATGTTTGCTTCAATCATTATTTCAATCTCAGCCTTCACCCGTTCCTTGTACCATGGATTCAACCGGTAGGGCCGCTGCTTGACTGGCTTCGCATCGGGTTTCAAGAGGATTTTCATTTCACCCAAGTCCCCGGAAATTCCTTTCATCTTCGATAATTTTGTTGGGAACAAATATTGAATCTCACCCAACAGATCAGTCATCTTCGCAATAGTTGAGTCATCTCAATAATCTCCAATACTTGTGAACTTCGGATTCTCCTCTAACCCAATGTTAATTTTCTTGATTTTCAATGGTTGCTGAAATTTGTCAGGAGGTATTTATGGTGCTTCGACACTGTGACTTCCTTCCGACTCTGGTACATATGTAGCCCTCGGATCATCCTCATCATCAAACTCTCCTATGATATTGTAGCATTCCATTAACATTTCCGATGTCACAGTCCACTGAAGCCCCAGTGGTTTCTCTGTCGGGACTGCTTCAAATACCTTCTCCCGAATCACCTATAATGCACTATGGATGAAGGGGTTTTTGTCGGAGAAACTGAACGTTTGGCTAAAGCCAACTGTTAGATGTTCCCAAGAGAGTGTTTCGCGTCGCAGTTTTTCTTTGATATACCAACTTCGCGGTACTTCATCCAGTGCGTGAATAAACGCATGGACCCATTCATGTTTTGCTCGTAGTCCCCATTTGCTTTCACATTCAGCCAAATGTTCCTTCGGATCGCCTCTACCATCGAAATTCCTTCCGCCATATCCTTTCACATCGCCGAACCTAACCGTCATTAGGTGGCGACATAGTGGCCAGGTAGTGATGGTGGACTTGCGTGCTGCCCACCATCGCACTGGTGTAGCCTTCAGGGCTTCTTCCAAGGCAAGAGCCGCCGTGGTTCTACCACTTTCTCTTCAAACTCAGTGAGAAATGTAGCCAAATTGGGAAGTCCCTCGTATGTTGGTAGCTCACACTCTTCTATGGCTACCCTTCGTAGTGACTAAGTGATCCTTCCACACCTCCTGAATGACACTTCATGCAGTCGGTTCTGCCAATTTTCAAGTGCTTCATCCAAATATAACGATGTCGAACTGCTAGTGCGCCACCCTAATTCTCCATCAGCAGTAGGGTTGATATAATCTTAAAAAATGTTGTAGAGATTATCCCATCCCTCGGTGAACCCATCCCTCGACGGATCTACATACCTTTTCCCTTCCGTAGGATCAAGAGGTGCGACAACCCTTATCTCCCGGTTCTCGAATGACATAATTATTTTCTTGAAGTTGATAATAGCTTGATTATCCATCACCTAGTCTATCCCTAACAGTACTAGGTAGGGGCTTGTATTGTCCATGATTTCGATCAGATCAAAATCTGCGTAATTCTTGAGGCCCTCAATATCAACAGGACCTGGCATAGCCGACCGATCGGGGTGACCTTACTTTGGTTGGCTAGGCGCAACTGCATTGGGGACCAAGCCAATTGCGGTTTCCCCATAATTTCCCATGTTTGTTTAGTCAGGATATTCACGTCCGACCCCAAGTCCAAGATAATGGATTCAACATCGAACGCTCTGATTTGTGCAGACATCTGCATCTCTCGTCCTGTTTTTCTCTTATGTATGCGATTGACCGTCCGCTCCAGTCTTGCACCCTCCCGTCGATGCAGTAGGTTGGATATCTCCGCCAATGCATCCTGATATTTTTCCAACTCCAGGAAATTCTCCAAAAAGGATCTTAAGGTGTTGGTCCCTCTCTGGGAATTTGTTGTGTCGAATATCGATGGCATGTTATATGTAACTTCTTACTGCTGAAGAGGTGGCTGCCTTAACTACCTTATTGCTTCCTGCGCTTTCAGAAAAATATCCCTTTCTACTTCGCATCAAATGAGACTTGTTTCCTTATTGTCGGTCAGACGCTAGCATGTGACCTGTCAGCCCCTGTCCCAGCTCCTCCTCGAGTCACGATTCCGACAATAGCGTTTTGACTTCTAACTTCTGCTGAGATATTTTGTATTGCCGACGGATTCTGATTCTGATTTTTATTTTGCAGAGGTGGGGGAAGGTTCTTAGTTTGCCACTTTGTGCTGAGCTGAGGACAATCTTCAACCCCATGGTCCACATCACTGCAATAAGTGCATTGTGGTGCTGGATTCGGGTAATCCTTATGATAATTCCCCCGCTGACCACAATTGTAGCATATGATGGGTCCTCAACCTCGTCCAACAGATACTCCTCGACCGACACTAGTACCTCGGCCACCGTGAAACCCCGCTATGAATCCTCCTCGTAGTGGTCTGTATGGTGGGTAGTGCGGTTGAGCATACTACGGATGCGGATATTGCAGTTGACCGTATTGCGGTTTTTGAAATTGCGGTTAAGGATATGTCGGTTGGCCATACTGCGACTGATCGTACTGTGGCTGCTCATACTGCGGTTTCAGAATATATTGAGGCTGCGGTTGACTATACTACTGCTGCTGTTGTACCGGTGGATGCTCTTCTCCCTTCATCAAGTACGTATCCGCAGTCCTCTCTTGGAGTAGGTGATAAGATCTGCAGTCCTTCTCATCGTGACCAACCGATCAACATAACTTGCAATACAAGTTCACTGGTTTGGACACCATCTTTTGCATGTACACACATTCTTCTGGCCGATGTCCTCACGAGTGACAGATGCGACACCAAGGAAAACCTCCCCGACTGAGGGGATTTGGCGCACCCGATTGCAAATATTCTCGAAACTCTGGGCACTGATCCTTGTTGTTTCCTTCCGTTCTGCATCTAGTGCACCAGACGTCTTTGCGGGCCTCTTTTCCTTTCTTCATGTCTTGTAGTTGGATCGTCAATTTTTCTAGCTGCGCTTCTATTCGATCCATGCCCAAAACCGTTTTGCCGATGGGTGAAGCCTCCAGCTTCATTGGGATCTCTAGTGCCTCTGCCTGAGTCGCTACCTTCTGTTGCATCAGTGGCCCACGAATGTGCGGCACCAACCCAACGATAAACCATTCTTTGTGCTGCATATCATTCATCCCAAAACTCACTTTCACCATTAGTGTTTTGTATCGCTGGTCGAAGTCACATACTGACTCGTTGGGAAATTGTTTAATTTCTTTGAGCTCAGTAATGTATTGCTAATCATATTTTGGCTTTCTGAATTCATCGATCATCCTTGCTTTGATCTCTGGCAATGTTTTACCCGGAGTTCCCACTGGTACCTTAGTAAACTTCATATACCAATCTAGTGCACGGCCCTCGAGGTTCGTCGCTAGTTGTCCCTTCTTTATATCTTCATCCTGGACCTGCTTCACGGTCCATACTACGTCGCACAAAACCAGTATTGTTCGGGATCCTTGGTCCCGTTACCTTGGAAGGTTGGCATCTTCACTTCGTCACCCCCCATTCTTGTACTTCTACTATTATTATTTACTGATGCACTACTCTTACCACTGTTTTGGTACGTATGGCAGCTTTGTATCAGGTCATATCAGTATTAGGTCACATAATGATCACTTCATCTCTTATTTATAATAAAAGAGATTCATGTGTATAATCATCTCATCTTGTCTTGTGTATTTTCTACATTGTATAAGGAGGTTGCCCCCTCAAAGAGGATTCTTATTCATCTCTTTTATTCATTCTCAATGCGTAGGATTACTCTCTCTTTCTTATTTTATGTTCTCTTTAATAATTTGGGGTATAACAATTATCATATCCATTTCTCAACTACAATGCTCTACTTTTGAATCTCCATGTTGCTTCCTTGGTTTCCAACATGTTGCATCTCCTCTATTATAAATATAATAATTATTATTCTAGTAGCAATATTAATAATAAGAGGTGGCAGGTGCAAAGTAGGGAGCAACGGGGTGGGGGGTGTTATGGGTGAGGCATGGAACTATATATAACCCATGAGGATGGACATAACTAAGTTAGATTAGGGATTAGGGACTTCAAGAAAAATTTAAGTGAATTCATGGGTAGTCTATAAATTTTTCACTATTTTAAAGTGCAAGGGAGTATCGCAAGCGATAGTAATTGGTAACACTTCCATCATTATTAGATCTCTAGTGTATTGATGCCTCTCAAGAAACAATAGGTCTTGATTTGATCCAAAGGACACTAGAATTTAGTCCCTAGTTTATAACACTCTCATTCTTCTTGGTATTGGGAAATGAAAATGAGGTTGCTCATAAACAAGATAATTGAGGCATGTAGTTAAGAGAATAAATGTTTCTGATAAATGGGGGGTGTCAATATTCAAATCCCTCCCATAATAATATTTCATTTATGATGGATAATTTCCAAAGGAACAATTGTTTTGAAAACCTCTTTTTCCAGGAAAATAAAACTTCTATTTGATATTTCTAAGATTGAAATCAAAATACACATGATCATACCTTTCAGGTCTTGGACAATTTTTAAATTTTTTCACTCTAGAGTTATAAGACATATTATATTATTCCTTTAATATATTAATTTTGTATCTCTTAAAAGAGTCAAATGCTTATACATACTATAGACTTTTTTGACCCAACAATAAAAAAACAATGTTGAATAAAAACTATTATGAGAAGCAACCTAACCAAAAAATCAAAACCATTAAAACAATTATCTAAAAAATTGATAAAAATAGACATTTCCTCTCTTCCTATTCAACCAAAGTTCCTTCATAATTAAAAAGAATTATTTTTAAATATTGTCTACTTTAGAATTGAATTCACTATGGATACGTGAAAATGAGATTTCTTCAAACTGGATTTTTGCCTCAAAGTTTTTGTCATTATGGGATATAGGGAAAATTTGTCAATTGAATTTTACCATTCCCCCAATCCATCAAAATCTTTGAGTTCCTTGGAACTTGTAAATTGCTTACATCTTTATCAACAACTACTCTCATCAATATCCACAATGCATAGAATTATGGTCTATTGTTTGTTCCTTCACATGCCCCATATTTTAAAATGAGATAATGATCATTTAAAAAAAAAATCAATCCCTAGAACAAACATACTTAGGGTACCTTGGCATGCACTATTAAAGAATTCCCAAGGTTGTAAGCAATCAATATATGGTTCCTTTAGGCTTCTTACTGATCCAGATGGGTATCAATGATCACTCACCTATTCGATTGGCTCAAAACAACTTTTACAACTAGGCAGTTTTTATGGGTTTTAAGGTCAGCTGACTGGTCTACATGGACATAAGGATCCAACCACCTATTCCATTGGCTCAAAACAGTTTTTCTAGTTTGACAATTTTTATGGTTTTTTCTGACTTGAAACATTTGGGGTTGTTTTGAGGTCTTAGACTCTTAAACATCATTTTTTGGAGACACGATAGTCCATATACAGTTTATTGTTGTTCTAGAAATCCAAAATGCGTTCTTCTTGGCTAGGCCTTTCCAACAAGCTACCAAACACCCTAAATAGAGATCATATGCAAAATTTATGCCCCGAGAAGTTGACACCTCAACTAACCAACTGAGGGCCCACAAATCTTTTTATGGTTCATCTCCTACGGTTATGTTTTTTTAAGTTTATGGTTTTTTCCATCATGGTTATGACAAAAAGGCCCTTCGGCCTCCTTTTGTAATCAGCTTGGAAAAAATGAGTGTAGCTATAACATCTCTTCCCAGAGATATGACTACCACCATTCTAGCTGCTTTTATTTTACAATCTATTTTGTTTCATTCATTTAATAGAATCTAAGTCTACTGTATCACTATGTTTCTTGGAATATATCTATGTATGTGTTTCTATATATGCTCTTTCATTTCGTCCTCACATAAATATGGATCACTGGTACCAGGACAACCTACTCTTTCGTTATTTCTCCATGCATGTCCCTGACGAGGTCGGGATATATACAATTTGTACTTGAACTAGTTGATCTTGAGAAGGACCACCCTCGGCAGCCCAAACAACCTCCCATGGCTAAGGAAAAGAGAGAATATGGAGGATGAGATCCTATCAAGATGTTGCTTGAGGAGGTCCTCATGCGACATAGGAATGATTCGATGGACAATTTCAACCAAATCCTTCGATGGATGGCAACAACAATAGAGGGATCATCAAGCAGTCACTTCGGAGGATCCACACCCTTCAAGGTAGAAGTTAACTTTGATATTCCTTTATTTGAGGGTCTAATCGATGTTGGTGCCTAAATAAATTGTTGAGTATTCTAGAAGCGTATTTCTCTATCCATAATTTTTTTGATAGGGAAAATAACACCTTTGTGCTTCTTAGGGCTGTCGCCCACATCAAAAATTGGTGGGAAACTTATTGTGAGCAAAAACTAATAGAGGAGTCTGAAATGTTTGAGGCTGATCCCAATTTGGTGTATTTTATAGATGTCGTTAAGGAACAATATTACCCTATGGGAAACTATGATGACCAGTACAAAAAATGGACCATTATGTGACAAGAGAGGGACCAAGCGGTGCTAGAGTACACCAAAAAATGTCATAAATTGCACACAAATCTAGGTATTAGAGACTCAAAGCGAAACGTTGTTTTGAAATATCATAGTGGCCTACATCCGTATATTCAAACAGAGATGAAATTCCTAGACATCTCTCCACTGGGAGTTGCTTATCGGTATCGTTTCAAAATAGAGAAGAATTTTGAACAAAAGAGTAGTTAGGATTTTGGGCCTACAAATGAGCTACAACAGAAGCATGGAAAAGGCATCCTAGAGTCACAAAAGAAAGGAAAGAACAAGGATAACCAACCTTAAGGCAACCCGTCCAAGAAGGGTAATGGGAAGGTTAAGAATGACACTGAAAATTGGTGTAAGTTCCACAAAATCCCCTGGAACAACATTGATGAATGTCACCCAAATAAATCATTGGTGGTTAATATCAAAGCTTCAAAATCAGATCTCCGTTCTAATTATAATTTAGAACCCATTGTTACAGTTGCATACAATGGGAAGCAGATCATTGATGCAGTACAGAATGTCACTAAGCAAACTAAATCTCCATTATACTAGCTCAGATCCTAACTTCCCATTAGTTAAGGTTTTTTTAGATCTGCTTCTTGGCGATTTACTTAAGCAAAACGTATTATTCTTCCTGTCTTCCCTGCCGAATAGGAGTAGCAGCACAGTGCGAACTTGTCAAATGACCAATTAGTGGGTTTTAGGTCCAAATAATAAGTTGGCATGGTTTGACCTTGTATATTTTGCGATTTGGGTAAAAGTAAGGCTTAAGAAGTAAGAATTCATACGGTGGCAAGACTCTAAGCGGGTTCTAATATAACCAGAACCTCCATTCCGCAGGCTCTAAGATAGGGTCCTGTTGTAGCCACAACAGATCCCATGCTTAGCTAAGCATGGGAGCCCCCCCATTTTTTATAAACGCAATAGTATGTGGGTGAGTCATCTTGAAAATTTTAGGTTTTTGATTTTACCTCTAAATTCTCCACCCATGCTTTTGGTCTGCTTGCTTTTGAGAGTTTGATTTTTCCTTCCAAGGAGTTTCAATCTGAAGAAAGCCAAAACTTTGAGTAATTTGTTAACTGGTATCATCATCCTGAAACCCGACATTTAGAGAACCCGAAACCCGACAGCTGCGGGTTGCAGGATTGTTGTTTTTTTTTAAGTTTTGGTTTTGGTAATTCCGAAAACCGCAACCCGACGGCTGTGGGTTATGGAATCATTCTTTAATAAAACTGAGAAATAATTACCCCGAAACCCAAACCCCGCAATGGCGGCATTCGGCTTTCGGGATTGTATTCTTTTCGTTTATTTGGTGTGTGTTCCCGAAACCCGCAACCCGTAATTTCGGGATGTCGCTTTCGGGATGGATATTTTACGTCGCAGTTTAACGTTCCGAAGCTCACCACCCGCATAGTAGGTTTTCGGCTTCCGGAGATCCATTTTCTATTTTCATTTTTGCTACCCGCAACCCACAAACCCGCACTTTCGAATTTCAGCTTGCGGAGTCTTTGAATAAAAACTTCATGAACATAATTGAATTCGATTCCTCAACCCGCTCCAGCTAATCACAGCCGTCCATCGTTATGAAATTACGATCATATTGATCTTGGGTAATCAGTTAAGTCAGGATGCGCTATTTTGTCTGTTGAAAACTGGTTCTCCCAAATTATCATTTTTCTGTATAATTTATAACAGTGGATACTACTACAAGACTATCAATTGCTTCATGTTGGATGGACACCATTGCTTTGCCTTGAGTTCGCCGTGTCTGGTCTCGAGTTTTGACAATTTGTCGTTTTTCTTCCGCTTCTTAATGATCATGTCTTTTCACTTAATTTTCGACTTCAAAGCTTCTATCATTCTCATGGAATTCGGATCAGATTGATCCGATGTGTTACGTGTGAAAAACTGATCACCCGTGTACCAGAACTCCTAATCGAGACTCTTTGGAGGTCAATTCTGTCACTGCAGCCTCTGTTTCCATTATTAATTACCAGTTATAATTATTGATTGGGGTTGCCTATAACGATGTGATCGTAAAAGCCATTCAAAATCTTGCAAGCAGTAATTGAGCCTGTACTTCGCACAAGCTTAAACTCAAATCTTGATTTTTTCATGACAGTTGAAGTAATTATAATGGGTCTGCTACGTAAGTTTAATCATTGCAAATTGCCTCGCTCAATCGACATCAACCTACCTATTGGTCTTAAAGTAGCAATTAACATGAAAATTCTACATTGTTCATTGCTTTCTGCAATAGGAAAGACTCTATGCTGCGTTTTGGGCTTCCTGCTATCTAAAGATTTATCTGGGATGAGTAATTTTCATGCAGGAGGTGAACCTTCTAATATTCATGTTGATAATGAGGAACTTTACCCCTTGTTGTATCAAGAAACGTTGTCACCACCATTTGATGCAGGTGTTCCTGATCTTAGCAGCAGTAGTAGTGAAGAAGACTTCGAAGCTTTGTCTGCCTACATACAGAACCTCGAAAAGCAAAGGAAGGAAGTTCTGGGGGAACCAACTGATCTCGATACTGATGTTATACAGGACTTTATAATCAATGAAGAACCTGAAAGGCCGGCTGCCATTCCTAAAGTAAATCCGCTGATGGATTTCTCTGTTTTTGATAGTGGGTTCCTCGACCTCGAATTTTCTACAATGGATGCTCTGCAAGCCACACCATCTGTCGACGATAGTGAACAATCTGTGATTGAATTTTTATGGTGCCACGAGACCTTATCCGATTAAAGAGTAAGTCTTTCTTTTGTTGAAGGTGGTGGAAAATCGTTTTAGCTTAAAAATAGCAAGATTTCTTGGATCGACGGTTTGATGCGATTTTGTAATCCCTACTTTGTAGAATTTTCTCCTTTTGGAATTTTGATGTAAATTTAGTATATAAGGAAGAATGTTTCCCTTGGCAAAGGGTTGGGAATTTTTGAATTATGATTCAGCAGGAGTATGGACTGAAGACGCCCTGTCTATTCAAGCCATTGTAATTTTTGTACAAGAATTTTATATGCAGTAAAGTTATCTTTTATCCACCTCCTTGTGTTCTTCAAATTTCTTTGAGAATCGTTGAGTTAAATGTTTCAAATTGTCATCGGTTTAAATGTGTTTAATCTTTTGCAGGCTATTTATTACTGCACAAAGCCTTGATATTGATTTTTATGTATGTTAGGTTCAAGCTATAAATTGTTCTGTTAAATTTCTTTGACCGAATAGTTTTCATTTTAAATTTCTGCAAATGATTCGATGCAATTAAATATGCATAATCAATTGTTAATTTTTCAATTAACACAATGATTACAGATCAATCGTTTAAATAGGCTTAAAGCACTTTGAAGAATTGTCTCTTAATTTTTATTGATTGATGATCCTTCAAGCTACAAGTGGAAGAACCCGAAGACATTTCTGTTTAAGGCATCTAATACTTGTTAATCACATTTCAAACCTGATCTGGACAACATCAACTACTCCTTTTAGGTAAGATCTAACTTAACATAGTTTCCTTCTTTTGATAGAATAAGATAGGTTCGTTAACCAGCCTTCATACTTTGTTTTCCTTTATGGGAAAACTGATCTTTCAAGATCAAATCTTTTACTCATAGAGTGCCAGCGGAGGCCAAATATCCGTGGGTGATTACCATCCCAAACAGCTCGAGGATAGGGTAACTCTTGCGTAGGGTTAACTGAAGCCTTTGGCTGGGTTTTCATCCCCTGTTGTGTGCCTTGGAACCCATTCCATCACTTTGCACTTACCCTGCACCCCGAGGCATCAACAGGGCCTATTAACAATAGCAAAGGCAAGTCACAATATAGTGAACAAACAATACATTGGTGTGAAATTATAGTTAGTGGGAAAAGATTCGATCCATACATGGCAGCTTTGGTAGCATCCCTACTAATATATCTAGATCGAGACTATGACCTTCGTGAACGAGATCCATACCTTTGTTATCACCTTCGAGATCGAGATTCCGTGCCTGTACGACAAGATCCAATTCATGATTCAGTCCCTTATGACCATGAGTCAGATGCTCGTGGTTCTCTACGACACACTATACGAAAACTTGGTCCACGATACCGAGCTTATCCACCACCAACTTATCCACCGTCAGTACCATCAATAGTTTCAGTAGTCAATTTTGGTGACTAAGCAGCTGTTTTTTATTTTGATGAAGCTACAGTTGCTTTCGATTTACCACCAATAGTTTATCCGGGTGATGAAGATCCATTTTGAGATGCATACCCCACAGATCGAGACCCAGTTCCTCCTGATGATCATGATAGGGATTCTTATATTCGTAAGCAAGATTCCCAAAGCATACGAATACGTGGGCAATGTACTTTCGAATCGTGAGTCAAGGTTTTCTAGTCACATCTGACACTTATAATAGGGGGTTTCCCTTCATATCAGTAGCTTAGTACGCTTGCACCTTGTGGTAGATGTCTGCTTCCAGTAAGTGAGTCTGTATACTTTATGTTTGTCGTGTCAGTGCCCTTAGTTAAGTGAAGGTCCCATTTTTGAGTACCAAGTGCGGGGTAACAAGTGTGTTAGTGAGTAAGGCATAACTTATGTTGAGTTTAATGTTTATTAATGTTTTGGCTATGAAAGATCGCAGCGTAACAAGATGACCAGCTCTCCACTAGGAGTTCCTCTCCTGGTCCCGGTCTACATCATAAATCACTTGGCATCGTTTGTTGGGTAACAGATTCTATTCATTGTTGCTCACAGGTAAACCAAACATAGTCATCATTGATCTCTGCCCTGGCCTTAGTTAAAAGGTAATGGTGTGCTAGTGCCCATTCAATGTATAGGAAGACCCTAAGAAGAGTTGAGTTGGTTTTAATCTATGTTACATTATTCCCGTTCCCATTCTGCTTCAGAGCTATTTCGCCTTGTAGGATCTCTATTTGCAAATTGACTTATTGGGTTCAATCCATCTTAGATAGTTCGTGTTTCCCCGTTCCTTTAGTAGTTGAGCAGCTGTAACCTCCCTTATCTCAGCGGTTTCAAGCCAACACATTCTATGTGCGGTGTTGTGTCCTCTGAGCCATGACTCGCTACGCTCAACCCTATGTGTTTCCTCTAGGGCTAGTGTCCATGCCACTCAGTGCATAGAATAAGATAGTGTCTAAAGGCGGTTCATTTACATGGACTCAGGAGGCACTATACTAAGGATTTCACTCTGGCTTAAGGCTAAGGCTAAAGAAAGACCTTAAGGCATACTCTGAAGACTAAAGCTTTAACGGAAAAGGCTAAGGTTTGTCTCTTAAGGCTAGAACTAAGGATATTACTCTCTACAATCTGTAGGGAGACTCAGACTACCGGTACCGTAAGGAAATATATGGGAGCTTAAGACTACAACTATCGGAAAGCAAGTAAGGAAGAAAGACCTTATAAGTATCATTTCAGGAACATAATCCATAGTGTGCTACTTCTTGCTAAGACCTACCGGAAAGATCAAGCCTAGTACTGACTCTACGGACACAACCGTAAGGCTAATAGTACCTTACTGCTAGTACTTACATGATGGAACTTATAGAGAGAGCTATAATTAGTTATTCGCTGGACAGGGATAAAGGAAGGGAACTAGTTTAAAACGAAAAGAATGGAGACCCAACTTCAAGGCTTTCACTCGGCTTTCAATACAACACTCTTTTAAGGCTTTCACTTACACTATGGACTAAGGAAAGTAGTCTAAAATAGTAGTACTTACCACTACAGTTTAGGACAACAACACTTTCTCTCTCTCTTTCTTATAAAAAAAAGTAAATGGGGAATAACATCATATTTTAACTCTATGGAACTTACTGTACGAACTACCGTAAGGATTTCACGTATTGAACTAAGGCTATGGAACTTACTGCTTAAGGCGCTTTCACTCACTCTAGTCAAGTGTCCATGGAACTAAAGCTCACTTTCTTACTGCCTTTCTCTATATAATATTATATTAATTTGAAATAAAACAACACAGAGAAATGTTCTTGCCTTAAATTATCTTGATTAAAACTCTCTCTCTTTCTTCCTATGGATAGTCTATGCCCTGCCTTATGGTTTTATGGTGCTTACTTCCTAGAATGAGCTTCAGTAGTCTCTCTTTCTTGCCCTAAGGCTCCATAGATATATAGTAGCCACAAGGAGAGTATCCAAGCCCATCCAATAAATCCATTCAAGTTGTGTATTTTGGCCGAGCCTCAATCTTATAAATCCTGCCTCCTCTAGGGAAACTTCCTGAAATGGCCTAATTCAGTAAGAATGAAATCCATTTTAGTTCCCTGATGAGGAGCTATGATTCCTTGGACCCCCAAAAAAAGAGGAATCCATATATTATATTATAACCTCATCGGGGCTCATAAGTTATTTTTTTTTATTACTGGAACTATGCCCATAGGGAATTTCCCGAAGAGCATATATCCCTGTTTTAACATACGATGATACCGCATCTCTACGTTGAACTTGTCCATAAAAAATAATAGTTGTTGTGCAATCATAGTCTTTACTGAACTTTGTTTGTAGTTGTTATCCCTATAAGGTGTGGCAAGTTGGCCTTGCTCGTTAGTCTTTGCTAAGTTTGAGCCAGACACAATCAATCTTGTTCTAAAAAAGCTAATAGTAATACTCTTTAAGTTACATACTTTGAAGAAACCTAAGTGACTGATCAGGTGGGGGGGGGGTGTACCTCAGGAAAGAGCTAAATGCACCTTAAGACTGGTAATTCCACTAGTTAAAGGGTGGCCCTTCATTGTTATAGTTAAAACGCTCGTCAAAGTGGTAATTTAAGTATTGAAAGGTGGCATGGTCACCAGTCCAAGAGATGGTAAATTTACTAATGAAAGGTGACCTATAGTGACTACCCCACCCACTTCTTAGTTGATCACCCCACAAAAGTGTTAAATTGTATAGCTAAAAGGTAGCGTATAAAGAAGGACGGAGGGCTCTAAAGACACAAGGAACGAGGTAATCCATGTTAAAGGCCACCTTTTCAATTGCACATTAACCCCTAGCAAAGGAAGGTACTCAGAGTTAGTAGTGGATCGACCGTTGGGTTCGACCGTTAGGGAGAACAAAAGAAGAGAGAAGAGGGTTCGACCGATAGGGAGAGAAGAGGATAAGTTGAGATAAAGAGAGAGATAAAGAGATATAAGAGGAGATAAGAGGAGATAAAAGGAGATAAAAAGAGATAAAAGGAGATAAAAGGAGAAACTTCGGAGTTAGGCCTTCATGGATCCTTTCCTGACAAGAAAGGACAAAGACTCCTACTGCGCCCAAGAAAAGGGTTTAATTCTGTTTGTAGGGAAATCCTCAGTTTTGGATATTACTATCCCATAATTTTTTCATTTGTGCATAAGTTTTTCATTATTTGTATTAAGTGTAAAACCTTTAATGAGAAGCAGAATATTTAATTCCTTTTCTTTTAAACTAGTTCAAATTGAATCCACTTTCCAAAAATGGGGCCTATACTTCATTAGAGAGATACATCGCCTTTATAATGGCTAGAAAAAATGGATCTTTACTGCCACACTTTACCAAGAGGGTGGAGGATATCCCCACCAAGCAGGCCATCGACCTTGTAGTCATTAGGTTTTTAGAGGATAACATCTTGTCCAAATTTGGCTTCCCCAAAAATATAATGACTAATAATGCCAAAGCCTTTAGTTCCATAAAGATAATATCCTTCTTCTAGAAATCAAACATTGTTCTCAACCATTCGTCCAATTATTATCCTTAGGTTAATGGACAAGTTGAGTCTTCCAATAAGAACCTTATGAAGATTAACAATAATACTTAGTACAGAATAAAAAAGCTTGGGACTCCCATATTAGGTATGCTTGATGGGTAGACAAGATTTCCACTAAAAGATCCACAGGAAAAGATCATTTTTAAACTAGTTAAAGGTATGAAAGTGGTTCTATCCATTCAGTTTTAATTATAGCAATGAAGATACTGCAGGACTTAGTAGAAGAGCCTTATAAAGTGAAAAGGAGGATAAATTAGCTGGTTTAAGTTTAGGAGCAAAGGGATTAGGTCTATAAAAGGTTTAAATAATATAAACATAGAATGAAGACCTTTTTTTTATAAGAAGGCTAGGTCTAGAGAATTTGTAGAAGGTGTTCTAGTGCTACTCTGGAACAAGAGGCATGGAGATCTTGGCAAACATGGAAAGTTTTATAACCTTTGGGTGGCCCTTTCCTCATAAATGAAAAATGTGGGATATCGTTAAACACCTTCCACCTATAAAATTTGGAAGGATTAGTTTTGTAATACCCTATTAATGGCAGGTATTTTCAAACTTTTTCCCATCTTGAATAAAATTGAGAACCACCCCCTTTGTATTACATCCTTTCCCTTTTTTGTACAATTTTCCCCTCTCCCTTTGGTCGAGCACCCCCTTTATTTAATCTAATTTTTATTTCCTTTTTAATTTATACTCCAGTAAGCATTAATTATTAAGACCACAATTGACATTTTGGAAACCCTGGTATACAATTTTTGACTTCATTGTCCAATGGATAAATAATTGGTCTACTTCACCTGAGATTCTATTGGAATCTTGGTTCCTCATAGGGAGGAATAATCCCATAAAAGGATATGATGTTGTCCCCTCGAAAACAATCATGAATTAAATCCTCTTTAAAATGCACACAAGGCAGTGGGACGACCAGGATCATCTTCACCAAGGAGATCGACGATTCAAATTCACTCGCACTAGTGGAAATGATCGAACTATAATGCTGGAGGATTAGGGCACCAATGGTTGAGATCGTCCTCACCTTAGAGATATACAACTTATGTCTTCTCATGTAGGGGTAAGTTATCCAATGTTAAGAGAATGAATCTAAACACCGATGGCTAAGATTACATCATGCTGACAAGGTCTATAGATCAGGACTGTTCACAGTAAGGAAAATGATCGGGCTACATTGCAAGGGGAAACACCACCGATGACCTCTATCTTATCATGACGGTGAGTTCTATAGATCTGGACCATTCATGCTAAATAAAGTAATTATACTACAATATGATAGCAATAATGTAAATGGTCGAAATTATATTTATTCATCAATATTATAATATCGTATCTATTCACACAAAGTAAAGCTATCAAGACATAACATAACGGGTCTTAGCATGAATGATTTAAATTATATTATGCCAATTTGATTGATGATTAGGATCTCATCATGATTGGATGTGTTTATGGGGTCCCTAGGAAGTAAATATAGGTGCAAATGGTTTGTATTTCATCACCTACCCTCGATTAATGACTTATATCATTCCATGGTAAAATGGTCCCATTAAAGCATGAGAAGAGGAAAGGGGTGCCAATGGCCCAGATTTGATTGCATCTCCAAATTGATAGACCAAAATAGTTCATGGGATTCTATTTTAAATAAAATATTATATGGCTTTGTTTTCTAGTTGAAATGGAATCTCAAGGATATTGCCTAACAATGATACAAACCCAAGAGTGGGCCTATATAGCTCGGATCTATCCATCCAATAAAAAGGTGAGATGCCTCTCACCAGTTTAGACATAAATCATCATCACTTGCACACTCTTTCCATGAATAACACTTAATGTAAGGCTTTCATGGAATTGAATGAAGATCTTTCCCTCCCTTTAAGTACATAAAACGAACTTCACGCATTATTTTACAATATATTGATCCTCAAAGCCGCAAGGAAGATACTTATACAAGCACATATGACCTCCAGAGCTTCCAAAATGAATGTAACCAAGCCACTTTTTAACTGATATCAACTCCACAGTGCCTTTCCTCTGTTAAATTACCAGGTAAGTTAGTTCTATAGACCTTAAACTTAGTAAATTTCCCACTATACTATTTTAAATATCTCCATGTTCTTGCATCTCTCTTTTTTTATTAAAATAATATTTAAAATTATATTCCCCCTCTTTGTGACTCATTCACCCTGTTTAGAACTTCCAAGGCCACCTCAGGAAGCTCTTCTTTTTGTTCCACCAGTGCTAGGTTTGATACCAGTGAGGTATCCTCTTTCCATCTAACCCCTTTAATTGATGACCTTGCTAATGTAGTCATTCCCCACATGAAATTTTACTCTTCAAAAAATAGATTGGTGCGGCCTATGGGAGATTCACAGAGGTATTTAAAGGCCATTCACAATAGCTATGCAACATATCTAAACATATGGTCATTGACACATATCCTTTTCCAAAATTTGTTGAACACTGTGCTAAAATATATAACCTTACTTTCTCCACTATAACCCCTTTTTATGGTTAGAATGTACCCTTTGCTGTCAATGCCCAATCTATATTCCAAATGCTTGGTACATCCTTGGGTTTTGTAATCCTCTCCCATGAGGGATAAACTAAAAGGTTTAGAAACCTAAAGCCTAGACAGGGGCCATTTTCCAAATATTACACTACAAAGAGGGCTTGTATGAAGTTCCTCCCACCCCATGGAAGATCAAGAGCTTTGCCCCATGGGCCCAGGAATACTTGTATATGTTTACTTTAATCCTGGGTAGGTAGAGTGATGCTGATGTGGATGAAGAGATGGTAACAGTTATTTATTTATACAATGCAGATATTATCCATGACTTGAGATATGTAGAGGCCATAGCCATAAGTATTTGGAAACAATTAGCATATTCCCAAACCATTGGTAAATTGAGATATACCTCATACCTAGTACATATGTTCATCTATCATAAATATAATTGCCTTGAATTCCTAGAGTTACAAAAAATTTACAAGTGCTTTCTCAGTAGAGGCATTGATTGGCTACCCTAAGCTAAGAAAGGATAATTTAGGTCATCTTTCCTAAAATATGTATCCCATTTAATGTATGTTTCCTTCTTCTTTTATCATTGTAAAGGAACCTAAAATATTGCATATAGATATAAAGCCATATTTATAGATATGAGAGGCTAATAGAGAGGGGGACTGGTTCCTAGGGCCTGATTTCATAGTGATGAAACTATATGGGACATAGTAAGCACCCTATAGGCTTCCCAAATTATTTACTCCTATTATTTTTGTGTTTTAATGTGTGAGACAAATGGTAGAGGTTGATGACCTCCATTTTATTAAATATAGTAATAAAGTTAGGATTAACTTTCCTATATCCATGTGAGGTTATTCCATCAATAAAAAGAGAGGCATCAAGGATTCTATTGAGGCCCTAAAGGGGCTTAACCTCCCATTGGATCAACCCTAGAGGTATGATCCACAGTTCTTGTTGGGGTTTTAGAAGGGAAGGAAACAACCAAATCCCCAAGACCATAAGTCCAAGCTAGGAATTTAAAGGCTAGTAAAAAAAGATAAATGTGAGGAAGTGGAGTCCATTATGGGGGTTGAATATGATCCATCCAAGGCTATAACTCAAGTATTACTAGATCCTCAACCCAATAAACTTTATTTCCAAACATATTGAAAATTCTACAGCTCCTTAGGTGCTATAGTTACAAAGGATAGAGCCAAGGAGATAATAAGTCCTTTAGGACAATTTTAGCAGATCCAAGAAAGGGTCCTATTGGAGGATGATGCTATTATATGGGGATTTAATATGCACCATATTAGATTATTCTCGATACGAGTCTTTTTATAGGTGGTATGGTAATGTACACAATGATGATGAGGATGAAGATGAGGGCTGGCCCTAGGAATAAACAAGGGAAACCCTACTGATGAAAGAGCTAGTGGAAAAGGTTTAACAAGGGACTGCTTTACCACATGAAGAACCTTCAATGTTTTAGCCATAAGTTTTCTTGCCTTACCCTAAGGCCATCTCCATGGTGCAAGCTAAGGTATTAAATAGCCCATTAAGTTGGTGGAGAGGCCAAAGGGCCTTGGTTTGGGATAATCTCCAAGTATATCTCCTATCAAAAAGACTGGCATGCTCTCAAACTTCACTCCTCTAGCACTCATCACTCAATATTTTGGTCCATCAAGTAAGATCATACTTACAGAGTTTCAATATCCTTCAAACAATTAACATGTAGAGGAATACTTATTGCCCCATGGTTTCCAATTTGAGACCTCAATGCATCCAACGAGTAGAAGATATATATAATAAGAGTAGGCAAAATAAAGGGAAGAAATTATGATAAAGACCATCCATGACGATGAGGAAGTACTACATAACCTTGAAGGAATAATTGATTTAACATAGAATAGTGGAGGGGTTTATACTCTGAGTGATATCCTGCTAATATTGAAGCAAACCAAGAATCTAAAATTAGAAGAGGAGTAGAGCCAGGAATAACCTGATAAAAAAAGAAAGGGTGGAATTCCCCAGACAAGAGCCAACAAAGAGTGCATAATAGGAATTACTAGAACCAAGTAGTGCCAAACAGGGGGAGGTAAATTTTACTCATACATTACTCTTTTCCTATCCTTCAAAATTATTTAACATATTATCTGTTGTAGCTTCTGAAGGAGTCCCTAAAAAGCCAGTTGTTATCTCTTCCCCAGAAATAGGGCAGAAAACTTCATGGGTCAATGTAATTCAACATGGAGACTTGTTACCCATAAGAGATTATAAAAGTAGAAAAGAGAAGTAGAATGGGAAGTACAAGGGGTAGTCACATTTTTAGATAAACTTTATGCCTAGATACAAAGCTAAAACATGACAGTTTGTGGTTACTACACTGTAGCCTTTAGCTTAAAAGGCTTATGCATAACTACAACCAGAATATTGGAGAACACTACAAATAAAATATTTAAGCCCTATAGATTTTTACATTACATTTATATTATTCTTTTATTATTTTATTTATTGGTTGGCTAGGACCTTAATATGAATTGTACCTTTTGTCTCCTATATATACAAAGGATACCTAGTTTTAGGATCATCTCATCTTGTCTTGTGCATTTGGTACATTGTATAAGCATGTTTCTCCATTTAAGAGGCTTCCTATTAAATCTCTTTATTTTCTTCTCAAGGCATTGGGATTATCTTTCATTCTATATTTATGCTATTTAGGAATTTGGTGCATAACACTTGGTATCGGAGACATGTTCGCTATACCATTTTTTGGGGCTGTTTCAGATAGTTAAATTTTGAGGAGACTTGTAAGAAAGATTGAAACATTTTTTTTTGTAAAGAGTATTTATAGTATATTCATGTCTTCATAAGAACATATTTGTCCTTACAAATGAGTTCAAGCCTCACACACATAGGAGGGTTTTTGCTAGTTACCCCTAACAACCACCAATATGGGACCACAAAGCCCACCTAATAACTACCAAGTGCTCCGGGTTTTATAAGTTGGGGTTACACATATTCTAACACACGAAGTTGGTAAAAAAAAATATTGCAATAAATTGATCTCATGATGAAGCCGTATACTAGCTTCTTGCATTGAAACAACATGGGTAAGCAACTCATCTCTTGTCGTACCCATAAGGAAGAAGGCTGGATAAACAAGGAAAAAGGAAGGGAATAATAAGAAGGAAAGGAGGGGAAGATAAGGGGCATGAGAGGAGAGAACAAAAAACGAGAGATCTCAATGCGGACTAGTGGTGAGACGAAGAATAAATAAGTACAAGAGTAACATCTGGGAGCATAGTAGAGATAAGGGGATTGCTTATATAGATTAAATGGGTAAAATTAAGAATAAGAGGGAGTTGAGGTATTATCACTTGGACCCTGACCTCGTGATTGTTTTTGGGCTGGATCCCTACCTTGATAGATGGTTGTAGGGCTTGGAAACCTGTAGATAGTTGTTAAGTTGGATCCCTACTGAGCTAGCTGGATGGTTACTATACGCTAAGGAAAGAACCAGTTGCTCGCTTAACCATGGGCAATCCACTCGCTGAACTAATAGTCTAGTCACGAGAAGACGAAAAATAAAAAAGAAGAAGTACCAGAGCTCTTGAGCCAATAGCTAGTTGGTATAATCACTGGGAACGAACCCATCCAAATAATCTAGTTCTACTCTATTCACCCATAACTCATCCTAGTTGGTGGGATGGTGACTCTACGCTAGCTGGTCAGCGATGATTAGCTTTGATAGAACTAGACCTACAAGAAATTGGTCAGTGATCATAAGTTATTGACCCATCCAAATAGTCTAGTTAGAATCTTTCAACCGGGACTCGTGCTAGTCGAGTTGGGCTGGTTATCATCCTGACCTCGTGCTGCTATTGTGCTGCCTATCAAGATGGTAGCGGCCTAACCACTATATTTTACCTTTAGGGTAGGAAATTATAACCCTTACCTTAAGGGGAGGGGACAAAATCCTTTTATCCCTCGAATTTAGGGGGGTTTATGAGTCGTGAATCCTCGATTATACCCCGAGCATATATTCCTAATTTGGGGTCTGATCAAGGCTCTAAGCCACATGTTTATTTCCAAACTTAACATCAATGTTTTACCTTAACGAGAGAGTAGGGAAGGTCGCCCCGCAGGACACCCTTACAAAGGGATTAGGGTAAATAATCTGTCCTTCCCCTATCTAATGGGACTAGGTGTAGGTAGGCATGGTAGGAGTTCTTTATAGGATAGTTTAGATTTACTATTGGTGGTAGGTTGATCAGTCAATGATTCCTTCCCCGATCTGGCAATGAGTTATTCCAAGAGTGATTATCGTCAATGGAGTAGAAGTAGGATAGCTCTTATATTAGCGAAAAAAAGCTCGACAGACATCCCCCCGAGGTAAGGGGATGCCAACGCTATAATAATATATCACGTGGGGGAACACCCAACATCTTCAGGATCAAGAACAAGATAAAAATAAATATTAAAATCTGCAGAATGAAATTATGAACCAGCAAATGAACCAAGAATTGGATTGGAAATTGTCACTGCACCATAATCAGAACTAGAAGGAACATGACCAAAATCAGAAGGAATTGGAACAAGAGAAATAATCATCATCCGAACCAAGGTCGTCCTTGAGGTCACAATACCCACCTGAGCAACGAAGGAAAGAAAGAAGGAATTGTATACATGTAGATTACATACTGTCCCTGGGTAAAGCATGGAAGAAAGAAGAGGAAGGACCTGCCCGGCCTGGTAATGTAAGAAGGCATAGAAGCAGGACCACCCACCTGGTAAGAATAAGAAGGAAAGTAAATACAGGAACATATATATCTGCAATTACTTTTATATAATAGTATTTACTATAACCTAGCTATATATCACCTTGAGCCATCTATCACCTTACTAGCACCTGACGGCAATAAAGCTAATGCAAATGCCATTTAAAGTGGTTTTATGCTTTTTAAAGAACCCATTATATTTAAATAAAGCTTGTAAGTAGTTAAGGGCCCTTTAAAGGCCTTACTGGAAGTCTGGATAGGGCCTTTTTCTTCAATCAAATAGCAAGAACAAGGCTTTGCCTAACCGATATGGTACGGAGCCTAGTTTTTGCCTAACCTTTATTCCGCTTGGGCTAGCTGCTTTGTTGGGCCACCTTCACCTTAAATCGACTAAGGAAAATGGATTTGATGCGATACTTAGTTTATTTCATTTCAGCTTTATTTAACAGCGACCCCCTTTATAAAAGAAAAAAATAATGCGTAAAAGGAAAGGCGCTTTGCGTGAGCTGTATCGCAACTTCCCTCCTTTAAAGACTTCTGCATGTCTCTGCGGGAGTGTACTTTTAAGGTTTTAGCTGGCATGATTCATATCGGCCATATCTTATTTGTCCAGTCTCTTAGTACCATAAATGATAATACCATATATTGTATGATGTGATACAATCAAAGCGCATCACACTCAATGCACCAAGTATATTATAGCAGAGGATAATAAATGCATTTAGATTAAATAAAATATGTTGTGCTATTTCTACATAAAACAAAATTGCAGCTGAGCAATTAGGCAAGCATACATCCTCCATGTAACCCATCTCTTGTCTTAAAAATTAAGACTAATACACTAGTTCATTAAATACTTCGTGTCAAGTCATAAGGCAAGCATAATTACATATATAAAGAATGACTCTCGGTTAAGATATTTAACCTGTAGGAATGTATAATTTCCCTTTTTTTTTAATCTTTTCCCACCCAACCGTGAAAAGCCTTTGCATAATTACATATATAAAGAATTACCCACTACGAACCTAACTTTACGTGAGTGAAATACTTCATGTCAAGTCATAAGGCAAGCATAATTACATATATAATGATTACCGGAAAATGAATCCGAATCTAGTTTTCTTCCAGTTTAATTCCACACCGAATCTTGCATAATTACATATAATAAAGTAATTAAGAATGAAGGAATAAATTACTGAAGTTTCATCTATTCGTCTCTAATTTCGTCAACCTGATGCAACTTATAGAAAGTCGCCCAAATATCACGCCTGGGCTTTGCACTCCGATCTTAAATTTTCGGGCGGGCATCATTGTAAGACGGGAAACACACCCGATCCCATACTGACCTCGATACGTGAAATCGGCTTATGCCGTATGTACTAATATTTTTCGAGAGAGATGGTCAAAGCCCGCTCTGATATCCAAAACTAAAACATAATAAATATTGTGGGCTCAAGCGTAATTACATATATAAAGAATGACCAGCAGTCGCTTACGAGTTGTCTTGGTTAGCAAAGAAATCAATGCATAATTACATATATAAATAATGTAAATGATCATGAAGTGCATTAAAGCTGAGATAAATCGCCCCTTGCTTTCTTATCTATTCCCACCCAACCAGAATAGATAAATAATATCCGGTACTGCATTTTATCAGTGGTCTCCGACGAGAGTAACTAATAGACCGCTTTGACCCTTCGACGAACACCGAATCTAGTTTTCTTCCAGTTTTATTCCCTACCGAATCTAGCATAATTACATATATAAATAAATAATGACCAACAACTTTTAACTTATTTCCTATACCTTGGGTTGAGCATTAAGGCACATCCTCTCCCCTTGGCCAAGGAATCGTGGCTCCGCCCCTCGACGATAGCCTTTTTTTAACTCAATCCCACCCATTATAAACAAAGATAGATAGAACATGCCGATGCCTTAAATCCAAAACCCATTCTGATCGGAACAAAAGATCTAGTAATTATAGAAGGTATGGGTTCTCGGTCCCTTTCGTCTAGTGGTTAGGACATCATCTCCTCATGTCGAAGACATGGGTTCGATTCCCGTAGGGGATAGGTGGTCATTCCGGGTATCATTGCTGAGTTACAGGCTGAGAAGCACACGCACCTATATGCATATCCATATATCATATCCATACATCCATAGATGGGTAGAAGAGATATATTTAGATTCATAAATGATATATAAACATATATCCACACTCATATCCATATATCGATATGGAGAAAGATATAATCCATACATAGATACGGATATGGATCTCCATCTTACTTACGCGACTTAATACTGGCTGGCCTGGTGGGGGGTTTAAAATGCCCACGGGAAAATGAACAACGAGATCATTGATAAGTATAAATGGCTCGTGGCCTGTTGAACGACTACATATAGCTGTAGCGATAACCTGAGATCGCTGATTAAGGGGCGATCTCTTAATGGGATGCTATTTACACTTGGGTAGGCCATAAGAGCCCCCATTGTAAAGATGTATGTATGTATGGAAAGGACTTGAGCGCTCATCTTGACTCCGGTCGATACCTATCTATTTATAGGGGAGATAACGAGATGGATCGGATTCCTCAAGGATCATTGACCATGGGACCAACCGAATCGACGTCCCTTCCTCCCAGAGAACAACTGTTGTCAACGAAGCGACCTGTACTTTCCGTGAGAATTACAAAGTATTATGGGGGACCTAGTCCTGCAGGCAGAAGGAAGGCCTTGAGAGGAAGGAGTGATGCTAGGAAACATATCCCATTATTTAAGGGGACAAAGGTTTCCATTCGTGCAAAACCAACAAATAACGTATATCTGATCTAAGAGTCTAGTAGTTTCCCCAACCGATAGGGATAACGGGATAAGGAAGAAGGAGGGAGAACTGCAAGGTTATACCTTCCCCTACTCCTCGACTAGTATAACCTTGCGGAATCACCTGAACCTAAGCCTTCCTACAATAAATTAGTGCTGCGCCGCACTAATTTAGCCCAAGCCGGAAACGAAAAATATCTTCGAATCTCTTCCTATTTATTATTCCACATGTTCAATCTTTTTCCAGCGGTTTTCCCAGAGATCTTTCCCATTAACACCACTCTAATTCTGCTCATTCATGGAGTTGTATTTAGTACCTCTAAGAAATATGATTATCCACCGTCAGCAAGTAATGTGGGTTGGCTTGGATTACTCAGTGTTGTGCGCCTAGGAGGGCAGCGTGCTTCGGAATGCGAAGGTTTAAAGTCTTTATCGCCTAGAATAGCTCCCTCACTTAATGCATGAATGGGTTCGGACCATAGGGAACCGTAGCATGGGGGTACTATCATCATTTTGCCGCCGCAATGCTGGCTAATCACAACTGGGGCAAGGTAGCTCCCCTCAGAATGTTTCAGAAGGCGCATGAGTCCGAATGCTATTATTAATGTGTGACCGACCTGGGGACGGATTAGTACCTGTGATTAACAGGTTCGGCGTGGGCTGGAAAGAAACGACGACAGTGGTGAGTAAACGACTGAACGTGCTGCAACCTAGGGATCACCGGGCTGCTATTTCACTCTATAGGGATCGGGGCGAGAAGTGGGGCATAGCACAATTTGGGAGGGAGGAGGGTTTGGTTCCCCCGCCAGCTAGGGTGACTGATTCTGCCGTAGTGTACTCCTATTGCACCGGCAACCGATGCTTGTCGAGCATACAACGATGCGTGAATAGCCTTATTATTTTATTTATTCATCGAATATTGAATCGAAGGAGGAAAGGGCGGTAGATGGTAATGCGATGTCCTACGCCGTGCGTCCCCGCCGAACCCGTGCTACGTCGCGGAAAGGGAATCGGAAGATGGGCGAATTAGGAGAATGCCATACCAACCAATATGGGTTTCAATACTGGGTAATATCTATGATACAACTAAATGGAACCAAGCAGACGAGGAAATAACTAGATAGGACCTTATTGATCGAGCACAGGATAGGCAAGAGATCCTGTGAGTTATGGGGAATATATGCTCTGGGATCTGCTGAACAACTTACCCCCTGCCCCGACCCATACAATGGTTTTGGGTCTCGTGGGATTTTGCGCTATTCTCCTGGGTGGGCATACACAATAGCACATATTAGTATTAGGCTCAATCTACATGTGCAATGAGGCAAGGAAGGAATAGGCAGGCACCACTCTGGATCGAAGTGGATGCTATGCTACGCCTTACCCGCTTAGTGAGCAATCTATGGGGATTTTGGACGCATGCACCAGAGCCTCAGCTAATGGGATATCCCAAAGGCCTCCATGGGATAAATAGTAGTTGGAGCAAAGCGAAGCAGAGCTGCTCGACTAGAAGGAGAGGAGCAAAGTCGCTTGTCCATAGAGGGTGAGTTGCGAAGCCGCTTGCTCGATAAAAGGAGAGAAAGGAACGAAGTCGCTCATCCGAAGAAAGAGGGTGAGGTGGTTTTTCTGGAGTTTAGATCTGATTGATTCCTTCACCTGGTTTCTTTCTATCATAAAGCCAAAGACGCCCCCCCCTAAATTGAGGACAAGGTACAACTGTTGGTAATTCCTACCTATAGGTAGGTAGGGGCGAACTCAAAGGTGTCTGGACATGATTAATATAACCTAGATCCGGGCTGGAATAGTAGCATATGCCATATACTCCTGCTGGGGGGCATCAAATGCCCATCAGTTCTGAAAAGGTTCGCTCATGCGCATCCCACCTACCTACGGTTCCGCTAGTTCGCGCAAATTTGAATGAGTCATCACGGATGAGCCACATGCAGGGAAACTCGCATGTGTGGTTCTGGCCGCCTTCGGTATCTAATAACCATGCTTTTGCGCGCTGCTAGCACACCTCTCCTAACTATCGCCCATTTTTTTTGGAATCATTTTTTGAGGAAAGACGATTCTACATATTTTTTCCAAATATTTCCATTATTAAGTATGGATGGTACCATCCTGATGTGTTTCGATTATTTCAAACAAGAGAGGTTTAATGCTTCTAAATCCATCGTATTAATTCTACCTCCTACTCGCAGTATGGTCTTTATGATCTCGACTCATGATTCAATTGCCATGTATTTAGCTATTGAGCCTCAAAGTTCATGTTTTTACGTGATCGCAGCATAAAAAAGGAACTCTGAATTTCCCACAGAAGCCAGCTCGAAATATTTGATTTCAGGTGCATTTTCCCCTGGAATATCATTGTTTGGGTATGACCGGAAAACTACCGATATATTTTATTACCGTAAAACATTACGACTTATATTATGGGTATATTTTATTCCTGTAAACATTACGACTTATATCATATTATGGGTGATATTGTATAAAATTATCATTTCCATCTGTTATGGCAATATTAGCCAATATACAAATGGGGGGGACAAATCTATTTGATTCTATATAGGTACATATTTATTGGTATATACAGGTACATATAGGTATATATGGGTGGTATATCTACCCAAATATTTATTCTCCGCGCCCTCCTTTGTCGAGCGAGCCCCCCTCCTTGCCAAACGTCCTTCAGTGATGGCGACAGGCGGCTATGTCTTGATATACATCCCTCCTACATGCACAAACAATATGAGGGACTCAATAGAGATCCCCCTTGGTCTAATCCGACGATGGAGAGTATCCTCGGTGTCAAGTTCAGATTGGGGGGGAGTAGAGCGAAATGGATCTCCTTAGAGGGGTATTCCAAAGGTGTAACCAGGGCAAGGCAACGACGGGTGCAAAAAAAAAGTGAGTTCCCGATACTGAAACCAGAAGAGCGACTAGTTGGTTCACCAAACCCCAACCCAACGTCACACAATATCCCTCCTGGTCCGTCGAAGGGATCCAGTGCCCTTATCCCGACTCCTCCCAGAATAGCATTATTAGATCCAAGCTAGGAATGGACGAAATGATGAGTGGACACCCACCACTCTCGCGGTTAGAGAGGACCTCTTCAAGACATTCAGGAAAGATGCTCACAGGGGCTAGAGACACTCATAGGGACTTATATCACGCACGCGTTGGTAAAAACCACCCACCTCGACCGGATGTACCGAGTGGATCAGGCCCAATCACGTAAACCACCACCTTCACCAACCAAATGGTCTTGGACAGAGACCTGCTGCTTACTGCCCACGGAAACATCTGATCCTTGATTCGATAAACCTCACTACTTATGCGGCGTTTTCAGCATAATATCTTGCTTGCCCTTGCTTGCCGGATGGGGGGGATTCATTCGCCCATCGACATCGGCAGCAAGCGCGGACCTGAACTATATAAATGTGACCGAGATTCCGCGTGCACTCGATTTATGTTTCATTGAAGGTTCCACCCACTCCCCCGATATCAATACGTTTTGCTAGGGAAATAAAACACCCACTAGTGATATGGTAGAATCTAGATCTCCCACCGCCCTTGCACCTCATGTTTTTTCTGCATCTCGTTCCGAAACTCTACCTCTTCCCCTTAATACTCGAATAAAGCTCTCCAATATGGCTAACTGAGATATAATCAAGATATAGTAATGGATCAAGCTTGTGAGGATCTGAGTACCACCCTGTAGATATCCTTCCTGCTTCCAGCTTGTTACGATTCGGTGTTACGTACTTATGTCGTTACGAGTTAGTTCAAGGGGTACCGCGATTCCAGTGTTTTTGATTAAGCCCTCAACTCCCAACCAACTTTGATACTTTGAAAGGGGCAGCAACCCCACTTCGTGCTGTTGGGTCAGTTGCTAGTAACCTATTGGCTAGGTAAAGGAAGTAGTATTTTTTATTGATAGATCAAGGTGGGCCACACCACCCCACCCCTTCACACCTCGCCCTGGTAACCTGTGAATGGCAGAGCACCAACCAAAAAAAGGTATTAATTCACACCGACCAGGGAGGGTACGGAATAAAAACAACGGAAGTAGCACCCCTACCCGTTGGATCAGTGGCTTCACACCTATTGGTCAGGTCTAAATAAGTAGTGAGTATTTCCTGTTTATGATTCGATTCCATTTATTTTCGCACCTCAATTGCAGGAAAACATGCAAATCTATCTACTTATTATGCATCGTTTGAAGGTCACCACTTCCTCCCCAAAACATGATCATTGGAACATCTTTGGACAAACAGTAACATCGAAAGCATACACATTGGGGATTCTTTCTTCATGATGGCCAAGGAAAGGCACAGTACCTCATCCCCTCAACCTTCCCCGTTGTGGTGTTGTGTTGCGCCCATTCCCCAGCATCCATTTCTGGAAGATACCGACAGGGAAGAGAGGAGCGGATGAAGACGAGGTATATTCAAACGGGGTAAGAGTAGCAACAATGGGCGGCATACTCTTCAAAAATCCTAACTATTTTCCATTGTTGAAAAGCTTAGTAACTACTATATGGATATACCTAGTGAATAAAGTAAATGAAGTAGTTCAAACAACACACAAGCAAGCCATTGGATCACCTGTATGTTCGGATAGTCATGCCTCATAAGGAGATAGATTTAGATATTTGTTCATAAAGAGGGATAGATATACCTCCCACATCTCGCATCTCCAAGCCAATAGGAGGATACCTGCGAACAAAGGGAGTACACACAAGAAGAGATACTTATTCATTGATAGCCAAGGAAAGATGTGGGAATCAATATGGGACAACAACCCGTGCCATTGACTAATCTGCTAAACACTATTGTGTTGACCGATACAACAAGTAAGTATAGTTAGAGTTGCTTGATCAAGACAGGATCCATCCCTCCCCACAACCACTAATTTATCCTCCAAAACAACATTATTCTCTGCCTCCAGTTTTATCTTTACTGCTTCTTCTGCTATTTGCTGCTGCTTTAGGAGATAAGCCTCCTGATGTCTCTTCTTTTCCTCTTCCTCCCTTTTATTTTCAAATTATTCCTCTTGTTGCTCCTGTTCAGCAGTAGGGGAAGGGTAAATGTTTATTGTAAATATTTCCTGATTGCAGGAGGGGCATTAGGATTAGCCCCTAGACCTAGTCCCTTTGGCCTCTGCTCCACTGAAGGAGGCTGGCCCTTCTTGCTCTTCTTTACCCACACCTCCTGTACCCTTAGCTCATAGTAGTTAAAATTGGTTGGCCTTTAGGATACACCTGCTCGATGGCCTGAGATTTAATTGGGACAGGTGGGGAAGGAAGTGGTTGATCTCCATTTGTTCCTTCCATGTTTTGGTAGGTAGTTTTTTTTTGTTTTTATTGGGCATGGACCTGCTCATAAATCTCTGAGAACCGATGGTCCCGGGGGAGGCTTCCATAGAGTGCTTGTTCTGCTTTCATATTCCTCCTCATTCTCCACCAGGCCCCATCTTTTTCCAGCTAAAATGTTCTGTCAATAGACTTGAAACAAAGCTCTCCAACCAAATATAATAGAAAAATTCGCTAGTTAAGTAGAAATAATAGACCAATCGGGTGTTAAGCCACGGATCAATAACTGTTAGTATAAAGAAGAATATGAACCATCGGATCAAAAAATTACAAATGCACACTAAAGAACCACACTTTTACTAAAGACACATTAGACCAAGTTTATCTTAACTAAGTACCAAGTGTCTAAAGATCCTAACATCCCCCCCTTTAAAACAACTTGAGATAGGATTGAATAATTTACAAAGGTGACAAAATAGGAGAAAGAAAGAGGCATTAGAGCCTACCCCCCCTTAATGAAAACTTCCTAAACTCCTAAAATAGATCGAAGTTTGGAAAAATTTAGTTCTGTAAGAGACTTTGTGAACATGTCTACAACTTTATCATTTGTAGGAAAATAGAGTACTTTGATAACGCGATATTAAGGAAGCTTTATAATTAGGTGCATGTGTATTTCAATGAGTTTGTTGCACTGATGTTTAACGGGATTTTTTGTGAGCTAAATGGCACACACTCTGTTGGAATCCAAACTCTTAAAGGATCTGTCGAAGCCACAAGGCTTCTTGACTTGCACTAACTATTGCTAAATACTTAGCTTCCGCTGAAGAAAGGGCAAGGGCAAAAGATCGGTTGGAACAATAGCGAAAACGGTCAGGTGCTGGAACCAAGCAAAGCACAGCTAAAAGGCAAGTAGCCTAGTGTTAGCACAACAGGTTTAAGCTAGCATTAGCACAGGTTAAAACCAACATAATAAATTTAATTGAAAGGATTCAAAGTAGCAATAAACCGCTTCACCCATTTATAAATAAAAAATGCCACCATTATACATCCATGGTTGTGACATCTATCCAGTCACCCGGTCATCCATGGTTATGCCGCCACAGAGTATTTAAGTGCGAAATGAATGCCTTTATTCAAGTAAGCAAGCTAATCACCTTGTGAATGCACTATTCTAAGATAGAATACTAATATATTAAAATTAGATACGTTGATTTAAGGTCTTACCTAGTCTACCACTCTTATGCCTGTCTTTCATACCCTTCCTAGTTACTTATTTTTTGCATCCCTTCCTCATCCTCCCAACGAGGGCAAGGTCCTCTACTTCACCCTCCTTGGATGAACTGGGTTATAACCTTGTTTATTCATGTAGAAAGTCATCCCAAAGCTTTCCAAATGAGGACAATCTCACAAGCACAAATACTCTGTTGGACAAAGTGTTTATTAGATGGGTAAAACCCATTAAAAGCAATGGGCACCAACTCTTCATCTTAAACCTTTACCCTATGGTAGGCAATAGATCTCTAAACTATGTGATCTTAATCAAGTAGCTATCCATGAAATCTGTGTAACTCATGCAGCGGATCACCAAGAGCTTATTTATAAAATGCATCTTGTGATAAATCTTCACACTTATACAATGCTATCACTGCATCATGCATCTCCTTAACTGTAATCTTCTCTGCAATGTGAAGGATCAAACGGTCCTTAATTTAAGAAAAAATGATTTACTTTGCCTTGGCCCCCTTCTTCTTATAATGGACCAACTAAACAAAATCAGTAGGAACAATAACCTTGTTCTAAAAAAACACCTATTTCTGGCAGCGGTTACACTTCTATTTCCTGACAACAGTAAGGGCGCCTTGATGAGGGAGTGTAACTCTGTTTTTTGCAAAATAAGAGGGCATAATACTCAAGATTATTCCAAGGAGTTAGTCATTTACTCCTTGCAGCAGTTACATTCTATTTATAGCCAGCAGGAGCCCCACTTGGGTAGTTACTACTTTCTATTATTAGATACATTATTGTAACATCTGGGTTCATTCTATAAGGGCTGGAGAGGGGAGAGAGAGGGATCGGTTGTTCTCTATCAGTTGTTCATAAGTCTTATTACCCCTATTCTATCTTTCCTTTCTTTTGACTCTGGAGACATTGCATGTAGCATAGGAGGTTTATTTTGATGAGATTTAAAAGTTTATGTAAGGACTTATCAGTGTGCAAGTGTACCTTCTTGGTTGGTAATGCAAGGATCTCTTTTGACCATAGGAGCTACTATTATTTGTGGAATGTTCGATCAATTATATGGGTTTATCGCTCTTTAATGTTCCATTGTGGCATTTCCCTTAATCAGTAAGATTGGGATTTAGCCAGTCTATCTTGCAGATTTTGTTATTCCTCCTCCATTCACCCAATTGACTAAGGCACCAGTCACTTTTTACCTAAGTTTAATTATAAGCTTTTATAGGGATACACTCCCCCCTCTCCAAAGGTAGCAGGCACTAACCCGAAGTGAGAGAAAGCTAGCTGAGGTGACATTGGACTAGTTTTATGTTTTTACACCTTAGATTTCCTTGGTGGTTTTGTTGCAGATCACCACAAACAATTTTGAGTGCCAACAGGGCCTTAACAACCAATGTGACCATTGCAACATTGATGGTCACAACTAAAGAAAAAATGTTGAAAACTGCATACAGCCAGAGCTGAATCTCAATAACCGCAAGCAAAAGCAGTATAATAAAAAGGAATCTTCTAGTGGGCATTCCAGTGTTCTGGAAACTTGTGCAACATTGTTGCGCTCAAGCAATCTAAATCCAAAAATAAAACAAGGAATCATAAATCTGGTTATACAAACTTTCCATGGTACGCCAAAAATACAAAAATCTTCATATCATACCTCTAATTGAAAGAGTGTAACATACATAAAATATATAATTATAATTAAATAACCCAAGGGACACAACCCTTCACCCTCGTGACTAGTCAATGATATTTATACCATCACAAATGATCTTGTCAATAATAACATTAATTATTACAAATATTATATATTAATCTATTTTATGGTTTCTTTACTTTATACCAGGGCATGAGTCTTTGCTAACCTGCATGCAACTAAAGATCGAGATAGGTTGAATCCCATCGAATGGTGGAACATGTATGACTCCTCTACCACACATTTACATAAATTGGCGGTTAGGATGCTTTCACAAGTTTTTAACACTTCTTCTGTAGAGAGGTGTTTTAGCACCTACAACGTCATCCACAATGTGAAGAGAAACAACCTAAATGTATACCAAGCAAAAAGCTTGGTTTATGTGAACTACAACTTTAGGTTGTTGTCCCATTATTGCGAGGCGACGAAGACTGATATAGCATATGTTACTTGGGACAACAATCCAAAGGAGGCTAATATGGAGGATGGAGCCATAGTTTTAGAGCACTTGGAGGCTTAACTTTTTGGTTCAAATCTTCCTGCAACAGAGACGCCACCCCTATCCACCAGCGAGTTTTCAGATGCAGGAGATTTGCCTTTATCTTCACAACGTCCAACGTTGCGTGGAGGCCATGTAGTTGTTGGTTGTGTTCCATGACCACTTCCACCTACTACTCTGCTTTTCATAGAGCACGGGAAAAAACACTATTAGTTTATCGTGGCAAGAGGAAAGATTTGAAGATACTTTTTTTTCTTTTTACTATTATAAATGTAGTCTCTAGAACTAAGTAGTTTTGTTTTATTATGGCCTATTTTGTCAACATTTGATGAGAGTTTTAGTTTTAACTTTTTACTTTGAGCATATCTTCAAATTGTTGAATGCATCTTATAACTTTTGCTAAATTTTGTAACAAATGGTAAACAGATTCAGCTAAAAAGAAAAGTAAACTGAGTGTTTTATTTAGAACTGAGAGATAACCTTGTCCATCTATATAAAGCTGGTGCCCTAAATTTAGAGATATATGCTAAATTTATACTTGTGCCCTAGTCTTCTATAATTGCTCCTGCGCCCTCATTATGATGTGTGGATATGCTACTGAAAAGAAGGTGCCCAAATCTGTTGTGCGTGTTGTTGCTATTGTAGAAAACTGTCCGAGGTACATATTCTAACACTGCATCTTACCTAGTAAAGTGTTCTCAATTACTCTAAGTAGCTCTCTAAACATAAAAAACTTCCCTTTGGCCAAGGGCTTAGTAAAAATATCCGTAATCTGTTGATCTGTCCAAACATACTATGGAGCATCTCGCCTATCAACTCTACAATAAACTTGCAAAGCTATATGGCTTCACAACTAGTTGTGTTGGTTGCCATGTACTCTGCTTCAGCTGAACTCAATGCTACTGAAACTTGCCGCCTGTTGAACTAGGAAATCACTCCTAAACCCAAGTTTAAACAACATACTTAAATAAAGTACTCTTCCTGCCACCTGCATCTCCTGCCTAGTTAGAATTAACAAATCTATGCAAAATAAACTTACCATCTCCTACATAGCTAAAACCAAAAATGTATTGTGCCCTTTAGATATCGGAGCACACGTTTTGCAGCAATCCAATGAATTTGCCTTGGCCCAACCACGAACTAGATTGAGGTGTTAACTGCAAAACATATATTAGGTCTGGTTTGAACTAGATACATCAAAGATCCAATTAATTGTCTATACAAGGAAGATCTACCAAATATGAATCCAAGTTGCCATGCAACTGCAGATTTGGCATCATAGGAGTGGTCATGGGGTTACAATCCACCATGTGAACCCTCTTAAATATCTCAACAATGTATTTTCCTTGCCCCCCGTAAAAATTAAGTTGCACCTTGCCATACCTCTAGACCCAAGAAATAGTGCATGAGTCCAATATGCTTCATGTCAAACTCTTGTGCCAATGAAGCCTTGCACCCTGCAATGAGCTTCTCTAAACTCCCTATAAGTATTAAATCATATACTTTAAGGGACCACAACAAGCAAATCAGATCTATAAAATAAGTAATAAAAATTAGAATCTACAACAGTTTTGGTGAAGCCCAAACTGAACAAGTATTCATCAATCCTAGAGTACTAAGCCTGAGGTGCCTACTTCAGCTCATGGAGGGCCTTCTTCAAACTGCATACATGGGTATATCGCCCACGCACCTCAAACCCTCTCGACTGATTAATGTACATTTCTTCTTCAATTAGGGCATTAAGGAAGGTTGCCTTAACATCCATCTGTATAACTAGAACCAACCAAAAATAGATGCTAAAGACATAATGGTCCTGATAGAAGTATACCTGGCAAATAGCGCAAAGGTCTCCTCATAATAAACTCCCTCTTTCTGGGATAATCCTCTAGCTATGAACTGAGCCTTATATTTATCTATGCTGTTATCTGTTGCATGATAAACTTTGTACAACTACCTGGAATAAATAACGAACTTCCCCACTAGTCTCAGCACAATCTCCCAAATATTATTCTTCATAATGGAGTTATACTCCTTGGGGGGTTATATATACTCAAGGCTGCAGCATACTACCAAACTTGCTCACCTGATGCCTTTTCATAACTATAAGGTTATGAATCAATGATGGAAGGCATCAATGAACATAATTCAGAAACGTTTTGGGAGGATGACTTACCCAAAAAGACGTCTTTGGAGCTCCAACTTGCTTTTGTGCATCCTGTAATGTTTGGGTAAGCCACGCAGGCTTCCTGTCTTCCTAGAAGGCATTGAAGCATTGATTCCATCTTCGGAACCTTGCTGATCTGATTCTGAAATCTTTTCTTTATCCTGATCAACATTTGGGATAGCAAGTGTTTATCCCTCCTCAACCTTTGTTGGAGGCTCCTAAGACCTTGAGGACCATGCATCCTCATAAAACTTAACGTTTTGGCTTATACTATATTTCTCCGTGATGGAATGTAGGCTCTATAAGCCTTGGAGTATTTATTGTATCTAACAAAAACACCCTTCAAACTAAGAGTTCATTTTTAGTTATTTTCTCCTCAGGAATATGAATATATACAGGACAACCCGAAACATGAAAGTGTGATCCTTGGGGTTTCTCACCAGTGAAAGCTTCCTTTGATGTTTTTTCCTTCAATACCTTGTGAGGACACTTGTTTAGGATTTATATAGTTGTACTCATGTGTTCTCCCAAAGGAACATAGGCAGAGTTAAGTCATTAACGATAGCCTTAGTTGTCTAAACAATGGACTTATTCTTCCTCTTCCTTTGGTCTTCGCGTTTCTTGCCCGACCATTCAAATTTGATATATTTTGTATTTTTAATGGGAAGTGGGGGATATTACATTTAAAGGTGGGCGCGAATGAGTTAAGGTCCTTTAATTTCATGGGGGGGGGGAGGTTATATTTAGATAGAGCGCCACATGTGTTTACGAAGGGGCGTTGCATGTGTTCAGGGAGAGCACTCCATTTGTTAGTTTGTGTACCTGTTCGTTTTATTTATCCGTGCGACAGCCTTGAGCATTTAAACCCCCCCAAAGTGAACACGTTGCTTACATAATTCCTACGGCTCATTTGTCACCAGCATAAGTATACTACGAGGCTACTATGCTTTAAACCGTCGGCGAACACCTAACTGTTCCTTGCAAACAAAGAATACCCGGACTTATATGAATAATGCGCTACCTAGGTAACTAGCCGAATCTTAGGCGTACTACCCGTTGGTAACTAGCCAGTAGGCATATAGGCGTAGGGTAAATGCCCCTATATCCACAATAGAGTTTTTAGATATAAGTTTCTGGTATTTCGTTTCGGTAACTAATAGAGCCCGGGATATAAGTAAGTGCATAAGGCCAACTAAAGAAGTACATAACTCCACTATACTATGGAGTACTTTAGCGCATCAATAAAATTTGTTAGAAGAAGACTTCGTTAAATAATGATGAGAAATTAAGTAATAAAAGGTGGCCCCTATAAAGGGCAAGACCTATCGTCCAAGGAGGTCTCAAACTGATGTGACCCCTCATATGCAAAAATCCTTATGCCTTCAGTGGGGTCCTCTGAATAATTTACTATTAAAGCTTCCTTGCTCATCTTTACTAGGGTTTTACAAGACTTTATTGCCCATTAAGGTTAGGTTTTTTGTATTCTCTCGATGCTTCTAGAAGTCTCTAGTAAATTCCATACTTTCCTAACTTCATATGGGAGAATCTTGGGGAGTTGATGCGGCTTCCACATGAACATGCAGAGAATAATTAGTTAGTTACCTTTAAAGGGGGTATGCTCAGGGCTGTTACCAAGGGCATAAATTCCGCATACAAACTTTGTATAAGGAAAACGACCAATTATTGAAAGGACCTCTGGGACATATGTCCTCCTCGAGTTTAGAGACCCTGAAATGAAAATTTGACTACCCCTGAAACATAGGATTATCAGTGCTCGTCTGTATGTGTGGTTTTCATAATTTGGTCCAAGGTACCCCTTCTAGGTCCCAAATTTTGTCTTCCTCATTCTATATAAACAATAAAGCAATATAGAAACTATGTAGATCCATTTTGGATCATCCCTCCCCATTTTGGTAGGTTGTTGGTCTAAAAAATATTTAGTTATGTCGGATATGAGGTGCGAAGCCCTTGGCTTTCTCCGTAAAGTACCATTTGGCCTTCTATAGTAGTTTTCCCTTCAATCCCACCTACCAAAGTTATTGTTGACCCTTTATGGTTGTTCTTATCTTCTTCTGTAGAATCAGATCTTTTGGTAATCCTGCATGTGCTTCTGGTACCAAATTTTCTATGGAAGGTAAGACTTTTCCCTCTTTTTTATCATCGATCATTAATGGCTCATAGAGTTTAAGGTTTACCACATTTTTAATGAGTAAATGTACATATAAGGAAGCAAACTAAGCATGTCAGCATTGTTTCCTTCCTTCTCTAAGACTTTGAAAGGTCCATATCTTAGGGCCTTTATTTTATTTCCTGGAACTTGCAACCTTCCCTTATTCAGGTGCAACCATACAATGTATCCTACGTTGAAAGTCTTCCCATTCCTGTATTGATTATTTATGGCCTTGTACTTTGAGATTTCTTCAGTTTATCCTAACCCTAAAAGTGTATATACTTGATCCTATTAATGAACTTGTTGGCTTTCAGTGCATTGCTTGAGGTTTCTGCCCACTCTACTTCAGGCTTCCCGTACACAATGTGTTGGCTTGGTTTTGCAACCAAGCTTAGTGCTATGGGCACCTGCTAACTAGTAGCAGCAGTTTTAATAGAAATAAATAACAATAAACTAAATCTAAACTAAACTAAACTAGCATGTGCATTTTGAATTAAAAAACAAGAACAAGAAACATAAAAAATAATTTTTGTATTGACAATGGGGCAAGCAAATGCTTGCAATAACAATACCTCCAAGTGATGAAGGTTGTTGAATGGCTCCAATGGTGAGCAGCTCCAATCTCCAATGGGTCCTTTCTCCAAGGTTGCTACAATGGCCAAATACTCAAGGGATATTTTGGCAGCATGAGGATAGGAATATGGATGGATCTGAAATGAGGAGCCCCTACCACCTTTTTATAGGTTTTGGTGGTGGGGAATACCAATTGTGGTTTTGTGGAAACCAATGGTATTGACCAACATGGTTTAGGTACTTTTCCCTCATTTTTTCCTTTTTTGAATAAAATTAATATTTTTATTCCCTTTTTAATATTTTGGGAATTTGGACCCTTTTTGAGGGTTTTTTATGCTTTTTTAGGAAAAATAATCTTTTTGAGTGGGAAAAGGGGTGTACTAAGGTCTTTTGGTGACCTTTTGTTGGTTTCAGAGGCTCAGATGGTGGAAAAGTGGACAAATGGGTCATGTGAATAAGGGAATGAGCTAGTGAGCACTTTTTGGGTGTTAACAGATTGCCCCCTGATGTGTGAGGGCAGGAGCTCATCGTATGGCCGATAGACATCATAGTTCTTTTGTCTTTTTTCTAGGGTTTGGGGGAGGAGAAGAGATCGATTGGAGACTGGATCTGCGACCCTTGGAAGCTGCAAAACATAAACAATATTACATGGCCTCAATATGAATGAGGGATAATCTCTGATAATGGACGAGGCGGGCATATCCATGCTCGTATCAAGACATATACATAACAATCAGTCCCAAGAAGGGGGATCTAATACATAAAAAATATACTGGTACATCATAATGGTCCAGAGGGGACATTATTTTGGGATGTACTCATGATCATGACATGACTGATCTCAATCACTGATACACTGGAATAACTGATGAATTGCTGAAACTGAAGGTGTCCAACATCTGTAGGGACGTAATGACTGTGAGCCATCTCTGGGAAGTATATGTAACTGTATACTCGAGGGAGTATAAAACTGGGGTACATCTGAATACTGTCGCCATGCGCAACCCGGATATCTATAGGAAAAGTTTAACTGGTTGTATCCATAGGTAGACTCTCAAATGTGGAGGAGTCAGGAGGTATCCGGGGTCTTCGACTAATAACTGAAAGGACCGATACCCTGTGCAAGTCTCAACGATGCGATCAAGGTGTTGAAGTCGAGCATGTGAGAAACAACCATTTGGAGAAGCACTAAGGACTCTTCTCGAAATGATTCGTAGGCACTCATCATGAATGGTGATGAGTCCAAGACACAGGGACCTCTAGGTCTATCCTCTGGAATAAATTTGGTTGTCGTCGACAGAGGGAGACCGGAAACCAACAAGGCAATGATGTTTCCTTGATAGGAGCACGAGGTGTAGAACTGAAGTGGGGTAGTACTGATGGTAGGACTGACATACTTGTGGGGATGGGAAGTAACTGGGGTCATATAGTGGGTAGACTCAAACTTCCTTTGTTCAGAGCATGATGACATGGTTGACCTGGCAGCGTAGGGAACTGACTTATAGGTGTGGGTATCATTGCTTTTAAGGACTGAAGAGTATGTATTGACTCTGGGGGGGTCAAGCTGATGGGTGTTGTTGAGGGGTTTTCAGGGTGATATACTGCAGAATGCTCTGAACAAAGGCGACCAAAATGGGGAAGCTGCCATATGAGTAGACGTGATCTGTTGTGGCACTGAGAAGCACCATTGGGTCCTTCTTCGTAGTTTTAATGAGCTCCAAGAAGGTATAAAAGTGTGCTCTGAAATGGTACTGTCCTGCGGATTTGTGAGCCCAGGACTGTTCGTGCTCATTGGTGCTTTCATTTTTAAGGAGTTTGAAAGCGATAAGAAGACTCTGCAGTGGTTATGACTACTGTCCTGTTGGCTTTACGAGCCCAGGATGGTGATTGCTCGTGGTCGCTTTCATGTTTAGAGAGTCTGAAAGCGGTAAGTTGACTCCATTGGTGTTCTTTTTCGTAAGTTTAGTCTCCAAGGCCCGAAAAAGCATAAAATGATGCAGATGGAGAACTCTTCTAGCCGATGTGACTAGAGTATTCCTTTTTCGTAATTAGTCTACGAGGTCCGGAAAAGGGGTAAACTTATACCAGGTAGACGCCCTTTCAGATACGTTTAGCGAGCATGAAAGGAAGCAAGATTGCTCGACGATCTTTTCATTTTTTTAGGAGTCAGAAAAGAGCTTAACAGAAACTCCCTAAGTGCCTTTTTCGTAAAAGGGATTGCTAGGCCCGAAAAAGGGATAAAATTATACCGAACAAAGAGGGATTGATGGGAGCGAGAAAAGGTCTCAAGCGTCATCATGTGTGCGGGATACTGGATCCAGTGACATAAAGATTGTCAAAAGGGGGCTGCGGGCGTTGTGGCACGCAAATCGGGGCAATGAGAGGGCATTTTGAAAAAATGGCCGAAAAGTATGGGCGTGAGAGTGAGAAATGATCTCTAGCATCATCACGAGCGCGGAAAACTGAATTCGTCCATATAAGACTCGCCAAAAATGGACGTCGGTCGATGTGGCACGCGAACCGAGGTGACGAGGGGGCATGGAAAAAATGCCCGAAAAATCTGGAGGTGAGAGAGAGAAATGATCTCAAGCATCATCACGAGCACGGAAAACTGAATCTGGCAATATAAGACTCGCTAAACACGGCCGAAGGCCGATGTGGCACGCAAACCGAGGCGACGAGGGCACCCAAATAATGTTCAAAAAATGGAGCTGGTGAAAACTGGAAAAGGAAAGAACTGTCATGAAGTTCTCCAAAGGACGGTGGTGTCCATGCGGCTTACTATGGGTAAAATCGTTTGAGGTACAACCCGTTGCGTGGGTTACGGAGGGGGTTGCCTTTTGAATCGGTCAGAATGTATGCCCCCTGTCCGAGGCAAGCGTGTATAATATATGGGCCTTGCCACATGGACACAAACTTTCCTTTCCCGGTTTTGTCATGAGCTTGGTCGTAGGCGAGGACAAGGTCCCCTTCAGAAAAAGTTCTTGGGTGGACATGTTTATCATAATTCAATTTGGATCGGTTCTTGGCTGCTTCCATGTTTTGAAGGGCTGTGCACCGATCTTCATCGGCCTGCTCCAGGAGTAGTAAGCGTTGTTTAATTGGGGCTGTGTCCGGTAAGAGTTCAACGGCCATATGTAGGGTTGGAATCTGGCACTCAATGGGGAGGACAGATTCGACACCGTGAACTAAGTGGAAAGGGGTAAAACCGGTGGCGGTTTTAGTCGATGTGCGGTATGCCCATAGTGCCAGGAAGAGCATGTGGTGCCAATTTGACTTGTGTTTGTCTACAGTGCGCTGGAGGATTGTTTTCAAAATTTTGTTTATCGCTTCGACTTGGCCATTTCCTTGGGGGTAGTAGGCAGAGGAGAAATGGTGTTCAAATTTCAATAAGGTGGATAGTTCTTTCCAGACGGCGTCTTCGAAGTGAGAGCCGTGGTCTGATACAAGTTGCTTTGGCACTCCAAAACATGCGATAACATGGTTGAGAAAGAATCGTGCAGCGGTTTCGGCTGTGCAATTGTAAGTTGGCATTGCCTCCGCCCACTTGGTAAAATAATCGACGGCCACAATAATATGTTTGTGACCGCTGGCTGACGTGGGATTGCAATCAAGGAAGTCAATGGCCCATTTGCAGAATGGTCCGGCAGTAACGACTGGATGAAGGGGGGCGGGTGGGGTTCTTGCTTTAGGGGCAAAAAGTTGACAATTTTGGCAATGTTTGACTGCGGTGATGCAATCAATAAATAATGACGGCCAAAAGTAACCTGCACGAATGATCTTTTGGGCGGTGGCCATGCCGGAGAAATGGCCTCCACAGGCACCGCTATGACAATCATTGAGGACTTGCTCTGCCTCACTATGGGATAGGCAACGTCGTAGGATGGTATCAATGCTGCGTCGATAAAGCACATCCCCTAACAAAAGGTATCGGGGGGCGTGGTGACGTATACGACGGCGTCCGTCACGATCGATGTGGGGTCGAAATTTCTGCGTGCGGAGGTAAACTAGGATGTCACCGTACCATGGGTCGTCAGACGAAATGATGAGGATGTGATCGTCAATCAGATTCGTTTGGATAGCGGGTGATGACGAAGAGTATGGGAGGTCAGTGATCAGATGGGCAAGCGCGAGGGCTTTTGTGCTCTTGGGAGTTTTGAAAGTGAGGTCATATTCCTGGAGAATAATGACCCATTTAGCAACACGGCCTTGTAGGAGCCGCCGGTTTAGGAGATAGACCATAGGGTTGGAGTCGGCTACGACCGTGGTATGACCGAGTAGAATGTAGTGTCGTAATTTTTGGACGGAAAAGACTACAGCTAGGGCTAATCTTTCTTCGTATGGGTAACGTAGGGGTGGGCTAGACAAGGTCTGACTGACGTAATAAATGACATGTTCTTGGTGAGAGGCGTCTTCTTGGACCAAGACTCCGGACATGGCATGTTCAGAGGCCGAGACGTAAAGGGTGAAGTCCTGAGAGAAATCCGGAGGGGAGATCAAGGGGGCTTGTGTGAGAGCTTTCTTGAGGGCTTCGAATGCCGTGTCTGCTTGTTCATCCCAAACAAAGGGTATGTGGGTGCGAAGTAGGCGTAAGAATCCGTGAACTTTGGTGGCGTAATCAGGTACGAAGCGACGAAGGAAATTGGACCGCCCCTGCAAACTCTGGAGTTGCCGAAGTGTGCGCGGAGAGGGAAGGTCTAAGATGGCTTTGACTTTTAGGGGATCAACAGTAATTCCATCCTGGGAAACAATGAAACCCAACAAACGGCCTGCAGGAATGCAAAAGACACACTTGTGTGGGTTCAAGCGGATTTTATATTTGCGACAACGTAGGAAAACTTGTTGGAGGTCGTTGAGGTGGTCTGATCGTTTCCGGGAACGAGCTGTAAGGTCATTGAGATAGACCAGCAGGATATGGACCAAGTCGTGAAAACAATAGGTCATGGCCCGCTGGAAGGTGGCACCAGCATTTTTTAGGCCAAAAGGCATGACACGATAGGCAAAGGTGCCCCATGGGGTAGTAAAGGCAGTCTTATACTGATCCTCCTTACGAATCTGAATTTGGTTGTATCCGAAAAAATCGTCCATGAAAGATAGGACTTCATGTCCCGCACACGCATTAATGAGTTGGTCAATGAATGGCGTGGGGAAATTGTCTTTGGGACAAGCGCGGTTTGAATCACGGAAGTCAGTACATACTCTAAGGGTGCCTTGTTTTTTGTTGACGGGAACGGGGTTTGACACCCATGTGGTATAAGGAATAGGATAAATGAATCCTGCTTCGCGAAGTTTCTCAACCTCGGCTTTAACAGCGGGGAGCTTGGAAGGATGAATGGGTCACTGTTTCTGACGAACGGGGGGGACATCAGGCCATGTGTCAATGTGGTGCTCTATAATGGCGGGGTCAAGACCAGGCATTTCGGTGTAGGACCAGGCAAAGACATCACGAAATTCTTGAAAAAGTTTTTTGTATGCCTGAGTCTCCGCTTGAGTGCAAGAGGCACCCAGTGAGATGAGCTCAGGTTTCCCAGGTGTGGTGGAAATATCAATTTGTATTATGAGGGAAATGTTGGACATGTTCCCTTCTTCGAAGGCATCCGGTGCTGGGATGGGATCCTTTAACCAATCGACCTTAGTGGGTATGAAATCTTTCGATTCGACGGATAGCTGGTCAGATGCCGTGGATGTAGACTCCTCTGGGAGGAAGTAGGAGCGATGATGCATATCGTCCCAAGGGTAGTTGGGTGCAGTGAGTGTTTCTAGAATTTGCTCATCAGTATTGAAGTAGTCAGACCACAAATCGAGGGGTTCTGGTTTGAAAGTGGTAGTCGAAGAGATCATGTAGATGGTGTTAATCTCTTCGGATGAGGATGATGGGGGAGGGTAGATCTCCTCGATAGTGGGGGGTGCCGTCTCAAGGTCCAAATTGTTCATCTCGTAGAGAGCTGCTCTGTAATCTGGGATGTCAGGACAGTGATGGGAGTAGTGGCCGTAAATACCGCATATCGCACATGGGTGGTTGGTACGCAGTGATTTATCACGAGGCATGGGGTTTGGATCTAGTTTGACCACCGGGATGTTGGGGTTGTCATCAAGCATTTGCATGTGTTCTTGCAATGCAGGTAACTGTGGACACTGATGGGTTGGATGGCCTAACTCATCACAAAGCGAGCATTTTGGAGGAGCTTGAAATACGGGGGGAGGTTTAACTGCCTTGGGTGGGGGTACCGCAGTGTATGGTTGTGGGCCTCTGCCCCCAGTGGGCCTGATGAGTCGGGGGGGATACGTCGATGACGAAGGAGTAGTGATACCGGGAGGTGGTTGGGTAGAAGTAACAATGGGTTGCACCGGTTGCAGGATGACATTTGGTGTCGGTGGGGGAACGGGAGGTGAAATATACCACACGGGTAATCCCAATGTTAACCCGGGTAGACTAAGGGTAGCCATAACCGGGGCGCTTACTACACCCGAAGGAGGAAATAGAAAGGGGATAGTGTGGATGGGTGTAACTCCAATGTGACTAGGGACCAATGGTGGTTTGGGTAACAAGGAGGGTTGATTACCGGGTGTTTGTGAAAGAGTGCAGAGGTTAGCGACGTGGGTCTCCGGTGACGGTGGTGGAATGGCCTGGAATGTAGAGGTCATTGACGCCTCGGAGTAAAGTCTGGGTCCTACTGAGGAAATGAATGAAGTAGTTGCACCACAAACAGGTTGTTCAACCATGGGGAGAACATTTTCAGGTGTGGAGGGGGCCTTGGGGTCGTAATAGGTGAGTTGGTCGACCTTGACCACGCGTCCCTCATGGGGGAACTACATGGTACGAAATACGGATGAGGCAACAGCCCGCATGGCATACTTGTAGCTATGGCCAAGTAAAAGGTTATAGTCAAGTTGGGAATTGATGACCTCAATGTCAATGAGTATGATTTTTCTAGCCAGTTGGATGGAGAAATTAGGTAAGAGACCCTGGGGTTGAGCCGAACGGTCGTCATAGGCTCGCAACGTAGTGGTGGACTGCTGGAGAGTAGGGGATCCCAACTTCTGCCAAACGAATTTGGACATGACGCATGTAGAGGACCATTCATCGATAATGCACCGATGGATAACAAGATTCCGAACAGAAACAGAAACTTGGAATGCTAAAGAGGAAGGTAGGCGTGGTTCAAATTGGTCTGAATCGAATGCGATCAGCTGTGAATCATTGGGGTCAATGGCGCCAATGGCAGAGAGTAAAGTCTTGCGCTGTGAAGGACAGTTTTTCAAAACTTCTAAAGCAGACATGGCTGCAGGAGATTGGGGTAAATCGTCGACAATGTTGTAATTCGACGCAGCGCGAGCATTGGGATTGTTGTTGATGCGACGAAGTGGGAAGCGAGGTGCTTTGGAAGCGCCATCAAGTGGAGCCGGAGGTATACGTAACGTTTGATCTGTGGGATTAACGTTAGTGTTCTTGTCGGCGGGGGGGGCTTCAGACGTGGAGCCATATTGGTTCCGACGGGTTTGGAGGTTGGCATCGGCAGTTGACATCATCAACAAATGGTGAGTACCTGAATCGAACATGGGTTGATCAGGGGCTGCATAAGTGATCTGTTGTGTTGGAACGTTGCCCTGAGGGGGAGCTAACGGCTGAGTGTTCACTACACCCTGGTTTGGAAAGGGGTTTTGCAGCACCAAAGGTTGATGTTGAGGTGGTGGAGGGTTGGGTGGCGGCTGAGGAGCCGCTTGCCCTTGACGATGTGCATCGTCGGTCCAGAGTTGCCGAGCTCACTCCAAATGTGGGCAAGAATGCGTGTAATGACCATAGACCCCGCAGATAGAACAAGGGTGGTTTGTTCTGAGGTTATTATTTCTAGGTTGCTTGGGATTTCGATCCGGATTGCGGTTGGGAGGAGCAGCATTGTTATTCTGCGGAGGATTGGGAGGTGGAGGACCTTGCTGATGTTGTTGGTTATTACCGCGGTTACGACCTCTACCACAGTTTTGCTGCACACCTTGGTTGCGCTGGTTGTTTTGGTTCTGGGGCTGGTTGTGCTGTGTGTACACTTTCCCTTGAGCAGTGGGAGGATTTTGGTTTGCCGCAGGTGCAGGAGCAGGTTGTGGTGGATAATACACCGGTGGGGTTGGAAGTGGACCAGATACCTGCTGGGGTTGTTGGTAACCCTGAGCTATTGGAGGTGTTGGGTTAGCTACCACAGCTTGTTGTGGATAGTACACTGGTTGAGGTGCAGCTGGGGGGGCGTATGCAGGTGGTGCATGACCAAAGCACTGAGGTGGACATGAAGGTCCATGGGTATGGTGGTGATGTGCCATGGGAGCATATGAACTGGTTGCTCCAGATTGAGATGTAGCCCGCGAAAGGTCGGGACCATGGCTAGGATGTGTAATGGAAAATGGTTGGGGATGCGAGGCCATACGACCAATGATGCCATCAGCGGCATGGGATGCCCCCGGCGCATCATGTTGGGATGACTCGCCCCGAGGGGCGTCTGGTATAATGGTATACAGATAACCCGACTGGGCGTAAATGAGATCAAACTGTTGGGCTTTGAGGATGGCCTCTTCTTCAGACTGGGGTCTTTCGGATGCCACATCCTTCGCAATGAGAGGGAGAAGGGATTTTAGAAACCAATCTAGGAAGATACGGTCTTCTAACTTGATTTTGCAGAGGCTTTGGCGTCGACGCCACTCATGAATGTGGTCAGTGATGTGGGTGGCCGTGTTCTATCTGCAAGACAGTAGGATCTCGACGCCCACATCAGCGGACAGGTAATTGAAAGAACTGCAGGAATGTCGAGGCAAGGGAGGTAAAGGTGGCATGCGTCCCATGGGGCTGCTCGATATACCACTTGGCTACAGAGCCAGTGAAGGTGCGCTGTAACAGACGGAGGCGGACATAGTCATCTACTATGGAGTTGGAGGAACACCATAGATGGAAGGACATGATATGGTTCTGGGGGTCCTCACCTGCCTTGCCCTCAAATTTAGGGATGTCCGAGGGGAGTTTGGTGGGAATGTGAGGCCACGCAGGATCGTGTCTGATAGGATCATTGGTGAGCCTGGCTAAGTCTGGCAAGTTCAGACTTGCCATGTATGGTAAGCTAGCAGATGTAGTGACTAGGACTGGGACATGCCTAGTCATGGTGGTATGATGTAGGGATCCAGTAGCGCCTAAAGGTATGCTAGGGATTGAAGGTATATGTCCTCCAATAGGTGTGGTCTGGTGTGGGCCAGCGCTTCCAAGTGCAACATGGGTTACACTTGGGTTAGGAATAGTAGTGGTGATTCTTGGAATCTAGGTTGTGGGAATCAGAGGGGGTGTGACCCCTATGTTGGGCATACCCATAACAGGTGGTGGCCCTGTGTTGGGGATTCCTATAACAGGAGGTGGCCCTGTGTTGGGCATTCCTAAGGGTGGAGTGTTGCCCATATTAGGCATACCCAAGGGGGTGGTTGCTTCCATGGCTGGCACCACAGTAGCAGGGTCTGTGGATGTCTCACCTATGGTGCTGGTAAAGAGTGGGTCAAAAGGTGTTCCAGCCATAAGGTTGGTTGGAAATAACGCAGTGGGGTTTTCGGATTCTACCTCAGAATCAGATGTGAAGTGAGGCGTGTCAGAATCGGATGACTGTCTGGATGACCGACGATGTATCGAATCAAGGGATAAGGCTCGGCGTCGGTGACGTGGCGAGCCAAGTAGACTGAACTCTGGGAGTTCGCCCTGTAGACGACGAGAGCGTCTAAAATTCTCAATGGTGAGAAAATAAGTTTTTGTGTAAAAATCTGTATGTGTAAAATGGTAATGTATAAAAAACTCAAAACCCTAATGCAACCAAGGGTTCAAGAAGGGGAGTGAAAATGAAGGCTCTCAGGCCAAAAAAATCAACCTCAAAAAGGCACTTATTATAGCAGCTGTGCTATAATAAGTGGAGGGATGCAAAAAAAAAAAAAAATGGTCAGAGTACCAACATGCAAACAACTTTTAGAAAAAATAGGTGTAACTATACCAAAGGTGGGTTGAATCATGCAAACACCTAACTAAAAGTATTGTGAATCAACAAACTATATTCTCTGCAAGGTGATGAAATCCAAGTCAGACAATATTGAGTGTTGGGTCAACGGCTAGATATCCCCCTACCGGGAGGGACACCGGGTAATCAATCCTAAAGAATGGCTACTAGGATACTCCGTTCATGACACGTCGAGAAAAGGTAAATCTGCCGTTTGGTCCTTGATCGCAATATCCCAATACAGGGATATCCCAAGAACTGCGAATGGTAGCCCTTCGGTTACTGAATGGATTTCGGTATTCCACTCAGGCTTCCGGAACCATCCTCGCGACTTCAACCCTCCTAGGGGAGAGGCCTTCCCATAAACCGGTTGTGACCGTGCCAATAAATACTAAGAGATTTTAGCTCCCTAAAGGACAACAACTATGTCTCAGATGTAATAACTGAGGGGTGTTATTGGAACACCTATCCCCTCAATACTACCTAGCTACAAAGTTCTTTTAGTGTTCCCCAAGTGGGGTTAAAAGTGGGTTGAATTTAGGGTAAGTTTTTAAGGCTCAGTTTAAAATTAGTGTTTGAGTGGGTGCACGTGTGATATTTTAAACTGAAACTGAAAAAGTAAATGCTAAGTATTCAAAAAATAAAGGATCTTTTGAAATAAAAAGTAAATATTATGACATTTTCAATAAATGGAAATTAAATGCTTTTCAAGGACTATTAAAAAAACAAAGGATCTTTTGAAATAGGAAAGCAAATAATAAAACTTCTTTGCGAAATAAATGGATTTCTTTTAAAATTCTGCTATGGGCAAAAATATCAAAGAAGTAAACAGTAAAAATTTTAATCTAGATAAAATGCAATCAAATCCTTCTTTCAATTTCTGAAAATATTTAAAAAGACTTTTCACATGTGCATTCTAAATAGTAAAATTTTTCTATGGCTGTAAAATATGCAGAATTTCAATACTGGAAAATGTGCTATGTGGGCAGAAAATACAGTAAGAAATTAATTTTTTAAACGATTCGGCCGAATGAAAAAATTAGCATCGCGAGTTCTGACAGAAAAGCCACGATGGACCGCGCGGGTTTCTGTCGCACATTCACGATGGGAAGTGTGGGTTTTGATCGCGAAGCCGCAATGTGCAGCGTGGGTTTTGACCATGAAGCCGCGATGTGCAGCGCGGGATTTCGTCACACAGTCGCGATGTGCAGCGCGGAAAAGGTCCGCGAAGCCGCGATGTGCAGCGCGCTAAATGGCCGCGAAGCCGCGGTGAACCGCGAGGAAAAAATCCGCGCAGTCGCGATGAGCCGCGCGACTGTTTGGAAAAAAGCCGCGAGGCGAAAGCCGTACGTGGATGCCGAAAAACGAAGCCGAAAATTGAGAATTTTGGGCTGTTAATGGCTAAAAAATGGGCCAAGATCTAGAACAACAATGGATCTGCTGTCTAGGGTGGCAAATCTATGATTTAAACTAACAAATACTATTAAAAAGTAAGATCTAAAGCAAAAGTGAGATCTAAAGATTCAAAAAGCAGCGGAGTCGCCAAAAAACTGTTGGCTTGGTTTTGCAACCAAGCTTAGTGCTATGGGCACTTGCTAACTAGTAGCAACAGTTTCAATAGAAATAAATAACAATAAACTAAATCTAAACTAAACTAAACTAGCATGTGCATTTTGAATTAAAAAACAAGAACAAGAAACATAAAAAATAATTTTTGTATTGACAATGGGGCAAGCAAATGCTTGCAATAACAATACCTCCAAGTGATGAAGGTTGTTGAATGGCTCCAATGGTGAGCAGCTCCAATCTCCAATGGGTCCTTTCTCCAAGGTTGCTACAATGGCCAAATACTCAAGGGAGATTTTGGTAGCATGAGGATAGGAATATGGATGGATCTGAAATGAGGAGCCCCTACCACCTTTTTATAGGTTTTGGTGGTGGTGAATACCATTTGTGGTTTTGTGGAAACCAATGGTATTGACCAACATGGTTTAGGTACTTTTCCCTCCTTTTTTTCTTTTTTGAATAAAATTAATATTTTTATTCCATTTTTAATATTTTGGGAATTTGGACCCTTTTTGAGGGTTTTTTATGCTTTTTTAGGAAAAATAATCTTTTTGAGTGGGAAAAGGGGTGTACTAAGGTCTTTTGGTGACCTTTTGTTGGTTTCAGAGGCTCAGATGGTGGAAAAGTGGACAAATGGGTCATGTGAATAAGGGAATGAGCTAGTGAGCACTTTTTGGGTGTTAACACAATGTATAAAGGTAATGGTGGTAAATACCCCAAAAAGACATAAAATGGGAACTTACTGGTGAATGTGCAGACAACTTTGTTAGAGAAGCATTGAATAAAAATCAAATTATTGTCTAAGGTCCTTATATTCCTTTGATTGTATCCTATAAAAAGTTTAAACAATGTCCTATTCACCACCTTTGTATGCCCATCTTTCTGGAGATGGAAAGTTGTAGACCTCTTCAATTTGGTATCTAGCTTATCCTATAATGAAGTCGATAATGTACTAATAAATAGAGTATGCCAATTAGAGATGTTGCTTGGTTTCCTAAAGTGCACACAAACCCTTTAAAAGAACAAGCTTTTTGCTTCTTGTCCTTTGATAATCTTATTAAAACACACATCTTATTTCACTTTTAGACTACCACATACAGAAAGTCATTCCCTCTTCTTGTATTTTTTAAACCCCCAACAAAGTCCATGCACGTTATACTTTTTCATGGCCTTGTAGATGTTGGAAGTGTACTATATAGTCCTTGCTTCATGTTGCTAGGCTTGTTAATACAACACAATATAAACTTCTTAAACCTAGATACTTATTATTGCATCTTGGGCCAATATAAATACCTCTGCAAGCTGGCTACAGTCTTCCCAACACAGAATGTCCAGCAACCTTGGAGGTGTTTTCCTCCCTTATTAGATGTACTCTTTTTCCTGCAACACACACACAACTTCCCTATCTTTTAGAGCAATCCATCTTGAAGATGGTAATGAGCCTTATTGTCTCTGTATGCCAGTTCTTGATGACCTTGCAGTTGTTTATACACCCACCCCTTCAAGTCCTTATATTTAGCGTATCTTTCCTTGTATGCTTTGTGGGTGAAGAGCTCCATGTGCATGATGGCTTCCATAATGTTATTTTGGGTGTTTGCAGTCTCTGTAACAAATCAACCAATTTGTTAGCAGTTTATCAACTTATATATTATTATTACTATTTGTAACTCTTGCAGAAACCCCATCCATTTCAAATGTCTTGCTTGTTGGAGCTTAGTCTGGGTCTGCAAGTATTGCAAAGGTTGATGATCGATATGGATAATAGTCCCCTTACACAAAAAAGAATGCTTCCACTGACGCTCGAATCCCTTAATGTTGACGGTGATGCTGCAAGAGACGGCTGCAAGAGTGATTACAGTTATCTTAAGATAAGATACGTGATTAGGTTCTGATTTTGATACATGGCGTGTCACTGCTGGAACTAGATTCATTCTCGAACTGGATGGTTCCCGATCGTAACTCCATTGAGGCTCTTCTTTATATACACAATTTAGTTTGTTAGATCCCAACCAATAAGGATAGGTCCGACGAAACACTAATGACATGCCCAATGCTTAGCAGTGAGCCTATCTATTACAAGATTGATTCAGATGCTGGAATGGTTAAAAAGAGTGAGTAGTGTTTCTCCATCCAGTGGGTTGTTTTTTACGTTCGGGTAAATAATTCGTGCCATTTCGTCGTCTTGGGATTATATGCTCTTTCCATTTACCCACTATATATATAATTATGAATTTTAAACATCTATGCCAAGGGCTACTTGTGTAAAAGACGCTAGTGTTTTGTCTGAAGAAGGATGTTTACAATAGATTCGAGCAAGGTAGCAATGAAGAGTCGATATGAGAAAGAGTAAACTACCAGGGAATTAGTTCAATTTCCGAAAGCAACTGATGTTACTTCTGACCATGCACCTCCTTTCCTCCTTTTTTTATAATGCATTTAACGGGATAATTAGGTAAAAAAGAGTGGTCATTCCAGTGGTTCAATAATGTATGGTCATTCAATTGGTTCAATAATAAGCCCCGCCTCAAGGAAATTATGGTAATGGTACAAAGCAGCTGCCTCAATTGTCCATTGTCACTATGCTCTGATTGATATTTCGCAATGAGTTCCCGTTATACCGATACCTCCTGCCAGCAACTAGTTCTAGCTAGTTCCAAAACAAAAGTAGCTAGGTCTAGAATAATCACGCGGCTTGAATAATCATTATGAATGTATAACATGCGCGAAAGAAAGTGCTAGTGTTACGTGCATGTGTGATCGTGCATTTACTTAAAGATCATAATATAAAAGATTTAACGGAACCTCCTTGAGGCACTCCTTATTTTTAATGAACAAGATGTGAGCTAGCAACACAAGAAGTAATGTGATCACTTTGCCTCAAATTGATTTATTTTTACACGCTTGCTGGAAATGTGAAATAAAGAATCAATCAAAATAATTGCAATACAATCAACTAGTGTTGCGTTGAGTTCAACAAATAACATGCAGAAACAAATGCCTTTTCAATGCTAGCATCTATCCTTTTTATGTAATGCAAAATACCTTAATTTTTGAAGGAAAGAAACCTTAGTTCATTCTCACTTGTTAACCCTCACTTCGAAGTATTGCCATATTCATTAAGGCATAAAATATATGTCCATGTCAGCTTGAAAGCTTGAAGCACATCAAAACATAAGGTGAAGTGCATGTGGATATACCAATTATATAAGAAGTGCACTTTTAAATTAAGGTTCTGTGCATTGTAAAAGGAATATGCCGAAATTGCCTCGTAGGTGTAAATGAATATTAAAACTATCTTTCTTGCATTATCGTGCAAAACTCAAATGGAACCAAATTGAAAGAAACAAGGTGCACCATTACTCATTCTTCGGTCGACTAAAAAAATATGGGGAAATAAAATAAAGCGTCCTATGAATGAGAACAATTTGTGATATAATTATCACACTTATAATATTATTGAACCAGGGGGTTTATCTTCCACCCAATTTCACAAAGTATAGATTGACCCACATTACGGTCGCTATTAATCCTAAATAGATAGAGATAAGCTAAGTCGATATAAAACCTAGCTAACATACTGGAAAGTCCTTAGACTCTCCCAACTCATTCATCTCGCTTTCATAGAAGCGACTCATGCACATCTATAACACACTTTTAAGTGCGTAAACTACCTACCTGTATCCTGCTCACATAAGGCAGATTGCTCTTTCTATTAAGATCGTCCACCTATAGGGGAAATCACTTGTACCCGCTGCTTTGAGGCGCATTACAATACTTTTGCCTTCCCTTTAGGAAAGCTTCTATACTATGAACCGAGCACTCTTATGAGAGTACTCCCCACAATTACTAGCCCATTTGAGGACTATAATTCTTAGATCTACTTAGTATATCTTAACTTCACGGTGAATTAGTGAAACCTTTTCACCAAATTTATATAAGAAACTAATTGTCCCTTACCAACTTGTACGCTTTTACGACGCATGATTACTTATAAACCCCACCTTATTGGTTGGGGGCCCCAATCAATCATCTCGCTCATTACAGGTGAGTCACTACTTACCCCTATCTATATAGGCAAGCCAATTTGCATCCTCCTTACTCAAGGAGAATCACTTGCTTTTCACCACTCATGACAAGCACTAATTGTACCCCGAACTAACCGTACCTCATTCGATACAGCCGATTCACTACCCGCGCACCTCGCCTTATGTCAAGCGAACCACTATTTCACCCCTCCTACTAAAGGGATACAGGCATATTGAAATCACTGCCCTCCAGCTGGGAACACACACTTCCCTGAGCACTGCTCCCTATTAACGGGAGAGCGCACACTTAATAAATTACGAGTTATTACTTACTCGCGTCAGTCACCATAGGAGGCGACCACTCACTCAGTTCACTAACTACAAGCATCTTTCTTTGCATGACACGTAAATTCTCGCGCGACTTATTACCAAGTGTTTCTTCAACTATTCTACTGACTCGATCTTTCATATGGAAACCATCATTATAGATGTAATAACGCACGGGCTTTTCACTCGCGCAACCACTATTTATACTAATTGTGTTTATTAGCTAAGAACCATTCTTATATATGTAATAACACAAGGACTTATTATTCGTCGATAGCTGCTTAAAAGAACAGATACCCGAGCTAGCAATTTAAGCAGCCCTGAGCGGATATAAATGGGTATAACTACTGCACACTTCATTTAAACAACCTCAACAGCTAGCTAGTTTCAGCAAATGATTACTTTCTAATATTTAAAAGAAGCTACTATCTCGCATACATAAAATAAATCTAAGGCAACTTTACTTTAGTCTAACCTCCTCAAAAAGACAATTGCCCTAAAAAGAGACGGTCAGGCGAGGATGGTTTCATAGAGGATAATTTACCAACTAGGCTACCCTTTTCCTTGGCCCCCTTTATTTCTTCCCCTAAAAGAGTGAGCATAGCTCGAATAAACCCTCCAAAAATTGTGTGCTGTGTTTGCAGAAGGGTATCGTTGTTGGTTAGACGGTATGCTGCAAGTAAAAAAACCTATGTATGCAGTGCTTCTCATATCTGCTTGAAAGCCAAGATATCATGGTGTGGTGGACCGTTAGGTTAGCTTAGGGAGCTCGTTAGAACCCCGTTCCTCTCATTCTTGCAAGATGTATGGGACTTCGAAGCCTATTCTATTGAAGGAAAAATTATCATATTATTTAAGGGGCAAGCGCAGTGGTTTTATCATTTCCACCATAAGCAGAGCAGAAGTAACAGACTCAATGGATAAAATGGGCTTAACAAAAGGCAGTTGCAGAGTAAATTCCATATTCATTCAGGCACACTTAGGGCTTGGCCAACCTTAAGCCATCCAGTAGTTAGTTAGATGCAGAAATCCTTTTTCCTGAAATGATTGGATCACCAAATAGTATTCTATTTGTTTCAGTCTCTCCGTGGACAAGGCTTTGGAAATTTAGAGTCTTAATGAATCAGCTTGGCTCTTCCTTAAGTAGTGGTTATAAGTAGTAGATATGGTAATTTGTGTCTATGAAATGCTCAGTCTTATGTGTGTGTCTTCGTATTTGGTACCTCACTGTCGTCTATGGAACTTCCCTTTGTATTTCACTTTTGTATCGGAGGCTACTTCCTCCCGTGCAAGAATTAACTCTGTTATGATAGGTTCTTACTCAACAATTCCTAGTCTAATGAGTATAGTTTGGGAAGATGAAGATATGGTCCTGAGAGTTCGGGAAGATATTGCAAGGCCCTTGCCCTTGTAAGGAAAGCATAATTACATATACAATTCATATCTCTTTGTATACTATATTATGGTTGGTACGATCGATTCAACTACTCTTAAACTACTCTACTGCTCAATTGGTCCTGCTCACCTGTATACTTGATGGATTTGCTTTCTGGGGTCGTTAAAGAGGTAGCCATCCAAGAGAGAGCCTTCCTGAACCTGCGCTCAATAACACACTTTAAAAACCAAACTCTATGAGAATAAGCACAAGCTCACGATCCGATGCATGCGAAAGAAGGTCAAATGCACTCTCATAATTGCCCCTACATGAGCCAAGTTCGGTTGAGTCAACAACTCTCTTCCTAATTAAATTACTAAACTGTAGGTCCAACAAGGTAGGATTGTCCATGTAGGCAGGGTAATTCTTTGTTTCATCCGACCTTCCTTTCGGCAGTGATGGCCCAACTTCCTCGAAAGCAGATGGAAAAGCGTAGGGAGAAGGATAGTTTGTTTCCCTGAGCATAGCATAAATAGTTAAGGAAGAGTTGTGAAATAAGGTAGATCAGTAGGGTGCTATCATATTAACCAACTCCTTAAGGCGTATTTGGCCGGTAAAACCCATGGAACCCAATCTTTGTCAATAAAAAGCGTTATAAGCGCACTTATGACCTCAAATGGTAAACACCCTATCTCAGGTCACAAAGTGGCCATAGAGTGATAGAAAATGGCCATTTCAGAGGTTTATACCTCACCCGTTCACCCCATGACTTACTCTAGTTGGTGCTCCGCTACTTACCCCAGTTATTGCCTTATAACTTGCTTTCTCGAGTGCTTGCCTACACATTCAAGTACTTGCCTTCTTTTGTGCAGTAAGTGCATCCAAAGAAAGAATGAATTAAAAAGGATGAATTAGCGATCTTCATTCTACCAGAGCCGGCTCGAACTCTACTATATAGTGAGATTTGAGCTTGCCACTGTTTCTCCAGCACACTTGATCAATGGAGTGGGGCCTGCTTTAATTGCATCAGTGAAAGTGGTATCAGTGGTGGTTAAGGATAGAACCGTCGGGGGTCCTATGGGCTCGTATTTTATAAATGAAGCAAACGGGGTGAGTGAGAACAAGCTTCCTCATCGTAGCCTCCTCGATGGACAGTTAAATAAAAAAGAAATAAAGGTAGGTGATGACCTTACTTGCATCACCTTACCTTCACCTTCGCTAGGGAAGGGTTAGATCGATAGGGAGCTAGGTCGATAGGGAAGACAGCTAGGAAGATACTCATTGAGGAGACGGGGAGGGTATGTGCGAGGGTAGGTAGGGTTTGTAGGTGAAAGAGAAGTTGGGTAGGCAGATGAAGAAGGGACCAATTCACTATGCATAGATTGACTGAACGCGGAAACCCTGGAACTGCGGGGTGTGGAAATATTACCATACGTTGCCTTGAGAATTTATGCTTCATCCCAGAGCCAAGAGCTATGTCACTATTATACGATGTACAATGACGTGATACGATCGATTATGAAATGATTCCTTCATGAACCAAATATTCTTGGCTGCTTGGTTTATTTATTGAGTGAGCACTCAATTTATCTGATTATTCCATACCTCAAGTTGATCTAAGATCGATCCTTTTTCGGAATGGGATAACCTGATTTTTGGAGGGGGGGCATTCAAGACAACGCGCTTTCGAGGCCAGGGAGGGTATGACGACTGGATCCTTACTTTCGGCCATTCAAGTATGGGCCTATTGACTGACCAGCTGGAGCGACTCAATGCTTGGTTGGGAAACGTGTCCCGTTCTTTGCTCCAACAGAAGAATAGGACCGAGAACGGGGAGGATAATGCCAGCGAACGGGATCTCTGAGCTGATAAGGTTTTTGTTTTGACTACTGGAGCTCTGGTACACTGCTCTCTTTCTTGCACAGACCTACTTATAATATGTATATAAATATGTAAATACGATAAATAAACACTTCGTCATGTATAAGAAAGGGCCATTCAAATACTTTTACTTAATATCGGGTGGGTGGAGCAACAAACCAAGTGGATACATCTTTACTATACCTATTTTGGGAGAGATCAAATCGAGAGCTATACATGCCAAATTGCAAAATTTTTTATCTTTACCATCCATAGGTAGGAGTAAGCAATCCTCAATCAGCAGGCAGTACGTGTGTGGAACAACTGCTTATTGACGACGCTTACATACAATACATAGGCTAGATATGTCTGGGCCAACTGATACTTCAAATATTAGTATGCTGAACCGAGTCAATCAATAACCAAGTCCTCTGTTAGGGCAGTTCAGAGTGAGCATGAAAAAGCCAGATCATGGACACTATATTTGATAGATCGCTCGTCGAGTAGTAATCCGGACATGTTTTCCTCGCGGGATGTGTTCCCAACATGGATGGATGAAAGGCGTTAGCCTTTTGTTTCCTGGTCAACCGGAAGAATATGCGGCAAGCCTAGATAGGAATGAAACAGCTGGATCCTCGTATCGGTATTTGTACCCAACGCGTATCATTAAACGAAAGTTTTTGCATGTTAAGCAAATGACTCGGGACATGGCATTTCGCTAGCTATCTAAGTAGGGCAATCTAAGCCGGTCAACCCCAACCCCAATGAAATTATTATTTGCATTGGCCAGCGCACCTTGGCATGCCCATAATAGGCTATATAAGTTAGTTATTGCACTATAAGGCACTCCCACCTATTCAACTAGGGTACTTTATAAATTGCTATGGGTTAATGATCGACATATAAAATATTTTATGTTAAGTGAGAATACGTTTATTCGCATACGGCATGGGATATATAAGAATTATATATTTACATTATATATGATGCTCATTCAGGAAAGGCCAATGAGAACATGTTTGATCTAAGTATCATTAAGCTAGTCATCCCTATCCGTAATATCCATCAGTGAGGTGAGGACAAGCTCTGAATCTATGCTACTTCAAAACGAAGTGCTGGGTCAATGGAAACTGGGTAAACTGCCTATTATGTCTCTATTATATACGTTGCTAGGTTTCGATCATCAACTGGTTCAACAACTAGCTAAGCTACTGGATCTTTATTTATATCTGCGACCTATGCCTCTATACACGTTGCTGGTTTACTGCTGGCTTTGCTACTGGACATGCTTGAACAAATGAAACCATTGGTGATGCTACTATATTATATACGCTACTGGATCTACTGGTAATAGGTCCTATATCTCTGCTTTAGGTGCTGATGTTGGCTCTAGGTTTTAAGAAAAAGCCTTATCTTCGGGAAGAACTAAAAACCCCATTTATGTACTGACAAAAGTCCGAGAAACACCTAAAATGAAACAGAGATAAGGCCAGTTTATTTATTGATAATTTACCATATGATAAGGCCATCTTTGCACTCTAAAATTGATCATAAACAAGACCTTATAACTCTATAGATTTAATTAAGCCTTTACTGGGAAAGAGGTATACCGCGAGGTAATACCGTTAATAGTATGTATGCTGGCACAAAGTGAGTTAAGGGTGAGGGATGAAGTATAAGCCCATTCCCTGAGCAGCTATTTTATTATTGTGGTGTGGTTTAAAAAGAATAGCCATAAGAATAAGTGTCTAAAGAAGATTCCTAAGACCATTGGAAAGAACCTCAAAAGGCGGGTTATAAATAATATAAAAAAGAATTTTATCTCCGATGCCCGCCCAAAATTACATATATATATATATATAAATATCAAAGGTTGTATGGATAAATAAAATATATACAAATAGTGATGAAGCACGATAGTGTTGAAGCGAAAACTTTATAAGATGCATGTTTTCCTATATTAAACCCTTTCTTGTCAGGTGTCTAACAGGTATGGGTCCACCAGAGTAGATAACCCGCATTATTCTATGGCACTTGATTAATTTCCTAATTCCCATAGCCTTTGTCCTGAGCACCTGAATCGTAAAGTCAAGTTTAAGAAGCACATATATGTTGTTCCAGTCGATCCAAGAAATCTTATCAGATGCTGTTTTTCCTATTATAGAACTCGTTGTTGGCATGGGTTTGAGGCATCATCTTCCACCGGGTTTAATAAATTGCATTTTTATTTCGGTAACTGGCTAAAATTGATTCATTAAAGCAGTTCTTTAGGAAGGTAATTAATTAAATAACTTGCCCACCCGACCTAAGTGTCTCCGCTCAATCCGACTAAATAAGTACGACTCCCTGAGTTTGAGGTAGGGTACAAGGCACGGAGCCGACCGGTTTCCCATGTACGATAATTACATATATAAAATCTAGGAAGCATGCCACTCCGTCCCTTTCCCTGAAGCAAGATATAAAAGCCATGCTGGTTCATCTGTCTGTCAATCTTCAAAAAGCTTATCAGATGCTGTTTTTTTTCCACACAAATTCAACTAGAGGAATTAAAAGGGTTAGAGGCAGAGGGGAACCTCTTCCACTCACAAATATGGGTGAAGGGAATTCCCCTACATTTTGTTGTCAACAGCAACAACCAAAAGAACTTAATCTCAATAGAATTCATCAAGAGGTTGGATCTACTGACAACACCATACCCATAGCCATACACCATTGGTTGGCCAAGCTAAGGACAAGGTATCCGTGTCACTCATAAATGTCATATACCATACGACATCAAGCCTTTCAAAGATGAGGTACTTTGAGATGTGTCTCCACTCAAATTTTGTGATGTTCTTTTAGGAAAACCATATATGTGGAAGCATCATGCTTTGTATGATTCATGGCCTCATAGTGTCATTGTCACTTTGGGAGGATAGCTCTATCAGATACCAGATCCAGTTGCACCTACTACAGTCTCCTTGACCTCAACCAAGTAGTGCAGGAGGATAATCTCCCACACTGGAAAATTTACCCTCTTCATAATTTCCTCTGAAGATGAACATCAAATCACATAGACCTCCACAACCTCTGCACAGGGTCCCTCTACTTAACAAAAAAAAGAAGAATGCAAAGGAATTTCTGCCTCACCTATCTAGGTACCTTTATGGTGGAAGGTCACACATTCAATGTGCTCCTCCGTTGACGCAAAAAACTACTCCACGGGTCAACGCAAGGGAAATAATACAATCCAAAGGTGTTAGAAAACCCTATGCATGAGTTCTCCTAGTCCCCAGTCGTTTGGTATGACTGTTTCCAATGGGTTTTATGGCTCTGTTAGCCACTAAGTGAGGTTATCGATCCCTATAAGAAAATCTTCTTAGGCTATAGACAAAAACTCTATCTAACTAAGTTAGATCTAATCTATTTGAAAGGAAATAGAAACAAACTCAAGTTGAGCTTAGTTAAATAGGCCCAAACCTGTCTAGTGATGAAAGATTCCTTTTAAGTTGATCCTTCAATTAAGATAAACTATGATGAGAAAAATTAGACCAAATTATTTTTAATTCCAACACAATTTCATTGTTTTAAAATTGAATGAAAACATCATTGAATTATGAACAACAATTTATAGATAGGAAATCAAATTAAATAATTATATCATCTAATCTATAAAAGAATGATTAATATTTCTAAATCATCAGAGTACATCAATTACAAATATGTTACATGGATGACCATGATAAGTAAAAGCACAATAAATATCTTTATCCTCCACTCATGATAATCCAATTACTTAATGCAAACATACATTGTTAGCAACTTTGATGTCTGCAATAATAAGCATTAATGGAAAAGGCTAATAAGAAATTTGGCAAAAGCCAAGCAAAATCATGAATGCTTAAGGAAACTCAAACTCTCATTAAGCCGAAAATATATGTAGAACCAACTCCATCTTCCATTAACCAAGTTTGTAAATTATTACAAAGCTTGTCGTCAAAAAGACATAACAATTCTACAGCAGTTCCGACTCCAGTCTCCCCTTTCTCTTTTGATCAATGGAAAATAAATATTACAAAGGTGGATCTCTAGATCCAAGAAAGAAGGACAAATCTCCTATATCTAAGAAAATACTAACTACCCTGACTAGGACCAGTAAGATAGTCCCTCCACTTATCATAAACTTCCCACATTTCGGTAACATCAGGATAATTGGCATGTTCTAATTGGAGCGATGCCTTACACAAATAAGACCTAATCTCCTTGCTATGGATCCTAGACCAAGTGTCCAAAATCCTTGCATTACATCGTAGTACATGAGTCTCGAAGAATTACAACTTCAGATATTCCATTCTCCAAAATCACCTTGGTTCCCATCCATAGAGCTAACATTTTTCCCCGATTGTTTGATTCCACGCCAAGACTCCAAGAGAGCGCTTCAACGATGCTCCCTCCAGGGTCAAAAAGAACCCCACCCGCACCCGCCTCCCCGAATAGCTAGCAAAGGTTATTTTTTTTAACAAAAATGGTTAATAAGCTTTTATAAAAATAAAAAGAGAAACAAAGGTTACAAAATTTTGAAGACAGACTGATCCCAAGAGAGGACTACGTCCATGACTCCTTATTCATCTTCAACTAGTCTATACTTATCCTGATACTTTCCTATTCTATGGAGATTGAGTCTCTTTTACAAACTGCCCAAGGAGGATTTTTGAACTATGTCTACTACTAGCAAGACCAAAATTGTTGTTGTCCTACTTCTTACATACAAATCTCGATGCAATCCAGAGATTAACGATTTGAAGTTTGATGGCTTCTTGTTTTTCTTGTAGAGGTTGAATTTTCTTTTGGCTTCAAAGAGGTTGAAGCTCCTTTTTTCTTTTTGTCGACTTTGGTCCAACCTGAAGGCTCAACATAAGCTTCGAGAATGGGCACTATATCTTTGGGTGCAACTTGTGAAGGTGGAGTATTCAGGTTCCTCTGATGGATCGCACTATCCCGTGAAGATGCAGGTGGAATCTTATCGATGGCGGGGATCCTTTGTTCTTCTAGTGTGTCCTCTTTTTTAGCCGGAGGAGATTCCTTATCTTGTGATGGTGCCTCTTCGGATAGATCTTCATTTCTGCTTACTGTATAATGCTCAGAGTTTACTCCAACCCACAAGGTGTAGCTAGGGTTTTACCCCTAGCTTGTGCAAATGAGCACCTACTAAGGAGAATGGACTCCTTAGTAGCAGTTCAGTAAATGTAAATTATTAAGCTAAAACAAAAATGTAAACTAATCTAAAACACATGCATGAAACATAAAGAACAAGAGATAAATAATGGTTTTGTATTGATATTACCTCCAATGTGGAGGTTGATGAAGCTCTTGCAATGTCCAAAAGGGTTGCTCCAAGCTCCAATGTGCTCCTTCTCTTTCTCCAATGGTGGAAATGGGCCAAAAGGGGCTCTCAAGGTGAAAGTAGTTCAATGGTGAACTAGGGTTTCGAGAGAGATTTTGGCAGAGTAAGGGTATACTTGATTGTGGATATGAAATAAGGGATCTCCATCACCTATTTATAGTTTTTTGGTGGTGGAGTGCTGACCCATGGTTTTGGGAACCATATGGTTTAAGGCAGTTGTATAGGGTTTTTTCCTCCTTTTCCTCATTATTTTATATTTTTTATTCCCTTTTTAGAGGGATTTTGCTATTTTTGGAGGAAAAAGGAGTTTTTTAGCCTTTTTGAGGCTATTTTGATGGTTTTGTGGCCTTTTGGAGGCATTTTAGGACTTTTGGAGGCTTTTTAGTGGGATTTTCAGGGTTTTTAAGGGAAATATGGTAGGAAAATGGACAAATGAGCCATGTAATGAGGTAGATGAGGTAGTGAACACTTTTTGGGTGTTAACAGATTGACCCCTGATGTGCGAGGGCAGGAGCTCATCGTATGGCCGATGGACATCATAAGTCATGAATGGTTTTCCTGGGGTGTGGAGAGAAGAGAAGAAACAAACTGAAGCCCGGAACATCGATCCCGAACAAATTGCAAGAACTAAAAGTACATAACCTCAATAATGGATGAGGAATCATCTGATCATAAGGACGAGGCGGGCATACCCATGCTCGTATCAGGATATAACATAACAATAACAATGGGGTCCAAAAAATGGGGACCTGACATATACATGACCTCAAATACTGACTGAGGAACAATCTCAATATATGGACGAGGCGGGCATACCCATGCTCGTATCAAGATACATAAAAAGAACTGTGAGGCTCGAAAAGAGGGACCTGTAAGATACATAGAGAACCACTGTGTACATCATAAGGGTCCAAATGGGACACAAATCTGGGACATACTGCTGGGCTGACCATGTCTGAGCTGAAGAACTGATACACTGGAACAATCAACAGTGCTACTGAGTGTGGTACCAAAGGAACGGATGAGCTGCTGGATCAGAGTGACAAGGGGTACACTCGCAATGGTACACTAAACTGGAACTGATCTGGGACTGAAACTGGGTACTCAAGGAAGCATGTAACTGGATGGCTTCCGAATACAATCGCCAACGCAGCCCGGACATCCACGGGAACATATAACTGGGTGTTCCGAAGTGACTCACCAATGTGCTAGAGTCGAGGGAAATTCGGGGTCTTCGACTAAAACTGAAGGAATGTAACCCTACGCGATTCTCGACGATGCGATCAAGGTGCTGAAGTCGAGCATGTGAGAAACAACCACTCGGAGAGGCAATGATGACTCCTCTCAGAATGGTCCGTAGGCACTTACCACAGATGGTGATAAGTCCAAGGCGTAGGGACCTCTGGGCCTATCCTCTGGAATAGAGGGGTTGTCGTCGATAGAGGGAGACCTGCAACTATCAAGGCAATGATGTTTCCTTGACAGGAGCGCGAGGTGGAGAACCGAAATGTGATAGTACTGATGGCAGGACTGACCAAACTGGGAGGGAATAACTGGGCAAGTAGAGTGGGTGGACTCAAACTTCCTTTGTTCAAAGTATGATAATGGGAGCGATAGGGCAGCATATGAAACAGACTGATGGGAAAGGGATCATAGCTGTATTGGGTCTGGGATGGTGACTGGGCTGAGGGAGACTCAAGCTGGGGTAAAATGGCAGGAGACTGCAGAATACTCTGAACAAAGGAGACCTGATTAGGGGTGCTTCCGAGATGATCGATCACAGTGCCTGGAGGCACGGGATGACTTCTTCATGGGTTAAGGAACTAGAAGAAGTGAGTATAAAATGGTACTGTCGTGTGGATTTTACGAGCCCAGGACAATTCATGCTCGTGGTTGCTTTCAATTTTAAGGTGTCTGAAAGCAATAAGAAGACTCTGAAATGATGGAATGGTACTGTCGTGTGGATTTTACGAGCCCAGGACAGTTCGTGCTCGTGGTTGCTTTCAATTTTATAGAGTTTGAAAGCAAATAAGAAGACTCCAGGGGGTTGCTTTTTCGTATATTTAGTCTCCAATGCCCAAAGAAGCATAAAAGGATACAATGAAGAACTCTTCTAGCCGGTGTGACTAGAGTATTCCTTTTTCGTAATTAGTCTACCAGGTTCGGAAAAGGGTTAAACTTATACCAGATAGACGCCCTTTCAGGTACTTTAACGAGCATGAAAGGAAGCAATATTGCTCGGCGATCTTTTCATTGTTTTAGGAGTCAGAAAAGAGCTTAACAGAAACTCCCTAAGTGCCTTTTTCGTAAAGGACTTGTCCGGCCCGAAAAAGGGATAAAATTATACCGAACAAAAGGAATGGCCAGGCAAGGAGGAAGTGTTCAATTAAGGAACATGTATGATGACCAAGAACAAGGGTGGGGGGGGAACACTGGTGGGCCTCCTTGCGGGGTGAATGAAATGGTGGCAAAATAATGAAACATTTACAGTATGACAGGAGTGAATGGATGGCTCATGTAAATGTGTGGAACAATTCGATGGCGACCGATGTGGCATGCAAACCGAGGCAGCAAGGTGTTGGGACACAATGTTGAAATTGTACCAGGTGAGAGCGAGAAATGATCTCAAGCATCATCACGAGCTCGGAAAACTGAATCCGGCAATATAAAGATTGTCTAAAACAGAGAACGACCGATGTGGCACGTAAACCGAGGTGACTGGGGGTGTTTTTGGAAAAAGACCCAAAATATATGAGGGTGAGAGCGAGAAATGATCTCAAGCATCATCACCGGTGTGGAAAAATGAATCCGATGATATAAAATATGTGAAAAATGGAGAACGGCCGATGTGGCACGCAAACTGAGGTGACTAGTGGTGTCTAAAAAATGGATAAAAAATGACGGGGCAAAAATAATGCAACGAGGTGACCATCATGACGGTCGCGTCGTGCTGATTCCAGTGGTGGAAACGGTTTGAAAAACGGACTCTGTATGGGGTCAGAATGGCCAAAACAAGAAAAAGTCAACTGACTATAAATAGTGAGTGGGTCCAACATGACATGTGTCATTTGTACTATTTGACTTTGACTTGTGATCAGAGTGGACCAGAGCTGAGGTGGCATTTCCGGACGATCCGACCGGCCAATTTCAGATCCGGGAGATATAGGTATTCCGTCAAACTCATATCTGCATGTTTTTTAGGGTCGGGGTTTAGGTCGTGGGTCCCAGGTTTGTTTGTACGGTCCACGTGGGGTGTACCGCGGGTTAGGGGGATGAAACCGCGGTTGGCGACCGCGAGTTTCGGGATGAACCACGTGGTTGAGTACCGCGTGTTTCGCGGCTGGATACGCGGTCTAGTACCGCGCCTTCCAAGGAGGGACACACGGTGCGGAACCGCGGGGTTAGCCCTGACAGGCGCGGTTAAGAACCGCAACTGTAGGCCTGATAGCCGCGGTGTGAAACTGCGGCAAGAAGCCCGAAAGCCGCGGTTTTGGGCCGAGCTATGAGGGCTTCTCGAGGGGAAGGGGAAGGATTTATTTATTCGACATGAGTCTGATGAGTCTACTTTGTGGGATTTGCAGGATGCCGCAGGTTCTATGGAGAGAGCGGGAGATTCCTGACGAGATCGTGACGGTGATCCAGGGGGAGCGCCATGTACGATCAGTGTTGGGGATGTGCGAACTTTTAAAGTTCGCACAGGTACCCATGATACGGTCAGCAGCGTTGCTGCTGAACCGACTGATCACCTTCTGGGAGCCGAATATACAGGCTTTCCGAGTGCAGGGTGAGAGGGTGGACCTCACCCTGACCGATGTATACTTTCTGACGGGGTTGCCCTGCCTGGGCAGGGTGGCAGACACACAGTCGCGGGTCACCGCGGACGTAGACATGGAGGACATGCTGGAGAGACACTGTGGTCCAGAGGCTAGAGTGCATAGGAATGCACTTTTGGTGAGAGACTTACAGGAGCCAGTAGTACAGGCCATGGCGGCATGCGTGGTGCGGGTATTGGGGTCCCAGTCACCTGAAGGTGTCTGGGGGCCAGATGCAGATGATAGAGCGCATACTGGATGGGGTGTATTACGTGTGGGGCCAGATGTACCTGACCCGTGTTCAGCGACAGCTGACGGTAGCGAAGGAAGCTGGCAAGGGCTTTTGTTATGGTTCCTTCTTGTGTGCCTTCTTTATGGAGAGGGTACCCACACTGCTGCCGCGGGTGCTGATCAGAGCAGGAGGTTTGAGGGAGCCGCGGATGGTGCGGTGGGGCGAGATGATGCACCGCCATGGTGGCGGTGATGTTGGCAGGTATTTTACGCAGGAGTTGTACCTGCAATGGCTCCAGATACCATTGACACTGGACGACTTCCCGTATAGGGACATGGACTACACGGGAGATCCAGAGGCACCACAAGCACCAGGACAGGCATGGGGTCCCGACGGTACGTATGTGTTTGCTTGCATGTTATGGATGTCAAGTTTTATAGATATGATAGTAGATTGATATACTGTGACTGACATATGGGTGATATGCAGATGTGGGCCCGAGGCCGCCGCCAGGTCATGTGGCACGGAGGGGGATTGTGGCCGTTCCAGCTCTGCCTGGGTGAGGAGAGGTCCGTCGCCGCGATGCAGAGGGGATGCTGGAGTCGGTACGGGCACTACTAGACCGTTTGCTGATAGGGGTGACCGACGAGGGATGGCGGGATGTCGATCCAGACGTGGTTCAGGATTGCATGATGGCACCCCGTTAGTTCAGATCCATAGCGATCCGGGTGGCGATCTTGGTGGACCGGGCACGGGAACAGGAGCCCATAGGAGATGAGGACTTGTCGGAGGAGGAGAGAGGGGAGGACTCAGAGGCAGCCGATGCAGGCAGTGATGCAGGATACGACTCTCATTAGGGAGTGCAGGGGACTCCCCCGAGTTTTGTATCTACGGCATGTATTTTGATGAGGCTTTAGGGATGGATAGCCATTTTTTGTATAGCTGAGTACAGGGGTACTTAGGACATGTATAGCACTGAACATGTATTTTTTGATATATATATATATGCACGTGGATGCACCTTGTTGTATGATGTTGTTTAGTTGGACGCACGTGGATGCGCATTATGGTTTGTGATATGTTTACATTGCACGTGGATGCAAGTAGTATAGGATGTTGGGCACATGGATGCCCCTTGTGTAGGTTATGTGATGTATTGCACATGGACGCAACACTATATATGTAGGACTAGGCACGTGGATGCCCGTGTATGTATTTTTTATTGCACATGGATGCAAATGTTTATGGGATGATAGGCACGTGGATGCCCCTTGCAATCTTTTTGGGTTTTTTTTATTAAATATTTTTATGAGATGCTATGCAGGATGGAGATTTTACATGGTGTGATTGATGTGCCAATCTAGGATGTTGTTGGCCATTTGATCTGCGACACTATTTTGAGCTCTTGGGACATGGGTGAATGTGATGGATTCAAATTGTCGGCTGAGTTGTTTTGTGCGCAGGAATTTTCTAAAGAGGCAGGGATCACGCACCTGGTAGTAGTTGTTGAGCTGGGAGACAAGCAGCTGGGAGTCAAGGAACACATGGAGGTGACGTATGCCCATTTGGAGGGCAGCAGTCAGGAGACCGGTCACAGCATCATACTCTGCCTGGTTATTGGTAGCAGCGCCTATACAGATTCCGTCAAGGTGAATCATTTCATGGGAAGGGGAATATAAGACCCACGCTGCAGAAGCCAGGTTGGGAGACCAGCGGCTTGCTCCATCGGCGAAGCCAGTATAGTGAGGTGGAAGATGGTCCATCTGTGGTCATGCAAAAATGAGGAATGTAAGATTGTGGCAAAAAATGTGAAAAACAAAAAATAGAGCAAACTGTACAATGCGGACCAGTGGGGCCGCGAGGTATTTAAGGATAAAAGCGTTTAAAGTACAACCCGTTACGCGGGTTGCGCAAAGGGTGACCTTCAGAGTCGGCTAAGATGTATGCCCCCTTGCCGAGACAAGTCTGCACGATGTAAGGGCCTTGCAACATGGATTCGAACTTCCCTTTACCGGTTTTATCATGGGCTTGGTCATAGGCGAGGACAAGGTCCCCTTCGTGGAAAGTTCGAGGGTGTACATGTTTGTCGTAACCATCTTTGGAGCGGTTCTTGGAAAATTCAATGGTCTGAAGAGCGGCACGACGGTCTTCATCGGCTTGTTCAAGGGATAGCAGACGTTGCTCGAGTGGGGAGGTGTCGGGGAGAAGCTCGACGGCGATTTGCAAGGCAGGTATCTGACAATCAATGGGGAGGACAGACTCTACACCGTGAACTAAGTGAAATGGGGTAAAACCAGTGGCGGTCTTGGTGGATGTACGATAATCCCATAAGGCGGGGAAGAGCATGTGGTGCCAATTGGACTTATGTCGGTCAACGGTGCGTTGAAGGATGGTTTTGAGGATTTTGTTAATGGCCTCTACTTGGCCATTCCCTTGGGGGTAGTAAGCAGAGGAGTACTGATGTTCAAATTTGAGTAGGGTGGATAACTCACGCCAAATGGAATCTTCGAAGTGCGAACCATGGTCTGAGACTAACTGCTTAGGAACCCCGAATCGAGTGATAACATGGTTAAAAAAGAAACGGGCAGCTGTGTCAGCGGTACAATTGAAGGTAGGCATGGCTTCGGCCCATTTGGTGAAGTAATCTACGGCGACAATTATGTATTTGTGGCCATTGGCAGATGAAGGTCTACATTCCATGAAGTCGATGGCCCACTTACAAAAGGGACCAACAGTGACGATTGGGTGTAACGGAGCGGGTGGTGTCCGGGCCTTGGGGGCAAAAAGTTGGCAGTTATGGCAATGCTTGACCGCAGTGA